>JAEOAD010000001.1:67697500-68897500 GCA_036365145.1 Orientallactaga sibirica | reverse complement strand
AAATCAACAATGAGTAAACTTGATGTTCAGACTCAAAGAGACCATCATTTGTACAGGTTTTAACAAGGACAATACAGAGTCAGAAATTGAGAATAAAGCATCCTTCTTTGTGCAGGACATGAATCTAAGGCCCTTACTCAATCAGCAGCCTCAGAGGGCAAAACCCTGCCAGGAGTGCACTCTTAAAGAAGCCTTGCAGGATTCTTGCCAGTAAGAGTTCAAGATTTCTGGAACTAGGAACCAGATCAGAATCCTATTGAGACAAAGATTATGTTCTCCAGTGTCAAGCTCTCAGTAGTCTTTGGCTAAAAGAGGGATTACCTATATAAAATTTTCCTCAAATTAATAATGTTTATCCCATTGAAACTATGCTGACTTCACTCTCCATTGGAGAAGCTGTTCTTCTTTTTCAGAAGGTAGCCAGATTGGAGAAGACAAACTGCTCCTTGCACTTCAGACAAGCCACAGCTGAATTCACAGAGGAGTGAGGGAGACAGCAAGAGTGCTGTTTCCATGCTGAACCTGATAATCAGTGCCAGGGTGGGGGAGACAGACCCTGAGGACACTCAACACCTACCACAGCAGAGATCCAGAGGCTCCTAAGAGCTCATCACTGAAGCAGACTTAAAACTCACCCACCACGGCTCAGGGAATTTTACAGAAGAGGGGGTGGAAAGGTTGTAAGAGCCACAGGTTGAGACATCATGCCCAGAGTCATTCCCTCCCCACAAAAATAATTGACTGCTGCTTGCATAATGCATAAACCACAACCCCATAGGGAACACTTGCACCCCACTAAGGAGCGTCCCCAATGGAATGGGGTAGGGACAAGTAAAAAGAGGGTATCAACACATGATATATCCATATGAAATATGTTGTTAATAATAATAATAATAATAAACATTAAAAAAAGAATCTAAGATTTACAGAATGGTGCCTAGACACCCTGATTGAATGCTTAGCTCTCTGTTGAAATACAGGTATTCCAGAAAGAGTTGCCCCAAAATAGGTTTCTTGGGAATTCTATCTCCTGACATGAAGACAGGATTTGAGAGCAGGCTTTGGAAAAGAGGAAGAAGAGCTTAAGAAGATTTATGCCTTGAGGAAGAAAACCTTTTAGGAATCAAAAAGAAAGGTTGGGGTTAAGGTGTGCTTGTGTCAGTATGCAGACGAGCAGAGCCTGGAAGCATGTCTTCAGCTGTCACTTCCATGGAAGACATGCATATGGCAATGGTTGCTATCTTGCATTCCTATGTGGTTGTGTGGTAAAGGCAAATTTTCCCGTCCAGTGGGATTAAGTAATACTCAAAAAAACAGTACATTGTGGAACCAGAGTTAAGATCCCGGTCTGTCCCCTCATGGGTAAAGATGACATTTCCTTCACTGAGCTTTCACGGGATTAAATGAGGTAACATATGCAATCAAAATGGTGCCAGACCTGAGACTCTACACAGCTCTACATAGGCACCAATGTAGGTGGCACCACCTGGATGGGTCAACTTATTTGCTTAGAATATTCTTGCCAATAATTGGCATATAATATGTGCTCAGTAAATGTTAGGTTTTCTTCCTTTATTTTTAGGAAAACTTTAGTTCCTCTATTTCTGCCAAAATTTAAAACAGCAGCTTGTTTTCTATCTAAGATAAAATCAAAATGTGTTGGAACTTATCTTTTTTATGAAATACTTTTCATGAGTTAGGTATGACCTTATTTTTCCCCCTCCTGAAGTCCACTTTATTCTCTGCTATCTGCACTCTGACAATGTGTTTGACACTCTTTAGTTAGTTCCCTTCTAGCTCCTCCATGCTGGGACCTGCTGGCAAACTTTAGCATGCCTTCCAAGTTGGTGACCTTTGGGTGCTACATGTCTGTTTTGTGACTGGTGTAACTTGTCAGCGCTTTCCTTTCAGGAGCTTTTTCTTCACCTTTCAAGTCTGTATTCTTCTTTCATGACAGGGTCTGGCAGAACTTCATTCTTTTTCAACAGAATTCCAAAGAGCATACTAACTATCCAATTGCTTTTCTGATTACTCCTGGAATAATAGAAGCTTAATCCCACATTGAAAGCCAAGCTATATAATGGCTGTTGACATTGGAACAGCAAACATTGGCAAAGCTATTAAGAGAAGAGCAGACTGTGGGTAATATTTTATCTTTCCCTAAGGGGGTCATTAAAGGATATGAAGAGAGGGTAGATTTGTGTGACTATATCAGAAGAGATCAAATTTAAGGAAAATGTTCACATCACACTAGATATACAACTTTTTCTTAATTCTCACTGTTAATCTACCTTCCTGGACAACATAAACATAGAGGTGGAATCAAGAAAGGGGACAATCAGGAAGCCAGGCATCAAGGTTCACTACTGTCCCAGCAGTCAGAATGCTGAAGCAGAAGGATCACCATGAGTTCAAGGCAAGTTTGGACTACAGACTGAGACCCTCTCAAAACACTAAAGTGTGGGTGAGGGCAGGACCAGGAGTTCTCTGACTTACATTCAGCTTCATTTATGTCTCATCTCTTAGGACTCAGGAGCTCAAATTTAACCTTCTTTCTGTATGTTTTACTCTTCACAGGCCAGTAAGTCACTCTGAAAATACCACCATTATTTGAATGTTTCTATTTTGTTGTTGTTGTTTTTTAGATATATAATCTTTTTAAGCATTTGTGGATATGCCAGTGTCTCCTACACTATAAATATGAGTTCCTGATACATGGAAGGTACATAGTGAATGCTGAATGCATGGATGGATGGATAATGAAATTCACTCTAGACACAATAAATGCTAGATACATCTTCTATTGCACCTGTGATCTACTATGGACATGACAGAAGTGGCACACTCTGTCACAGCCATGGCTAGTACCAATCTGCTTGCTGTAACCTGCTGGTCCCCAAGAGCCCAGGGGAGAAAGTTTATGATATTCCTCAAGGCCATGTGACATGGTAGATTTTCTAAAGTATACTTGTTTACCTGGACTTTTAGCCAAAAAAAACTGGATTTTCCTAGGGGCAAAATAATTTATTATTAGGAGGAACTATCAAGCCTTTTGTACACCATACTTTTCACTACAAAGATTGAGTCCCAGGAAAGTAGAGTGTCAAGTCAATTTTATACAGCTATTTAATGGGAGATCGAAGAATAGGACTTGTAGAGCCTGATTGGAACAGAGCTCTTTGTTGTGGTCATCAACATAGTCTGTTTGGGCTGCCCCCACATAATACTATAGACTGGGTTGTTTCTAAAAACAGGAATCTGGTCCTCACAGCTCTGGGGATTGGGAAATCAAAAACAAAGCATAGAATAGTTGAGGTTTGATGAGAACTTGCTTACTTCTTCATAAGCAGCACTTCTTAGCTATGTCCTCCTGTGCCAGGGGACATGAGAGAGATTTATTATGTCTCTTATGTAAGGATACTAATAACTGATTTCCTTACATCATGGAGGAAATTCCTGCTTATGCAATTAGGGTAAATAAATACTTTACAGCCATAGAAATTACATATATATATAATTATTTTCCATCATGGTTTTCTAAACTGAAGCCAATATTCATAAACATTATTTCATTCCCTTTTCATCCTAACGTCTGCTACTAATCATTATTCTATATTATACTTCTATGATTTTTTTGCTATTCTAGAAACCTCACAAAGTGAAATAATATATGTGTTTTTTTGTATCTGTATTATTCTACTTAGAATAATATCTTCAAGGTTTATTCTTGTTGTAGCACATATTCAACCTCTCTTTCCTTTTGAGGCTGAATAGCATTCTGTCATATGTACATAACAAATATTGTGTCTGTTTATCAGCTGATGGCAACTTGTGTTCCTACATTTTAGCTATTGTGAATAATAATGATTCAATGAACATTAATGTAAAGTATCTGTTTGCGTCCCTGCTTTTTACTTATTTTGTGTATCTATCCTGAGGAAGTTGATAGGAAAAATTGTTTTCATTTTTTAAAAATATTTTTTATTTTTATTTATTTATTTGACAGACAGAAGGGGAGAGAGAGAGAGAGAGAGAGAGGGAGGGAGAGAGAGAGAGCACGCCAGGACCTCCAGCCACTGCAAACAAACTCCAGACGCATGAGCTACCTTGTGTATCTGGCTAACATGGGTCCTGGGGAATTGAACCTGGATCCTTTGGCTTTGTAGGCAAACACCTTAACCTCTTAGCCATCCCTCTGCCCTCCAAAAGTGCTTTTTGAATTGTATGAGATGTCTTGCGTTTTGGGCAGACTGGGTTCCATACAAATTTTAGTATTTCACATCCTTTATCCTAAACATTTAGCAAAGATGGCTAAATCTGGAGCCAGCTACACTTCTCACCTATGTTCTGAGCCCCTGCTCTGCATCAGCTTTATGCAAGGTGCTTGGATACATGGGTAGTAAGACAGAAGGATAGAGTAGCAGGAAAGAATTCAGGTATAAAACATAGCTCATGGGGTGTGGACAACAGGAGAATACACCTGGTGGGAGAGAGGAGGGGGTGACTGACTGTGCTGAGTGGTATTCTGCATTGATTGAAGTCAGTTAAGTCTGCACGGTCACAGGAATGATACATAAGTAGGACTGACAGAGATGAATGAGAACCCACCAGCAAAATAGGTAGATAAACCCATACTCAAAGACAAGACTAGGAACAGTCAAAGTGTACAGTTTAATAAGGCTGCATCATAAATTGTGAGCAGACAGTGACTCTAGAGAGCTAAGCCATGCCCTGACCAGCCTTGAATGCCAGGCCAAGGAAATTGACTTTTACACTTTACCCCTATGAAGCAATCGTGAAGGATGTTAAGCAAAAGCATGGTGTGATGGGTCTTGTACTTAGGGCAGATCTCTCTGGTGTCCATATGGGATCATCTGACCGGGAACAATGACCAGCTGGGAATCAGGACTTTTGTTATTTGCAACCATGGGAGCCATAATAGCCAGTGGTAGAGATGACAGACCATGAGGTCTAGGACTTAGTGACTGGTTAATTGGTTGTGGAAGAAGAGGGAGAGACACAGAAAGTAGTAGAAGTGACTTCCAATGTTATTGGCTGGGGAAATGGGCTATGCAGAGAGCTATTTCCTGGGACAAAAGATGCTGGAGCAAGAGCAGGCTGGTGAATGAGAACAATGAAGTCAGTTTTGAGCATATGGATTTGTAGGGTGTCATCCAAAGTGGAAGAAAATTAGCAAGAAATTCAAAGTTAAGAACTTAAAAATTGTATTTTAACTGGTTGATAGTGTAAGAAGTAAGTCACTCTAGATAACTTATTTTCCAAGATAACTGTTAATACAGGGAAATAAATAATGGCAAAATCAGTTATAAATGCTAGAGAATCAGGATCTAAATTGAAATTTCAGGAATAACATCCATATGATGATTATATGAATAATATGCCAAAAAAGCTAAAATCACCATTATAATTAGGAGGTTCAATAAAATAGCCTGGAATCTCTTCCACTGCCACCACAATACATATGCAGCTATTGACTGGATACTGTAGAACTACCATGGAAATGACAATGTATCCATGACTGTGTTTGCCAGCTCATCAAAAGTGGCAAACAGGTGGCTTCATTCTGCTTTTCAAATCATACAAACATGTATTTTTTAAAATTATTTATTTATAGGAAGCAAGAGAGAGAAAAAGAGAGAGAGAGAGAATATGGGCACTCCAGGGTCTCTTGCCACTGAAAACAAACTTCACATACATGCAACATTTTGTGTACCCACCTTGATGTGAGTACTGGGGAATTGAACCTTGGATGGCTTTGCAAGCAAGCACCTTTAACCGCTGAGTCATCTACACAGCCCACTTGTTTTCTTGACTATAGTGGGCTTGCAAAACTCTGTGAATGTAGTAAAATCCTTTTAATTACACTTTATAAATGGATGAACTATATGTACCAATTATATACTAGAAATCTTACATTTTTCTTTTTAAAAAACTATTATGTATTTATTTCCTTGTGTGTGGGTGGGGGGCTTATATGGACATGCCAGTCTCTTTCCACTGCAAACTAATGCTGGATGCTTGCAGCACTTTTTGCATCGGGCTGTACATAGTGACAGGGAATTGATTCTGGGCCAACAGGCTCTACAAGCAAGTGCCTATAGTTCCTGAGCCAGCTCTCTTCCCAGAAATCTTACATATTTTCTAACTGGTAACACTTATTCTGTATTCTGTATCCTAGCTGCAAGTGAGTCCAAGAAGAATAATTTGTATCTTCCCAATTTCTATATGGAAAGATACAATGTTAAGAAGTTTATATGAATATAAATAAATCTTTAGTGTTTGAAAGGGATAAAGGAGAGTATGAAAAAGTAAAAAGAAGAAAAAGGGTAAATGAAGATCTGGATTATTCGTGTTTCAGGAAATACAAAAAAAAAAAAAAAAAAAAAAAAAAATCCTAACATGAAACTGAGAAAGCATGACCAAGACTTTATCATCTTTGAAAATGAACAAGAGACACAGTCCAAAAAGTCAAAAATAAAGATCCACCGAGGCAAGGAATGAATATAGGCCCATTTCTTAGGTAGGTAGACTGGGCAAGTCACTTCTTTTATCTCAGTCTCTCCACGTTTAAGATGAGGATGTTACAGTCATCTCTACCCCATCTATTTAACTGCTTTTTGGAAGATCAATTAAGACAATGTAGGTGAAGTTTTTATCATATACATATATAATTTTATTATCAATTGTGATTATTTTAAAAAGATACTTTATCTCCTCTATTGCCAATTTGTCCCTTAAAGTTAGCATATCTGAATTGGATGAAAGGTCCTTCCACACTAATGTAACTATTGTACCTCAGAAAAGATGAAGAATGACTTCTTATAACTAGCCACATAACAGCAATGTTTGTCCATGAAAATGGACAGAAAACATCATCATTAGCTAAGTTCTGAGAACTGATCAGCAAATATACATAGCTGCTTCCCACAACACCCCTGTACGGTCGTCGTTAGGCACAAAGTACAGGTTTGTAAAGCCAGCAGACATATGAACTCTGTTCCCACGCTACACTCCCCCCTCCCCCCGCCCCGAGGCTGTGTTACACTCCTGCTGTCTCACTTACCAACTCCCAAATACCGACATCCTGTGTGCTTAAGAGTGGGATTCCAATCTTCCTACTTCTCAAGGCACTGGTTGCATTTGTAGCACACCAGCTGTTTCTGAGAACACATTCTTAATATAGGATCAACAAGAAATTCTACTGGCACTGTCCTAGGCCACGGCAGAGTTCTGTTGTGGTGGAATATCATAGGGAAAGATAAAAATCAAAGCCGAATCTTCAGAGAAATTGTGCAGTATCATTCTCTGAGTGTTCCCTTCTGTGTTGGTTTGCTCTTGTCACAAGACACAATCCTAGGCGTGCCTTTGAGAATGAAGTGAGGTCAGGTGGGATATGGCCACAGCTGGATATCACACAGAATTTAAAAATCACATAGATCTAACATATGTCCAAGGGGGAGGAATATGAAGAGTGAAGATTCAGAGCTGGTTGGTCAGTGTTTGGCAATGTTTTGTAAACAGTGGCTACAACATATCTGCCATTTCAAAGGCCTTTACTATGAAAAGCAAATTAAAGTGGATTTTTTTTTTTTTGGCCTAGAAATATGGATCATACCCCTGCACTTAGTCAGAATGCACATTCATCACAAGGATCACTTGACATTTGTTGTTTTTTTTATTTGCAGAAATGTGGCATTTAAGAGTAGGACTTTGGAGCCAGTCTGTCTTGGATTACTGGATTCCCGGATCTGCCACTTCTCAGCCACAGAAACTTAAACGAGTTATATGACCTCCTAGGCCCCAACTTTCTTTATCTTTAGAGGAAATAATTCACACAAAGTACTTAGCACAATTTTGGGCCCATATTAATCCTCCTATAAATGTAAGCCCTCATTATTCATACCTGCAATTTTCTGTTAAGAATATTGTAATATCTTTGAACTATTTCAGATACTTATGGCATCTAAGAGGAGACATTTTTCTTAAGAGTCTTAATGTTCTGGATTGAATAGAAGGAAAAAGCACATACATTCATACACTCATTGTACTTTAAATTGTAATTTAATTTAATTTTCTTTTACTGAACTCTTCCTTTGTAGTAGTGTTTGTAAATTGGCATGTCCTCCTAGGGGTCTATAGGCAAATGGCTGACCCTGTCTGTTTCCTTGCCAGGGTGAACCTCTTCAGCAAAGAGAAATCTTGAGTGATGAGGAAGAAAATGGTAACTAGCAACAAAGGATGGGTGGAATCTATGGTGGGAAAAGTATGTGGAAGCTTGTCAGAATACAAAGTTCCCATATTGTTTTTATCCCCAGTAAAAATCACTGACTGTTGGGAGGGAGGACAAGGGTGGGAGGATACAAATAGGGACCCAAAAGGAAATGATACTATAACACCCTTTATTCCAAACAACAGGCTAAACCACGGAGGGAACACCTGAACCAAAGGAAAGTGGAGAGAACATCATGAAGACCAACCTTAAACCTTTCCTGCTTCTTTCTCTCTCTCTTCCCTCTCTCTCTCTCTCTCTCCATCTCCTCTCCATATTCACATTCTCTTTCATTCTCTTTCATATTATCTATCTTTTTCTTCCCTCACCTTCCTTAGTGCTGACTTATAACTCCCAGCATCAGCACGGGGTTAATTTTCACAATGAGCTGTAGATCCAAGAGACCTACAAGGTTTCCCAAAAAAAGACAGATTTTTGTCAGAGTTCTTGGTGACCCACCAAAGGTTAATGGTAAGATCCTACTGTCGTGTGTGAGACGCGTGTGAGACAAAATATGGAGAGACCTGGCCAGAATCAGGAAGAGGGTCAGTCCCCAGAAAGTTAGCTAGTCTAGTGCCAGAGGGTGCTACAGGAGCAACTGGGGGAAAATGGCCGACATCTGTCCAAACAACTCACAGTCTAAGCTACCCAGCAGGAAACAACCTGATGTAATGCTCAAACAAGTGCAGTAGTGGCACACAGCCATGGTGGGTTACCAACTGCTCTTGATTTGGCTAATAGATCCACTCAGTGGAATGGAACTCATTGCTGGAACTGGGAAATAAGTCAAAACCACGTACAAAAATGAGCTCAGTCTCCAAGTTCAAGACACCACCAAATGTGGGTGAGAAGAGAGCCTAGGCATATAAAATTACCTCTAAAATATCTATGGCCATCCCATCTATCTAGCACTAATTTCTCTCTCCGTTGGAGAATTTGTTTATCTTTTTCAGATAGACAACGAACCTGATGGGAGGACCAGCCAACCACACCTCACCAGGGCCCCAGCTGAAACCATAGAACAATGCAGGGGAAGGGCAAGAGTACAGCGTTCTTGGTAATCATGACACCAGAAAAAGGCTGAAGGAGATAAACACTGAGAATATCCAACTCCTACTAAGCCAGATGTCCAAAGACACAGATGCTCCCAAAACCTCATCACTGAAGTAGAACAAAAATGATTCCAATGTGGCTCAGGGAAATTCATGAAAGAGGGGGTGGGAAGAATGTTAGAGCCACAAGTTGGGACATTTTGCACACAAACTTGGCCTATCCCCATAACTCTTGACTACCCCCACAATGCAGGACCCACATTCCCCATTGATGAGGGTCCCTTTGGAAAACAGGAGGACAGGGAGGAGGATAATGGAGTCACCATTATGAATGTAAAGTTAGAATAATATAAATAAAAAAAATTTATTAAATATAAAAAAAAATTGTCCCTCTCAAAGAAAGGTATTATACTGGTATTCTAGTAAGGTTTCTTTTCTGAATTAAATATTGAGTAGATTACCCTTATAATGAGATGTTCTGTTTAATTTAATGTTAAGTTAAACTAAATATTATCCTTTGAAAATTTACTTTAGGTTAAATACATGATATATTAAAGATTGAATAAACTTCAGTTTTGGTCGTCTACTTCACTTTGCTAAAACTTAAAAGAACTGAGGAAACTGGAACATATACATTATAGAGTTCCAGATAAACAAATGGCCAAACAAGTGGATTCTAAATTTACAAAGATCCCAGAGGGCACCAGGCACAATTGCTACTGAGTTCTAATTTTGAGACTTTCAGAAAAGAATATGTTGAAATTATAATTGAAAAGGTAAGACCTTCAGATCAACTTCACAACACAATTCAGCTCCTTAGAAGGAAGGTGAAGAAGCCTTCTCCTGTCATTTTTTTTGCACTGGAACATGCTGATTTATTACTTTTTAGGCTGATTTGTATTATTCACAACACTTATCATAAACTAATTTATTTTCTTGTTTTCTACATTATAGGTTTTCTCAATTAGAATGAAAATACCCTCACAGCAGGCTCTTTGTTATTATACTCTCCTACTGTCTCTATCTTCATCATATAGGATAGGGCCCAACACCTTATAGGCAGACAAGGCATAGTTACAATGAGTATTTGTAGTAATAATATGTAGAAATTTACCTACTTATTTGAATATCTTTAAGGAGGGCTGGGGAGATAGCTCAGAGTTAAAGGCATTTGCTTGAATGCTTTTAGGGGTTTGTTGTTATGACCTAATGCAGCTTAAAAGTATATTAAAAATTACAATGTCATATTTAAAATTATGTTTTTCTAATATAGCATTAGAAATCAAGTCCTAGAAAGTGAGCATCCTAAAAAACAAACAAGCAAACAAAAAAACCATACTGTCACTTTAATTTCCTAAAACCCAGAGAGCTGAATGAATGAGGACAAGTAACATGAACTGCTAAAACATGTAAACCCCAAATCAGAGTTCATGTCTTCGCCATACCAGAGCCTACTGAATGTTGGAAGGTGAGTGTGCATCATGGTAAGAAAAAGAAGTGCCCAGAGCCTCTACATTCTGGAACCTGGAGGTGAGTACCATTGCAAAGGAAGCTGGAATATGTGCTTCTGGAAGGCATCAAGGCTTGCTAAAACTTGGGATACCTGGCCCTTCCTATTGCTTATCTTGATCTTTGATCTTTGGCCTTCTTAAGATATAATTTTCTTTTGAGATTCCCAAGCTTGTGGCCAGTCCTTTGAGAGCTCCACTTTTTAAGAAATTTAAAATGAGATGTTAAAATTTAAAGAGGCATGGATGCCCTTGCCTTTAGTATCGCAGACCATGTCTAATGACAAGACTATTGCTGATTAGAAGCCTATTCCCTGAATTTTTAACTGTGGGCATTGAGTTGTGGCAGGATGAATTCTTTCTTAATTCAAGCAAGTTTCTTATCATTTTAAAACATTATGAGAACTGGGCTGGAGAGATGGCTTAGTGGTTAAAGTGCTTGCCTGCAAAGCTAAAGGACCCAAGTTCAATTCCTGAGGACCCACATAAGCCAGACACACAAGGTGGCACATGTATCTAGAGTTCATTTACAGCAGCCAGAGGACTGGTTATGCCCATTCTCTCTATCTCTTTTTCTCTCCATATATATCTGCCTCTTTATGTATCTTTCTCTCTCTCTCTCTCTCTCTCAAATAAATACAAGTAAAATATTTAAAAACATGAGAACTTATCCAACTCTGAAATTAGTTCTTATGCTCACTATGGTAGAATGAATCGTGATGATTTAGCACATCATAGTCTCTTAGGCTTGGACATAATGCATCTGGGCTTTGGTACGCTGTCTCCCAAAAGTAAGTACATGTTCACTGTCAACAAAACACGTTACACTATATGAGTAAGTGTGGGGTACTCTCTTCATCCACACTCTCAGTGCCCCAAACAGCATGTGATGAGAGCCAATATTGCCCGTCTGGTGCCCTACGCAGCCGGCAAAATGAGATGAGGAAGGAACAGAAACAAACTAGCATCACAGTGTTTCTTCTACCCTCAGGGAAGCAAAATCAGCACAGACATGGCAGGAACAATGAACTAAACTCAGACTTGAATTTGGAAAGCAAAGACAGGGCAGAGTAGGGAAGGGCAGCGAAGCCTTTGGATCTCCAAGTTCAAGAGCCTGTGCTGGAGGCAAGCTGTAGAATAAACCTGGCTCAACATTTCAAAAGCCCAACCCTTCCATTTCAGAAAGTGATTTTGTTGTGCTTTGGCCCCCTAGGTAGGTTCTGGGTTGAGTGGTGGCACCAGACCCTTAGGGAAGCTAAATTCTTGCTAGAAAATGACCAGAACTGGCACCAAACAAGGCAGGAATTCAACGCTTTCCTGTCACCCTGGGTGTACCTATGTGACAGTCCAATCTGCTTTGAGATTCAGATTAATGCTTACTCTGCCCTTTGTAGCAAAAATGGACCAGATTTCAAGTGAAAGTGGGGGACATTTGTATGGTGTTTCAGTCCCCATCCCAGCCATGTTGTCTTCCGTTCCCATGCTTTTAGTTTCTGTTTCTCATTTGAACTCTGTTCTGTCCAAGGTCTGGGGCGTGGCTGCTGGACTTTTGCCACTAGATGCACCTATAACTACACAGGGATGTTAGCATTGCCCCTTCCCAATCTCTAGGCACCCAAAGGTGTTCACATGTGGGTACGGAAGTGCACTGGGACTTGTACAGCCAGCCTGCATTTGCTGAGTGCTACAGTTCGGACAGTCTGCAGTTATTGGGGTGGCCAACCTCCACAGCCCCTGACATTCTTTGCTCCTCTAGGAGACAGTAATACATTACAGGTGTTATAACTTTTCCTCAGAATCGGACTGCCTGGGGAACTGTAAATCTAAATCACGGCTGCCCTCAGGAAACCTGTGGGCCTGTAAACACAGCGAAATGAGTGAGATGAAAGCATCTGAGGGAGAAAATGAATCTCAGGCATCCCACTGAAGTCTATTTCATTTTTACAGTCTGCTCACCCCCCTGTGGCAGGGGCAGTGCCTGGGAGAGACAGGCTGTCTCCTGACTGACAGCTGACAAGTAAGGCTTTCCTCCTGGAAGCCTTGCTCCCAGGCTTCATCAAGAGACAAGAGCTGCAGCAGATTCTCTGTGCCCCAGAACCAGTCAGAGTGCCACCAACGCCAAGGAAGCTGCAACAGGTTTTCATCTGGGAGGTTGGGCCTGTCTGAGCAGGCATTTGTAATTTAGGCTGTTCTTAAAGGCAAAGGCAGAACGGAACATTTGTGGTGCGGTGTTGGGGGATCAGTGTGAGAGAGGGAGGAGAGGGAAGAGGGAAGAAAAAGGGAGGGAAATAGGAAAAGAGTAAAGAAGAGAAGAGACTCCCCCAAGCATTCACCGTTGCCAAATAAATCCTATGCTTCTGCAAAGGAATGATGGCCCGCCAGAACCAGACAGCTCAGGTCATGGGGACTTCATCCTGGACCCCAGCAGACATAAAACAAATGCTAGGCAGCCATTAAATAAGCATAGTAACATGTTTAATGTGACAACCTGAACGTCCCAACAGCCAAACCAAACTCCTCAGCTATAAATGGGTCACCAGGACCATGATGTCACTCCTTTTGTAGGAACACATATAGACCCAAATTTCCTCTGATTTTCATTGTTTTTAAAATTTTTAACATAAATATAACCATATTGCCTTTTGAAACATGGATTATTGATTGGCTGACTAAATAGCTAGCTCAAGTCAGTTTATAAGCAATTAGGTCAATGTTGTCCCTCCTACTCACAGGTGAAATGCTGATGTCCATGAATCCAGAATCACTTCTACTCCCAGGGAGTACTACAAAGGAATCTGAATGTGACTTTCAAAGTCTTTATCCTGCCCCTACCCCCCAACTCCCTTTCTACGTGCTCTGGCAATGACAGCAAAACTGTGAAGGCCTGTTTTTAGAAAAATCACCTAGACTAGCTTGTAGTGTAAATAAGAGTTTAAAGAGTTGGAAATAACGCCTTGATATTTCCAGCTTCCAGACTGTTGCTGTAGAGGAAGGCGAGTATAATGGATGTGAGCCAAGACTCTGGAGCCAGACGGTCTTGGATCCGATCTCTGCTGTGCTCCTTACTAGATGTGCAATTTTTAGCAAGTCTCTTAGCATCCTTGTGCTTTGGTTTTATCCTCTATTAAAGGGATATGACACTAATAGCAACATCCTCAGTGAACGAGAGCACATGAAGAGTGCAAGAGAGCCTGATGTAGAGCCAGCAATAAGTCTGATCATTCACAGTGGGAGTGAAAGTTCAAACGTTTTAATTTTCTGTTGAATAATACTAATGTGTGTAATTATGACACATAACCTCTCATTTAGGCAAGTGTTTTCTGTTTAATGATCCTGCTTAGGAAAGATGTGTGCAGGTCTCAGTTTCATATGTGCCATTGTGCCTTTAACCAAAAATGCTCCTGCAAGATACCTTCACTGTTGTGAGGAAGTCCCTCATTCCTGGACGAGAGGATGAGGCTCGTGGACCCTCTGGCCTGGCGCTTTCCCACAGGGCTGCAGGCTGCTTCTAGGGCTGTTGGCTTCCTCTTTCATGTCTCCGCACATGCTCAGAACAAAGAACTTCTGAGTTTAGACTGCGTCTGATTTTCTAACACCCAACAGGAGAGGCATTCCCAAAGCTTCCTATGTTGGAGGATACACAGGAAACAAGTGAAGGAAAGCAAGCACCTTGTCTCAGGTGGAAAGATACAGTGGTGCATGGCCACCAGGCTCACTGAGGATTCTAGAGAGCACTAGGGCTAGGCATCAAAGCCACAAGAGTTACTTTTCTAGATGGTTCACTAATGTTTTTGTTACCCTCCTAAAATGATTAAAATCCATGGACTTTAAATCATACCTATTTTTCACGCTCTCTTCCCTCCTACCACAGGGCTCCCATTACCCAGGTGGTGCCACCAAGGGTTAAGTCATGCCCTCAAAATAAGAACTGCTCATGTTCTAATGTGAGTGTGACTCCAAATCTTATGTCCTGTGCACTGTCCTCTAAGTTCATATTCCTTTCATCACATGTGACAAGAGTTGAGATTAGAACACATGCAAATATCCACCTCCAGTGTGGGCAACACAAAACTTATTTTTGTCTCCTGAGACCATTTGATCAACAGACTTCTTTTAAATCTAGCTTATTTTTCCAGTTTCTTCAAACACCTGTATACATAGAGCTTCTAAAAGCAAAATAGAATCCATGAAGAGAAGAGAAAGTCCATAGACTAGTGATGGTTGACAGTGTGGAACACTTGCAGTGAGCCAATTCTCTTCTTGTGTTTCCATGAGTTAATCACATTATCCTCAGGTGCTCTTCTGATGGGTATATCATGATCATGTGGAGCTAGTGATCACATTGCATGCCATGTATCTTTAAATGTCTTATGTATCAATAGAGCAGTAGAAGGATGCTTTAGTTGTCAATTCCCATCACAAATTGGTTAATGATGATGATAGGAGGGTTTCACAGCCAGTTGCAAGAAAAAGGTTCAGCTTCGCAGACATCACAAAGCTGTCACTTCCAACACACTGCCTGGTCTGGAAGTTATTTTCCATTTAGTTTGCAAGTCACTCTATGGGAAAGGTAAAATAAATGCCTCAAACCATCCAGGCTTCTCCTTTGTCTTCAAGAACTAATATCAATTCTGGGTACATGTTCAAATGAATGAACAGATATGTCATTGGGACAGGGGCTGGGAACACAGTGTCAGGACAATGTTTTACTATCCTCCTATTTCTCTCATGTTCACTTTGTGTTCTCTCTGGCATTTTTCCTTTCCCTGTTCTTGGTACCATGAAACAAAATTTTACAATGTAACAAAAAATGAAGATGAGGAAGGGGTTTGAAGACCTTTAGTCTTTCATATTGGGAAGGCAAGAGGAGTGGGGCTGGGATGACACTGACGTCGTCAATGTTCTCTTCCTTCCAAACACATTTATTCTGGTCCACCAAGAGCAGCAATTGTGATCAAGCTGCAGTGTACATTCTCAGAGAGCGTGTGGACAGCAAAGCTTTGAACACAGAACACAAGCCACTCTCACTGTCTTTGCAAAGTAAGTCCTTAGTTCACACGTCAACTTTCTTTAAACATCTGAAAAGGGAAACTTGTGAAAACTACCAGGAATGAAATGCAAGCAGAATTCCCCAGGACTGCCTGGCTTATTGTATGTCATTCCTTTGTGCTTTGCTCTTTAAGCCTGGAAGTTTTCATGATTCACTTAAGAGCTTTGATATTGGACATTTTGGATTTTATAGTGTATCCTCATTTTAAGTCATCCATGGGGCCCTCAACATTCACTGTTCACATTATTGGCGAGAAAGGTCATAAACAGAGCTTTTTTTGTAGTAGGTTTTCACTCTGGCCCAGGCTGATTTGGAACTCACTATGTAGTTCCAGGCTGACTTTGAACTCACAGCAATCCTCCTACCTTTCCCTCCCAAGTGTGGGGATTAAAAAAGATGTGAGCCACCATGCCTAGCCACGGGGCCCTCTAGAATGTACTCCAATGCATAGATGCTTAGCACATAATTCAAGGATAGGGAGAAGTAGGGAATGGGAAAGAAGTATTCCTTTGATTCTCCTGTACAGGACTGCTGAGAAACTATAACAAAAAATGTCAAAATCTAAAATAATCAAAAATCAAATAAATGTTCTGGAAGCTTGACTTATCCCCAAATATAGGACCTATAGCTCTCCAGTCAACAACACAAATTTTTCCTTGAAATTTCTAATCAGAGTTCCTCCCGATGGCTGAGCAGCTCAGGCTGCAATGTTTGCCACCATGATGAAAAGCTTACAGGCAGGTGCTACAGCTTGTCAGGTCAAAAGCAATATTTTTTTGTTTCTTACTGAAAAAAAGATCTTTCTTTAACATTATTAAAGTCTGATAAGGAAGAGTATATTTTTAAAATGTGTCTCTACCTTTAGAGAATGCCAGACACTAATGGCTTTGAAGTAATTCTTGCACACTTTAGAATAAATGACATCCTTAAGAAAAGTCTGACTTGGTATTTACACGTATTCATATTCCCAAGATTCCTGTCTAATTCTGTAGTGTTCACATGCATCTTTAAGAAAGCTTTAAAAGGAGAAAAATTGCTGTGCTGAGAAATGTGAAAATGACATGGAGGGGCCCCAATTTTGCCTTTACATATGCACACCCGTCGAAACTAATGGAATTTACCTTTATACAAATGCATGTGTGTGTGTGTGTGTGTGTGTGTGTGTGTGTTTCATGACTTGAGTTGATAAACTCCCTGCAATTTAAGTTAAGATTCTTTGACTGTTGATTCAATCTCATAAATGCCAAGAGCTGTCCAAATTGACAGTGTGTTACAAAGTCATTATGTTTTGGAGCTGTGGCATACAGGCGAGTTTTACCTTGGGTAGGCACTCTTGGGTGCTGGGGCCCCTAGGGGCTCTCCCACACTTCCTTGGCAGAGTTTTCAGTGTTTGTATCTGGCTTGCCTTGCTCTGGCTTGTAATTCATGGCTACTAGAACCCAAGCAGCTACAACCTCTTCACCTTCCAGGCAAAGGAGCAGGGACTTAGGTAACATAACTTGTGCCTCCTAAGGCTTGCAACAATGCAAGGGCAGAAAGGTAGGGGCACTGTCCACTCCCACTGAACTGCAGGAAAGGCTTCCTGGAACACTTGCCAACACAGATTGTTCATGATATGTCAGGAGTCACACAGTGCTAATATCGTTGCCTACTCTATCCCTCTTCACTCTTATCACTATTTTTATACTTGTCTTTCTCTAATTCCCATGAAAGGCAAAGCCCATATTACTCACTATATTTGCTTCCTGTGGCTATGATAATTACTACAGAGTAGATGATTTAAAATGATAGTTTATTCTCTCACAATTATGGAAGCTAGAAATTCAAAACCAAGATATTCAGCAGAAAATGTGCTTACCTCCGAAGGCCCCAGAATGGGGTTGGTGGATCTCAGTTAATTGTCCATTCACACTGCTTCCTTTAGTTCCTGTGTCTGTTTTTCTCTTCTGTCTCTCATAAAGACCCCTGATGCTAGATTTAGGGCCCACTTGGATAATCCAATATAATCTCTTCTTAATGTTCCTAACTTAATTACATCTGCGTTAGGTTAGGGACATAGGGGAGTCACCTTTATATGTCCAGCTCTTCCATTTATACTTAGGCATACTCCCCTTTGCTTCCTTCCTCCTCAGTAACTCTATTGAGGTTTAACACTGGCCGGATGGCCCCAAATTGGCTTTCTGCTCCATCATAAACCACAGGTTACACATTCTCTACTCTCAGATCTTGAATTTAGGAAGTATATTAGACATCATTGTGGCAATGAAAGTAGCTAGAATTCTAGATTTCATAGTTTAGTATAATTAAAATACATTTTTAAAAGTAGGGAGATAGACTACAGATTTGCCAACTTTGTATTTTTATTCATTTTCAAAGGCTACTATTTGTAATGTAAGAAAGACTTTATCTACTAGTAAGAAGAGCTAGTAATTTTACAGAAACATTTCTAACAACTTTGTTATGTCCTAGCACAGCTCATGACTGGCCAGGTCATGTACTCCATTGCACAGATATGACTTTTCTATACCTCAGAGATGAGTGGAAAACACAGCACAGATTCCATGACTAGTTCATAACTGTATTCCTCATACTTTTTTGAATTCTGATGATGGGCACTTGCTTTGTACCATTACACATAGACACTATGTGGTTCCTACTGCATAATCTTTATTCTGTAAACAATATTAATAATGTGGCACAAGTTATCATTTATTGAGTTCTCATTATGAGGAGCCACATCATTAAATGCTTTGTATGGAATATCCCTTTAATATTCATAGTCATATGAAGGAAGAACTGTTGTTATACCTATGTATTATATTGGTAGATAAACAACAGCTTGAGAGGGTCAGTTTGGTGAAAGTGTATATGGCAGAACTGGAAATAGAATCTAAGCCTGTTGGACTGCAAGACCTTTTTTTAAGCATGGTACTCAACTTGTCTTCTTTCGGTCCCTTCAACAGCCTCTCTATGGACTCTTCCCTCTTAGCATGAAATTATATCTACTAGTATAAGACATTTACAGTATGGAATGCTGATCACAGTGGTAATTTCAGAAGAGATATGATATTTTGCTGATTATCTGGAAATTGGGGATAGGATCTATTAAGGTCCATGCTGGCCTCAAAGCTGGCACATCTGTGGAATATCTCAAATTCCCCAGGACTACTCCATGATGCATCCCCTGATCTCTCCTTTGTACCTAACATTGTTCTCTATTTCACTTTTTTTCTATGATGCTGTGTATATGTAAAGACAGTCTTGCAAAGGTGGCCTTTAGTAAAAATATTTTATAAACCATGAGAACTGCTTTTCACTGTGTACCATATGCTACAGAACCCAGGCAAGGACATTATTTGAAAGGCAAAGCAACCCAGGTTTAGAGCATGACCATTGCAGTCACACTGTGTGGTTTTAATCTTGGCTTTGTGACTAGCTATGCAAGCTTGAACATGTTATTAAATCTTTTCTGAAACTTGATTTCTTGATCTGTCAGTAGGGAATAATTATTGTGGTGGTTGAACGTGATTATCTTCTTGACTGGCTGGAGATACACCAGAGGATTAGTAAAGCATACTTCTATATGTCTGTGAAGACATCCCTTGAGGTGGTTAACTAAGGGGAGAAGACACAGTTATAATTTGAATGTGAAGTGACATACCCATAGACTGATATGCTTGAACACTTGGTTCCTATAGCTAGTGATGCTGTTTGGGAAGGTAATGGAACTTTTAGGATGTAGGTCATACATGGAGAAAATGGATCAGTAGAAGGTAGACATCATGGATTATAACACTCACCCATTCCTGCCTTGACTGCCCGTGTGATTTAACAAGCCATCTATCTCATGCTTTCTATATCCACAGTCATGATCTGCTCCTGTCACCATGCCTTTCCTGCCATTGTGGACTGTATCCCTGAAGCATGAGCCCGAATTCCTCCCCTAAACTGTTTCTGCTTAATTTTCTGTCATAGAAATGAGAAAAATAACCAACACACACCCCAAATGCGAGTTGCACCATCCAACAGGCTTGGGACACAGTAGGAATAAAAGAGGAAGGAAAGTGGGTACCCTCTACCATGTTTTCTTCTATCTGCTTCCTGGATGATGTGAGGCAAACCTCCTTGTCCTCCATGCCCTTCCACCATGATCTTCTCCCTTTCCATATCCCAGAACCATTCATAGACAGAACCCTCAGAATCTGTGAGCCCAAATAAATCTTCCTCTTTGTTTCTCTTGTGGATTTAGACACAGCAACTAAAAGTCTCATGAAATTACAAAGCTTTTGTATTGCAAAGGACACTGTGAATAGAGCAAAGAGATAACATACAGAATGGGAGAAAATCTTTGCCAGCTATACATCTGACAGAGGATTAATATCCAGAATATACAAAGAACTCAAAACCAAACAATAAAAAAATCAAACAACCCAATTAAAAAATGAGATATGGAACTAAATAGAGAGTTCTCATCAGAAGAAATACAGATGGCATACAAATATCTAAAAAAGTGTTCTACATCCTTAGCCATTAGGTAAATGCAAATTAAAACTACTTTGAGATTCCAACTCTCTCTTGTCAGAATGACTACCATCAAGAAAACAAATAAAGTCTCTTCCAGGTAAGATGGCGGCATAGGAGCCACGCCAAACAAGATCAGGGATGGATTTAATCAAAACTACACTCTTCTTCGGAAAAGAGCAGAATATTTTTTCCAGGAAACAGCGGAAAAGCAGGAGATGGCCAGAATCCCATTGTGGAGCTTGTGGCCCAACCCATGGCAGCCCTCTCCACAGCGGCTCCAAGCCCCTGCCCCAAAATGCTGAGCCACCACTGCAGCCGCTACCACCACTGCCCCAAAAAAGGGGACTTTCCAACCTCATCAGTTTCCTCACAGAGCCCAGAAATTGAAAAAAAAAGTCTGCTGAGCTACTGAAAGAGATACAGGGGAACAGTGTGAGTGACTACAGGCTTCCTGAACTTGTCCATTCCCCAACCATCAGAACTGCAGTGAACTGCCAGCATTCAGCAACTAACAGAAGCATATCCAGCACCGTGGAGGAAAGCTAAGGTCTGTAGCACATCACCAGCACCATATCCAGCACAGCTGAGCCAAACTCCACAGCTCAGGGAATGAGGTGGGCACTCAGCATTGGTGAGTGTGGAAGCAACACCAAAAGGTAACAAGGCCAGCTAACAACAACAACAAAAAAAAAGGTGCATAGGCCTGCATTGGAAGTGCTAATCTCTCTTTTCAGGTCAGGCAGGTCATGGGTTACATATTTGTGGTTGGCCTTACAATTTTCAAATAAGCTGAATATGGGGTGTTGAATATTGCTGCCTGTAATACTTTTAGATTTAGAGGGCCTTTATCTTTTGCTTTTGTCATTATTGGGGACAGAGTCTGGTCCAGTGATCCAGTTCCAGGCTGACCTGGAACCCAAGTCAGAACAAAATCCTCTATCTCCTAGCTCACAGGATTAAGGGTATAGAACAACACACACCCTTAGGGATTTTGACTTTATAAGACTGTTTGTTTTAATTCCCACACTTGTATACTCTGTGCTCATTTTAATTGAATGTGTATTTTGCTCAGTTGAAGTTTAGAACTTGCCAGTAAATTGTTCCACCAGTCCACTACAATACTTGCTTAACAAGCAAATACAACAGCTAGGATTACTTCTGAGGTTGGACTTGGGTACAAGTGCTACACTTGGCACCTTAAACCCATATCCTGAAAGTATATAAAGGTGGATCACCACACCTAAGAACACTGCAGATAAATAGAAAACCTAAGCATCAAATCAATCCATGATGCAAAAGTCACTACATTACAATACAAGAAACACAAAGAACCAAGACAATACAACCCCACCAAAAATTACAAATCCATCAGAATTGTTCACCAATGAGAGTGTTTTAGATGAAATTCCTGACAAAGATTTCAAAAGAATGATGTTATCTATACTCAAAGAAATGAAAGAAGAAATAAAAGAAGAAATGAAAGGACTCAGAGAAGAAAACAAAGGAATTAAAGAAGAAAACAAACTCTTGAAAGAGAATACAGAAAAACAGCTTAATGAAATAAAAAGGTCATTACAGGACATGAATAAGGAAATAGAAATACTGAAGAAAACCCAGGCTAAAATCCTAGCTCTGAAGAACACAATCAGTGAAATAAAAAACTCTGTGGAAAATCTCACCAGTAGAATGGATGAAGGAGAGGACAGAATGTCTAAACTAGAAGACCAGATGGCAGACCTAATACAGTCCAACAAAGAGAAAGACAAGCTAATAGAAAGGTATAAATGGGAACTCCAAGACATCCGGGACACTATGAAAAGATCAAACATAAGAATTCAAGGTATAGCAGAAGGGAAAGAATTTCCATCCAGAGACTTAGTAGGTGTTTTCTACAAAATCATAGAAGAAAAATTTCCCCAAATTGGGAAATAAATGCCAATGCAGATACAAGAAGCATTTAGAACACCAAACAGACAAAACCTAGAAAGATCCTCTTCTCACCATGTTATAATTAAACTACTAAACACGCAAACCAAAGAAAATATATTGAAAGCAGTTAGAGAGAAAAAGCAAGTGACCTTCAAAGGGAAACCCACCAGGATCACAGCAGATTACTCAACACAAACTTTAAAAGCCAGAAGGGCCTGGAGTGATGTATTCCAAGTTCTGAAAGATAAAAACTGTCAACCAAGATTACTTTATCCTGCAAAGCTATCTAACCAAATTGATAGAGAAATAAGGGCATTCCACAACAAAGACAGGCTAAAGGAATTTATGGCAACTAAACCAGCTCTACAGAAAATACTTGCAGGAATCATTCACGCTGAAGAGAAAGCAAAACACACACAGCAGGAAATAGGAAAAAATAAACCATACTCACATAACAGTTAAAACAAGTGGGTTAGCCAGGCGTTGTGGTGCACGCCTTTAATCTCAGCACTCGGAAGGCAGAGGTAGGAGGATCGCTGAGAGTTTGAGGCAACCCTGAGACTACATAGTTAATTCCAGGTCAGCCTGGACTAGAGTGAAACCCTACCTTGAAACCCCCACCCCCCAAAAAAAAAGTGAGTAAAGGGAAAACAGGAAGAACTGGAAAATAAGAAGAATGGTGAGAATAAATACATATCTTTCAATAATTCTTAATATCAATGGCCTCAACACCCCAATCAAAAGACACAGACTGGCAGACTGGATTAAAAAGCAGGACCCTACCATCTGTTGCCTCCAGGAAACTCATCTCTCAATAAAAGATAGAAACCTTCTTAGGGTGAAAGGTTGGAAAAAGGTATTTCAAGCAAATGGGCCTAGGAAACCAGCAGGGGTTGCTATCCTTATTTCTGACAGGATAGACTTCAAACCAACATTAGTGAGGAAAGATAAAGAAGGTCACTTTATACTGATTAAAGGAACACTCCAACAGGAGGACATCACAATCCTAAACATATATTCTCCTAACACGGGGGCTCCCAATTTCATCAAACAAACACTATTAGACTTAAGGTCAGAGATAACTCCTAACACAATAGTAGTGAGTGACTTCAATACCCCACTCTCATCACTTGACAGGTCTACCCAGCAAAAAATAAACAGAGAGACATCTGCATTAAATGATATCATGGAACAAATGGACCTAACAGATATATACAGAACATTCCAACCAAATGCTGCAGAAAATATATTTTTCTCAGCAGCACATGGGACATTCTCTAAAATAGACCATATAATTGGACACAAATCAAATCTTAACAAATACAGGAAAATTGAAATAATCCCTTGTATGCTATCTGACCACAATGGAATTAAACTGCAAATCAGCAACAAGAAAAACTACAGAGCCTACAGAAATTCATGGAGACTAAACAGTACATTATTGAACGATGTATGGGTCATTGAAGAAATTAAAAAGGAAATCAAGAAATTCATAGAATCAAATGATGATGAGGATACAACATACCAAAACCTTTGGGACACAATGAAGGCAGTCCTATGAGGGAAATTTATAGCTCTAAGTGCCTATATTAAGAAATTAAGAGTACACACTAAACAATTTAAAGCTTCACCTTAAGGCCTTGGAAAGAGAAGAACAAGGCAAATCAAAAATCAGTAGATGGGAAGAAATAATAAAGGTTAGGGCAGAAATTAATGAAATGGAAACCAAAAAAACAATCAAAAAAATCAATGAAACAAAGAGTTGGTTCTTTGAAAGGATAAACAAGATTGATAAACCCTTAGCAAATCTGACCAAAAGAAAGAGAGAAGAGACAACAATTGTTAAAATTAGAGATGAAAAAGGCAACATCATAACAGATACCAATGAAATTCAGAAAATCATATGGACATACTTTAAGAATATATATGCCTCTAAGTTCTAAAACCTGAAAGAAATGGATGATTTCCTTGATTAATATGACCTACCAAATTTAAATCACAATAAGATAAACCATTTAAATAGACCTATAACAACTACAGAGATCCAAGCAGTTATAAAAAGTCTCCCAACTAAAAAAAGCCTAGGCCCAGATGGATTCACTGCTGAATTTTACCAGACATTCCTGGAAGAACTAACACCAATGCTTCTCAAACTTTTCCATAAAATAGAAAAGGAAGGAATTCTACCGAAATTCTTCTATGAAGCCAGCATCACCCTGATACCCAAACCGGACAAAGACAGATCAAAAAAAGAAAATTATAGACCAATCTCCCTCATGAACATAGATGCAAAAATTCTCAACCAAATACTGCCAAACAGAATACAAGAATATATCAGAAAGATTTTTCACCCCGACCAAGTAGGCTTTATCCCAGAGATGCAGGGATGGTTCAACATACTCAAATCCATAAATGTAATACACCATATAAATGGTCTGAAGGACAAAAATCACATGGTCATCTCAATAGATGCAGAAAAGGCATTTGACAAAATCCAACAACCCTTCATGGTGAAAGTATTACAGAAACTGGGAATAGAAGGAATATATCTCAACATAATAAAAGCTATTTATGACAAACCTACAGCCAACATAATACTAAATGGGGAAAAACTTGAAGCTTTTCCTCTAAATTCAGGAACATGACAAAGGTGTCCACTTTCCCCACTTCTATAAGGCAAGAGACACTCATAAAAGGGATACAAATCGGAAGGGAAGAGATCAAATTATCATTATTTGTAGACGATATGATTCTATACATAACAGACCCTAAAGACCCTACCAGCAAACTGTTAGAGCTGATAAACACTTTTAGCAATGTAGCAGGGTACAAAATAAACACACAGAAATCAGTAGCTTTTCTATACACTAACAACAAACATGCAGAGGATGAAATCAGGGAATCTCTCCCATTCACAACTGCCTCAAAAAAAAAAAAAAAAAAAAAAAACAACAACCTTGGAATAAACTTAACCAAGGAAGTGAAGGATCTCTACAATGAGAACTTTAAAAAACTCAAGTGACAAATTGCAGAAGACACAAAGAAATGGAAAGACATCCCATGCTCCTGGATTGGAAGAATCAATATTGTGAAAATGTCAATCTTACCAAAAGCAATCTATGCATTTAATGTGATCCCCATTAAAATCCCAATAGCATTCTTCACAGAAACAGAAAAACAATCCTAAAATTCATGTGGAAACACAAAAAAACCTTGAATAGCCAAAACAATTTTGTGCAACAAAAATCAGGCTGGTGGTATTACCATACCTGATTTTAAGTTATATTACAAAGCCATTAATATTCAGAGATATTACTTTGAGGTTTGATTTAATACCTGCCATATTGTGATGGGTTGTGGTCTTTGTGGGTTTTTTTTTGGGGGGGGGTTAATGTGGACTGCTTTTTGAGGGCTCTTGAGATTGGTTATTTGTTTCTTCTGTGTGGAAGAGCTTAATGTTCATATTCACATATTAATGCTACTCTCACTTCTGGTTAGAGAAGCTTCTCTTTTCAGATGGCAATGACCACTGGGATGACCCAAAAGGCAACATAGTGCTGAGAAGAAGAGATGGAGGAGTGCCCAGCCCTGAAACACCTCTGTCACACCTTCCAAGGCTCAGGGACCATTGTGGAAGAGGGGGCGGATAGAATGGAAGAGCCAAAGGAAGGGTATGACTCCTTACAATGCAACTGTCAAGACAGAAATTGGCCTCGATATCCATGACCTTGCAGTGCCTAGCAATACCTTCACAAGACCCTCATAATAGGAGAAAAAGATGATGACATCAAATTAAAAGAGATACTAGTGAAGAAAGGGAGGGGATATGATGGAAATTGGAGTTCTAAAGGGGAATGGGGAGGGGAGGGAAAATATCATGAGTTTTTTTGTATGTAAGTATAGAAATTGTCAATAAAAAAAAAAAAAAAGAAAAGAAAACAAATAAAGAAAGCTCCATGCACTTTTGCCCATTTCCCCCATTACTCTATGGTTTCAGCTGGTGAGGTGCCATAGGCTGATCCTCCCTTCAGGCTCATTGTCAATCTGGAAAAGAGAAGCAAATTCTCCAACAGAGAGAGAAGTTAGTACCAGATAGATGGAGTGGCGATAGTTATTTTACAGAGTATTTTTTTATTCATAGACCCTTTTCTAGCCCACATTTGGTGGGAGCTTGATATTGGAGAAAAGTCTCATTTTTTGCACATGGTTTTGACTTATTTTCCAGTTCCAACTATGAGTTTCATTCCACTGAGTGGATCTATTAGCCAAATCAATAGCTGTTGGTTACCCACCATGGCTGTGTGCCACTATTGCACTTGTTTGAGCATCATGTCACATTATTTACCTTTGAGTAGCATAGACTGTTGTAGCAGACAGCTTCAGGTTCACTGAGATGAACTTCCAGATCAGGCACAGTTATGGAGGAAGGGATATTATTTATTGAAGCTTACTGATCCAGGGGAAGTTCCAAAATGGCAGGAGAAGCAACCTGCTCTCACAGGACCAAGCAAGAGAGAAAAACCAACCAGCCACACAGCACACAGAGCAAAACTACAGCCCAATAGCCCAGCACACTTCAGGAACTCCTACTGGGCACACTTTGCATATCTTTACAATGGAATCTCAAACCCACCACACCTTAAGATTGGCCCCCAGTGACATTGCCTCTAGCAAAGTGATTGCAGATGCAAACTATAACTAATAAAACAGTGAATGTATTGGGGGACATATAATCAAACTACCACATTCTGCCCCTGGCCCCCAATAGATTTAGTTCCTGGCCCCCAATAGATTTATAACTATCACACATTGTAAATTGTACTCAGTCCAATTTCAAAGGTTCTCACAGTCTTGATCAACTTAAGATAGTGAGTCCTGTAAGATCAAACAAGTTAAATACTTTCAACATGTAAAGGCACAGAGTAAACATTTTTAACTGGTATAAGGCATAGCAAGAAGAAACTAGAATAATGCAAACTCAACCACCATCAGCAGTCATCAAACTTCTGCAGTTCAAGTTCAATATAACCAGAGACTGACAGTGTCCAGTTCTTGAAATTCTGCCCCTCCAGCTGGGCAGAGTTGCCAGGGAAAACTTCAATCCCAGGCCAACACTGCACTCCATGATAGTCCTTGCACAGTCCTGGTATATCCAAAACATCTTCAGGTCTCCATGCAAACCATGGTCCATCTTCCAAAGGTTCTTCCAGCCTATTCCTGAGGGTTTTCATGCCCTGCCTCATGCCGCATCGCAGCAGCGGCTCCTAGAACCCTGTGCAACTCATGACCACTCCATGCATTTTTCATGCTTCCAAAACTAATACCAGGTGTGCAGGACACAGCCATATTCTTAATCCAGGGACAAAATAAATCATACCCTTGAAAAGCAGGTTCCTTCTCCAGTCAACTCTTTCCAAGAGTTTGCATTTCTAGCAGTCTTTCCTCAGGCATCCTCTCCATTGTTTTAATGTAAAGCAGTCAGGCCTCCTTCCTTCCACCTTCCTTAAGATTGCTAATGTGGTTGACAATAGCAGCTCAGTAACCTGAAATCAGTCTCAGTGATTTAAACTTGCTTGAGGTTTTCCAACTTAAAATCTTAAAACCTCAGTCCGATATCTTTAGCCAAGCACATCAGTCCATTACAAATTTAACCTTGATTAAACTTTCTGGGCCTGGATAGCAGAACATAGCCATCCCTTATGCCAGTAGCCCATTTCCAACAAAGTCCTCTGCACTCTGTCCTTCCCCTTAGAAAGCTCATAAGCCAAGCCTTGAAGTTCAATACTGTCTGCACTTAGCATTCTCAAACTCTCATCAGAATAGTCCATAAAACTTGGCTTACCACTCCAGAAGGCATCTTCAGTTGCAAGCACCAAGTCCATGCCCATTCCTCCAAAACAAAGTTTCCAAAAGATGAATATCCACATGGTCAGGTTCATTTCACCCCATACTCCTCGGTACCACTTTACTATAGCAGACAGCTTCAGGTTCGCTGAGATGAACTTCCAGACCAGGCACAGTTATGGAGGAAGGGATATTATTTATTGAAGCTTACTGATCCAGGGGAAGTTCCATAATGGCAGGAGAAGCAGCCTGCTCTCATAGAACCAAGCAAGAGAGAAAAACCAACCAGCCACACAGCACACAGAGCAAAACTATAGCCCAAAAGCCCAGCACACATCAGGAACTCCTACTGGGCACACTTTACATATCTTTACAATGGAATCTCAAACCCACCAGACCTTAAGATTGGCCTCCAGTGACATTGCCTCTAGCAAGGTGATTGCAGATGCAAACTATAACTAATAAAACAGTGAATATATTGGGGGACATATATTCAAACTATCACAACTGTGAAACTTCTAAAAGTAAAAAAAAATAAATAAGAAAAAGAAAGTCAGTCTAGGGCTGAAGAGATGGCTAAGTGATTAAGACACTTTCCTGGAAAGCCCAAGGGCCCAGATTTGATTCATCATACCAATATGAGCCAGACGTACAAGGTGGCACATGTGTCTAGAGTTCATTTACAGTGGCTAGGGGCTCTGGTGAGCCCAATCTCTCTCCCATCCGCCTCTGTCTCTAAAAAATTAATTAATTAATTAAAAGAAACATTAAATAGTCAGTGTATAGCTAGACTTGACCAGATAACTACAGTGTTGCTAAGGCAAATTATTTGAATAGACTTTGGACCGGGGGCAGACAAGGAGCACTAGCTAAAAAAATACAAAAAATAACTAAATTCTGAAAGTTTTTCAGAGATAAAATACAGTAATATAAGAATGGTGGAGCCAGGTTTATGTTTAAATTTTATTTAAGTCACTCCTCCCTCCAGCAGGGCAACTTCCTCTGCTCTTCCTCTCCTTCCCTTCCTGCAGGTCAACTTCCTCTCCTTCCCTTCCTGCAGGACAACCTCCTCTGGTCTTCCTCTCCTTCCCTTCCTGCAGGACAACCTCCTCTGCTCTTCCTCTCCTTCCCTTTCTGCAGGGCAACTTCCTCTGCTCTTCCTCTCCTTCTCTTCCTGCAGGGCAACTTCCTCTGCTCTTCCTCTCCTTCCCTTCCTGCAGGACAACTTCCTCTGCTCTTCCTCTCCTTCCCTTTCTGCAGGGCAACTTCCTCTGCTCTTCCTCTCCTTCCCTTCCTGCAGGACAACTTCCTCTGCTCTTCCTCTCCTTCCATTCCTACAGGACACCTTCCTCTGCTCTTTCTCAGTGAAGCCCTCAGAGAGACCCACAGAAGCTCTGTGGTAAGATGAGGACATTGGCCTAATGTACAGTAAGTGGCCATCTATGGTGGTTCATCTTCATTGTCAGCTTGACTCACTTTAGAATCCCCATGGTAACACACCACCAAGCATTTATGGTAATCTTTACTGAATGTGAGTGACACTATACCATAAGCTGGATTCCCACTCTAAATAAAAATGGGAAAGTGCACTGAGAAAAAGAAAAAGAAAACAAATGACAGTAAATGTTGGCAAAGATGTGGAAAAAGGTGAACCCTTCTACACTGTTGGTGGGAATGTAATCTTGTACAGCCATTATGGAAATCAGTGTGCAGGTTCTTGAGATAGCTAAAAATAGATTTACCATATAGTCCAGCTATAGCACTCCTAGGCATATATCCAAATGACTCTTCTCACTACCTTAGAGATACTTACTCAACCATGTTTATTGCTGCTCTATTCACAATAGCTAGGAAATGGAACCAGCCTAGATGTCCCTCCACAGATAAATGGATAATAAAGATCTGGTACATTTACACAATAGAGTTCTATTCAGTGGTAAAGAAAAATGAAATTTTGAAATTTGCAGTGAATGGATGGAATTGGAAAGGATTATACTAAGTGAGGTAACTCAGGCCCAGAAAGCCAAACACTGCATGTTTTGTCTCATATGTGGATCCTAGCTATAGACTTGTGGGTAAGCTGGAACCAAAAATTGGTAGCAAAGGCCAGTAAGCTAGAAAAAGCCTATAAGGGAGGGAGGCAAGGGAATGACTTAAGGGGATGGTATTGTATATATGTAAATAGAAGAACAGATTATAGGAAGGGGAAAGGCCTAAGTGAGGGCAGGGGAAAAGAATGTATAAAAGAAGGGCAGGGGGGAGTGTCAATCAAAATTCAAGATATTCTGAATAAGACATATGTAAACCTACTTTTCTGAATAATGGCACATCCAAAAGCCATACATCATTACTAGAAAATGTTCAGTGCCTGGGATGGGATACCTTCCCATGAGTTGTTGGCCAGAGAGGTCCTTGTTGCCTCCAAAACATTACAGGCTATTGCCAAGGCCCTTGGTTTCCCTTGAGAAACAGATGGTAAGACTCTATTGCTAAAGATTTCACTTGCCTGAGTGGCAAGGTCACTGAGAAATCAATCAAAAACCTTCAAGACCATGAAAGCTGGAAAAAACTGCACTATGCAGCCCTAGACAGAAGTTATCAGTGGTGAAAACAGTGGACACTGGAAACTTTGGCCAGACAGGCCAAAAACTGAACAGGTGCAATAATGTCTGCTCTGAGGGAAACCAACTGCCAAATTGAAGCCGGAGACCATGAGCATAACAGCCATCTTGTATGAGAAGCCATCTTATGGACTCAAATGTTAGGATCAGTGCCTGGGATGCAGGATACCTTTATCCCTATGATCAGTTGCCCCAGCTTGGCTGCAGGCGAGCCTATTGGAATGTAACCAGACCTTCCCATGACCCTGGGATTAAGAGTCCCATGATCAAAAATCAGAGCATCTTGTAATCCTGGGTCAATGACCCTGGGATTAAGAGTCCCATGATCAAACCTTATCAATCAGAAAGTGCCAAGGCCCTCCCCCCCAACCTCTGCTCTTTTCTCTTAGTTTACCTCCCCTGCCTAGAAACAGATGGTAAGACTCTCCTTCTTGTCTGTTTGTCTCTCTCATCCAAGAACTTTCACTTGCCTGGAGTGGCAACGGTCACTGATCGAAATGAAGATCAAGCAGGTGCTGACACAGACCCGGATAAGGTAAAACCTTCTCCAAACATTGAGTAAACATGAGTTATTCATTCAGGGACTTAAAGACCAAGACACAAAATTGGGTTAAGATGCTGACATCCTCCCCTGGGACTAACAGGCCCCCAGCTGTGAAAACTAGGTATAATGTAAAGAAAAACAAACTTTCCGTTCTCCATCAGAGAAAGGCAAAACTATGCCCAGCCCTCCCAGTGGGAATTAGACCCATCAAAAGGAACCTCAAATCAGTGGATTATTTCAAAGTTAGTGGCAAAAACAAAAAGAGGCCAACTTATTCTGGGAAAAGTCCTCCAGATCTCAGTCGCTGTGGCCGCTGGCCCATGCTCCAAAGCCACGGCAGGCTGACAAGAGGCAAAGGCTGCTGGACTGCGTTCCACTCTGGAGCCAGGGCAGCCACAGGCAGCAGAGGAGACAAACACCTGAGGGGAAAAGAGCTGAACAGGCCCAGGCTCCAGGGGCCTGGCTGATGCCACGTGGGCTCAGGCGGCCTGATACCCTCCAGCCACACCCGCCAACAGGGTAAACAAGGAGATAATAGATTTATTTAAAAAAACTAAAAATGGCAAGATTCTTAGCTTCCTGGCTTGCAGAACCTGGGGACTACAAACACAAAAATCTCTGCTGCCAAATTACTATAAATAGATGTAGATTTCTTATAAGTATTTACAACTGTTTTAAGCTCACTTTTGCCTCTTTATGCTTTTCTGGGACTACTAACAAAAAACAGTCTCAAGAATTGTATTTAAACTTAAATATGTACTCAATACTAAATTTGTTAGAAAATTTCTAATAATGCTCAAATCTACCTTCATAATGTGTTTCAAAAGTCAAGTCTGACTCTTTAAAGATATTTCTAAGACTTTAAAGATATTATTAAAAAATATTTCATGGTAAAAACAATAAAAGTTTAGTTAAACTGGAAAAAACTTTAAAATGTTGGTAACTATTTGATAAAAAAAGATTGTTACAAAATGGTTACATAGCTTGTAAGATAAAAATATGTAAATGTAGATATTAAGTAAACTTAAACAAAAGATTAAAGACAAAACACTTAACCAGATTGCAGATCTTTTAAGATACAATAAAGTGATTATCAACCTAGGGCTTACATCAAACTAATAAAAGCATGGCTCTAGCTGATAGAAGGTTACTATGGTATTCAGTTTGTAAATTTACAACTTTAACTTGTTAATATTAATCTGGTCATGATGATGGTTAAAAAGACTAAATTTAGAGTACCCAATAAAGTTAATTAAGTTCCTATTTGTCAACATTTTAACTATATGTTAAGGTTAAAATTGACTCAAATATTTAATTCTCTCACATGGTTGATATAACTAATATACAAAAAATTCCTAACATCTCCCTCCATTGCCTGTGACAATTGTTTCCTATCCAACTGTGTTTTCAAAACATCCAACCCTGGGATCCCCAGCACTCAGGCCGGTCTGATGAGTATCTGAGGTCAAATTTGGTTGTGAGCCTTAGCTTTCTCTTCTTGGCCCTATAATGCCTGCTCATGTGTCTGGCTAAATGTATATATTATTGTTTCCATGGAACTTCCCCTTGAAAATAACATGGGACAGTTCCCCTCTACACTTAGCCAAAAGAGACATCAAGCCCATTCATATGTTAATGGTCAATAAATGGTTTACAAAATTTGTCTGTTACAAGGACCAGAGGCCCCCATCTGGTTCTAAAAGGTCCTACAGGTGTGAAAACTCCCAAAAGCTGTTATTGGACTGATTAAAATTTTTTCTTTTTTCAGATAGATATTGATAAAAGCTGACCCAAAAATGGCAATTTAAAAAGGCATTGTTAATCTAATGAGAAGAAGGGACTTGAGGTAAAAGGTTAAAAATCATAGCACTTAAAATCATCTCATAGATTTACAAGGTTTACAAAAGAAAATATCACCATTTGTCTTTTGGTGATCCAAGGCTCAAAGGGTCCATTGTGGAAGAGGATTCTCATTTGGCAGAAAGAATGTATGAAACAAACAAACATAGATTACAGAGTTGGAGGTCAACACGTTTGTCAGCTAGTTCCTTATCTGAATCAGGCCTGGGCCTAATGACAATGCAACTGATATCTTCTAAGTAAAAAGAAAAACTTGGCCTACAATATCAACATGAATGGCTTGAGTGCCTAGCAAACAATGTTACAGAGGCTAAATGTAGCAGAAAAGCAGCCAACAGATTGCATCAAGAGGAGAAAAAATCGATGATGACATCAAATTAAAAGAGAGACTAAATGTTTAGATAATCATTCTAGGCATGGGGATATGATGGAACCGAGTAGAGTTCTGAAGGGACTTGCCCACAAGGGAAGGTCCCTTTGACCGCTGAGAGTCAAACATCTGGAGGTTGGTACCATACATAATGCCTCCCCTCCACAAAAGGTACTTTTGTGATAAACACAGCAGCTGAGAGACTGCTTGGTTAAAGCCCACTGCTGGATAGCAGGCCTCCCCTCCTGTTTGTATAAAAGAAGGGAGGAGAAGTCCTGCATTCTCTATCTGTCTCCCTCTCCTCTGCTCTGGTCTGTCTGTCAAACTTCCTTGAAAGCTCACTTAATGTTCTATTCATATGTTAATGCTACTCTCTCTAAAAATAAAATAAAATAAAATAAACTGAAACATCTAAAAAAAGGTGGCAGAAAGAATGGCTAATGGTAAATGCAACTGTCCAGAAATTGTAGCTGACCTTGAGTGCCTAGCAACAGCTAAAAAAGATGATGACATCAAATTAAAAGAGAGAATACAGACCTAAAACACTCTGGATTTTGTTCAGCACTGCTGTAGATACAAATAAAATAAAATAAAATAAAAATTTCAAAAAAAAGTAAATATGAGCTGGCATCAAACATATAACCTGTTTGATTACAAATATGAGCTGGCATCATTATATAACCTTGTAACTGCCTAATGGAGGCCAAGTGACTTAGCCCAAGTGACTTCTCAGAGGCACACAGTGATGTTGAGAACAGAGTTTCTCTTTCTTCCCACTAAATCACCTAAATTCTATTCCATGTCCCTTTTGTTAGTGCTGCAGGCACCTTATGAATTGACTGATCCCTCTAGTAGCTGTCAGTTAAAAACACAGAACTATGATACATTCATTATTATTGGTATCATCATTGCCTCAAGATAGAGGTTAAAATATAAATAAAATGTGCTAAAAATTAGCATATTAACTAAATGCATTAACTAAAGTTAATGTAGTTATAATGCAGACCAAATTATTTAAAATAGGCTATATGAATTCCCATATTTTTATTTCTTATAGAAATTGAACATGACACTGTTGTTTCTTAAAGCAGAGCTAGGATGCTTTCAAAAGATAAGTAGATAGAAGGTATGTTGCACAATACAGCTATGAAAACAGAACTCCTTATTAATACATAAAAGGACAGAGATATTAAAAGTGAAAATCAAATAGAAATTAAAGCAATAACTAAATTCAATGGTTCTAATTCAAATTTCTAAGATTGCCCTGCAGAGGGTTTCAGATGCCATTTCCAGCTCCTTATTGCACTCAAGAAAAGTGCTGTGAGGGCACATTAAACATTTTCCTTTGAGGACTATTTTGCATCTTCCTCTACTACTCTACAGTAAACTGTTGGGCCTCATAGATCCTCGACTTCAATTATTAGTGCAAAGAAAGAGCTTTTAACTTTGCAGGGCATTCAAAACTAAGCAGGCATTGAACCTGGAGACTCTACACACCTGAGACACTGGGAAGATGGAGAATGTAGCTATAGAATTCATTACATGAATGCTGCTCAGAACCCATCGGTGAGGAAGGGATACAAGCTCCTGAGTGTGTCTATCACAGGGGAGATACCACCTCTAGGATAGAAGAGGATCTGTGGGCTTTGATGCAAACTTCTAAAAGAAGAGTGCCTTTTCTTTGCCATTCTGCCTCCTGCCCTGAGCACAGAGCTTCAGCATGGAGGAGAGACACTAAAGCCTTGACAGGTGAGAGGCAGCCAGTAGCTGGAGTCAATTGTGCAAAATTCTTGGAGTCTATTCTTCTGGTTGCCAATAATTATATCCCGAGCAAGCTTTTGAGCCTTTCTGCATTTGCAAATGGATGATGTGATACCCATTTCACAGGATTTTGATGACTAAATGAATGGGTAGTGGAAACATCTTATACATTGGTGCATTATAAAATATTTGATAATTTCCCTTATTAGTTTGGAAATATGGCTCCAATGTAATGATGATACTAAACACATAATTATCTATGGGTCAAGAATAAGACTTTCTTAATGGCAAAAATTATTGCCTGGATGCAAACTAAATTCTATTACATATTTATCAATGCAGTGATGAATATATATACATCCATATATATATATACATGTATTTATGTATTTGAAATTCTAATTAAAAACAATAATAATAATTTACATTAAGAAGTTATATCTGTTTATAGGAGGTTCCTTGGGTTATATTATTTTTGTTTTTATTTTAGGAATACTCTTTTGCTTAAAATTATACTATACTATAACAGATTCTTAGTATAATATAGACAATATAGATAGGATGGAAATAAAAATTTACATTTCCATTACCAAGATGACCTTATTAACAATGTGAGCTATAGCCTTCTGTTTTTTTCACTTATACATATGTTTAAACATTATACGTAATAAAACTAAGTGTGAGGCACATACCATTTTGCCTATATAATATGTTGGATACATCTTTCAATAGTAGTATATGCATAGTTGTAATATTATTTTTAATATAGGCATAATTTTTATGACCATGTAGAATAATTATTTGCCAATCACTTTTTTAGAGATTTGTTTTCAATTTTGCTATAAAAGTGAATATATACTATTTTAATGCATTTATAATTTGTCCTTAGGATATGAAATTTTTAGACACTAATTTTTTATAAATTTTATTTTTATTTATTTATTTATTTGACAGAGAAAGAGAGCAAGAGAGAGAATGGGTGCACCAGGACCTCTAGCCACTGCAAACGAACTCCAGACACCTGTGCCCCTGTGTGAATCTGGCTAATGTGGGTCCTGGAGAATCAATCTAACCTGGGTCCTTTGGCTTTGTAGACAAACACCTTAACTGTTAAGCCATCCTTCCATCCCTAGGCAATAATTTTTAATACATTATTTTCCCAACTGATCCTTCAGTGTGACTGAAGTCAGCATATGTATGGTGGTTTGAATATGAATGTATTTCCCTAGACTGAGGTATTTGGAGATTTTTTTTTTTGAGGGGGAGTGTTTGTTTTTGAGACAGGGTCTCACTCTAGCTCAGCCTTACTTGGAATTCACCCTGTACCTCCAGGTTGGTCTCCAACTCATGGTGATCCTCCCAACTCTGCCTCTCAAGTGCTGAGATTAAAGGTCTGGCTTGCCTGAGATATTTTTAAATGAGTTTGCAACTTAAATCTCCAGCAGCCTGCTTAAGGGTGTGTCACCATGGGGCAGATCTTAAGTCCAGCCATAAGGTATGTTCAGAGCCAGTTTTGTGCTCTGGCTGTACATGCTTGCTGGTATTGTTCTTTTCTCTCTCTGCTATGGATCTATGGAAATGAGCCAGCTTCTTCTGCCATCCTAGAGCTTCTGAATCTGCAAGACTGAAATAAACCCTTTCCTCCCATAAGTGGGAGAGTAAACCTTCTTTCCCTAACTGATCATTTAGTATGACCAAAGCCAGCATATATCTTGGTGATAGCCTTTTGAGGTATAGCCACACAGGTTCCTAACTCACAGAATCCATGAGATAACTAATTGTTTGCTGTTTGCAACTAAATACTGGGATGATGTAAACAAGAACATAAGAAGTTTTACAATAATATAATAAATATGATGTACCTAATTTTCAGAGACTCCATGCCTTAAGACAGTACAGAAGATATAGGCCTTTTTCTTATACAATAATCATAAATGCATGGAAAAGTAGTAGAAGGGGTCCTCAGAGATAAGAAAGAACAAGAATTGTCAGATAGTGACTAATAAGCAAATCCTAGAGTCTGTTTTTTTGCCCTGGAGGCTGAGGTCCTGGATTCTAATAGACTGACCAAAGAGGCAAGGCTTGGGCCTTGTAGTAGTCAGCCTCACACTGCTGGGATGAACTTCCAAACTAGGTACAGTTATGGGAGGAAGGAATTTAATGAAGTTTACAAATAGAGGGGAAGTTTCATAATGGCAGAAGAAACTGGCCCACTTTTACAAGTCCATGCAGAGAGAAAAGCCAACAGTGAAAACCTGCAGCTACACCAGCACACACAAGCAAACACACTTCAAGGACTCCAGGAAAAGCTCCAGTACCTTGCGTATCTTAGACTAGAATTCAGATCTGCCCTAGTGACACCTCCTCCAGCTAGGTAGCCGGAAATCCAAGAAGCTTTTATAAAACTCCTGAATCTATTGAGGGACATCTCTTAAACTACCATATTCTGCCCCTGGCTCCCAGTAGATTTATAACCATCTACATTGTAAATTGGACTTAGTCCAACTTTAAAGGTCCCTGTTGTCTTTACCAACTTAAGGTAGTTCTAAAGTCCCAAGTCTCATCTGAGATTTTTGATAGTCTCTTAGGTGTGAGTTCTGTAAAATCAAATCAAGTAATATACCTTCAACATATAAAGGCACAGACTAAACATATTCAACTGCTATAAGGCATAGCAAAAAGAGATTGGAACAATGCAAACTCAATAACCATCAAGAAAACATCAAACATCTGCAGTTCATGTCCAATATCACAACCAGTGACTGACAGTCTCCAGATTTTCCAATTCCACTTCTACAGCTAGGCTGAATAGACAGGGAAAACTTTCATCTCAGGACAACAGTGCCCTATGGTAGCCCTTGCACAGCCCTGGTATATTCAAACCATGTTTGGGTCTACATGCAAACCATGGTTCATCTTCCAATGGCTTTGCTAGCCTATTAGGATCATTGTGGCCTACATTATGCTGCATCTCAGTAGTGGGTCTTGGAACCATGTGCATTTCACCCACTCCATCCATTTTTTCATGCTTCAGAAACCAATACCAGGTGTGCAGAACTCAACCATAGTCTTTTTTTTTCTTTTATTATTATTATTATTTATTTATTTGAAAGAGAAAGAGGCAGAGAGAGAAAGAGAGAAGAGAGAGAGATAATGAGTGTACCAGGACCTCCAGCCATTGAAAGAAACTACAGATGCATGCGCCACCTTGTGCACCTGGATTACATGGGTCCTGGGGAGTAGAACCTGGGTCCTTTGGCTTTACAGGCAAGCACCTTAACTGCTGAGCCATCTCTTCAGCCCACAGCCATATTATTAATGCAGGGATCAAATAAATCATGATCTTCATGAGCAGGTTCCTTCTTTTCTGATCTCCTTACACAAGAGTCTGCATTCATATCATTCAGCTTGTCCTCAGGCATCTCTCCATTGCTTTAATGTGAAGCAGTTGGTCATCTTCCTTAAGATTGCTAATGTGTTTCACAATAGCAGCTTCAGTAGCCTAAAATCAGTCTCTGTGCCAGTGAATTTTAAACTTGCTTGAGGTTTTCCAACTTACAATCTTAAAACTCTCAGTCCCATATCTTTAGCAAAGCACATCATTCCATTACAAATTTAACCTTGATCAAACTCTCTGGGCATGGTCAGCAGAATGTACCATCCCTTATGCCAGTAGCCAGTTGCAATAAAGTTTTCTTCAGTCTTTCCTACCCCTTAGAAAGTTCATAAGCTTAGTCTCTCAATACAATTCTCTTTGCACTTAGCATTTTCATACTCTCATCAGAATAGTCCACAATACTTGGCTGGCTGCTCCTGAAGGCATATTCAGTTGCAAGTACCAAGTACACATGCCCATTGCTCCAAAAAAAAGTTCCAAAAGAACAAAATCCACAAGGTCAGATTCATCTCAACAACCCCACTCTCAGTACCAATTCTGTAGTCATCAGCTTCACACTGTTCTAGGTACAGTTTGGGAAGAAGGAACTTAATGAAGCACACAGATAGAGGGGAAGTTCCATAATGGCAAAAGAAGCTGTCCCACCTTCACAGAGAAAAGCCACCACCAAAAGCAACAGAAAACACCTGCAGCTACATCAGCACACACAAACAAGCACACTTCAGGGACTCCAGGCAAAACTCCAGCACTTTGCATATCCTAGACTAGAATTCATATCTGCTCCCAGTGGCACCTCCTTTAGCCAGGTAGTTGGAAATAAAAGAAGCTCTAATAAAACTACTGAATTTATTGAGGGATATATGTTGAAACTACCACAGGACTAAATCATTTTGGAAGTCTGATGAATCACTCTTCTTATATTCATGTGTTTTCTTCTTAGCAGGTGATCTAAAAAGCAAATCTGTTATGCAGAAGCATATAGCAGTGAGCAGTCTTTGCATTGACTCCAAGAAGAACAGAGAGAAGGGTTAAAATGAGTCATCTCTCATTAAAATCTCTGACCACAAGCTCACAAAACACATGAACTCAAAGACACAAAAACTCAAAATCTCTCTAATCACAAGAGAAAACAAACCCTATGGCAAAATTCAAGAGAAACATCCCAGTGCACTATCAGATCTACAAAGACTGGATCCACCAAGCAATGGAAAAACTGAACCCAAACTATAAAAATGGGATATTTTATTTTATAGAAATAAAAGAGCCTGTTGAATGCATGATGAAAGAAAATTGGGCTATCAAAACTGACCAGGTATATTTGAAAAGAAATCAATTTAGAAATGTGAAATATAGCAATTTTCATCAAGATGTCATCAAGAAGCTGTGTGTGGTGGCACATGCCTTTAATCCCAGTACTTGGGAGGCAGAGGAAGGAGGATCGCCATGGGCTTGTGGCCACCCTGAGACTGTACAGTGAATTCCAGGTCAGCCCAGGCTAGAGTGAGACCCTACCTCAAAAAACAAAACAAAACAACAAAAACAAAAAAAGATGTCATCTACAATCATCAAAAAAAATGGACACAATTGAAGGTAGCATATGGAAAATAAATCTGAGAAATTACAGAGTACATAGCACATAGAAATAGATGGAAACTATGAAAGAGGGATTAAGTGTAGTTACCTGCTCTTTGCTGCGACAACTCATCTGACCAAAAAGTTGATAGGAAGAAATTTTGTTATTTTGGCTTACAGTCTGGATGGGAAATGCAATAACAGCAGGGGAAAGATGGTAGAGCAGAATCTGGGCCTCATTTCTTCCACAGCAGGCAGAAAACAGCAGCAGGAGAGTGATCTGAGTTCTGGCTAAGGGGAGCTGACTATAACACCCCTAAGCCACATCCCAACAGCATACCTCCTCCAGTAAAGCTCCACCTCAAAATTGCCATCAGCTGGGGACCAAGCATTCTAAACAAATGAGTTTATAGGGGCACTGAATTCAAACCATCACAAAGACACATGGAAGATGGAGTGAAAAGGGCCTTCAAATATTACTAGGTTTCCAGGAGGAAACAATATACAGAGAGGGGAGAAATGATATTAGATGATTCTGCAGGTGACAATGCCTCAGTGTTGGGGTAGCCCCGAAGGCCAGCCCAGGAGGGACGGCAGGGTCTCTGCTGAGTTGGGGGTGAGTAGCGCGGTATCACCACGACACAGACTCCAGGAGTTGGGTGGAAGCAGGCAGAGGGCGAGCTGCTGCAAAACTCGTTTATTTGAGGAAGTGCAGGGGGTTTTAAGGGGCTTGGCTGGCCAATCATTGTATAAGGTGGTCCCCTTTTTGTGACCAATGACAGCCTGTCTCTGGACAGGTCATCTCATAGCAGGTTTCTCACTGTAGCTGTTGTCACACCAGGCCTGCCCAGAGCGCCATGTTCAGAGAAGCCACTTCCTGGTTTCTTCTGCCATGCAGTCTGGCTAGGGCCAGATCTGCATTGTGCCATACACCTCAGTAATGATCAAAGACACCAGTTAGGAAGGCCAAAATCTCAGGCCTGAAAAATAAGAAAGATAACTAATCCTAGAAACCAATGTAATAATTTTGGATACTAAAGAAAAATTGAGAGTGCTGAGAAGACTCCTATCTCCACTGGCATCCATTCCACTCACCTTAGTCCTCCCTCCTATCTCTTATTCTTACCCTTGTGATTATTGGATATACTCAAGTGACCCAAGATAATTCTCCCATCTTAAGATCTTTAAGTTCATTACATCTGTAGAGTTCCTTTGGCCAGGTGAGGTAACATAAGGGTCATTGGTCCCAAGAATTAGAATGTGAATATTTTGGGGGCCATTATTCTGCCTACACACAACACTAGAAGATGAAGGCATCATCAAAATATGGTAAAAGGTCTAAGACATGTACCTCTATATCTTGTGAAATCATTATTTAAGGAATGAGATGAAATGAAAGTATTTTTAAACCCATAAAAATAGAAAATATAGAGTTTGTTCTGTGAGTGACTTAATGAACTCTTAAAGGATGAACTTCAGAAGAGGAAACATGAACCTAGAGTAGAGGGATGAATACCAAAAGATACAGAAAAAAAAATCACTAAGACACAGGAGAGTTAAAATAAACACTGGGTCAGTAGAACAGTTATAAATCACGAGAAAACATTAGAAAATATCTTCTAATGAAAACAAAAAAAAACCAAGTCTTAAAAAATGCAGCAAAAATAATGGCAAGAGGGAAGCGCAGGACAAGAAGAAAGACATAAAATCAACAAGCTAGGCTTTCACTTTAAGAAACTAGAACAACACGACAAAGAGAACCCAAATCTAACAAAGAAAAAGAATAAAGATTAAAAAAGACATAAAGATTAGAAAAACAATACAAGACATTTTTTTCAAAAATTTAGTTCTTCAAAAAGAGCAACAAATTTGGCAAGGTAAGAATAAAAGAAGAAAAGATTCAAATAACTAAAATAAGAAGCAACATAGAAGACATTGCTATAAATTTTACTGTAATAAAATCATTATAAGGGAATATAAGTAATTGGATAATCAACAAATTGGTTTAACTAGATGAAATGTATAAATTCCCAGGAATGTACCCTACCAAGACTGAATCATAAAGAAATAGAAAATCTGACAGACCTAAAGCATGAAAAGAGATCAAATAAATAATCAAAAAATTTCCAATAGAACAAGCCCAGAAGGGATGGCTTTGTTGGTGAATTTTGCATAAATATATAAAGAAGAATTAATAATCCTCTGCAACAACTTCCAAATAACAGAAGAGGAAGGAATACTACTAAACCCATTTTATGAGACCAACATTACACTTATACCAAAAATAAGAAAAAGAAATAAAACCCAATGATCTTTCCACATATATTGACACAAAACTCCTCAACAATGTACCAGCAAACCAAATTCAACAGCATATCCAAAGACTTTTATAACAGGTTCATATATATTTTCTCTCCTTGTCATATATACTTCATCATATCTTCATTATGCATGCTCCGTTCTATTAAAATCAATCAATATGAGCTAGGAAGAGAGCTGAGCCAGTAAAATGCTTGCCTTGTAAACATGAGAACCTGAATTAAATTCCCCAAATCCACATAAAATAAGCCAGCAAAGACAAGTAGATCCCTAGGGCTCTCTGACCAGCAAGTCTAGCCAAATTTGGCTAATGAGAAACCCTGTCTCATAAAAGGTGATGTTGTTTTCTGGCTTCCACATACTTGCACACTCAGATGCACGTGCACCTGCACATAAGCATGAGCATACACACACACACACACACAAATAAACCTTTGTACAGTAAAAGCTATTCTTCACTTAAAGTGTTCATTGCCATATATTATTTTAATATACCAGTGGATTTTATTTGCTTACATTTAATTTTGTAGTTTATTTTCAATCATCATAAGAATAATTGGTACATTATGTTTTGTTGCCATTGTTTTGTCTTGCTTTCCTTTCTAGCATATTTTAACTTTGTAAAGTCATTTAGGAAATTTTCTCTTTCCAGGTTACAGAATAATTTATATATAGAGAAACATCTATTCTTTGAAAGCTTAGAAATTCTCTTGTAACATCATCTGGATAAGTCATTTTTAGTCATTTTTTCAGTACTTTTAATGTTTTTCTATGCAAATAGGCCTTTTAGATTTTTTCTAACTATAATTTACATTTTTCCTATAGGTCAATGTCATGAAAAGGACATATCCATGTCACCTCCAAATAGAATCAGGTTGAGAAACAAGATGAGAGCAATTCATGGAGGCAAGATATTTGTTTGAAAAGGAGGGAGAAAGAGGAAAAGAGAGAATAGAGGTTTAGTATGGATATGGGTATGTGGTGTTTGTAAGGTATGATAGAAGAATCTTTAGATTAAAGGGTCTAGTATTTTATGCCTTGCCTTTTGAGTCATGAAGAGACTGAAACACTGGAAAATTCTTACTTTCTCCATGTTGAAAACCTTACATAAGCATGTGGGTCTATACCCTCTGAACTCAGACTCATGTCATCAAACACTGATCTTAAGGAAGATTCTTGAGTCTTATTAAGCTAACAGCTTAGGGTCTTTATATTACTAGAGAAAACTCCACTTCTTACTTTGTGTCGTATGCTTATTAATCACTTTGTCTAAGGTATCTTATTAAGTTCTCTTAAGAGATTTGACGATATTTAAATAAGATATATCTGGTTAAGACTTGAAATATGCATAAAAGTAGACTTAAAAATCACAAGAATCTCTGATGCACAGAATGGTTATGAAAAACAATTTAATAAATTGAATGGGTTACAATGTTTTCCTAAGCAAAACCTTCCTATGAGTTTATAAAGTCCAGCATAAAGCAAGTGTCTGCTTTCACTCGACTGTGTTCCTTCACCTTGGGATCCCCAAGGTTCCACAAGGACAGCAAGACTAAACAAAGGCAAGCTCAGAAGCCAGCATCCCCTAGTGGAACCAAGGAGGAGAGTGAGCTGGAGCAGAAGAGAATAAAACCCTGACTTCCCTTGACAATAAGTAAACACAGTCATGTGAAGCAATGCTTTGATGACCAACAAAGCTACTTAGAGTGGATGGATAAGGCCCTGTTTTAATAAGCAGAAATGAAGTCCAGACTAAGGCTTGGTTTACACATAGTGACAAGCCAATGTTCCTCAAATATGAACAGGAATCAGAATCACCAGGAGGGCTATTCAAACCACAGAATATTGGATCCCACCCCCAATCAGAATTCAGTAGGTCTGGGTTGTGACCCAAGAAGTCGCATTTTGAACAAGTTCTGAGGGATGCTGAGGGTCTTGAGTCCACTTTAAGAATTGCAGATTTAGATAACTAGATTATTGTCAGCACTGTTAACTGTGGCATTCGTATGCAACCCTGATCCCGGCATTGGATATTAGTTTAACAGCACCCTAAAGATTTTGGCTTCTAAAAAATGGAGATCTTTGATCTCTTGGTTATGGGATAATTTCAGAAGGGAATTCATATTATGCCCATTCATGGATTTTATTATAACCCACAATAAGCAATACAATCTTCATTACCACATAATTATATATACACACACATGTGACTGAAATAAAAATTTTACAAAGTAAAATTCTTTCTTCCCATGAGGAATTCTGATCTATTTTTGAAGCTCACTTAAATGTTTTCATGACACAATAAAAGATTACAATTGATAGCTTAAAAACATTTTATTAAGAGTTGGATGAAGAAGTATTTGTCCAGCTGGTGATTATGTGATTATTACTGCAGAGAAGGATAGTGTGATTAGGATGGGAGTTGTTAATTAATCAATCAGAATGGGTCAAGCCAATACCCACATTGGTTGACCTTACAAATGTGAGTGGCCACAGACTATCTCTTCCAGAATCTGCCTGTCTCAAAGACTTTCATTTGTTCTAGCTAACTTCCTCCTCCTCTTCATCTTCCTCTTCCTTTTTCTCCTCCTTCCTCTCTTACAACTTCTCTTGTTGTGCCATGCTGACAATTGAACCCTGAGCCTTGAACATACTAAGTAAGCACTCTACCAGTGAGCTATATCTCTAGCCCACAAATACATTCATACATGGGCTTTGGGCACCATAAAATACTACCTCAAATCCAAAATAATACCAATGAGCATTCTATGGAATATAACCAACTAATAGCTACTATTCTCAGCTTCAAATTGCTTTAGTAGGTTCTAAAATAAACAACAAACTATTGTTGAGCTTCCTTACATGCAAACAATGTGTGCCTGCAGATGAGAAATTGTGAAGGCTACATATCACCCTCCTGGGCACACATTGGAAATGGTGGCACCTTTTGCTGAGTGCACTGAAGGTACAGATATTTTACAGTAAAATAAAAATAAGTGGTGAAATTGCCATTATGGGGTAAATTTAATAATCACTTAAGGCAGTTTGCTTGCAGAATGACTGGAATATGTATACAGATACCAAACAAGGTATACGCAAAGCCAAAAACCAGGAAAACAAGCAAGGAAAGCCTAGGGTATTCTTTTGTTTTGGTTTGGTTTTAGCTTCTGCTGAGTAGTTAGTAGCCTCTTCATATCTGTGTCCAGTGCAGCTTTCCCTCTGAGGTTCACTGCCTAAATAATTGTGGTTTGCATACCAGAGAGCATCTTTCAGCTGACCGATCTAGTCAAGATAATGAACCCAGGGAAGAAGGCTGGAACTTGAAGCCATTCCAAAATGGTAGCTCATCAAGAGAAAATTGGGAGGTTTAGAGCCTCCGTAGAGTTCTCTTTACCAAATCTGGAGCAATCGCCAATGTTTACATCCTCTTTCTTCTGTGTCCTCTGAGACAAGTTGCTCCAGACAGTCCTGAGTCACTGAGAAGCCAGACTGAAGGTAAGACAGTTGTTGAAAACATCAAAGACTTCAAATTCTTCTTTGCTAGCCTGCCTTCCTCTCTCGGCAGCCTGTCTACTGTCCACCCTCTTCCCATAGGCAGAGCTGTTTTTCAAGATTTGCAAAAGAAAACTGGGAGGGACAAGGGTCCTGACAGGGGAGATCCAATGTGTCCAGAGACCAGAAAGTCAAAGCTGGAAATTGTATGTAGATTCCAAGGCTCAGATCATGACATGACAATCCATCTGTATCTTCACACTAAACTAAACTGATACACAGTGTGGGTTTAAAGTTGCCTCCAACTCAGCCCTTTGCCTGGTGATGTGAAATATGGATAGTTATTTGGGAGACAGAGCTGTGGAGGGGATGGATGGGAGGAGTGACAGTGAGCAAATGCTGCCCAGACCTCTGAAGCCTACCTGCATGGGGCCTTCATTTATCATCCCCAAAGTCTTCATGCCTTCATGGGCATCCAAATCACTTAGATGTCTTAACTGAAAACACATTCTGAGGCTTTAGTAGGCCTGGAGTGAAGTCTCATATTATGCTTTCCTATAAGGATCTGGAGATCCTTACATTGCTTGGGGACCACTCTCAGAGGAATAAGGTTTTATACATGTGCCTGAACACAAATGAGGCACCTGGTATATCCCAATGCTTGAACATTTTGTTTGCCAAAGTTAGAATCTCAGTTATGTCTAAACTATGTCTCTATATTCACTGCCAACCAGGTGCACACACCATGGCCTCTTTAATTCACCATCTTTCAGAGAGAAACCAAGTTTAACGATTATACTTGGGTGCCTTGGTCTCTTCAGGAAGATTTGCTTAATGATTACCAAAGGCCAAACTTACTAAAGTAGAGATTGGTCTGGAGTGTAGTGATAGATGGAAGGGACAGAGAGGAAAGAACTGGAGTTTATCTACAGTCTACCCTTGGCCACGTCTTTTGCTATAAGTACACAAAATACCTTTGGCCTGCTTAGCTCATACCACCATTGATAGGACTGCCTGAATTTCACACATTATCTCATGTAATCATCACACTTTCCTTATCTGTTGAAAACCAAAATTCCCATTTTATTTTTACTTATTATTTATTTTTTGGTTTTTCAAGATAGGGTTTCACTTAGCTCAGGCTGACCTGGAATTCACTATATAGTCTCAGGCTGGCCTTGAACTCATAGCAATCCTGTTACCTCTGCCTCCCAAGTACTGAGATTAAAGACAGGAGCCACCACACCCAGCAAAATTCCCATTTTATAAAAAGAAAATCTAAGGCTTAGGTAAGGTAAGCAGTTACAGAGAAAGTTTTAGTCAGTGATGGGGTTAAAAATAGAAAAGATGCGACCCACCCCCAAACAGAGAACCATAATCCATGGAAGCATTGTTAGTTTGTTTTTAAAATATGAGGAAATTTGGCCAGGATAATGCAATTAGTGGCTGATAAAATGTGCTTCAAATCTCTTCAAACCAAGTGGTTTCAACCTGACAACAAACAGGACATGCTGGGGAACTTAAAAACAATCTTTCTACTTGGTTTTCATCCTTTGCCCGATTATTGTACAATCTCTAGAGATGCACTTTCAAGTTTCCAAGATGATCTCAATAGGCAGCTGTGGTCTAGAACCACTGATTGTGCTCCATACTCCAGACTGGGTCCTAAAGAAAGATTGGGGGCTGTGAGGGTGATCCAGCTGTGGCATCTATCACCCCATTCCCATCAGGGGTGATTCAGATGATCTGGATGGCAAGGTGGGTGTCTTCTTCCTCCTTTACCACTCCATGTGTGTCTCTCTCAAAGCTTCCCACTCTGTTAAAGAGGACACCTTCCCAGAATAGAAGAGGACCATTCTTCAATAAAGAGTATATGAGTAACTGTACTCCAAGCCAGAACCTCCAATCACACTCTCAAGAAAGTTAGGTTGGGGAGAGGCATGGTCGTGCACACCTTTAATCCTAGGACTCAGGAGGCAGAGGTAGGAGGATTTCCAGGAGTTCAAGGTCACCCTGAGACTACATAGTGAATTCCAGGTCAGCCTAGGCTAGAGCAAGACACTACCTTGGAAAACAAACAAACAAACAAACAAACAAACAAAAAAGTTATACTGGGGATACAGAGATTGCTCAGTGGTTAAAAGCCCTTGTTCAGCCTACAGACAAGAGTTTGGATCCCCAGAACCTGTGTAAGGTCAGAGGTACAGTGGCACATACCTCTGCAATTCCAACACTTCCAATAATCCCACCACACTTAGAGTAATAGAAAACAAATGCTAGAGTGTATACACTTTGAAGTGAACACTCCTCAGAGCATGATATTCCAAGGGAAGATACAGTAATTAAGCCCTCCTTGTCCTTCAGGAACTGAATTGCATACTCCTTTATAATATAGCACTATGGAATGCCAATGCTAGGGCAACTATGTCTCTAAGGGGTTTGCAGTCAAGGAAGAAGATTGCTTTTATGAGGTGGCTATTGCACTGAACTCAGAAAGAAATAATACAACAGGAAACCAATGACCAGGGAGAGTTTGATGATCCCTGTCAGGTTTTCTCTTTACCCTGTTGTCTGTATTGCAGATGCACCTGTGAATCCAATTTTAAGAGTCAGCCTTCTCAGTCCAGTGGTCTACTGAGTTTCTCAGCACTTCTTTTTCAGGACGGAGGGGGCTTTGCTAATAGCAAAGCTGCAGGAAGAAGATTGTTTTCCCTCCTAGGACTTCAGTAGCCATGGTCGGGAGAATGTTAGTTCTGATTCAGGATTTGTTTGTGTGGACTCCCACTGCCACGTGTGGTGTTTACAAGAAACCTATGACTTCTGTCGGCTCTGCTGTAAACAAGAGGAAGAAACACTCTGTGGTAGTTTGAATATATGTCCCTCAATATATTCAGTGTTTTATTAGTTATAGTTTGCATCTGCAATCACCTTGCTAGAGGCAATGTCACTGGGGGCTGGTCTTAAGGTGTTGGTGGTGGGTTTGAGATTCCATTGTAAAGATATGCAAAGTGTGCCTAGTAGGAGTTCCTGAAGTGTGCTGTGTGACTTTTTGGCTGTAGTTTTTCTCTGTGTGCTGTGTGCATGGTTGGCTTTTTCTCTGTCTTGCTTGGCCCTGTGAAGGCAGGCCAGCTTCTTCTGCCATTATGGAAATTCCCCTGGATCTGTAAGCTTCAATAAATAATATCCCTTCCTCCATAACTGTGCCTGGTCTGGAAGTTCATCTCAGCGAACCTGAAGCTGTCTGCTACAGTAAAGTGGTACCTAGGAGTGTGGGGTGAGATGAACCTGACCGTGTGGATGTTCAACTTTTGGAACCATTTTTTTGGAGGAATGGGCATGGACTTGGTGCTTGCAACTGAAGATGCCTTCTGGAGTGGTAAGCCAAGTTTTATGGACTATTCTGATGAGAGTTTGAGAATGCTAAGTACAGACAGTATTGAACTTCGAGGCTTGGCTTATGAGCTTTCTAAGGGGAACGAAAGAGTGCAGAGGACTTTGTTGGAACTGGGCTACTGGCATAAGGGATGGCTACGTTCTGCTATCCAGGCCCAGTTTGATCAAGGTTAAATTTGTAATGGACCGATGTGCTTGGCTAAAGATAACAGACTGAAATTTTAAGATTTTAAGTTGGAAAACCTCAAGCAAATTAAAAGTAGAGGCACTGAAACTTATTTTAGGTTAATGGAGTTGCTATTGTCAACACATTAGCAATCTTAAGGAAGATGGAAGGAAGGTGGCCTGACTGCTTTACATTAAAACAATGGAGAGGATGCCTGAGGAAAGACTGTTAGAAATGCAAACTCTTGGAAAGAGTTGACTGGAGAAGGAACCTGCTTTTCAAGGGTATGATTTATTTTGTCCCTGGATTAAGAATATGGCTGTGTCCTGCACACCTGGTATTAGTTTTGGAAATATGAAAAATGCTTGGAGTGGTCATGAATTGCACACAGTTCCAGGAGCCGCTGCTGAGATGTGGCATGAGGCAGGGCATGAAAACCCTCAGGAATAGGCTGGAAGAGCCTCTGGAAGATGGACCGTGGTTTACATGGAGACCTGAAGATGTTTTGGTTATACCAGGACTATGCAAGGACTCCCATGTAGTGCAGTGTTGGCCTGGGATCAATGTTTTCCCTGGCAACTCTGCCCAGCTGGAGGGGCAGAATTGGAAAACCTGGAGACTGTCAGTCTCTGGTTATATTGAACTTGAACTGCACAAGTTTGATGACGGCTGATAGTGGTTGAGTTTGCATTATTCTAGTTTCTCCTTGCTATGCCTTATACCAATTAAAAATGTTTACTCTGTGCCTTTACATGTTTAATGTATTTAACTTGTTTGATTTTACAGGACTATCTTAAGTTGGTCAAGACTGTGAGAACCTTTGAAATTGGACTGAGCACAGTTTACAATGTGTGATAGTTATAAATCTATTGGGGGCCAGGAGCGGAATGTGGTAGTTTGAATATATGTCCCCAATATATTCAGTGTTTTATTAGTTATAGTTTGCATCTGCAATCACCTTGCTAGAGGCAATGTCACTGGGGTTGGTCATAAGGTGTTGGTGGTGGGTTTGAGATTCCATTGTAAAGATATGCAAAGTGTGCCTAGCAGGAGTTCCTGAAGTGTGCTGTGTGACTTTTTGGCTGTAGTTTTCCTCTGTGTGCTGTGTGGATGGTTGGTTTTTCTCTCTTGCTTGGATCTGTGCAGGCAGGCCAGCTTCTTCTGCCATTATGGAACTTCCCCTGGATCTGTAAGCTTCAATAAATAATATCCCTTCCTCCATAACTGTGCCTGGTCTGGAAGTTCATCTCAGCGAACCTGATGCTGTCTGCTACACACTCATCTAAGCATCTTCTTGTTTACAGAAGTAAGGATGTGTGTGGTGGAAAGGGGTGGGTGGCAAGATAGCATGGCAGACAAGGCTATGTTAATGGCCAAAGAAGTTGATAAACCCAATTCGACAGACCTATGGTGATTTAGCAGAGATATTAGATGGCTCATCACTGGGAATTCTTACCATTCTCTTTGGGAGAGAAAGCCCATTGGTTGAATAGTAGATTGGAATATTTTCAATTGTCCAGAAATTAGGACAATCACCTTATTTTCTTCCTAGTATAATTTTCCTCCATCTACTGTCATTTTCCCATAAATCACTTCATGATGCATTTAAACAAGCCATTACTTAATGCTATAAACAGGATGGGATGTATATCAGACATATCTATGTTTTGTTCTCAACATTTAATTAACCTTGGACTATTTATTTCTGACCAGAGCCAGGTTGGCTGGTGACTGGTTTGGGCAGCAACTTGCTGTTTTCCTCACAGAAAATGTTGGACTAGCTTCTTTTCTGCCAGGTAACCTCTCTTAGATTGCTGCCTTTCACAGGGAGGTGCAGTCCCTTAGAGACAGGTCTGTTATCTTTGAAGTACTGCCACTGATTTCTGCTTCACCACAGTCCTATAATTCCAAATTGCTTAATTTGTGTTTGAATGTTTTCCCAATTACCTGGTCACTTGTTAGTTAAGACAGCAGTTCTATAAAGTCCTGGGCCTCTTGCCTCCAGGCATGGTAGTTCTAGAAAATAATCAGCAAAGGGAGAAATGCTGAATTTTTTAATTCATTTATGTTAGGCAGCTGCTTCAGTTTCCAGCCTCCTAGTGCTTCAGTCATCTGGGTCTTGGATTTCTTCTCTGAAAAATGAGAGAATTAATTTATTTGAAAATTATTTATTAACTGCCTACCATATAAAATTACTTATTAACCATTTACCATAGGACAATTATGGTTTTATGAGCTGAAAATGCAAAAGTAGATGAATGAAATTTTCTGTCCCCATGGTGTATACATTATAGTACGACAGATAAACAATGAATACACAGAGCATGCAATACTATATCATATGATAGTGTTGAGAGAAATATATCAATGTAAGGGAAATAGAATCACAGTGTTACAGCTTTTTATTTTAGATGAGCACCAGGAAGGGCATCTCTGAAGTGGTGATATGTGAGCAGTGACGGGAACTAAGGTGGGAAGATGATACTTGTGTGTTCCAGCAGGAGGAAAGCAGGTGCAAAACACTGGGTGAGAAGCACTAGATCACAAGGAGACCAGTGTGGTTGGAGCCAGTAGCTGTGTGAGAGTGGCAGGAGAAGAATTCATCAGAGGAGGAGTGGTGTTATAATGTCTGGGGCCTCATGACCCTTGGTGAGGATTTGAGGGGTCCTATTTACTCATGTGTGTGTGTGTGTGTGTGTGTGTGTGTATGTGTGAGTGTGTGTGTGTGTGTGTGTTGGGAAGTCACTCAAGGACTTTGAGAAGGAAATGATTTGATTGAGTTTATGTTTTGCAACAATGTCTCTGGATGTTCTATGGAGAGTGCAAAGGGAATGTCTTGCAGTTACTTTCTCATTGCTAGGCAGACACCCGGCCAGAAGCAGCTTATGGAAGAAAAGGGTTTATTTTGGACTCATAGATTCCAGAGGAAGCTCCATCATGGTGGTAAAAACTGACTCCCTGTAAGCTACAGATTGAGCAGTAATACTGTGGTAAGTCCAGCTTGGGGGCAGAAAAGAGATCAGGTTGACAGGTCTGAATGTTTATAGCCTCCTGAAATTCATATTGAAACTTTAATCTCCAGTGTGATGTTATGAGACAGGGCTGTGTGGATGCTTAGATCATGATGATGGAGTCCTTAAGGTCAGATTAATGTTCCTATGAGAACAAATAGAAAAGAGCTTGTTTCTTCTCCTCACCATGTGAGGACAGAAGGAAACAGGAAGCAGCCTTCTTCCCAAGAAGGAAGTCAACTGACATCTTGGTTCTGGCCTTTCCAGCCTCTAGAATTAGGACGTGTTTCTGTGGTTTAAGCCACTACTTTGTGATATTTTCATATAGCACCTTGAACCAATGAGGACAGCTGGAAATGATGAAACCAGAGGCCCAGCAGCAGCAGCAAACCCAGGAAAACATGGAGTATGAGAAGTGAGGATGCCAACATCTGTCTCCCTCTGCTAAGCTTCACTTCTGGACTTGATGGAGTCAGGCCAGTGTGCCTGTGGAGAGTAAACACATTTTCTCCAAAAATCTGGGCACATTCTGTTTTATGGATTCCAAGCACCAACTCTAGTAAAACGAGGGAGCTATCAGACTAGCAGCAGGCAAATAATGGCTCTGACAATGCACTAGAATAAAGCATCCTAGTGCCCAATACCAAAAGCACATGCTTTGTGTCCTTCTGACCTTGGATCTTCATGTTGAGATGCAGAGAGACTCAACTTCCAGGAGAACTCAGTGGCCTCACTCTGGGGTCCACAGAACAGGGAATGGGCGATCTATTGCTCATTGCTTTTCAAGCTCACCTCTACGTATGTTCAGAAAAAATAGGAAATTGATTTTGGTTTTTATCAAGCAATATCTCTTTTCTTTCCTTGTGAAAGAGAAATTTAGGGCTGGAGAGATGATAGTTCAGTGGTTAAGGTGCTTGCCTTCAAAGCCTGGTTTGATTCCCCAACCCATGTAAAGCCAGATGCACAAGGTGTGTCTGGAGTTAGTTTGCAGTGGCCAATTTCCCCCAACTCCTCTCTCTTAAATAATAAATAAATAAACAAACAAACAAATAAATAAATATTTTTAAAAACAGAAAAATTTTTAAAGTGAAATTTAAACAGCTTTATTGTCAAAGTCCTGTGCTATATATAGAGTTCTTTCAATCTTCTATTCCCTATTACATCTTCACTGAAACATTCATTTAGCAGCTATTTTGTGAGCATAGGTGCTGAGCTGGGAACTTGACCCTGGCAGAGACAAGGCAGCCAACAGTGATGTAGTCATAGGACATGAATTCTGCATAGGGAGGTGTCTAAGGCAAATGAAAATGCAGTTTCCAATTGTGGCCAGAATAAATGAGGTAATCAGAGCAATCTGACATGTTATTAGTGGAAATCAGGTGTGCTGAATGACCAGAAACCTACCCTCTGAAAGAGTGACACTGGAACTTATGGGTGAGACTGAGGCAGCCATGCAAGGGACCTGGGGGAGGATTTGGCACATAGAACAAGTGTTGAGACTTAGGGAAGTTTGACTTCTTGAAGTCACAGGAAAACACCTTGTGGTTGATGACCACAAGGTACAGATGACCCAGGTCCGGGTACAAGACCTTGTGCAGTAGAGAATGATGCTTTCATTTGATTCCAAGGAGAAATAAAAAGTAGAATTCTTTAAGTAGGAGACAAATGATCTAGTTTAATTTTTTATTTAAACTCTTATGTTGAGGTAATTGCAAATTCCTAGGCAATTATAAGAACTAAGACAGACAGATCCCATTACCCTCCACACATACTCCTCATCATATTATCTTGAAAAGCAAAGCACAATGTCTTTAACACACCTGCCAGTCTTATTCTGTTACTCAGTTCTAGTTGTTCTCATGTGTTTGCACAGTTCTATGAGACTGTTTTTCTGACAAACGTTGTTTTGTAAAGGCAGGTTTTGATTCACTGAAAAGGTAAATAGAAAAATAGAATTCCCTTAGCCCCTGCCCATCCCCACAAACAGACCACTCACTATGAACATGGCACACCACTGATAATTCTGATATTACCAATAAACCTCTAGAATACATCTTTATCACCTACAAACCTTTTTTTTTTTTTTTTTTCAAGGTAGGGTCTCAATGCAGCCCAGGCTGACTGGGAATTCACTATGTAGTTTCAGGGTGGCTTCAAACTCACAGTGATCCTCCTACTTCTGCCTTCTGAGTGCTGGGATTAAAGGCATGTGTCACCAAACCTGGCTAACATTCACTCTTGATAGTGTACATTCTATGGGTTTTTAAGACCTATCATGACATTTGTTCACCCTTATTGTACCATGAAGAATAGTTTCACTACTCTAAAAATATAGTGCTCCCCAACTCTATTATCACAATGATTTATTGGGGGGGGGTTGGCTTGTTTTGCTCAGCATAACCCTCTATAGATTCCTAAATTGTTATGTGTATTGATAGTTCATTTCTTTCTGTTGGTGAGGAATGTATTGTCATATGACTAGACCACAATTTGCTTAGCCAGCCCCATTGAAAGATGTCTGAGTTGCTTCCTGTCTATAGATGATACAAATAAAACTTCCATGAGTATTTAAGTATTGGCTTTTACATGAGCCTAAATTTTCACTTCTCTGAGATAAATACAGAGATATCATTGCCATTAATATAGTAATTACAGGTTTAACTTTATAAGCGACTGTCCGACTGATTTTTGCAAGGTGGACGCACCATTTAACACTTCTACCAGCAATGAGTGAATGACCTAATTTCTCCACATTTGATATTGCTGCTACCTTAATATTTATTCCAGTCTACAACTTATATTGATATCTCACTATGGTTTTGTTTTGCACTTCCCTAATAGCTAAAGGTGTCAACATGTTCTTTGTGCTTGATGGCCAACTGAATATCCTATTTGATAAAAACCAGTTCATGCATGTGCTTATTTCTATTTTCACTGTTTTTTTTTTCACACCTGTTGAGTTTGAGAGTTCTTTCTATACTTTAAATAAAAATTATTTGACATCGTCCTGGTTTATAAGCATTTCTCCCAATTTATAGCATGTCTTTTTGTCTTTTTTAACAGGTCCTTTTGTATAACTAACAGTTTCTAATTTGAATGAGCTTGGATTTGTCAACTTTTTATGATACTTTAATGTACAATTTATTTTTTTAAATTTATTAAACTTTTTATTGACAACATACATGTAGACAATATGCCATGATCATACCTTCTTAACACTATCCTCCCTTCCCCCTCTCAACTGCCCACCTCCACTGACTCAACTCCCTACTCCTTTCCAACTTGTCCCTTTTATATTTTGATGACATAATTTTTTCCTACTATTATGCAGGTCTTGTGTTAGCCACTGTGAGTTGATGAATACCACTTTGTGTCTGGAAGACAATATTACAAGCATTCCTCCCCTTGTTTTTGCTCTCACATTCTTCCTGCCATGTCTTCTGCAGTGGCTCCTGAGCCTTTGAGGATGTGATAGAGATGTTTCACTTAGTGCTGAACACTCTACTCTTATTTCTTCTCAGCACTTTGGCGAGTTTTGCATCTTCTCAGTGGTCACAGCCATCTAAAAAGAGAAGTTTCTATAACCAAATATGAGTTTATACATTTTTAAGGATCATTGATTTTGTGTAAAAACCAACCATGTCATTTCTACCTTCTTACAAAAATACTTAGGACATTTACATTGAGGGGTGTTCTCCATAATTAGGGCTTCAGTCTATCATCTTGTTGGTTATTATTTGTTTGTTTCTTATTTCTTCTATCTGCCTTTCTCTTTTCTTGCCTTTTTGTAGGCTATTTGAACAGTTTTTAAAACTCTTATTTTTTGTGTATCTCTTTTTAGTTTTGACTTTTTTATTAAGTAACAACTTTTTATGGACAAATCATGTTTTGGTACCATTCTTTCCCTCCTCCCTGCCCCTACTCCTACTTCCTCAGTGGGATTGCTGGACTCCCCATGGAGTTGTGAGTTATGAGTTGTGAGAGCAACAGTCAGTCATTGTGTGTGGGGGGTATATGTGTTGAGTATCCTCAGGGTCTGTCTCCACCCTGGCGCATATTGTCAGGTTCACCATGGAAGCAGCACCCTTGTTCGTTTCACCAATTCCTCTGTGGTTTCTCCTGAGCCCTGGTGAGGGGTGGTTTATCTCCTTGGTTCTCACTACTTTCTGAAAAAGAAAAACAGGTTCTCCAACAGAGAATGAAGTCTGCCTAGGTTAAATAGGATAAGCATAGTTAACTTAGAGATATTTTGATGGATGTAGCTACTCTCTTGGCCAAAGACTAGTGGGAGCTTGTTGTTGGAAAGCATAATCTTGGTTTCCATAGAATTCTGAGCTGGTTCCCAGCTCCAGCTATGGGTTCCTCTCCAATGAGTGGATCTCTTAGCTCATCAGAAAGCCATTGGTTACCCACTTAGGCTGGGTGCCATCATTGCATAGGAGTGTACATTTTTGTCAGGCTGGTGGCTTTTGTATAGTAGTGTCCCTTGCTTGCTCACAATATTGTTTGCCATTTTCCTCCAGCTGCTCATGTAGTGCTTTCTGGTACTATATAGGATAACCATCTAGGAAATTGGCTCCAGATTCCATCCAAGTCTCTTGGTGTTCTGTGTTGCCAGCATGTACTGTCTTCAGCAATAGGGTCTTACTTTTTACCTCAGGTGGGTAATCAAGTGCTTTGACAGAAGCCTGTATTGTTTTGGGGACCTCATAGATCTCTCCAATCCAAAGCTCAACATGGGTAGCAACTGATTTCTGGTACTGGAACTTACAGGCTTGAGACAAATCATTCTCAGCAAACTCACACAAACACAGAAAGACAAACACCACATGTTCTCCCTTGTCCATGGTGCCTAACTGGAATAGCTTGAGTTGCTGGCATACCTGACAAACAATAGGGATGGAAAGATCTGGAGGGGGAGGGAAAGGGGAGATTAGGGTGATGTAAACACAAAACTAAACCCAAAATGAATTGGTACCATAGAAAACTTTCTCCTGGATAGTAGACTAAAATATATAACTCTCAATAGGAGTATGGGGGATCATCTGGTAAGTAGGGCCCTGGAGATGGTGGGAAGAAGCCTAACCTTATTTTTAATAGCATTTTGGAGCATATCTCTTTATGTAGCTTTTTTGTACCTTTTGATAGTTTTATTTATATTTCTTAGTTCAAGAATTACACACTAGCCAACATCATTATATAATTACATGCTTAAATTGGCTGTAATAAGTTTAAATTCAAGAAAATAATTCTTATGTGCTATTCATATATAGTCTTCATTTTTTAAACTACCTCATGTATCCCAGAGATTTTCAGAAAAAAAAAAAACAAACATGAAAATAGATGCAGTGATAGCCACTTGTTTTTTGCATCTTGTCATCATTGGATATGTAGTTTTATAAATGGTTTTCTTATAATTTACATTGTAAAGGCTCACAGGCTGTGATGTCTAACATAGTTATAAAGGTAGAAATGATGGAGGAAAAAGAATCATGGAAAGGTTATTGAGTTTATTACTACTTTGAAGTATGGCTTTCTAAATCAATCATCTAAGAATTATCCTAAATATTTTATTTTCTCTCACCATTTCCTCCTCACCTATATCATAAAAGGGCCTCTAAGTGCCATCCTAAACATTAATTGTTGAATCTGTTTACTTCTCTTCTGCCTTTCCCCTGCCTATCTTGGTTCAAGCTATGCTTATGTCCCTCTGAGATTACTTTCACCTATCTGATCTCTTTTCTATTGTACTGCCTCTACTCCAATCTTTTCCATATAGCCATGAAAATGTTGCTAAAATCTAACTTTTATCATGACACATTCAAGGTGGCCAACTGCTCTGCTATATGCTTGGGACCAAAGGAGTTTGGCATAGTGTCAAGAGTACCAGGACAGATGGTCATTTGAACCTTATTAACCTTTCCATGTCCTCTGTCCTTGGGGTAACAGTCATATGTATTGCTATGGATTTGAAGGCCTGATTTCTTCTTTTCTGCTCCCTTGCAAATCAATCTCCTTTTCTTTGTCCCAACTTTACTCAGGCACTTCTCATTCCATACACCCAAGACATTTTCCGTATTAGATATTTGCAGCTTCTCTTCTGGGCAAAATATTCTCTTACCCCCTTTCCCTCCTGTAATCTTTCTGATATTTTATTCTAGTTTCATCTAGAACCTTCTATGAGTTCTTCAGACTGGATTATCCTGTTGCTCTGTTTGCTTATAAAGTCCAAACTTCCCCCTTACAGAAGTAACCACGTGTAACTGTTCCTCTCATGCCTTTGTGAACTCGTTGAGAGTAGGAGCCCTGTTGTACGTTTCCAACCCTTCATACAGTGAGAACTAGAAGGCCTTCAAAAAATACCTACTGGTAGAATAATAAATTTTATGGGAAATATTTGAGGTCTTAAAAGGACAAATGGCTTTCTACAACAGTTTATTCCTACATATGTTATCAATATGTTTTATACCATTATATGACAAGTTACATTTTAAATATTAATTATTTAAAACCATATTTTTGAGATGTTTGCTTTTAGTTGATTCTGTTGGTCTTGGATTATCAAAAACAATACATTCATCAGTGTGATTATTATATACTGTACTGTATAAAACTAGTACTGTGCCCTGCTGCAGGATTTAGAAATGTTGTTTCGGGGCATTTATGGACATCAGAGAAGCAGAGAGGCAGGGCACTAAGTCATTACTTTGCTCAGAGGGCACTGTGGATTCATCTCGCCAGCATTTGAAATGAGCTCTAGGTTTGATTTCCCTGAGGTCTCAAAGGTAACAAAACAAAATCTTCTACTTTATGTTCTAAGGAAATATAACTGAACTCACAGCAGTCACATAAGTCCAAATAAGTGGCCCGAACAGCAGCAGCTGCTGAAACCTTTATGTGCTGATTTTAACCCAGAAGAAACACTTTTGTACAAGGGTGGATGAGAGTGTTCTTCATGGGGCGCAGGACAAAAACTGCAAACATTTGAGATGATAGTGTGGTGTGGTGTGGGTGGGGATCACCAAGCTTGGCTATCTTACTAAAGAAATGGAGAATGACTGGGCCATGTCTCTGTGGGTAAAGTGCTTGCCACACAAGCCAGAAGATCTGAGTTCAATCCTGAGAACCCTTTAAAAATGCCACACTTGGTGGCATGTACCCGTAATCCCACTGTTGGGGTGACAAAGACAGAATACCAAAGGCTTTCTAATGACTAGGTAGTCTAGCCAAGTCACTCAGCTGTAGGTTCAGTGAGAAGCCCTATCTCAAAAAATAGGGTGCAAAATGAGGTCGACTTCTGGGGTCTACCTACAAGTACATTACATGCAATGCACATGTATCCCCCAACACACACATGTAAATACACACACAAACACATGTACTTACATGCTCAACACACACACACACACACACACACACACACACACACACACACACACACGAGACTACCTCCCCAGGAAGACAAACTTGAAGCCAGCCTGCCTCTCTCTGTTAAAATGAAAAAAAGTCGCCAGGTGTGGTGGCGCACGCTTTTAGTCCCAGCACTTGGAAGGCAGAGGTAGGAGATCACAATGAGTTTGAAGCCATCCTGAGACTACCTAGTGAATTCCAGGTCAGTTTGGGCTAGAGTGAAACCCTACCTCGAAAAACAAAAACAAATAACTGCAAAACAAAACAAAACAAAAAAAGTCTTACGATCCTTTTAGGACAGAGATGTGTGACTTTACCATTTGAGAGTAACCAGCTGTTGTTTATTTATTTTTTTTTAAATAATCTGGCTCCTGATTTCACAAGGTGAAATTTTAGAGGATGATGGTTTAATGTATAAAAATATAAAAGGAAGAAACAGTAGTGGTGAGATTGACACAATGAGCTTCTTGAATTTTCCAAGGAATGATTTTCACAAGAACCACAAGATGGCATTGTCTACTATAGGACTGTGTTCTGACAGCAAGAATTGACAGCAGAGACTGGAGGCAAAGTTGTTTTCATTTCTCATTTTATTCCAGCCCTTATGCCTCCCTTCCACATTGGCTCTGTTCAGTGTGCTGTGTGGCTATTGGTGGGTACTGGGTTGTAAAGGAGGAGAAGTGATTGAACATGAGTGATGGGCAGCCTGGAGAAGGATGCTGTGGGGTTGTAATGAAATAAAGATCACAGCCAGTGTGGGTGGGAAGATAGGTGCTCCCACCTGCCAGCATGCCAGATGGAAAGATTCTGTTCATGTTTACACATCAGTGCAAGAGAGATTCAGGACTGATCCAATTAGAGTTCAAACAATTCAGATATTTGTTTGACTCAATCAAACCCCAAAGGTTTAATTCATTCCCTTTGATATAAATGTACATGCACAGACAAATAAATTCCTCTTTAGTGTCTGTAGAATGGCATGGTGTCTTTCAACACAAGATAAGAACATGACACTGTAATAGAAGGCAAAAGGGACAAATTCCTATCAAGTGCCTTGTACCTTACACACATTTCTCATTTTATTCCTTACAACAATCCATGTGTAGTGTTACAGATGAGGGCTTTGGGGCCCATAAGCTTAAGAAAGTAGTCCATGCTCAGAAAATGACACCTTATGATTAACTTCCAATCACTCAAACCCTAAAGCTCATGGACTTTGCACTGTCCCACACTGCCCTCAGACAGGTAACACTGGAATCAAAACACGAATGTGAGTTCTTCCTCCAGCTGTAACATTCCCACGTGTATCAGCAGTTGAGTTGCAGGCTCTAAGTACCCACAGGCATTTTGGGTAGGACCATGACTACCCCATACTACTACTCTCCAGTGTTCTAGCTGAGATGTTTGGTCAATAAAATACACAATGAAGTTGGATAATTTCCCTTTTGACTCTGATGAATGGAATTGCATTGATCGTGTAACAGTGAAAATTCTGTTATAAATCATTATTTTTTTGTGTGTCACATGCATAGTTGGTACCATATAAGTCATTAGTTGTACCATATAAGGTACAGTTTAATGGCTTAGAGTTTGATGCAAAATATATACTTTTGAGGAAAACCTTGTGGGAGAAAGTTACAAGTCCAAGATGTCTGACATAAACATGGGTAATATATGGTCCCTGTCTTCAAGGAACTTAAAGTCTAATGAAGGAAACATAAAATTGCTATGTGTTGTGCAAGAGGTGAACATTGGAAGCCAAATGAACACAGAGAAGGAAACACACTCTATTCTGGGGGCTCAAGGGAGGGCTTTCTGCAGAATAAGATTCATCCAGCTGGAGGAGGTTTGTAGAACACTTGGAAACTGGTTTCAGTTTACACTTCACTTCCTTTTTCTCTTGGTAGGAAAAGCTCAACTACTCTCGAATACTGAGGATCAAAGGGTAATTTGAATATATATATATATCTATATCTATATATATCTATATCTATATATATATATATATATATATGGTAATTTAAATCCTCCCCTTCCTTCATTGTTTTCCTCTTCCTTTCCCTGAGAAACTCACTTTGGAGATTCTCTCATCTGGTCTCTGTTACCCTTGGGTTCAACTGAGTTTGGGCAATGTAGAAGGAAGTGATCCCAGTGGAACAGCAGGAGAGATGGATGGTTAGAACCTATGCACTTCTGGATTGCTGCAGTTGGGCTGGCCTCTGTCTCCTTCTATGGCCACGGCTTCTCTTGTGATATTCCCTTAGCTGTGGCTACCATGTAGGATTTGGGAGGCCAGTTTCCACCCATTTCCTGTTTGTTGTTGGTTCCTGGGTGCCACCATATCCCATGTTGGTTCTTTAATTGTATCTATACTTCTCTAAATCATTCTTTCACTAAAAAAAAATCCTTAATTGTTCACATACAAAATGCCAGGTAAGTTCTGTGAATCCGTGACTTAGCATAAAAGTATGGGACAAGGAAGAGTTTAAAGAAATTAGGCTGACAATGGTGGCACACACCTTTAATTACAGCACTTGGAAGGCAGAGGTAGAAGGATCACTGTGAGTTTGAGGCCAGCTTGAGACTATACAGTGAATTTCAGGTCATCCTGGATTAGAGCGAGACCTTCCCTCAAGAAAGGGCAGGGGGAGTTTGAGGTAATCTTAGCTTCATCTGGATAGTACGCAAACCATGAGAGTTGAGTGGAAACATAGTTGATTTCTAAAGGGTCCAGTGACCTTTGGAATTTCAGGAAAAGTTATAAGGGGAGCTCTGTCTGTGGATGCACTTCATTCCAGCAAGTATGTTTTGAATCCTAGTATGTGTTAGCACTGTGCTGAAGTAGAAACACCTCAATTCCAGTGAAGGCTGCCAAGGGTCCAAAACATCAGGGCCCTTCAATCAATTTCAGAAGAGATGGTACTACTCAGCCAAGCCTGGCTTTTTAATGGTAACAAATCAATTTTGAAAATAAGGGGATTAATATAATGAAGATTAGTTTTCTCTCTTCTGATAGCTCAGGCAGCTATCTTCTCACTGCTCCATTCATACCATGTGGGCTCAAAGATTCTGGCAAAGAAAAGAAAGGCATGGAGGCAACATGCTAACATTCTGTAGTGCTGATAATTAAGCAAAAACATCACTTCTGCTCACACTCCTAATTTTTGCTTAAAAGACTTTGGCTAAAAGGGCTCACAGGAGACATATTTTTTCACCACCTCTTCCTGGGTCTTGGAGGGTGTAATAGAGGTGTCTCATTCAGTGCTGAACATTTCAAAGGCATGACAAAGAACACAAGAAACATGACATTTTAAAAACAATCCTCCTATAAGCAAGAAGAAGGCACATCAGGAGTAAAAAGAGGGTATGACATCAATCCATAAGCAAATAGAAGAGATGGGAAAAAAAGCTAGTCGGGGTGGGGATGAAGAAAATATAGCAGATTGATGCTACTTTAAATCGGATTCCATGGGAGTCTAGATTGAATTCAGGGCTCCTGACTTAGTGTTCTTATATCGAGCATGGCACCATTCTCTGAGCTGGAAAACATGGAATGAAGGATCTATAGAGAGGACAGATACACATTTTGAGGAGTGAGGAGTACAAACTAGATCTCCAGGTGGCTTTGCATAAATCCTGCTTCCCCCTTTTTTCCCTCACTTGTAGTTATCAGAACAACTATAGCATGTGCTGGGAATGCAACATCCTTCGTTAAGGAGGCAGAGACCAGAACATTCCAGATTATGCCTATCACTCCTAGAATAAGATGTCCTACCATGTTTTAACTCAGCACTTCATGCTTCCCCTGGGTATAAAACCAGGGTGGAGGGTTGGAGAGATGGCTTAGCGGTTAAGGCACCTGCCTCCTAAGCCTAAGAACCCAGTTCCAATCTCCAGATCCCATGTTTAGCCAGATGCAAATGATGCAAGGGCACAATGCCGCACTTGCCCACAAGGGGGCACACACATCTGGATTTCGTTCACAGCAGCTGAGAGACTGCTGGCGCGCCCATTCTTTATCTGTCTCCTTCTCCCTCTCTGTCCTCTCTATGTCTCTCTCCAAAAATAAATTAAATTAAATTAAAATTAAAAAAAACAGGGTCGAGCATGCTTCCCAGAGTCCTACAGCTGTATAGGAAGTGAGGCACCTGCAGATAAGACTATACACTTTGGGCTACTTTTCTGTGCACTGGGGGACCAGCTGGCCATGACCCCTATGCTTCTGTTGTCTCTTTCTGTTTATTGTAAGTGATAAACCTGTGTCATGTAGTTTATTTGTAGGCAAGTGTCCTTTCTTAGCAGAATGATATAGGTGATAGATTCTGGCACAGCTAAAGGTATCATGGGCAAGGTTGAGCGTGCTCCCCAGGGACTGATACCAGTACAGAGCAAGACTGTTTTCCAATAAGTTTGAGGTTCTCCAGGGCCCATAGGTGAAAACAGAAATGAAATGGCTTAAGAGTGTGCAAATAAAACACAATCACATATGTAGAGTCAAATGAAAACAAACTTTCTTTTAAAATATGACTAGGATTATTAAAAAGTGGTAATGATATAATAACAGAAAGAAGTAGCTACTTCTTATTTACATGACAATGGAGATGGGGAGGAAGGACAAGGGATATAAAGGCATGCGAACCTGTTCTTTAGTCCTGAACCAACCAATCACTGGTAAAGAAATACATATTTAATTATGTATTGTATAAATGTGAAATCAATCTCTGTTATAATGACAATCTAAAGATGTTTTCTTTTTTTTTTTGTTTGTTTCTTGAGGCAAACCCAACAAACTGGCCATTTTTTTTTTATTATTATTCAAGAGAGAAACAGACAGAAAGAGAGAGAATTGGCATGCCAGGGCCTGTAGCCACTGTAATTGAACTCCAGACGTGTGCACCACTTTGTGTGCATGAGTGACCTTGTATCACTTTGTGCATCTGGCTTATGTGGTACCTGAAGAGTTGAACATAGGTCCTTAGACTTCACAAGTAAGTGTCTTAACTGCTAAGCCATCTCTCCAGCCCCCCTAGACATGTTTTCATTGTGACAACAATATAAAAGTTCAGCCAACTACAATAATAATGTAATCCCATAAAAACAAAACCATGAAAAATATGAAAAAGGACAAAAATCAAAAGACATAAAATAAGAAAAGATGAATTGTCATTTGCCTCAATTTCCTTACTAAAACACAAACATAAGAAATACAAAATGGTAGTGTGTTTTGATTAAAAGATAAATATCTTGGACTGGAGAGATGGGTTAGTTGTTAAGGCACTTGCCTGTGAAGCTTATGAACTCATGTTCAAATTTCTAAGACCCATGTAAGCCAGACACAGTGATGCAAGTGTGCAATGTAGTGCATATACACAAGGGGGTGCATGTGTCTGGAGTTCGTTCACAGCAGCTGAAGGTCCTAGCATGCCTATTCTCCCTCTCTCTTTCTCTCTGCCTCGTTTTCTCTCTCAAAAATAAAAAATAAAAAGATAAATATTTCTAAACCCAAATTGTGTCATGTATGGAAAACAACAAAATGGCACTTCATGAGGTGAGAGGATCAGCAAAGATTCATCATGCAAATATAAGGTAAAAGAGATAAAATGGGTATTATTAATGCTGCAGAGGATAGAATTTGAGGGAAAACATTGCATGGGCTAAAGGGTAAAATACATAATGAAACTATAGCAGATACTAACATTATGTCATGAATTCAATGCTTTATAAAAGCAAAATGAACTGAAATAGAGGGAGACCTGAAAGAAACACGATTGTAAAGAGATTGCATAAAGCATATTTGTCTGTGTGATAACAAGGGATTACTAGTAATGATGAGTACTGAGCCTTGCTAGTGAAAGAGCTCCAGCTGCTCCCTTGCTGCTCTGCCCTGTGGATATGATGTCACCCTTTGACCACCTTGTCTTGCTCAGAGAGAAGAGCTATGTGACCCAGACTGACAGTAGAAATGAGGGAAGTGGGATAGGTAGGAAAGCATAACCTATCCCAAGCCACAGCCACTGTAATTTCCAGGAAGAACCCAAAGCATGCTCTAGCACAGAGGCTACGTGTACAGAGGTGGGAGTCCTCAGACTGAAAGACTTTCCTCCATGGTGGAAGCTAATGAACAGTGAGGCCTAGATCCTGGAGAGGGCCCAGACTCCCAATCTCACACTTCCTTTCTTATCTCACCACTGCTACTCACAGAGTTCTGGAAGTCGAAAGGACCCTTGAGATCACCTTATAATCAGGTTCACTATTACTGCAAGCACAAGATCCAAAACTTCTTTTCTAATAGGATTTAACTGTCCACATCAACTTAACTTCTTACCCTCTGAAACAATATGGTGCTGTTAAATCTAAAAGTCTCCTTTTATGAGATTGTGTCTCACTATGTAGCCCATGTTGGCCTTGAACTTATGATCTTGCTGCCTAAACCTCCAAAGTGCTAAGGTTATAAGCATGAACCACCATATGACTAGAATATAAAATTTTCAAGCCATTTAATCTGCAAATCAATGAAGTCAATTCCAAGGACCACTGAGTCAGCTAGTCACAACACAAATAATCTCTGTTTATAACGTGCATCCTTCTGGAGGCTTTCTCAAGCTCATGCATTTGCCTACTGTCTGAGGAGTTTCTCTAGCGATTGGATTGTTCTCCCCTATTCTTCACACCTCCATAACATTTACTACTTAACAAACACAAAATATTACATGGTAAGTGGTATAATAAAGTTATCCCCTCTTTTTCCCAAATGACAAGTTCCCTTAGCCCCAAACCATGTTTACTACATCTCTGAGAAAATAATGTATAATCAATTTATTTGTTGAATAAAGTAAAAGTAGAGATGATTCATTATCAAGGTGCATGTGTTTCTCAGAAACAAATGGATTTGCTCACTGTTTTGTTTTAAAGTTCTCAGATTTGGCCTATCATAAAAATCTCCATACAGTGTCTCATGAAATGGGCTTTAAACAACTTTGGAAGAACATCATTCAGCTGTGAGTTGGGTAAAAACAGAATAATTTACCTTGGAAAGCAGTAAGTTTTTCATTCACGGGAAACCATCAAAGATGGGGTATATAATAGTGTGGTGGGGATGTCTTGTGGGAAATTTAAAACTTTTTTTTTTTATAATTTTATTTTTGGAGACAGACACAGAGAGAGACAGAGACAGAGGGAGAAGAAGAGAGAGAATGGGAGCACCAGCAGCCTCTCAGCCGCTGTGCCCTTGTGGGCAAGTGTGGCATTGCGCCCTCACGTCCCTGCATCTGGCTAAACGTGGGACCTGGAGATTGGAATGGGCATTCTTAGGCTTAGCAGGCAGGCGCCTTAATGGCTAAGCCATCTCTCCAGCACTTGTGGGAAATTTAAATATCAGATAAGGAGTTGAACTAGGCATCATTGGGTGCCATCTAGAGTAACTCACCTCTTAGACAATTCAGTGGGGTACAACATTGTAAAGCATTGAGGTATTTGGGATTTATAAGACAGCACTTGAAATGTGGTCCAGAGGTCTACATAGTGCCTGTCAAAAATATAGAACACACCACATCACACACACACACACACACACACACACACACACACACAGAGAGAGAGAGAGAGAGAGAGAGAGAGAGAGAGAAGAGAGCGCACTCTCTGAATCAGCGCTGCATTTTGGCAATATTTTAGGTGACTCCTGTGCACTTTAAAGCGTGAGAAACACTAGAATAGCAAGCTCCTTCACCCACAGACTGCAGGCCTGGATGCAGATCTAAACTCCTCCACTCATTGAGATACTTAAGCTGCAGGAGTAAGTCAAACACATGAGCTACACAGAGGAACCCTATATGGTAACCCATTTTCTCAATCTATACAAAATCTCTCCTCATCCTGACCAATACTGAGAACAAGCAATTCTGCACATTATCTGCAATTCCTTTTAGCTTGAATAGATGCCTTCATTCCAGGAGACACCCACAGAACTTGGCCTAGAAGGGCCCATTTGGCCCATGCCTCTTGACCATCATCCCACTCTCCACCTTCGGCCCAAAGATTTGGAAATGGATTTCAGCAAAAGCTGAACCAGGTTTTGTGATTTTTCAGACAGCCTGAAGCTTTCCAAGAGCATAAAATGCAATTAACACCGCTATGAAATCCGCAGTTGCTCATTACGAAGCTGTTCAATGCTATTGTTACCTGACCTGTAAGCAGCTGTTACCAGCTAGTGTAAATTGTTACTGGGATCTGAGATGACTATATATACAAGTGAAATAAATCTGACTTTTAGATTTTTAGGGCAAAAATGTTTCCATCTCCTCTTTCCTCTGACAATCCTTGCCTAACCCCCAACTGGCTGTCTGCATGCTCATAGCCATGGTCACTCGCCTTACTTTTCTTTATGAAATCGACTGCTTTTTATTATTTTTCTCCAAGGTTCTGCTTTATCATATATATATGTATGTATGATTTCTGTGAGCCAGGATTTGGGGCCATTGAAGACATAGTAAAGAGGTTAACCTGAGCTGAAATAGATCAGCTCTATTACAATCGTCTGATATTTCTAACTCCTTTTCTGGTTCACCAGCTTGAAATCGTTGGCACTGTTTCAGACCATGTCTCTGGTAGAGGTTTTTTTTTTAATGATTCTAAAAGTTTCTCTGTTTTTATTACAGATGATATGGTTGAATCTTAACCTGTCACAAAGTAAAATGCATATACTAAATTTGGTATATATTTGCCCCCTGGGGCTATAAAATTGAAACAAAAGTAATTTCAGGAATTATTTTAAAGCTTTTAGGACATACAGTGGAAAATATATCTTTGTTCTTGGGGGGCTAGAGACCTGAAGGTGGCAGCTGTTTTGCGTATATGCTAATATTATCCCTGCCATGAAAGATATAGGTGTGCTGCTTGCTGGACAGAGAAATGCGCTGGTGTTCTTCAGGACAGACCTGTACCCTCTGCTCCTCAGTGGAAGGTTGTTGGCACTGACTGGTAGTGTAAGGCCTCAGTGACCAAGCACTGGTAGAAATCCTGCCTCAAAGACAAAGAAGGCATAGGTCCAAAATTAAAAGTCCATTGCTCCCAAGATGACACTTTGTCATACCTCCCAGGACTCTATGCTTGTCCCAGATTCTGAAGCACTTGGTTGTCATAAACAAACTGATTTAAAGATGATTACGGTTGGGTACTGGGAAGAACTTGTTACACTTGCATAGTGTGTCTAAGAGATTCTAAGAGTTTCTCTGATAAGGTGAAACAGTGCCTGCATTGTGAGCAGACATGATGCTAGCTACCCAAGTTTCAGTTCTGATTACCACATGATTGGCATCCTGTTCTGCTCTGTGAAGTGCTGGCCCTAGGAGACCAGGCCACTGGCCTTACAAGAGCCTGTAATGAAACACTCCAAGGCTGCCTAGCCCCAGATTCTTTTTTTTTAATATTAGTTATGTACATAGTGTGTATACAGATGTTGTTACCATTGTTAGCCACCTCCCAGTCCTCCCCCCTCCAAAGGGACCCTCCTCACTGAGGAATGTGGGTCATGCATTTTGGGGGTAGCTATTATGTTCCAACTTGTGGCTCTAACACTCTTTCTGCCCCCTCTTCTGTGAATTTCCCTGAGCCATGTTGGGTTCATTTTAGGTCTATTTTAGTGATGAGATCATGGGAGCTCTGTGTCTCTGGATATCTGGTTTGGTAGGAATTGAGTGTTCTCTGTGTCTATCTCCTTCATCCTTGTGCTGGTACCAGGTTCACCAAGAAAGCAGCACTCTTGCTCATTTCCCGTTGCTCTATGGTTTCAGCTGGGGCCCTGGTGAGGTGCAATGGGCTGATTTTCTCCTCAGGTCTGTGTCCATCTGAAAAAGAGAAGCAAATTCTCCAACAGAGAGTGAAGTCATCACCAGATAAATGGGATAACCATTATTATTTTGGAGAGAATTCGATAGGTGTAGGCCCTCTTGTGGCCCATGATTGGTAGGAACTTGATATTGGACAGCAGACTCATTTTTTGGATATGGTTCTGACTTGTTTCCCAGTTCAGCTATGGGTTCCGTTCCAATGAGTGGATCTACTAGCCAAATCAAGAGCAGTTGGTTACCCACCATGGCTGTGTGCCACTATTGCACTTGTGTGAGCATCCCATCAGTTGTTTGCTGCTGAGTAGCTTAGTCTATGAGTTGCTTGGACAGATGTTGGTCATTTTCCCCAGTGGCTCATGTAACACCTTCTGGCACTAGATAAGCTAACTGTCTGGTAGTCCCAGATTCTTGCATCTCAGTCAATCTCATAGTCTTGTCTCCAAAGAGTCTCAGTCTAGAGATAACCAAACACTGCTGGAACTGTGATTGCCAAGACCCATGAGGTAGTAGATACAGAGTGTTAACAGAGTTTTGATTCCAGATTTCCCCAAAGGACTTGTATTTGGAGGAAAAGAGTCAGAAATCCTAAATATTCATTTTCCAAAAACTGATACTTTACTTTCCTTGACCTGAAGACATTGCACCTCAGGACTGACTTCAGAGCACAGGCACAACTCGATCTTTCCTTATGGAAGCCTTTAAACATGCAAGAACCACGAATACCCCAATTTACCAAATGACTTTGCTTCCTTTTCAAAGGTCCAGAGATCTAAGGAACTGTTGGTTACAAAGGTCCTTCTAAATAAATGTTCCACATTTATGGCTCTGTTGTGTCAAAATTCCTGGATATTTCAGAAAAAAAATAAGCATACCCGTATTAGTCACACATACAGTTGTTTTGGATACACTTGTTTCACTAGCTTCAAAGAAAGCCTTTGTTTATAAATTAGCCCTCAGTATTTTTTCACTTGGCCTATAAAGTCACTCTAGACATGGAGACACTGGCAAAGGTGACAGGAGGGCATCTTCCATACAGCTTTCATCTCACGGAATAGTCGCACAGACTTTCCAATTTAGAGTCTCACTGGGAGAAACAACTGATGGATTACTCTTTGGCTCCAAAGGGCTTGCTCACACTTCAATGCTTCATGAAGTTTGGGATGGGGGTTGTTTTTATGAAAATAAGAAACCACCCAAGAGGAATAGCTATTTGTTTGGTTTTATTTCCAGAATGCTCCTGAGTTAAAAATTAAAAGGATAAGGTCTTTCAAAATGCCACTGTGACCACTGTCTGTTTTGTTTAGTGACTCTTTTTTGTGATTTCTGTAGTTGCACACAACTGAAATGTTGTGTCCTTATTTAAATATTCTTGGTCCTCAACTTTTTCTTTGGAAGTCAGAAACTATTGCACAAAGAAAATTAGATATTATTGGTGGCTTCTCCCAACTTCTTTAAACAGTAATGTATTTATTCTATTCTTTCAAAAATACAGTTAATAACAGCAAAGTAATTTTCTATTCTGAATATTTTTGAAAACAAATCTTAATTAAAGAATGATGTAGAAGCAAGTGGGACTCTGATGACACCAAAAATAATTGGACACTTTCTAAGGCTTCATAATAAAATGACAGCCAATTTCATATCTTGTGGTGTTATTTACTTAATCAGATGTGTTAACTACTCATGCTTATCAGAACATGCCATCTTCTTATTTTTCCTTTCAAAATATCAATTATAACTAAAAAAAGAAAGAAAGAAAGAAAAGGAGAGGAAAGCAAAAGTAAAGAATATTTTAATGTGATGTCTTGGATAAAAGACAAGACATGGTACAGAAATGATAATGTAAACAAAAAAAGGCATGAGTCTGTATAAAAAAGGAATCATTGAGCTAAAGAGTAAAAATTAACTGACTTGTAGTCAGTAAAATTGTTAATTTGTGGAGTACAACCTGTGCCCCTTCTTTGAGGGAACATTACTGTAAAATAGGGGTTTGCAAAGTGTGGGTCCCAGAAGCCAATGCCTTTCTACAAAGCCACCTAGGAATTGTTTGAAATGTGAAGTATCAAGCCTCACCTCACACCTAGTGGCAGAAGGTTTGGGCGTGAGGACCTCTGAGACATCCTGAAGACTGAAAAGCACCCTGGAAAGATACTCTGGGATAGAGCATTTCCTGTAGTGACCACTGGGTGGCTCTGTTGGTCAGGACAGACTGGTTTAATGATGGAAGTTTAGGATCAGGACACAGTATTGATGGAACTCTACTTAGGATGGTGGTGAAGATGACTCTAATTTATTGCTTCAAAATTATCCCAAGTAATGGGGAACATAACATAAATACCCACTATCCTAACTTTCCAACAAAATTTGTTTGCCAAATGGACATGTAGAAAAGTAAATGTCTGTTTTCTGTATTGTATTGCCAAATATTGCTATTACCTAAAAGTTACACCCAATTCTCCTTTGACTTAGACACTATTAATTGTATCTATATCGTTAGAGCAGATCTATGTCATGACATAGCTAAGAACATCAGAAATTCAACCTTAACCCAATCTTAGATTCTATTGAGCTTTCTCATCCACCTTCACTTTCCATCCATTTTTAATTATTTGGGCCTGTTTTGTCCTGCTCTCTCTGCTCCATCCCGTGCAGCCTTTCCAATTTGACTTATACTCATCTTTTGGCATTTCCTATTTCCTATTCTACACAGCAACCCCACATCCAGGCCTGCGACCCAGCCCAGTTGTCAGGTACTGGTGAATGGCCATGGCAGTGGGCCACTCCACAAGCAGATAGCAGATAGGCAAGCAAGCTAGCTGTAAGACCCTCTGCTGCAGCAGCCTTTAAGACATGTGGATTTCTTAATCCATGCTGAAGAGGTATGATCACAGCTCAAATGTTTCCAATAAAACTCTACAAACTCTTCAAAGGAAAAGCACTATAAAGATTCATATAAATATTTTAAATATTTTTGTATCATCATTATTCTTTATCAAAAGGAGAGATTCTTTACCCACAGGGGTTTTTAACTTACAATCATCTTCCAACATAAAGTCTACTTCAACATAATTGTTTTCCTTTGAAATTTTATGTCTTTTATCTCATGCATTTAAAAACATTATAGTGAGGTATTTTTTTTTTATTTTGTTTTGTTTTTAATCAGACTGTCAAAAAAAATTCCAGCCATGGGCTGGAGAGATGGCTTACCAGTTAAGGTGCTTGCCTGCAAATCCAAAGGACCCAGGTTCAATTCCCCAGGACCCATATAAGCCAGATGCACAAGGTGGCTCATGCATCTGAAGTTCGTTTGCAGTGGCTGGAGGCCCTGGCATGCGCTCTCTCTCTCTCTCTCTCTCTCTGTGTGTGTGTGTGTGTCTTTCAAATAATTTTTTTAAGTCCAGGCATAAAGAAAGATGAAGAAATCCTGACCAATAACTGACAAACTTGCCTCCACACCAAAGGAGATGTATTCCTTGCTTATTCAGGTGGAACACATCCACAACAGCCTGCATTAGTTCCAGAGTCACAAAGAGGACAAGTAACATTGGGCACTCAGCCAATATGGATTGTCTGGCTGAAATATAGCAGACTTACGTATGATGATGGACAATGGATGCCAGTGTATGGGTCTAAGACATGAGATCTAATTATTTTGTTGTGTAAGTAAACAAAATGCACCTTCAGTTTCATAAGGAACACATAAGCACCTGTTTTTAAAATATTTTTTATTTTTATTTATTTATTTGACAGAGAAAGAAGGAGAGAGAGAGAGAGAATGGGCACACCAGGGTCTTTAGCCACTGAAAACGAACTCCAGACGCATGTGCCCCATTGTGCATCTGGCTTACATGGGACCTGGAGAATCCAACCTGGGTCCTTAATCTTCACAGGCATGCACCTAACCCACTAAGCCATCTCTCCAGCCCAAGCACCTGTTTTAAAGCAGAATCTACAGCAATTATGAAATTGGCAATGTGTAGCACATATTTTTTAGTGGGAAAGGCATATTTTATTTCAAGACAGGCCAAATACCATGGAACATTTTTATATATTTATTTGACAGACAGAGAGAGAAGAGAGAGAGAGAGAGAGAGAGAGAGAATGGGTGCACCAGCCATTGCAACTGAACTCCAGACACATGAGCCCCCTTGTGTATCTGGCTAATGTGGGTCCTGGGGAATTGAACCTGGGTTCTTTAGGTTTGTAGGCAAACACCTTAACCACTAAGCCATCCCTCCAGCCCTGCCATGAAACAAATTAACCTGAAACCCTTGACTACTGAAGAGCAAAGTCTGTAATCAGATCTTTCATTTATTACAGAGAATTGAAATGCTATTCCCTGGCAAGACTCAGAAAGAACATTGTTATGGTGGAAATAAGCAATGACTTAAAAATCACACCCCTCCTTAAAAATTAAACTCAGTAATTTGTCACTCTTTGTGATTAAAAAGTTTTCACTGGTGCTAGAGAGATGGCTTAGCAGTTAAGGTGCTTGCCTGTGAAGCCTAAGGACCCATGTTTGATTCTCCAGGTCCCACATAAACCTGACACATGAGGTGACACAAGTGCAAGGTGACACATGCACACAAGGGAACACATGGTCTGGAGTTCAATTGCAGTAGCTAGAGTCCTTGGTGTGCCAATTCTCTCTCTCTCACACACAGTCTCTCTCCAATCCTCACTTTCTTGCATTAAAAAAGGCCAGTCTTTTGGGTTTGCCTCAAGAAAAGTTTTCACTACATTGTATTGTGCTCAGTCCACCCCTTTCAGATGAGTGGGACCCTATTTGTCCATATTTTCCAGTTGAGAAAACAGGCAGCTTCTTGTCCATGTTTATGGGATTCAGTAGTTCCAGACTAAGAAAGAATCTCTCCACACATGCTTCATGTGCTTTCATGAAGACTGAGGACCTCCAACAGCCCCTGTGACCATAAGCATTCATTACTATTGGGGACTTTCCTCTCTGGCAGGAAAAATCCACAGCCTTTACCAGGGTTGACAGGATCTACAGTAAAGGCAATCCTCATGCCCTAAAGAGCCACTGATTTAGTCACCAGTTAAGCAAGTAGATGAATTCTTAGATGCATAGATTAGAAGCTGACTAATTGTATAGAAAAATCTTAAGATAGGGATGGAGAGATGGCTTAGCAGTTAAGGTGCTTGCCAGAAAACCCAAAGATCCCAGGTTAAATTCCCCAGTGCCCATGTAAAGCCAGATGCACAAAGTAGTGCATGCATATGGAGTTTGTTTGCAGTGGCCCTTTTATGCCCATTCTCATTCTCTCTCTCTCTGCGTGTGTGTCTCATCTCTCATAAATATATAAATAAATAAATAAAATATTTTTTAAATATTAGGATATAAATTTTACACCAATAGAGAATTTAGAAATAGAGAGCAGAAACTTGGTTTTATGTGGCTTCATGGGTAAGGCAAAAAAAATATTGAGATTATCATTTATCTTAGAATGAAAGACTGCATCCTTATTTAGCACTGAGGAAGAAGAATCTTCTCACCATAGCTAAATAAACCTTGTAAATTTAAGGTACTATCAGTGTGGGAGACAGAAGCATGGCGATATTAAAGGTGGAGGTGGCAATGTGTTAGGTTGAATCTAGTTATTAGTCGCACCCCCCCCAAGACCAGGGCAGAACTAAATGCCTAGGATTAGACGATACCAATGGGACTTCATTAAGATTTAGGAGGCAGAAAAACTTGCTAAAAGAATCAGAAATGACAAGCTAGAGTTGAAATATAATTGAGAAATAAGACCATCATCTACCTCTGGTGGCCAAGACTGGCCATCTCTTAGAATCATATGAGTTTAAGTTATAAATTTAAGAGTGAAGACAAAAGTCTGGAAAATACTGGAAAGGTAAAATGGATGGGAAACCTAAGCTTCAAGCTGCATCTTGAAATTACAAGTTTGGCACTAAGAAATAGCAGAGAGGAGCTCAGAAAAAAGAAAACTTCATATCTAATGTATTCAAGGCATTGTGTTGGCCATTAAGGGATGAGAAAAATGCCTGCCAAATCTAGAAAAGAAAAGAATATCCACCAAAGAAAATTCTTCTCATCTTACCTCAACTTAGAGGTAGTTTTTAATCTCGTGATGTTGTGATGATTATACAATTACAATGAAAGGAGAGGGGACCACCGCGTACCTTGTTGAAGCATTTATCCGATTTCACAATTCACAGCTGATCCTCATTCCTATTTCAACTTTTTCCAAAGCCAGAGATGCCATGCCAGTGGATGTCCTCAGTGTCCACTTGGCATTCTCCATTCTAAGACCTGTGGGGCATCTTACTGGAGCACCTGCAACTTTCTGTTGAAGTGAATATTTCTGGTTGACCCAGGGCAGGTTGGAAGTGACAGGGATATAATAACTCTTCAATCTTTGGAAGAAAGATGCACAGCCAAAAAACAAACAAACAAAACAAAACAAAACAAAACAAAATGTCCTGCTTTTTTCTAGCCCTGTAGTCAGACACCTCAAATGACTTAAGTTGCCGTCACAGTACTGAGCTCCAGTTGTCCCAAACACCTGCTAGCCAGCCCTGGACTGACTTCCAGAGCTTCCTGTCAGGGTCACGTAAATAAATGTTCATGCCACCTGGATATCTGAGTTGATATTTTTGCAGAAACTTAATCTGAGAAGTGTGTGCATAAATGCGTACATATATTCAAAACTAAAATGATTTGTTAATATTTGATTTGTACTGACTAAATCTGTCTTGAGGTTATACAGTATTTCTAAGTTGCCAAGCCACAGTGTTTTGGGCCAAGTGAGGTGGGCATGAATTGCTGGCTCAGAGTCAGGGCAGCTGCAAACAGAGGGCTTCACACTTGCATTTCCCTGGCCTTAGGCTATGCCTTGGAAAGAGGAGGCCTGTTCTTCCATCATAAAAGGGAAGACTGGACATCTGGGGGCTCTACAAATACCAACAAATAAGTAAAAAATGAATGTGTTTTTTTTCTTTTATGCATTGTATTTGATAAGCATAGGTAACTGAATATGTAAATGAGTTTACAGAAACATAAGACATCTGTGGTCATAATTAAAAACAAGCTAATAAACCAATGTCTGAAGAATTTAAATCTGTTATTTACATTCACATTGAACAGTGACAAATATATTACTATAATATGTTTTTACCCAGAAATTTATAGGAACGAGATGAGGAAAGATGGAGGAAAAAGAGTAATTTCTATACCCATTTCAAATTTTGGTTTAAATATTTCTTCCAGAAAACATTTTGGCAAGAAATATTTATTTCCCAGCTGCCTCTAGAAGAGAGGTTCCAATCTATTTTATAATATCCTTCTCTCAACTAAATATTTCCTTGGGAAATTGCCTGGAAAGTTCATAACAACTAAGGATAAAATAACTTTTCAGTGAAAAAGCCATAGCCATATGCTGTGACAGAACATTTTAAGGATCAAGTAAAAGTGCCAGGTGCCAAGCTCTGCAAATATGTTAGCCAGCCCCTTGAACTTACCAGTTAAATGAATAATATGTAGAGTACATCATGATTCGCCAGAGAATAATAATGTTTGCATGACTTTGAGAACACAGTATCTCCCTGTCCACCTCACTTTCCCTGATGACTAGATTATGTGACCAGCATTGGCTTATTGACTGCAACGTGATAATTGAGGTACCATTGTGCTGGTGAGGCTGTTACTGAGAAAGTAGTGTGGTATAAGCAGTAGAGAAGTCATTCTGTCACCAAAGAGTAAAGACTGCTGGGGTTACCAGAAGAAAAATATATTGTGTTTGCGCAGCATTAAGAACTGCTTCGAAAAGTATAAAAAGCTTCTTGGTAGAACAATTCCAGGATAGTATTGACTACTGGGCAGGACATAGGGTGCTGCAGAAATTTTGAAACAAAAGGACAAAGGGCAAGACTCTCTTAATGCCTTGGGAAGAAAGGCCCATCAAGACATTTGCAAACTGTTTCTCCCTGTTCCCACATGTTGGGAATTATAACCTCTAAATGGGACTGGAGAGATTGCTTAGTGGTTAAGGTGCTTGCCTGTAAAGCCAAAGGACCCACGTCCGACTCCTCAGATCCCACATAAGCCAGACTCACAGGGTGATCCATGTGCAAGGTTGCACATGCACACAAGATGGCATACACATCTGGCATGCCAATTCTCTCTCTCTCACTCTCATGACATCCAAATGAAAAAAGAGATTGATTGAGAGGAAGAGGGGATATGATGGAGAGTGGAGTTTCAAAGGGGAAAGTGGGGAGAGGGAGGGAAGTACTATGGGACATTGTCTACGATAAGGAAGTTGTAAATTTAAAAAAATAACTAATTTTTAAAAAGGCCAGTCTGTTGGGCTTGCCTCAAAAAAAAAAAAAAAAAAACAACCTCTAAATGGATCTTATGGATCTGACATTTCTGCATAATCTCTTAATCTCTTATAGTGGATATGACATGTCCAGAGCACTGTCCACCCAGTTGTCAGCTAGAGTGCTCAGTTTGAAATAGCCACCAAACATTGCAGGAGTCATCATCCCTGGTCATACAACAAAATTTCCAGGGAAACTGTCTGGGGTCTGATTTTAGGTCTTTTCAAGCAAAGAAGGCCTAGGCTATCAGGAAGCTCAGTTGGAAAGTTCTTGAAGCTTGTTCCAAGAGAAAGAATAGACTGGCAGCTGGGCCTGTTCACTGGAGTCCCCAGCACATACAGGGCAAGGACATCAAAGGAATGGGGCAGGGGGTTAGCACACACTGTGCAGTATACAGACTTAGTATATGCTTACATCTATCAAATATATTCACTGTGCCAAGAATATCACACAATTACTATATAATAGTGCCATAGCCACATTGAATGCTACTGACAGGGTTGAGATTTAAATCTCCATCTGCTTCTTTCTCCTGTGTCATGACTCTGCTGTTCACAGAATAGATATCAATCTTGTGTCTTTTCCTCTTTCCCTTCTGGATCAGATAGATGGAGATGCACAGATGCAAACCCTAGGCATAAGGAGGTTATGTGTATTACAAAAGTTGGGCAGAGACACTTCCTGAGGGCTAGTTTGAGTATATAATGGGATAGCTTTAGACATACAAATGTTGACATTGGAAGGGATCTTAGAAACAATACACTCCTGTTACTCAGATGAAAAAAGCAATGGTTAGAAAAGTAAACCACTTGCTAGAGGACACACAGCACGTTAAGAGTGGTAATTTCTTTAACAAGTCAGAGCTCTTTGCACTATATGAAGCCTCTCCTCTTAACTGTGTGGGAAGTGCCCATTCTATATTAAATAACAAAAGAGCAGACTACCCATGGTTGAAAGAGCAAAGGGGTGGGTAAAGTAGAGAGGGGATTAGGTACTCCCAAAGCCCTCCAGATTCTTATCTGTGGGTCACGAACTTGGTCTCAGTCTCAGATTCTGATGAGCTTGGACACATTCCAGGGGTCACAGACAACATGTGTGTGAAATGCATATGTTCACGTTCACTTGGTAATAACTCAGTAGAATGACTGTCTGAGACACACAAAGCCACACATTGGTCCAATCTGGTACACCCACTGCAGGGATTTATGGGGCCACAGAGAGGAAAGCCTTCTGGGCTGAGTTGGCTCCTGGGAGGGGCTTCCTGGTTGCTGCAGCTGCCTGGCAGCATGTTTCTATAGGAACTTGCCTCAGCCAATGGCCCATCATCTGCATTTGCTCAGAGAAAGGGCAGCCCTTCCCTGCCTTCGCTCTATCATCGCAGCACAATTAAGAGTTTTGTCAGAATGGAGAACAGTGAGTTTAAGTTTGTGATCATAGCCGGCAGGTTGAGAAAAAGCAGAGAGCACTTTTCGGGCATGAGCTCTGGGCTGTGGACACATTCCCTCTCTCTGGCCTGTGTGAACTCCCGCGTGAAATGGATGGATTAAAGAATGATCTGGAAGGATCCTCAGGATCAGTCAAGGTTTAGAGTGCAGAGGTAGAGTGCTATGTCCTGGTCAGAAAAAGCCAAGGAGACCACTGTCTCTCTTGTGGGAAATGTGGAGAATAACAGCAGCTCTCTGTGTGTTTTAGATACTTCCTGTGGTTTACCTTGCTTAATCCCACAACAACCCAATAGAATATATCTTACCTCATGTTATCTGTATCCCATTTTACAGAAAGGAGAGTGGGGCTTGTACAAAATACCTTGCCCAGGTCACATGTATAATTGACAAGTACACAAGGTATCCAGAGGACGGAGAAGACCTTAATACAGGGAATGATACCATGCACTGTGTGTGCCCAATTCATATGTTCAAGTCCTAAATCATAATTTCCAGTATGATGGTTCATTAATTATAAAAACAAATAAAACAATTTAAAAGGCTTTTTCTCCCACTAGGTAATTAAATATCAACACATAACACACTGCTTATGATGTAGCAGTAGCCCCTTAACAATATGAAGAGTGAGCCCCACATGGGGTTATCCCAAAGCTTTATACCTAACTATAGAAAAATCTCCAGGGTAGCGACAGAAAGGACTTGTTACGTTAGGATTTAACCAACTTCTTTCCTCTTTGTTCAGATTTTCCTTAGCAGGCCATATCCATAAATCCCACAAAATATAACTGAGGAGACATCTAACACTTGGGCAATGTGATAGTCACATTACCTTGTTCCCAGCTGAGGGGAGGGAATCTCTGGAGGGAAGCAGCTATATTTTATATGTTATATGTTCTAATATCTATTGGGATATAGCCATCATGTCATAAATTCCCCTACTTAATATATTGGATTCAACAGGCTGTAGTAGCCACCATGAAAACTTTAGAATACATTCATTAACTTAAAAGAAAATCCCATATCTACTAGCAATCTTTATGCCCCAGCCATGGGCACATACCAACTAATTTTATCTCTCTAAGTTTCCTGTTATGGTCATTTTATATAAATGTAGAATTGGCTTCTATTGCTAAGCATAACGTTTTTGAGGTTTATCCATGATGTAATTGGATCAAGACTTCAGGCTTCTCTGGATCTGAATCACATTCCATTGCCTGAATATACACATTCAACTTACCCATATGTAAGGTCAGAAGTATTTGAGCTGGTTCTACATTTTGGTCATTACAAATAATATTTCTCTAATTGTCAGCATCTCTATCTGTGTTTAGATGTATTTCCATTCCTCTTAGACATATATCTAGGATTAGAACAGTGGCTCATATGGGTTGTATGTTTAATATGCCAGGGCGCTTCCAAACTGTATTCCAAAGCACGTGCAGCATCCTTCCATTGTATCAAGAGTGGATGAGGATGTCAAGTTCTCTTTATTCTCACCAACACTTGTAATTATCTCATTTTACTGTAGCCATTTGATTACCTCAGCTCACAGATTCCAGAGTGTGATTTCTCATCACCTTGTTCTGCATTTGTTGAGAATCTTTCAGTGTGCTTATTGGATATCTGTTATTCGTTGGAGAACTATGGTCTGCCCAAATTTTGGAGGGGTATTATATTTTGGAGCTCTTTATAGATATTAACCTCCTGTCTGATGTATGGTTAACAAGTCCTTCTCCTGTTCTGTAGGCTGGTCTGTTCCCCCTGCTGAGCCTTTGCTGTGCAGAAACTTTTCAGTTTTATACAGTCTCATTTGTTAATTCCTGGGATTATTTTCTGTACTTTTGCAGTCCTTTGCAGAAAGGTTTTGTTCTAGTCAATGATGCTACAATACTTCTTGTTTGTTTTTGGTAATGTTATTGCTTTTGTTGACTAGTAGTGACCTTCATCTATTTTTGCCTCGGTGGTTTGACTGTTACAGTCTCACATTTAAATGGCATACACACAGTTTATTATGACTTCAGTTTTTTTTTTTTTTGCACTGAGGAAAACCTAAAATTACACAAAAATATTGTCTAGGTTATGAATTTGTATTATTTTATGTGTTTGTAGACTGTGTGTGGTGCTTGCATATGCGTGTGTGTGCAGATATGCCCCACGCACACTCACTCAGAGGAGTGCTGGAGGCCAGCAATTGCTGGGGCTCACTGATCAGCCAGTCTGTCAGGGTGCAGGGGAACTAGTTCCCAGTGACAGAAGGAAACACGTGGATGAGCAATATTGGGGGTCATCTGGCCCAGAGCTGGGCCTCCAGATGCATGCGGCCATAAGCACCCAAGTGTTAACATGAATGCTGGGGAACTGAATCACAGAAAACCAGTCCTTCTGAAGTCCATGCTTCAGGCCAGTGCTCTCATCCTCTGAGCCTCCTCCCCAGCCCCAGGAATTTGAATTTTCACAGATAGGCTTTGGCTGTAGCCATGGCAAATGGAGAGAAACATATATATATTTTTCAGTTATACTTATGCTCCGAAACACCACTCAAAGTAATGATTATTGTTTTGTTTGTACTGAAATATCTTTTCACATCATTAAAAGAAGAAATGTGTATTTAAAGCACCATTGTTTAACTCAGGACTAATCCTTCACAATTACAGTGATCATTCTTTCTTTTGCTGGGACTCAGCAAGAGCTGTCTTTTTCCACTTACATTCTGGGTTTCGCTAAGAAACTCAACATGTTCAATCGAGTAACCTCTAATGTTCCAAGGACTGGTCAACTTCCTTTCTCTCAAAACTTCTTTTACACTTCTGAATTTTTTTTCTATGCCTTCGTTTTCTACTACAAATAGAGTTCTATGAACAGAAGGGCAGAGAAAGAATTGTCTGAACTTGTGACTATGAAAGCCTCAGTGGGCCAGAAAAAATGGAGTTTATTTAGCAGGTTACTGAGCCCATTTTCAAAGAGTGTACTACAGAGAAAAATGGCCTCTCAACCAAGCCATTCCCTCCTGTCTGGGGCACATAGCTAGACCATGAATCCCAGCAGGGCTTATTGCAGGATGTGTCTATGTAACTGTGCCCTGGCAAATGGAGTGTGACCAGACACTATGTGTCTGCTCTAGGCTAGGTCAATAAATTTGCCCATTCTCTGCTGCTGCTTGTTCTTTCAAGTTACTTAGGATGGTGAACTTCATGCAACCTTACATCCCTTACATCTTTTCTTTATAAAAAGTAAGAAAGGGCTGGTAAGATGGCTCAGCAGTTAAGGCACTTGCCTACAAAGCCTAACTACACAAGTTCGATTCTCCAGTACCCAACCCAACATAAAGCCAATTGCACAAAGTGAAACACGCACCTTGAGTTTTTTTGCAGCAGGTAGAGGACCTGCTTGTATTCATTCTCTCTCTCTCTTTCTCTGTCTCTCTTTCTCTCTCTCTCTCTTTCTCTCTCCCTGCTGGCATAGTGGCACATACCTTTAATCCCAGCACTCAGGAGGCTGAGGTAGGACAATTGCTGTGAGTTGGAGGCCAGCCAGAGATATAGTGCATTTACTACATAGTGAATTTCAGGTCAACCTGGGCTAGAGAGAGACTCTACCTTGAAAAGCCAAAACAAAAAAACAAAAAAACAAAAAAAAATTCACAGAACATAGTGTTTACTATATTTGAGGGCATGATGTGATAATTTGCATTTGACTCACAATGTATCATCAAGAATCATCAACACATACCAAAGCAGAAATCCAGAAGCTGCTGAGAGCTCATGGCTGAAGTAGTGTTAAAACACACCCACCATGGCTCAAGGAATTTTACTGAAGGGAGGGGATGGAAAGGTTGTAAGAGCCACCCCATTGCCCCTCCCCAATGAGGACTGCCACAGCAGCCCAGAATGGGCCCAGGAGAGGAAGGAAGGAAATGATGGTACTAAATGTGATGTGTCCATACAAAGTATATTCATATTAAAAAAATGATTAAGCTGGGCATGGTGGTGCATGCCTTTAATCCTAGCACTCAGGAGGAAGAAGTAGGAAGATCACAGTGAGTTTGAGGCCATCCAGAGACTACATAGTGAATTCTGGGTCAGCCTGAGCTAGCATGAGGCCCTAGCTGGAAAAACCACATACACACACAAAAAGATTAAAAAAAAAAAAAAAGAATCATCACAATGTTAAGCTAGAGAAATAGCTTAGCAGTTAAGGTGCTTGTCTGTGAAGCCTAAGGATCCAGGTTCAATTCCCTAGTATCCACATAAGCCAAATGCACATGGTGGCTTATATATCTGGAATTTGCAGTGGCTAGAGGCCCTGGCATGCCCATTTTATTTCTTTCTCTCTATCTGCTTCTATCTCTCCCTCTCTCAAATAAATAATAAATAAAATAAAATTAAAATATTTGAAAAAAGAATCATCACATTATAAGTCCAGAATAGTTCTGTCACATGCTGCACCATACTCAGGACACAGCTGCTTGCTCTCCTTCCTATCCTTGACCACCATTAACCCGTTTTCTGTCTCTGTGCATTTGTCTATGTTTGACCTTGTAAATCAATGCCGGTCTTGTGTGACTGGTCTCTTACACTTAAGGTGTCTCTATGTGGAGACATATATATGAACACTGCATTTCTTTGTAGTTCAATACAATTGCATAGAGGAACCAGTTTCATATCTCTGTTCATACAGTGATGTATATTTGACTTGTTCCCACATTCTGGCTGTTATGAATAACACTATTATGAACATGTATATACAGGCTTTTTGAGAATATGCATTTTCATTTATCCTGGGTATATATCTACCTAGGAGTAGAGTGACCAGTTCCTATGATACTATTATATTCAACTTCCTGAGGAACTGCTGAATGTCTTCTAAGGCAGCTGCAACCTTTTAGGTCCTCACTAGCAATGCCTGTGGGCTGCTGTTTAGCCATTTCCTTGCCAAAACTTACTAATATCCTTCACCTTTACTATAACCATGTTGGGCCATGTGCAAAAGTACCTTACAATGTTGAGATTTGCATTTTCCTGATGACCAATGATCATGTTGTCATGTGCTCTTTTACCACTTGAATATTTTCCATGGGGCAATGATCATTTCAATTCTTTCCCTCCCTTTAACTGGACCATTTTTCTTTTTTTATTATTTGATTTTTAAGAGTTTTTAATCTATTTTACAGTTCAGGCAATTATTGGATAAATTATTGGCAAATACTTTCTCCCATTATGTTGTGTTTTTTTTTTTTTGCAACACACTTGGATATATACAAATTATGGTGTTCAATGTATCTGTTTTACTATTTGTTTTATTTAAAATTTATTTATTTATTTATTTGAAAGAGAGAGAGAGAAAGGGACAGATGAGGGAGAGAGAATGATCATGCCAGGGCCTCTAGCCACTGCAAACAAACTCCAAATGCATGTGCTGCCTTGTGCAACTGGGTTTGTGTGGGTCCTGGGAAATTGAACCTGGGTCCTTTGGCTTTGCAGGCAAGCACCTTAACTGCTAAGCCATCTCTCCATCCCATTAATTGTGTTTTTATATCATCTTAAAAATGTCATTGTTAAAATCAAGTCATAAAGACTTACTGTAAGGTTCAAGTACTATACCTTCATTACTTCTATAAGTGTAATACTTTTAGATTTTATACTTAACTTTTTTTGTTTTTGTTTCAATTTGAGCTGATTGTTGTGTGTGGCATGAGATAAAGGTTCAAGCTTATTCTCTCCCAGGTGGGTGCTCATTATCCTGCTACCATTTTTTTTTTTTTAAAAACACTGTTCTTGCCGGGCATGGTGGCACACTCCTTTAATCCCAGCACTCGGGAGGCAGAGGTAGGAGGATCACCATGAGTTCAAGGCCACCCTGAGACTACATAGTTAATTCCAGGTCAGTCTGGGCTGGAGTGAGGCCCTACCTTGAAAAACCAAAAACCAAACAAACAACAACAAAAACAACAACAACAACAAAAAAAAAAAAACACTGTTCTTTACCATTAACTGGGCTAAGCACCTATGTTTGAAAATAAAATTTGCTTAAACATATATGTTTTTTGGTACTATTTTTTTTTGGTCAAAATATCTACTCTCATATTAGTACTACATTGTATTGTTTGCTATATCTTTGTAGTAAGTTTTGAAATCAAGAAATGTAAGTTTTTCAAATTTGTTCCTATTTTTGTAGACTTTTTGACAGTTTGAAGCCATGACAATATCATTTGTCTTTTATGGTCAAATTTTCCATTTTCTAGGGAGGAGGTAGGGATGATGGGAATTACTAGGGATCATACTGAATCTGCATAGCAGTTGGCAAAATTTACTATCTTAATAATATTAAACCTCCCACTTTATGAATATAAATATCTTCCAATTTATTTAGATCATAATTGCTGTAAATAATTTTGATAGTTTTGTGTTCAAGTATTGTACCTTCCTCAAATGTATTTCAGTGTTTTGATTAAAAGGACAGTAAATAAAAGCACCTATAAAATTCATACTTAAAATTCTTTTATCCAAATTCACTTACTGATTTTGATTATGAATACAATTTTACTAACTTAATTTTGAGTTTTGCTTTACTGGGGTATAGAAATACAACTGATGATGCTTATAAATTGTTCTTACAGTTCAACTTTTCCAAACTTGTTGATTATCTCTAACCATCTTTTAAGGGTTTTTATATATGCAATTATATCATTAAAAATAGAAATGTTTTTATTTTTCCACTGACAGCCTGACTAATTGGTATTTCTTGCCTCATTGCCACTGGTAGAACTTCAACATACTGGTTCTTCTACAGATGTGCCATGGAATATAAGACTAACCTGGTTATTCCAGGCTACCTCAAGTCACAGCTCTTCACTAAACTATACATTCATCTCTTTTCCAGTAAGGTTACATTCACAGATTCCAGGAGGACATACCTTTAGGGATCACCACTCAACTTACTACATTAATTATCAAGGTTATGTTAACTCCAAACAAGTCAAAGATGAGAACCCAAATAATCCAACATAAAAAAATGAAAAAAATAAGATCAGGTATAAAAAGATACTTCAGAAAAGATGAGACTTCTATGACCAATAATAATATAATAATCACATGAAAACTCCAATGAGATATCATTTTTTAATTTTTTAAAAGTTTTTAAAAAATTTTTATTTTTAGAGAGAGACACAGAGAGAGACAGACTGAGAGGGAGAGGGAGACAGATAGAGATGGGCGCGCCAGCAGTCTCTCAGCTGCTGTGAACGAAATCCAGATGTGTTTGCCCCTCTTGTGGGCAAGTGCGGCATTGCGCCCTTGCATCACTACATCTGGCTAAATGTGGGACCTGGAGATTGGAACCCGGTTCTTAGGGTTAGGAGGCAGGTGCCTTAACCACTAAGCCATCTCTCCAGCCCAAGATATCATTTTATATCCATTTTAAAAGCAAAGATTAAAAATTGTGGGAGGGTCTTCTAGGTTAGATGGCTGATTAGAATCCTGATTAGTGCAACTCTGCAAAAGAAAGTACTCAGGATAATGCCCAAGGACTTCTATTCCTGAACATAAATAGCTGTAAATGAGTTTAGTAAGTGAAATGAGGTCTCTGTGGGAAACCAGGCAGGGCACACTACAATCCACTACCCAGCGAGCAAGGTGGCTCCAGTTGAATTCAGTGGGAACTGCAGAAGTGCTTCCTTACATACAGGGATCAGTGCTGTATGGAACAGTTATCTGGTCACATCACTGACAACAATGCCCTGAAGCTGAAGAGCCTGAAGTAGAGATTAAAAATCCCCAGTATGAGGGCTCTGGTTGAGATTAGTGGAAATGGCCAGACAATAGCTAACATCCTGCCCTCCCAGCCCTATACCAGCACCTCTTGAATACATGAAGTGAGAAGGGATACAGAGGTAGAGCCAAGGTCTGTATGTACCATGGGCAAAGAGGAGTGGGATCAGTGTGGGCGGTGGAGCCCAGGGCACAAGTGAGATACTGTGAGGTTCAGGGGAACAGTCTCCCTAAATGGCTCCCTCCCATGAAGGTCAACAGGAACTGATACCACCAGCAAGGGTCCTACCTCCCACCTCACACTGGTGCCTCGTTGCTGGAGAGACAATCTTCATAGGTGCAACAAAGAGCTGGAGATTAGCACAGACTGTGGACATGGAAGCTGATGTGTGACTGCCAGTGCAACCTGGAAGATCCCTTCACTGCCTCAGTGAACAACACAGAAATTGAGACTATACTGCTCAACTTAGCACAGTTGCCCCAGAAACTCAATCCAAAATGTAATTTGTAAACTTCACTAGGGCACTATATATCCCAAATCTGGCTTTGCTAGGTTTTAACTGGAGTCACAAACTACCATCTTCATCAGTACAATTTACTACATGTGACAACACAGGAAGGGAAGAAATTGAAAAACCCAAATACCAAGGAAAAACTACTGGCTGATGAAATAATATTTTTAATTGCTTGTACTTTCCTTTCATTTTGTCAACTACTTTTGCTAATTTCTGTGATATTTTAAACTTTTAAATTATTCTAATCTTCCCTCTCTCACACATATTTTCTGATGGTCTTGCTTTCATTTTTATAATTATACTATGTGTTTTAGTTAGCATACAGAGCTTTAGTTATCATTATGGCAAATTCAAATGCCATTTGTTTCAGTTGATTCTCCTTGCCAATCCTCTCCCAGTTCCCTCTCCCCCATATCCTCCCCTTCTGTTCACATGTCACTTGTGTCTTTTCACCCTTCCACCACCTCCATTCCTTGTCATCTCTTATTATATTACCCATTATTGCTCACCTGGCTAGCTTGTTGGTTTTACCCATATTCTCCACCTTTCTATACATACATAGAGATATTATATTAATTGCACTCTGTGATTGTTCTTTTTTTGACTCCTATTATGTACAGTCTGTTTTTTTCCTACATACAATCCATATACTTTCCTTCTCATTCTTACCTCATTTCATCTCTTCCTTCCCTTACTCTTTTTACTTATTAACTATAATCTTCTTATCTCAAATACTCATTGAAATTTGTGGATTTTATGAATGTATGGAACACTTTTAGCATCCAGATAATGTGGACCAACCAAGGGTTTAGCTATTGAAGTATTCACTTACACACTACTACAATGTAGTAGCACTTGAACATTGGAAATGTGCTAGTGGGCAAAATACAGTTGCTACAAAAAATCTACTATATAAAATAATCAATGATGTACAAGTCACAATGTAGAAATATAATCAGCGATGTACAAGTCACAATGTAGAAATATAAGAAACATAAAACTCAAGGTTGTACACCCCATCTAAAAAAACAGCAATTCCAGCCAGGCGTGATGGCACACACCTTTAATTCCAGCACTCGGGAGGCAGAGGTAGGAGGATTGCTGTGAGTTCAAGGCCACCCTGAGACTACATAGTGAATTCCAGGTCAGCCTGAGCTAGAGTGAGACCCTACCTCAAAAAAACAGTTATAAAAAACAGTAATTCCAAGCAATTGATCTAATGAGAGTAAAATAAATGAAATATTAGATAAGAAATCAAAAGACTAATGATTGGTTGGAGAAATTGCTCAATGGTTAAGACACTTGCCTGCAAAGCCTAATGACCTAGGTTCAATTCCCCAGTACCCACATAAAGTGGGATGCACAAAGTAGCACATGCATCTGGACTTCATTTGCAGTGGCTGGAGGCCCTAGCTCATTCTCTAAGTCTGCCTCTATTCTCTCTATCTCTCTGTGCTTGTTAATAAATAAATAAAAGTATTTTAAAAAGGGAAAATTATAAGAATGTCTCACAGGGTCAGAGAAGATATTAATAAACTTTTAAAACAATCCAAAGAAAAATTGTAAGTAAATTGATGAATGAAGTAAAAATAATAGAAGATATAAAAGAAGAACTCCAAATGCAAATCCCAATAAGTCAAATAAAAATTCAGTAGAAAATATTACCAATAAAATGAATGAAGTGAAAGAAAGAATAGCAGAGGTAGAATACAAGATAGATGAATTATCACAGTTAGACACTAACAAATATAAAATAATAAGAAAGTATGAAGATAACATGTAATCAGAGTAAGTTTAACAATCATGGGAATAGAAGAAAAACTGTAGGCTATAGGCATAAATGATATATTCAAAAAATAGTAGAAAAATTCTCAAATCTAGGGAAAGACACGACCATCTAGGTTCATGAGGCATTTAGAACACCAAACAGACAAGATAATAAAAGAATCTCCTATCTCATCTTATAGTTAAAACTCAAAACATGGGGAACAAAAATATATAATATATTGAAAGCTGCAAGAAAGAAGAACCAAGTCACATAATCACAAAAAATTTCTCAGCAGAAATCTTAACCTGGAGAGTATGGAATGATGCATTCCAAGCTCTGAAAGACAATAACTGCCAGCCAAGATTTGAATACCCAAAAAACTATATGTCAAATTGAAAGAGAAAGAAGAGGATTCCATGATAAAAAAAAAAAAAAGACTAAAGGAATTCATGACAAGTAAGCTAGAATGAAAAAAAAAATCCTTGAAGCTATAGGATAAAGCATTCTAGATCAGTAGTTGTGCAAATTAGAGATAAGAATATGCTGTCCACTACAAAATAATCAACACGGCAGGAACTAATGAACAACTTTCAATAATAACTAGAAATGTTAAGAATCTTAATTCCCAATCAAAAGACCTAGCCTAGCAGACTGGATTATAAAAACAGGATCCATCAATTTGTTGCCTCCAAGAAACACACATCACTATCAAATACAAACAACCTTAGGGTGAAAGGATGGAAGACAGTGTTCTAATTCAAATGGAACTAGAAATCAAGAAGGTACCACTGTTCTAATATCTGAAAAAATATACTTCAAACCAAAATTAGATGAAAGAAAGAAAGTTTCTTCATATTCATTAAGGGAACAATCCATCAAGATGACATTACCATTCAAACATATGTACACAGGTGCACACAATTTCATAAAGCTAACATTAGTGGATGTCAAGAAAGAGATTAACCTAGTAGTGGGTGACTTTAATATCTCACTCTCACCATTAAGTAATCCTAACAAAAAATAGAGAGACTTCAAATATAAGTGAAATCATAGACCAAAAGGACCTACTCTATATCTGTAGAACATTTCATCAAAACAATGATACAGCTTCTTCTCTGAAATCTATGGAACTTTCTCTGAAACAGATCATATGAGAGGTCACCAAGCAAGTCTTAACAAATAAGAAACTCACCTTTCTACAAAGGATGAACACTATCTTAGGGTGAAAGGTTGGAAAACAGTGTTTCCAGCAAATGGGCCTATAAAAAAAACAAGCAGGGGTCACTATTCTAAAATCTGACAGGGTAGACTTCAGACCAACATTAGTTAAGAAAGGCAAGAAAGGTCACTTTATATGGATTAAAGGAACACTCCAACAGGAATACATTACAATACTAAACATATATGCACCTAACATGGGGGCTCCCAGTTTCATCCCACAAATGCTATTAGAACTAAGGTCATAGATAACACCAAACCCAACTGTAGTGGGTGACTTCAACACCCCACTCTTATCAATGGACAAGTCATCCCAACAAAAAATAAAGAGAGATGCTTCTGGATTAAATGAGGTCATACAACAAATGGACCTAACAGATATATACAGAACATTTCATTCCAAATGCTGCAGAATATACAGTCTTTTCAGAAGCAAATGGAACATACTCTAAAATAGACCATATGTTAGGACACAAAGAAAATCTTAACAAATATAGGAAAACTGAAATAATTCCTTGCACTCTATCTGATCACAATGGGATTAAACTACAAATCAATAGTAAGAGAAGCTATAGAGCATACACAAAATCATGGAAGCTAAGCACTACACTACTAAATGGTGACTGAGTCAATGAAGAATTAAGAAGGAAATTAAAAATTAATAGAATCAAATGATAATGATAAGACAACTAAGAGGGAAATTTATAGCTTTAAGTGCCTATATTAAGAAATTAGAAAAGTTGCAAGTAAACACAGGAAAATTGAAAAAAAAATTCTATCTGACCATAATGGAATAGAACTAAAAATCAACAGTATGAGAAACTTCGTAGTACATACAAATTCATGGAGATTGAGCAGCACACTATTGAATAATAATTTTGTTATCAAAAAATTCAAGAAAGAAATGTAAAACATCAAATACCAAAATCTCTAAAATACAAAGAAAGTAGTCCTAATAGGAAAGTTTAGACAAGTGCCTAGCTTAAGAAAATTAAAGAGATCTAAAATATATATAGCTTGATAATACATTTCAGGGCTTTGGAAAAACAAGAACAAGCCCAGACTAAAACCAGCAGACAAAAAGAAATAGTAAGATAAGAACAAAATTAATAAAATGGAAACAAAACAAAAAATAATGAATCTATGAAACAAGAGTTGGTTCTTTGAATAGAGAAACAAAGTCAATATACTCTTAAACTAATGAAATCAATACAGAAACCTAAACCAAGATGAACTGAACAGATCTATGTAACAAGCAATGATATTGAATCAATAACAAAACTCCCAACTAAAAAGTACCAAGACCCATATGTATACACTGCTAAATTCCACCTGTCCTTTAAAGAAGAACTAACACCAATCTCTCTCAAACTATTCTGTTAAATACAGAAGAAGAAATGCTGCCTAATTTTTTGAAGCCAGTTTTTTTTTTATGATATTATGATTGTATAAGAATAAAACAAAAATAGAAAATTAATAGGCAATATCTCTGCACAATGTCTAGGCCTTCTCTTTTCTATCCCTCACAGTTTATTTTGTATGCATGATGTGTGTGGTTTGTATGCATGTGTTTATTCATATTAGAATTATATAGGCACACATGTATGAGGGAGCACATGCACACACTTGTGCCTATAGGTACCAGAAGTTAATATCTAGCATCTTTCTTGACGCAGGTACTCTCATTTGAACCCAGGGATCACCAATCCTACGAGTCCAGCTAGTCATTTTGCCCCAGGGCTCCTTTGCTGGGCCTTCTGAACACTGGGATTAAATGTTGCCACCATGAGCACATGGTATTTACATTGGGGCCAGAGGTCTGAACTCTGGTCCTCACACATGCATGACAAGTACTCAGTTCACTGAGCCTTCTCCCCAGCTCCTATTCCTTATAATCATATCATCCTTCACAGCCAATTTTTCTGACATTCTCCTGTCATTCTCTGAATAATAGGTGGGCTCAGTATTTATGTAGTATTTTCATTATAATGACCATGTATGGTGAATATTAGGATTTAGACTGCATGAATTTGAAGTAAATAAACTTTATATTGTGTTACAATTACCTTGTTACTGATTATAAATATTAAATCAACCCATTATTTTAAAAATTACCCTTATTTATACAAGCCAAAGCTGAGTGAAGGGAAAAATGTGTTTTATTCATTTCCCTATCACACCACATGTTGTATACATAGATCTGGAACCTCAAAGCTAGGATCTGCAGGTGAGGTAGAACAAGCAATGTTGTTTGCCTTTTTTGAGCCTGTTACCTTACACAGCATAATTTTTCTATCCATTTTCCTGCAATTATCATAATTTCTTTTTCTTTTACAACTGAATAAAATTCCATTGTGCCACATTTTTGTAATCCATTTATCAGTTGATGGACATCTAAGTTGGTTCAATTCACTATAGCTGTGGTAAGTAGAGCATCAACAAATATGGATGTGCTTGTATCTCTGTAGTAGGCTATAGAATTCTTTGGCTATAAACCCAGAAGTGGTATAGCTGAGTTATGCTGTATTTCTGTTTTTATCTTTTTGAGGAACCTCCACATTGTTTTCCATAGTGGCTATAGCGATTTACATTCCTACCAGCAATGGATAAGTGTTCCTTTTTCCCCATCCTCACCAGCATCTGTTGTTTGTTTTCTTGATGACAGGCATTCTGGCTGTGATGAGAGATAATATCCAAGTAGATTTAATTCACATTTCCCTGATGGCTAAGGATGTTAAACACATTTTAAAGTATTTGTTGATCATTTCTTATTTTTGTTTTTATTTAAAAAAATTTTTTTTTACTTTATCTATTTTTGGAGAGAGACGGAGAGAGACAGACAGAGAGAGAGGGAGAGGGAGGCAGATAGAGATGGGCGTGCTAGCAGTCTCTCAGCTGCTGTGAATGAAATCCAGATGTGTGTGCCCCCTTGTGGGCAAGTGCAGCATTGTGCCCTTGCGTCACTTTGCATCTGGCTAAACGTGGGACCTGGAGATCGGAACCGGGTTCTTCTGCTTAGCAGGCAGGCGCCTTAACTGCTAAGCCATCTCTCCAGCCCTTTGTTTTTATTGTTATTTATTTATTTGAGAGTGACAGACAGAGAAAGAGGGAAAGAGAGAGAGAGAGAGGAGGGAGGGAGGGAGGGAGAGAGAGAGAGAATAGGCACACCAGGGCTTCCAACCTCTGCAAATGAACTCCAGATGCATGCGCCACCTTCTGCATGTGGCTTACGTGGGTACTGGGGAATTGAGCCTTGAACCAAGGTCCTTAGGCTTCATAGGCAAGCGCTTAAACCGCTAAGCCATCTCTCCAGCCCCATTTCTATTTCCTTTTTTTGAGAACTTTTTGTCCATAGTCCACTTTTTAATTGGATTGTTCATTTTCTTGATTAGTTTTTTTTAGTTCTTTGTATATTCTAGACATTAATATCCTGTCAGATGTATAGCTGGAAAAGATTTTCTCCCATTCTGTAGGTTGCTTCTTGACTTGGTTGATGGTTTCCTTTGATGTATAATAGCATTTTGTTCCTCAAAGCCCCATTTGTTGGTTGGTTGCCTTGTTTCTTGGGCAAGTGGAGTCATATTCAGAAAGTCCTTCCATTTTCCTGCATTGAGAGGTGAAAGGTGACCTTGCACAAGATGTGGTAAGATGCATAAGACCTGCTCATGGTAAGACTAATTAACATTCTGCTATCTTTAGAGGAGGGTTTGGAGGTGACTCCATCCCTAATGGTCTCATGACCTAATGTCAGTTAAGGTCTTCTGGGAGGGAGTACAGTGAGACTAAGGGGGCTAAGGGAAGCGTGGGGTACATATGATCAAAATGTAATATGTATATATGAAAGTTTTAAAAATATAGCTTCAGGGGCTGGAGAGATGGCTTAGTGGTTAAGCACTTGCCTGTGAAGCCTAAGGACTCTGGTTTGAAACCTAATTCCCCAGAACACACATAAGCCAAATGCACAAAGTGGCGTGTGTATCTGGAGTGTATCTGGAGTTCATTTGCAGTGGCTGGATGCCCTGATGCACCCATTCTCTCTCCGTCTATCCACCCCTTGGGCTTTCTGTCAGTCACTCTCAAATAAATAAATAAATAAATAATAATAATAATCATATATATATATATATATGGTGTTGTAGTTTGAATAGATGTCCCCCAATATATTCAGTGTTTTATTAGTTATAGTTTGCATCTGCAATCACCTTGCTAGAGGCAATGTCACTGGGGGCTGATCTTAAGGTGTTAATGGTGTTGGTTTGAGATTCCATTGTGAAGATATGCAAATGTGCCTAGGAGGAGTTCCTGAAGTGTGCTGTGTGACCTTTTGGCTGTAGTTTTGCTCTGTGTGCTGTGGTGGCTGGTTGGCTTTTGCTCTCTCTGCTTGGTCTTGTGAGGGAAGGTCGCTTCTTCTGCCATTATGGAACTTCCCCTGGATCTGTAAGCTTCAATAAATAATATCCCTTCCTCCATAACTGTACCTGGTCTGGAAGTTCATCTCAGCGAACCTGAAACTGTCTGCTACATATGGCTTCGAACATACCATTTATTATGTATTACTTTCAAGCTTATGAATTCAAAATAAACTTTCTAGGAGACTTGCCTTTTGATAAGTTATTTCTCCTTGATTATTCCATTTCACTTTGCTGGAATGAAGACATATCAATTTTCTTTTCTGTGAGAAATAATGAAACTTTCTAGTGGTCAGTAAATGTTTTTTCTGTGTACAGAATCATGCTGAAGGTTCATAGTATCTCATGACCTCTCTCGTAGTAAAACGTACCAGTTATATTCCCTGTCACTATAACAGAATACCTGGCAGTCAAAACTTAAGTGAAAGAATTACTCTGGCTTGTGATTTAAGGGCAGTCTCTCATGGCAGAGAAGGAATGGTGTTAGGAATGGTTGTGGCAGTGGAAGCTCACATCATAGTTTGTTTGCTCACATCTTGACCACTGGCCAGGAAGCTGAGAGGATGGTGTTGGAAGTAGGGCCAGGCTATAACTTTTAGAGTCTGGTCCCTAGTGACCCACTGTTTACAGATAGGATCCACCTCCTAAAGGTTCCACAATCTCCAAAAATGCTCCACAAAATTGTTAAATTATATGAACCTATTGGGGACATATTACATTTAAATCATAACATAAAGCAATTTTAATTTTGTTGTTTTGACAGTTGAGTAAATTGAGGTTCAAATTCACAGAACTAATGTAAACAATAAATCAAGATTGAATCCAACCAGTTTTCCCTAGGCTCTTGAGCACTGGCCTTACCTCATCCCTAAACCTTTGTTCAACAAGGCTTTTCAGCCTGTACAGTCTATATTTGGAACATAGACTATGACCTTGTGAGTCAAATACTGGCTCCCTCGTAGATTCTGCCAATTTTATATATCACAATTAATTTTTTTTTCCATCTTAGGGCTTTTAAACCCCTTGCTCATACTCTAGGAACTAAATAAAACATGTGCTTTTCTGGTACCATATACCTTCCATGTTGCATCATATTTTTCAGACTTAAAAATTTTATAGAGGGGGCTGTAGATGGCTTAGTGGTTTAGGCATTTGCCTGGGAAGCCTAAGGAACCCAGTTTGCTTCTCCAGGTCCCACGTAAGCCAGATGCATAAGGGGGCACACGTGTCTGGAGTTCGTTTGCAGTGGGTAGAGGCCCTGATGTGCTCGTTCTCACTCTCCCCCTCTCTCCCTTTCTGTCTCTAATAAATAAATAAATAAAAATAAAATCTTTTATAAAAAGAAATATTAAAAAATTATGGAGGAATAGTATATTCATTTTCTATTATTTTTGCTAATTAACACGTACTTTGAAGCTTAAAATAAAAGAAATGTATTATCTTATACTTCTGAATATTAGAATTCCTACATTGATTCATGTAATTGGATCAGGTCACCCAGATATTCTAAAATAATCTGACTTAATCACATCTACATGATACCTTTTTTTTTTTTTAAAAAAATATTTTTATTTATTTGAGAGAGAGGGAGATACAGAAATAGGCAGGTAGAAAGAGAGAGAGAGAGAGAGAGAGAATGGGCATGCCAGGGCCTCCAGCCACTGCAAATGAATTCCAGATGTGTGTGCCCCCTTGTGCATCTGGCTTACGTGGGTCCTGGAGAATCAAACCTCAAACTGGGGTCCTTAGGCTTCACAGGCAAGTGTTTATCCACTAAGCCATCTCTCCAGTCTGTTACCTTTTTCATTAAAAAAAAAGTGTATTCACACATTCCAAGGATTAAGATGAAGGTTATATATTTGGGATCATTCTTCTGCCTATGCCAGGCCATTAACCCCATGTTCTATTTTCTTCATTAAAAATTTCCTGTGGTCATGATAAGACTGTTTAACACAATTCATTTTAGCTCATTTTTTTTTTATCTTATCAATGCTGTTCATGTAGGGGGCACATAAATTTACCCCACAAAATAGTATATATACATCATGGCTCAGAATCACAAGGGGTTACAACCTTGGTAGATTGACATGAGAGAGAATTAACTATGTCAAAAAGTATCTACAATTAAAAATTTCTTGTCTAAAAGTAAAAACTCAATGTGTGGATTTTATCCATTTGATAACTTGGATAGACATAATTCTAAATGTTTTCTGTCTTGTAGACTATGGAAAAAGTGCTGACAAGGTATAGCAAAGTCATTATGTTCACTTTCACTTTCAACTTGCTCATGAGAAATATTTCTAGAGGAGGAACTGAATCCACAAAAGAATGAATAGATTACCTAAGGCCCATACAGCAAATAAAGTGAAGAGTTTGTATTTAAATCCACTTATGTCTGACCCCAAAGGAAATGTTCTTTCCATGTATGTCTCTAGACATAACTACATTGTTCACCTGAAAATAGATTATGATTCCTTACATTTCTAGTTGTATATCTAGCTATTGTTTCACTAAAGAGCTCTGCATGTTTCAGGAAAATAGTCTTATTTATTTTGCTCTTGTGTGGAATGAGTCTAGGAGTTGAGTGTGAAAAAAAAAAAAAAAAAAGCTCTCATCTCTTTGAAAGCCAAGCACTTGGTTTTGGTTTTATTCAGTGTGCAGTGAACAATGGATTCCCAGACACAACTGACAAGTTTTGTTTCTGGTTATTCACTTGATACCTACCACTTTAAAAGTGAAAAGTGATATGTTGACTTCAGCTCATTAACAATGGCATCTATAATAAATATATGGTATGCCTGACAGCTATCCTTTTTCAGTAACTGCCATAAAAAACAAGACTGAAAATTCTCATGGAAAAATTCATCATAGTGGATTAAGAGGAATCATTTTGTTATTTCCATAGGCATTCCTTACAAAATACCTGGCCACATTCTAGTTTTTTTTAGCAATACAGTGAAATGCAAATGAAAACTTAACACAGGTAAAGCAAATGAGAAGAAAGAGAAGACACAGAAAAGAAAGAAAGGAAAGGAAGATATGAAGTAGTTGTTGAAAAATTCCAAAGACTTAAGAAGCCTAACTCTTCTTTGAACTAATGTGGTAGGAAGTTGAGAACAGGCAATTACCACCTAGCAGGATAAGATCTCGAAAGGCCACACAGGTAGAGACAGCAAAGGTTCAAAGTTCTTCACAAGAGATAGTATAGTAAGGTGGGACAGGAAAAAGGAAAGAAGGTACCTTAAGTGTTTTACCTGTCTCCTGCTCTGTTCTTTTTTTTTTTTTTTTTTTTTTTTTTTTTGAGGTAGGGTCTCACTCTGGCTCAGGCTGACCTGGAATTCACTATGTAGTCTCAGGGTGGCCTTGAACTCACGGTGATCCCCCTACCTCTGCCTCCCCAGTGCTGGGATTAAAGGCGTGCGCCACCACACCCGGCTGTCATTTTGTTTTTTTAAAGGCTGTTTTTTAAAGTACAATTTTCAGGGCTGGAGAGATGGTTTAACAGTCAAGGCATCTGCCTGCAAAGACAAAGGACCTAGGTTCGATTCCCCAGGACCTATGTAAGCCAGACGCACAAGGTGGCCCATGGGTCTGGAGTTCCTTTGCAGTGGTGAGAGGCTCTGGTGTGTCCATTTGCATTCTCTCCTCTCTCTCAAATCAATAATTTTTTAAAAAGTACAATTTGTAGAACATTTTGTGTGTCTCTCCAAAGGGATGAAAAGAGTCAACCATAGATTACAAATTAGCTGCTGATACATAGAAGGAGCATGAGTAAGTCATTTATATTTCTTAAGGTGTCAATTTCCCTCAATTATAAATGAGAGGGTTGGACCAGATTGGTTTTAGGCCTATTTCAAGTAGGTTTCTTTCAATAATGCTCTAAATAATTGTGGGAAGGGCTATAATTATTTATCTACAAAGTTGTCAGCCAGGTTCCAAAGCAGTACCATTTAGCTAACTGATAAAATTATACATGTGTTCCATTTTGATTAAAATTCCTGTGATTTGTCAAAATGCTCTAGAAGGTAGTGCCTGTTATGTCCTTCTGTTAGCCCACTGTAAAATAACCAAAGTTGGAAACATAACCCTAATTGTCTGAAACTATCAAAATTAAGCACATCCTAATTAAAATACAGTTTCAAGGATTACGTCCTGCAATAGAACAAGGAAAAATGGTGGGTAACTTCATAAAATTCATATAGTGTATGGAACTTAGTGAGCTTTCTAGTTTTGATGAATAATAAAGAAGATGTTAACATTAAAGTAGGCTGGGAAAAGAAAATATGGGACTACTCTGTAGTATTTTGGAACTTTTCAGTAATTCTAAAATGAATCCAAGACAAAACAGTTAAGAAAATATGCCACTAGGTGGATATGCTTTCCTTGAGTTGGTTGACTCATGTGATGTTTCTTTTTTAGAAATCCTCTGCGTCTAGCACAGCACTTGCTCTTCCTTTACGTCTGCCTTGTTACTTCACTTATCTCCTGTGTCTGGTGTGGTGTCCCAGGGCCATGCACAGACCAGTGTGTGGTCCATGGCGCTTCTTAACTACATGAAGAAGGGCAGAGCTGGGTGTTTCTTAACAGCATAGGATGGTGTCACATACATAGTGGTGTTCAATTTTCATCTGATATGCAAGTCAATTAAATTGCTACTTATAGCAAATTTTCATCTGATATACAAGTCAATTAAAGTGCTACTTATAACAAAATTCCCGTTCTGGGAATTTTGATATTCCAAATACCATCACCTGCTTTGTACAGAAAATATGCAGCACATTCGATCTGAGAGGAGGACATATTACCAACACTTTTGAAAGTCTGTTGTGATTATCTTTTATCCATTTGTACCTTTATACACCTTCTCTGGAGATATAGGATAATTCAATCTTGTGAATAGATTTCAAAAATCAAAGTTTCACCAGGCCTGCATTGTGCAGTAGCCCCAGTAGCTCTTTTCTGTTTCCTATTCTGTGCCTCATTAATAATGATAAAATTAAGCAAAGACATAAAAGACTCTTTCTTTCTTGTGTTTTAGAGAAAAACTGAAGAGGAAGCAACAAGTTTTTTTTTATGTCATATATTTAGATTAACTTCTGCCTTAGTATTGTCCAAATAAGTAGGATAGGGACAATGCTTATTTTATGCCCTGTGGCTTATGGTTTAGAGATGATGAAAAAGTAGGTGAGGTGCAGCAGAGAATAGCATCATACCTTTTGGGCACTTTTACTTTTATATAATTTATTATTTATTTCATTAGTTATGCTCATAATTTGAATACATTCATGTTGGTGCCTTCAATAGCCTCTGTCCTGTACTCCCCCCTCCAAATGGACCCGCCTCATGTGTTCTTGTGGCATAGTCCATACCCCATTAAAGTTGCATGGTGTAAAACTGAATGCATAGGAGATATCCTATACTTTTTTATTTTTATGTTTATTTAAAACAAAAATGCTAATTCTATGACTTGATTTATTATCCAATAATAGCCTGAAACTGTTTGTAAAACCAAGTAGATCCTAAAATTTCCCTGAGAAAAGTTGATTTCCAATCTAGTCCACATAATTCTTCATTAAAACCTTAAGCTGCAATTATCTTTGCCTCTTTATCACCTAAAAAAAAACCATAAAAAGAACCTCATGTTGTAAAGTGGCTTTGAGAATTGCAAGAGTGAGACTATCCAAGCCCCAGCTACAGAAGAGCCCCGATGCTTCTGCTCATCCATCCTTACTGTACCATCTTAGAGTAGTTGTTTTCTTCAAGAGAAATAATCTCAGGAACTCCACTGACCCTCCATGCTTATAACTGGACTCTTCTCACTGCTTGTGTTACAGAGCAGTGTAATGTTTACCAACTCAAAATGAACTGAGAAAAATGACACAAAGTTTTAATCCCTCGCTGGGAAAACTTGTGCCTTACAGGGAGGTAAAAATAGGTACACAGATTCTAGGTAAAGCTAGTGATCAAAGAATTATAGAAAGAGTTTCCCTCCCCTGCCAGGCCTCTGTGTCTGCACAACTTCTACTTATTTATCCCTAGACATCCTGGACAACATGAGGAGGCTCTGATATAAGGTGTTAGCTCCATTCAGTTGCACCTGTGCAGAAACATTAGTTAATGTCTCATTGAAGTGTTCCACATGTTTCTTTTACCTCAAGCCGGCTTAGCAATAACTTTCCCACATGCCTCCTTAATCCTGGCCCCCATAAATCCTTTACAAGTCCCTCCCTCCATTGTCCTTCCTATCCATCAAGTGCTCAGTGAAATCCTCTGGCATGTACAGTATACCTTTTCCTGGAGCCCACTCACAAAAGAGCTGTGTTTTCTGGCTTTTCTTCAACCTTTGCATGCGTGACAGGAGGAAGATGGCATATATGGTAGGGGAAAAAGAGTAGAGGACTGAGGGAAGGGGCAGATAGTTCTACATATGGTGAGGATTTAAGAATGAAGTGGGACAATTCTATGTTAGCAAGAATGGGTGGGAAGGCTGGAGAGATGGCATAGCAGTTAAGGTGCTTGGGTGTGAAGCCCAAGGACCCAGGTTCTATTTCCCACTACCCATGTAAGCAAGTCACACAAGGTGACACATGCATCTGGAGTTTCTTTGCAGTGGCTAGAGGCCCTGGTTCATCCACACTCTCTCTTTCTCTATTTGCCTCTCTCTCTCTCTCTCTCTCTTTCTCTCTCTGTCTCAAATAAATAAATTAGTTAAATTAAAAAAGAATTGGTGGGAGAGGTTATCTACTGTGTCCTAATAGATTTTATGAAATTGTATTATCTATCTAAAACATAAATTAGATTGGATTTAATAAGTTTTAGTCACTAAGATCAGTGTCTTCAAATAACATTGTAATCTTGAAAACCTATCATCTCATATTGAGAATGTTTTTAAAATAAAAGGTATAGCTGCTATCTAAATACATAAAAGAGTACCAAATTTCTATCATCTTCTTGGAGGGAATGGAGCACTCCTTGGTTTATATACTCTAATATTCCCTCCAGGGGAGAAGGAATCCAAGTGAGAAAATAAAGCATCTGAATAAAGAACAGAAATGAGCAAATGTACTTTGCAGAGAATTGGTAGGACAGTTTGACATCACCTCTGTGTTCCTTCTCCAAACCCACACAAGTCAGAGAGAGTGAGGGAGACACCATCTCTGCTCTGGAAGCCAAGCACTGGGCCTACTCCCATGGCCTCAGGTTTGAGCAGGGCCCACAGGTGCAGCCCAGACTGGTGTCCAGGGATCAGGCCTTCAATATCACTCTAGTACCAGGCTAGCCACTGTAGACCTAGACCTCATATCCTTCCCAGTTCAGGCAGACCCCATACACCTAGACATTAGCCTCTCCTCTGTTCCCACCTTTGTGGCAGCCCTAATAGACCCTGAACCCAGGCCTGCTCTTGTGGACTTGGGCCCCACATCCTTACAGACACCAAATCAGGTATGCCTCTAGATTCCAGGCACTGGGTTTGCCCATGTCAACCTAGAAATCCAGTGAAGCCCAGTAAACTCTATACTTTCAGGATTCTAACCCATCCCAACTCAGAATCAGGTTTATCCCTGGACCCAAGCCTCAAATCTGCAGAAGACCCAGCTAGTGCTAGTAACACTCAGCCCTACTACAGCACCTCAATTTTGTGGAAGTCCCTATAGACCCAGATTTTAGGAACCTTCTTATAGACCTAGGCTATAGGACCACTAGCTCATACACAATTAACAAGCACATCAGTGTACTCAGGCTCCATGGTAGTCTTGTGGACTCCGAATCTGAGCCAACCCACAATCCTGAACTAAATCCCACAATTGCCTATACTGAACAATGCAGTCACCTCTGCCGCATGTGGACCTAGGTGTCAAGTTAGCCTCTGTAGATCTAGGACCTGTTGACATGGACATCAAGCCAGCTCACTTTGGCTCTATTAGTTAGTTGTCCCATAGACGCTCATAAGCCAACTTGCCTAATATATGTGGATGAGCAGACTGATGAAGGACATCTCCCAATGAAGCCAGTTTGGAGTCACTGAAGAAGGCTCCTATTTCATCAAATGTGTGCACACCAACATAAGGACAGAAGGATCTCAAATGAACAGTGAACCATGACCTTCCTAAATGAATAAAACAGAGCATCCAATAAAAGCACCAAATTGAAAGAAAAGGAGATCTCTGGCATTTGAATTGCCCAAGAAGGATTTCTAAGAAATCATCTTTAAAGCTCAGTAAGCTATAGGAGAACACAGAGAACAACTAACAAAGTAAGGGAAATAGTACATGAAAAAATGAGAAATTCAACACAGAAACAGAAACCAGAAAATGAACCAAATGCATTCTCATGTCAAAATACAATGACTAATATTTAAAAAAAAAAAAAAAAGATCAAATCAAGTATTTCAATAGTACTCAGTCAAGTGTAAGAAAACATGTGGGGCTGGAGATCTGGCTTAGTGGTTAAGCATTTGCCTGTGAAGACTAAGGACCCCGGTTCAAGACTCGATTCCCCAGGACTCACGTAAGCCAGATGCACAAGCTGGCACATGCATCTGGAGTCCGTTTGCAGTGGCCCATTCTGTCTCTCTCTCTCTCACTCTCTCTCTCTCTCTGCCTCTTTCTATCATTCTCAAATAAATAAGTAAAAAATAAACAAAAATACTTTTAAAAAAAAACATGTGACTTTAAAGACAGGTTATGTGAAACCATGCAGAGTAACAAAAAGAAAAAAATAATGAAAAAGAGTCAAGAAGTCTATGGAACTTATGAAATATCATCAAACAAAATAATACATGTAATTTCATAGTTTCAGAAAAATATGGCAGAAAATTTCAAGAAGTTATAGATAACTTTGAGAATTTACAAAAGAATATAAACATTCACACCACAAGTTCCAAAGCACTTCCAAAAGATTACTTCAGTAAAACACTTCAGTGATTTTTTTTTCCACAGAGACACATTATAATCAAATTCTCAAAATCAAAAACAAGCAAAAATTTGAAAGCAGTGAGAAAGTGGCTTGATATATACGAGGGAACGTACATAAATTCAATATTAGATTTAGCAAAAATCTTAAGGCTGGAAGAAAGAGGTATAGATGATTGATAGATAGATAGATAGATAGATAGATAGATAGATAGATAGATAGATACATAGATAGAGATAGCAGGTTGAAAAAAACTGTTTATGGAATACTATACCCAAAGAACAACAACACAGATGAAAGAGAGAGAAAACCTTTTCCTATATAAGCAAAAGTGTAGAGATTTCATCATTACTAGACTTGCCTTACAAAAAAATGTTTTTTAATATCATTTTTTAAGTTTTAAAAATATATTTTATTTATTTATTTGAAAGAGAGAAAGAGACAGAGAAAGAGAGAGAATGGGCACACCAAGGCCTCCAGCCACTGCAAGTAACTCCAGATGAATGCACCCCATTTTGCATCTGGCTTACGTGGGTTCTGGAGAATCGAACCAGGATCCCTTGGCTTTGCAGGCAAACACCTTAACCTCTAAGCCATCTCTCCACCCAAATATTCTTATTTATTTGGAAGCAGAGAGAGATAGAAAGAACAGAGATAGACAGAGACATTGGGTGCACCAGGGCCTCTAGCCACTGCAAATGAACTCCAGATACATGTGCCATTTTGTGCATCTGTCTTTACATGGGTACTGGGGAATCAAACCCTGGTCATTAGGCTTTGCAGGCAAGTGCCTTAATCACTTAGCCAACTCTCCTGCCTCCTAAAATGTTAAAGGGATGTCTTGAAGTTTAAATGGAATCATACTAGCAACATAAAAACTTATGAAAGTATAAAGTAATTAAAAGCATATTAGAACACTCTATTATCATATAGACAAGATAATAATATTAAAAATGGGAGTGCATAACATGAATTTAATTTATATGAAAGTTAGAAAGTAATAACTATGAATACAATAATTTTAAAGTGACATACAATGTATAAATGATACAAACTGTGGAATCAATAATATAAAATGTGTGAATAAGAGAAGTTAAAATGTAGAACATCTTCATAAATATCAACATCTAATAAAAGTTCCAGAGACTCCATTAAAATACTGATAATAACATACATTGAAGATGTAGAAAAAGTCAGTACCTAAAACTTGACCAATAACAAATCATCAGAAAAAATGAAAAAAAAATTAGATCCTTTATAAAATAACATCAATAAATAAGAGAAAGTTGGGGCTAGGGAGATAGGTCCATCAATAAAGTGCTTGCCATGCAAGCATGAGGGCTTAAATTAAATACTGGAACCCACAAAAAAAAAAAAAAAAAGCTAGAAGTGGTGGTGCATTGGGGAGGAGACTGGTAGGTCATGCAGTATTTGTCATTGTGTAACTGACTTACTTCATTAAGCATAGTGTATCCCAAATCATTCTGTGCTACTGGATATAAGTGCTTTTAAGGATCTTGCCTTTTAAGGATATATGACATTATATGTATCTATCAATTTGAAAAATTAAAATCATAGTGAGACATCATCTCACATTTATTGGATGACTATTATTTTAAAAATCCCTGAAAGATAACAAATACAGGTGAGATTTTTCAAAACTTAAAGCTAGAACTACCATTTGATCTTGTAAAAAAATGAAATCAGGATCTCAACGAGATATCTGCAGTCCTGTGTTCACTGCAGCACTATGCCCCCTGGCCAATACAGGGAAACAACCCAGATGTTAATGAATGTGTTTCTAAGAGGTATCTCACTGGACTTAAAAATATCAAAAAAGCATCATCTAAACAAATATATAAATGGAGAAATATCAAGTGCTTACCTATTGACAACTCTTTATGTTTTAGTATATTTCCCTTTCCTCTTTGAACTCCTTTTTTTTGGAGAGAGACATAGAGAGACAGACAGACAGAGAGGGAGAGGGAGACAGATAGAGAATGGGTGTGCCAGCAGTCTCTCAGCTGCTGTGAACTAAATCCAGATGTGTGCGCCCCCTTTGTGGGCAAGTGTGGCATTGCGCCCTTGCGTCACTTTACATCTGGCTAAACGTGGGACCTGGAGATTGGAACCAGGTTCTTAGGCTTAGCAGGCAGGCGCCTTAACCACTAAGCCATCTCTCCAGCCCTGAACTCCTTTTTTTGTATTTATGTTTGCTTAGTTAATAATACATTTTTACTCAGACTATATCAATTATAATAATGTCTATAATTTGTTTTCTCACTTCAATTAATACCTTCTGAATGTTCACCTTTATTGTTGCCTCAGGGTGTACACTTGCTTCTTTCTACTATCCCCTTCTCCTTTTCAACTCCCTGGCCATCCTTGAAACAGGTGCTCAAGAAATGTTTTGTCTCATCAGACTGCTCTATGAGAGCCTACATTTGAATAACCACACCTATGAAAATTGGAAAAACCAGTTTTCCTGAATCCTTCCTTAATGGAGCTGTGAGTTGTACCACTATTTTCAAGGAGCAAGAAAGAGAAATGTAGGCTGAGCTCAGGAGTAAAAACTCAAAAAGGCTGCTGTCTCATTAGCACTTCCAATATGCCAGGCACTATTTCAATATGTGTATTATCCTTCCACATCCTCATTTTACAAAGGAAGAAATTAAGCTTCAGAGTGTTTAAGTATCCTATCCAAGTTGATGCATGTAGTTACTAAGTGGCACACCTAGAACTTGAACCTTATTACCCAAATGGGGAAAAAAAAAAAAAAAAAAAACCAAGGGAAATATGTGTATAGAAATAAATACAAGTGAGAACTGAATTGTAGTCCCAGGCTGGCCTTGAACTCATGGTGTTCCTCCTACCTCTGCCTCCCGAGTGCTGGGATTAAAGGCTTGTGCCACCACAGCCGGCTCGAGAACTGATTTTTAAATAAAGTCTCAGGGAAAGACAGACTGGCTATATATTTATACCCTGTCCCAACAACACAGATCTTATTGCCTGCTCTGATACAAGTGCAAGTTGAATGTAACTTATCTAAAATGCTTGAAACCAAAAAATGTTTCAGATTTCAGAGAATTTTAGGTTTTGGAATATTTTTATAAACTTTACCAGTTGATTCTGAAATGCTCCAACATAGGAAACTTCTGGCGTATCAGCTTGGTGCTCAAACATTATAATGTTAGGTTAAGAACACTCAACTGGTATATAGTTTGGATGCCACAGCTCTGCCACTTCAGACTAGTTAGCGGGTACCAAGATACAAGCATTTTATGAAATTTTATTATCCTCTCTGTTCCATGTGTTCCTCCCCTGTCTTCTCATTTCCTTTTCAAGTTTTATGTTAGAACAAATTTCATCCCAGCAGCCACAAAGAGCTCTTCACACATATGAAAGGAAAAGGATTCCATTGCTTCTTTTATCTTTTGCTTTCTTACTTTTCTTAGAGTCAATGAAGTCATCACATTTTCAGGCTGATTAAAGAGAAAAAAAAAAAAACTGCCAGAATTTTGCTTCCCATGGAACTGAAAGAATTTGGGTGTTACAGCACAACAGACAGGCTTTTAAAGTTCTTTCATTGTTGCCATTGACCTGATGACTGACGATACTGTTAGGGCCCAGGTGCAAGGCAAGACGAACGGATCTCCCCATGTGGTAGCTAAAGGACACCAGCTAAGTGGATTTTAAAAATGTTATTGATTTATCGCTTAACACTTGGGTTTTTTGTGTGTGTCATCTTGAGAATATTCAGTAGGAAATTTAGAACAAATTTTACATAAAAGCAGTAAACACAAAGATAGAGGAAGAAAACTAGCAATTGTCTTAAAAATGCCTACGAAAGGTTCTGAAACTCATGCAAACACTCAAGTGCACTGTTCAGTGTCTCTGTCACCATCTCAGTGCTTGGAGTCGGGGGTGTAGCTCAGTGGCAGAACATTTGCTCAACATGTGCAAAGTCCTGGTTTTGATCCCCCATAGAACATAGCAAAAACAAAAATCTATCTTAGCATTTATGTCTCTTCTTGTTTCCCACCTCTTATCTTCGTTTTTACATATGTATGTGTGTGTATGTATACATGCATATTCACATGTGTTGTGTGAGTACACATGCATGTATGTGTGCATGAATGTGGAGACCAGAGGTTAACATAGGGTATCTTCCTCAGTGGCTCTCCCCACTATTTTTTTTGAGACAGTCTCTCACTGAATCAGGAGCTCAGTATCCAGCTAAACAAATTAACCAGCTAGCAGTAGAAATAATTCCTGTTTCTTCATCCCTAGCACTGAGATTACAGACATGCACCACCATGCCTAGCATTTTTTACATGGGTTCTGGGAATCCAAACTCAGATCCTCATGCTTGTAGGTTAAGCATTGTAGTTGCTTGTGGGTCAAGCATTGTAGAAGAGAGCCATCTCTCAAGTCCTTGCCTCTCTCTTTTAATTTTTCCCCTTTGCTTTTGTTTTAAAGTCTTTAACAAGATTGCCCAGAACAAGCTTGAATACTCTGCAATACCCTCACACTTTTGTCTCTTTTTTCCTTCCTGTAAAATGCCTTTAGTTTATGTTTTTTCACTATAGAGTTGGATTCCATATTATAAACTCTCTCCGAGGAGAGAATAACTAAATGCATCTATATCCACAATCACTGTCATTTTATTTATTTATTTATTTTAGATTTTATTTTCATTTTTTTATTTATTAGAGATAGAGGAGTAGAGAGAGAGTGTGGAATGGGCATGCCAGGGCCTCTAGCCACTGCAAATGAACTCCAGATGCAAATGCCACCATGTGCATCTGGCTTACTTGGGACCTGGAAAATTGAACCTGGGTCCTTAGGCTTCACAAGCATGTATCTTAACTGCTAAGCCATCTCCCCAGCCCGATTTTTATTTTTAAATTTTTTAATTATTTTATTTATTTTTGGAGAGAGACACAGAAAGAAACAGATAGAGAGAGAGAGAAGACAGATAGAGCTGGGCACGCCAGCAGTCTCTCAGCTGCTGTGAACGAAATCCAGATGTGTGTGCTCCCTTGTGGTCAAGTGCAGCATTGCGCCATTGCGTCACTTTGCATCTGGCTAAACGTGGGACCTGGAGATTGGAACCAGGTTCTTAGGCTAAGCAGGCAGGCGCCTTAACCGCTAAGCCATCTCTCCAGCCCCGATTTTTATTTTTATAAACATTTTTAATGCCATAAAAGTCCCTTTCCATCTCAAGTCCATTGGCAAATTCTAATCTCTGAAGCAGTTGTCCAGTCCTCCCATAACACCAGAGGCCTTCTCCATTTTCTCTGTGAACCCTTCCTTGACTCTCATGCACTATTAATAATAAATGTCTTTGTGGTCATGGTTTACATCATGTTTCCTGTAGACCACATGCTTCTTCACATACAGACTCTCAGCACTCCTCAGAGCTTCACAAAACTAAACACTATCCCTATATGTAAAGTCTTGATATAGTACTGCCAGCTATTGAGCTGATATATAGGATTTATCCTACCCTCTAATACCAGCATTATTTAAAAACTAGAATCCAGAGGGAATTTTCCATGGAGCTTCCTCAGGTAAACTTTATGGTAATCCAACATCTGTATTGAACATAAAAGTCTCCTAAATAACTCTCAGTATTTCCTGTGCTAATCCTGTGCCATGCTTGTGCCATGCAGTGAATTTCACAGAGTTCCAAGAGCTCTTAGTGACTTGTGTGAGCAGGCATCCCCTTGCTGTGCTCAGTGGATGATGCTGTGTGGGTCTGGTGACAAGAATCAGGAGGCAATTTCTAGTGGTGACTTCCTGAATATATTTTGCCAGATTTTGACATAGGTCCTATGAGACACAGTGATGCCTATTTTTTTACAAGTCAATACTTTTGTTTCATACATGTATATAATTTATTAAAGTATAATATATAATATGTTACAGATATTTAACATGTGAACAGATTAGTTTGACATGCACAGACCATCACCATACTGGAGTTACTAAACATTTCCATCCCATGAAAATGTTTCCTTCAGAGAGGTTTTCTTGTTTTTCTTTTGTTGTTGTTGTTTTCAGTCCATCACTTCCTCCACCTTCATTCTGGGCAGCCATTGATTTTCTTTTTGCCATAGAACTGAATTTGAACTTTCTGGGATTATATATAAATGGAATTATGAATAGGTATTCTTTTTTTTCTAACTTCTTTTCCTCAGCAAAAGACTTTGAGCATTTTGATGTTTTTACTTGTGTCTATAATTCTTTCCTTTTAAAGACAAAATAGAATCCATTGTGTATATGTATATCCCCCCCTTTTTTGTAAATTTATTCACTTGCTAACAGGCAATTATTTCTAGCCTAAAGCTACTTAGGCTCACTTATGTACATGTCTTTATATGGACCTAGGTACTTACCCAAGAGAAATAAAAGCTTAAAGGTGGAACATTTCAGGAAAGAAGGGTTGAAAGATTGTAAGAACCTCAGGGTGGGAGGAAATAGCTTGAGACACCATGTTTCCCCCATCCCTGCCAAGACTGACTGAGACCTCTTGGTCTCTACTATGAATGTCAATAACCCCACCAAAGAAGACCTTCAGCAGAATTGGGTAAGGGGGTCTAATCAATAAATAATAAAAAACGAAATTGTAACCACTGATAAGGTGACCATCCTCATGGGAAATCACACTCACATAGGGCAGTAATTTAGTTTTTTTGTTGTTGTTGTTGTTGTTGTTTTGTTTTGTTTTTCGAGGCAGCGTCTTGCTCTAGCCCAGGCTAACTTGATATTTACTATGTAGTCTCAGGGTGGCCTCGAACTCATGGTGACCCTCCCACCTCTGTCTCCTGAATTCTGGGATTAAAGGCGTGTGTCACCACGGCCGGCTAGTAATTTACTTTTTGTTTGTTTGTTTGTTTTATTGAGGTAGGGTCTCACTCTAGCTCAGGCTGACCTGGACTTCACAATGTAGACTCAGAGTGGCCTTGAACTCATGGTAATCCTTCTACCTGTGCCTCCCAAGTGCTGGCATTAAAGGCTCGTGCCACCATGCCAGCTAGTAATTTACTTTTAACTTGAGTCTGAAGCTCTTAAATAAATGGCACATAACACCACAGAACACTGGGATCATGTAGGCACAACTCTGTAGACATTAGTTCCTGGTAGTGGCATTTCTTCAAAGCAGGAGAACCTTTGCAGAAAAAATACATTGCCTGCTCCTAGTTCATCACCTAATACCTGGTAGTATTCAGGAAATGCACTAAATAAATAATATAAACTTATATTAACTAGATAAATAAATGTTTTATTTTATTGGAAGGGTCTCAAAGATGAGGCTATAGTCATCTATGAGCTAGGAAGATGAATATGCCCTGTGCCCATGAGAAAACATGACCTACACAGGAAAAGTGGGCTCTCATCTCTGAAGCTTCCCAGATCTCTCAATCAGAATGTATTTATTATGGACCCTGCTGTGCTTCTGTCACAATTATGTAGGAACAAACTCTCATGATAGAATCTTTACTTAAGACTGTGTTGTTAATGAATGAGAAATAATGTGGGTGAGACCATATCTTATTCACTGTCACATTTCCAACATTTCCTGTAAATAGCTCAATTCCTAACATATGCTATCTAACAAACGTCTATTATAAGATTAGAAGCAAACTGAAATACCCAAAGATATAAATGTTAAGTACAAAAAGTATTCCCTGTTATATGAGATGTGCTTTCATACCCTGTGTGAAGTGAAAGACAAAGATTAATTGCATCAGGCTTGGATGACTTTTGGCATTAGAAATGGCTCGTAGCAGAACAGAAGAATTTGGTCAAGGTGTTATGTGAGGAAAGAGCACTTTGAGAGAAATATCAGAAGCACAAATGGTAGGTGTTAGGTTTCTAGGTGAAAAGATGGCTACTCGATTTAGTTGGTTATCTAAACCCCTTATTGGTTGATTTATTGAACACATGCATATCCAGAATTTAAAAATATATATATACTGGGCATTAGATTCTGAAAACACTTTGTTAAGAATAAGTCACCTCCATAGACTAGGTCAGCAAACAATCAGCTTGCCACAATTCCACAGTTGTCAAAAGTAGAAAAGAAATGACTGGAAAAGAGAAGTCAATGCTCACAGCATAGTAAAACTGGTAGCATGGTCCTGCTGGATCCTTTGTCTCCAAGAGGCAGAACGATGGACACTAGTCACAGCTATATATTCAGGATTGTGATGTCTTTGAGGAGGCTGTGCTCCCTTAAATCCACTCAGCTGCCTATGCTGCCATCCTTAGAGATGGCTCAGGGCCAGAAGCTTAGGCCTTGCAGTTAGTATCCTCAGCAAACATGGGTAGGGATCTTCCTGACCCATGGGAGCCCCCTCCCCTGAACACACTAAGTTTAGATTCTCCCATGTGTGCGATACATAACTATGGAGAAGTTTTGAGCTGAAGAGTAGTTTGGGTAAAGGGACACTGGAGAAAGTATGATATAATAGAAATAGATAGAATAGGATGAAAAGACAAGAGTCAGAGCAGAGTGATGGGAAAATGAAAAGGAGGGGCACCCCTCCAAGAGGAAAGGAAGTAAAGAGATGGTGTGACAGTACCCTTTAACCTGGGGGTTCTGTGTGGGGAAGCAAGCTGACAGTGATCAGTTACCACTTAGCATAAGCACCAGCAGGAAGATGACAGAGGGATTTATTACCAGTGCTAACTTTCTTCAGGAATTTGGCTGTTTGGGTACTCTGTGTGAGACAAATAATGAAGTAGGGGCATGGGGAAATGAGCAGTGGGAATACATTTGAAGGCTGAAAGAAAGATGGCAAGCTGGAAAGAAGAAAGTATGGAGGCAGGAAAGGAAGGAGAGAGGGGGAAGGAGGGAAAGAGAGACTAAGACCAAAGGTACAACTTGTCTCAAATAAGGCATTTCACATCCTCACAGACAGACATGTAGTTTGGCTTGAGTCTAGGAGACTAAAATGCAAGCTCACAAGACTTCAGCAACTGCCTTCCCTACTTGCCTTTAGTAATTAGCCTCTTCTCATTCATCTCCTCTCTCTACCTGTCATGACATCTGACCCACTGATGAATGCACAGAGACCATGACAGCATGAGACATCAACAAGGCTGTCCTTAGAGTCGCATTCCCCGTATCACTGCTGGGGTTTTCTCTCCTGGCCTTAAAAAATGTTTTACTTTTACACTCTTGGCACTGTCTGTCCAAGAAAACAAGTGTTCCTGTTTGCCTTTTGTTTGATGGGGAATGCCTTTTAACAGTTTCATTTGTATTATCGAGCTGTGGATCTGGGAACTGGTTTTTCCTATTCACACAGAAATTACAGGGCCGTTCTCTTTCTCCTTCACTAAGAAGCTGACAGGTGGAGCCCTGAGCTGATTTGCTTGGGATTATTTTCTATACAAGGAGGACTATGAGAGAGCCTTACCTTCTGTTTTCATGCCTTCATTATTTTTTTACTTGTATTTTTATTTTTAAAATGTCTGGCAATTGGAATTGAAGGTAGAAGCTTAAATAGTATTTGTCATAACAAACACAGATGAGGGGACCATTTCTGTTCTTCACTTTTCCTGCTGTAACTTGCAGAGCTCCAGCACTTTTGCTATTTTTACACAGAAAGAACTAAACCCAGGATATTTAATTTAATTTTGTTCTTGATTTCAGGATTGTCATTTCTGAGCAATGTTTTCACAAAACTCTTATTTTCAGGTAATTGCTAATCTGATTTGTCAGAGATGAAGACATAAGTTTATGAGAAACTCATTCAGAATGTACCAGAAGAAAATAAAATAAAATTCTTATGTCCTTTTTATAACACCTGACATGGTTTGATAAGGTTATACTTATCAGAAAATGAACATAAGTAGTACTAGGTTGCAGAAAGGTCTGAGATGAGGGTTTGAATCTAAGCAAAACAGATGACCAACTCTTAGCAATTCAGTTAATCCCTGTGCCCTCTGACTTCCCTCCATCTTCAGTTGAGAAGAAGCCACTTGCCCCTTCTGCTACCTGGGGATATCAAAACATCAGAAGATATAACAGAAGGAAAGTACTTCGATGAATGCTGAGCCTCGGTAAAAAATGACATGTCACTAGTGGTCCTAAAAATATACTCTCAGCCTAGGTGGGAATTTATATTGGAATGAACTGATTTTGTTAAGGTTTACCTAATAATTGTAAAACTGCATATTGAGGGGCAAATCCAAAAATAAAATGACCTGAAGGTAATTCTAAAGACCTCAACTTTTACCTAGGTGACATAAGAATTGCCAAAAGCAATGTTTATTTTTTCTTTCTGAACTTAATTTTTGCAGGAACTCATAATGAAGATGATAATGCCTATTATACACTTCATTGAAAAATAATCAACTTTAGGTGTCTTTAGTATTCTTGAAATTAAAAAATGTCTGGATAGTTTTGAAAATAATCATATTTTCCTACTGGATATAATCTAACAGATGTCCTTATTGGTCACTAATTTTCTATGCATTGAGATAAAAAATCTAAGGAGAAACAGAGGAAAGAAGCTAATGGACAGTGCACAGGAAGCAAGAGGCCTGGGGTCCCAATGGTTGGACTTGAATAAATATTAAAAGCAGGCTTTCTTTTCAATAAGTAAATTTTGTTACAGTTTGAACAGGACTGAAAACACATTCAGATACTAAAACGTATGTTTACATATATCTATCCTTTAAAGTCATTGCAGTAGCAACCATTTGTTTGAAAAAGAAAGGCATGACTTTTTTTTCCTTCTTCTACTATGCCTGATTTCCCCATGTGTTCTATATTGAGTCAGACTTGATATCATCAATCTATAAAGACCAGTTGTAACGACTGGAGGAAATAAAAAAGGCTGAAAATAGATTGATATTCTTGATCTAAGGTGCCAGTTTTGCCATACTATCCCCCCTTGTGAGGAGCAAGATTACAAAGGAATTATAGAGGGCTCACACCTCATTTTGTAGTGTGGGGCATATGTTCACAGTCTACATGGTGATGATTTCCTGACACACGTGTAGATCAAGGTGATCAAATGAAATATTTCAAATGTGAGTACTTTATTGCATGCTACATATATGTTGATAAGCCTATCAAAAGTATTGCAGCAATTTTAAATGAAAAAGTTAATGTAACTTTATAAGGAGTTATTACGTGGGGAGAGGCTTCAGTAGGAGTTTTTCCTCCCCCAGCAAATCTAATATTTCTTCATTAATTTAGCAACACAAAGGCTTTCTATTGATCTTTTGTTGACTAAACTCTCATTTTCCTTTCTCTTTACTCTAGATCTAATCAGTTACCAGTTGTCTCTCACTTGACAGTAAGTTTTCTATGGTTACATAGGAGATTACCACACGTTGGGTGGCATGCAACACCATCCACTTCTGAGGGTAAAGTTCTAGGTGTCACCTAGCTAATTTCTCAGCTGAGCAATACATGCATTGTTGCAGTCAAGGGATAGCCCTGGTGGTAGGCTCTCTGCAGCCAGTGATCACCTTCTAGCTCGTTCAGTTGTAAAAAGAGTCTGGCTCCTTGTGGTAACAGAACTGAGGTCTTTCTTCCTAACCAGTTGAAAGTCACCATCAAATCGCGGTTACGTGTCCCTTCTATGTGTAGTTGACTGCATGGCCTTTCGTGACTTCAGGCCACCCAGAGCATTACTGCTACTACTGTGTGCTCCTTTGAAGGGTTTTTCTTACGACATCAAGCCTGGTCATGAAAAACCTGCTTCATGATTATCTGAAAGACAACCAAGCAGGATCCATAATTACATCTACAAAATCCATCTTGCTATAAAATGCCACATCCTCATGGGAGAGATAGCCCATTGTTTTCATCAGCTCCATTCATACTCTCAAAGCAGGAACCATAAAAGAAGGTCTATCAGGGCTAGAAATCTTGAAGATCATCTCCAGATTCTGCCTGCCACAATCAGATTATTTTATAACTGAAGCAAAATTTCACTCTTGTTTCTCTTTTGTTTCCTTATCCAGGTTGCAGGTATCAAATATCCATTTTAACTTTACTTTTTGTCATCTTTGATAGTGCTAAAAGAGGAAGTTAAAAGATTCAAGAAGCAAGGGGTGTTGAAGTGGGTTCCAGGGAAAGCCAGAATCAGACATCAGTACTGGGGCAGTAGGGGAGTAAAGAGCTAAGGGAGGGGTGCAGTGGGGAATCAGAGATGCTACTTAGCTTGAAAGGATTCTCAAGGAAGCATGACAATATTGAGAAATGTTCCAGGATCTTGTTCAGAGAACCAACATATCACAGCACTGTGTGGGGAATGTCAGACAAGACAACCAGGCACAAATCTGACTGGCAACACAAAGGTAGAAGTTCAGAGCCAGAACTTCAGCTCTGGGAGGTGGAATCAGCTGTCTGGCTCTTCTGCTTACTGTGTACCCTAGGAGAGTCAGCCAACCCCTTTTGCTTTGGTTTCCTCAGCTGAATATCACACCATTGTTATAAGGATTAATGAGTTGATATATATCATGTGCTTAGCATGTAGTAAAGCATTATGTATGTAGTGATCATTATTAGTAAGGAACAAAACTGGGAACCCAGTGATTACATCAGAGTCAAGAACAGCTCTGGTCAATTTTAGGTCACAATTCAGTGTAGAATTTCATATTTACTTGACCATTCATGAATATCATAGCCCAAGCTAGTTGTTCTCAACCTGGACTTTGTCTTACTGGTAACATACATACATATATATATTTGTGTGTGTGTGTCTGGGGGGGGCGGTTCATGTGTTCCATGGCACGAAGAGGACAACTTCAGGGTGCTTCTACTCCCCCTCCACCCTTTTCTTTCCTTCCACCTTCTCTTGTGACAGGGTCTGTCTTATTGATTTTCTCCTGTTGCTTATAAGCTTCCAGATTTTCCTGGTTCCACATCCCATTGCCATAGACATGTTGGGATTACAGACCTTTGTGCAACTTTGCATCTGTCATTTAGTTTATGTGGGCACTGAGGGGGTCAAACTGAGGTCATCAGTCTTTTAAGCAAGCACCTTTAACTACTGGGCCCCTTTCCCAGCCTTTCCTTATTTCTCTTATGTCTCATTCAGCATGACAGTTGTGAAAACCCTTGCCTGCTCCCAAAGGCAGAATTACTGCTTCTCCACTCTGATGGTGTAGTTATAACAGGAGCAGTTACTACTTGTCCTGTTTATCAACTTCCTCTATACACTGTGCTAGGGATATGATCTAGCTTATTTTATAAATATATATGTTGGCTACCTACTATATGCAAGCATTGCTCTACTTGATAGAGATGTAAAGGTCTCTCTATAGATATGGCTGTTGTCACCTAGTAGGATGTCATAAGCCAAATTATGCAGGAAACAAATACATCTTGAATTTTTTGTCTTTCATTTCTTCCTTTCATTTTACAACCCCACTCTTCTCAGACAAGCTGAACTATTTAAAAAGAAAGCATTAAAATGGGAACAAAGGGATCTCTAATGGAAGAATGAAAAAATAAAGTGAAGAAGTTCAGGGTAATGGGAAGATTCTTTTGAAGGAAAGAGGGAGGAAGAAAGCTTCCTGGAAAACTCAAGCCACAACACATAGATAACCTCTCCTCCAGCTCTATGAAGAAAACAAACATAGGCTCTGTCAAAACAAGACAGACGGACATGTGCATGAATGTGTGTATGCGCATCTGTGTGTGTGTGTGTGTGTGTGTGTGTGTGTGTGTGTGTGTGCAAATGTTGGATATCCTATTTGCTCTCCCTGCAGAATGCTATCCCTAACAGCAGTAGTTCCCATGTAGCTATTGGTGAGTCATGTACAAATTTTCTTGGACAATCTATACTAATGATGCTGAATCTTTTGTGTGATTGATCTATACTAGACATTTTACAAGACTTCCTGCAGAAGAGAATTCGTGAAGCATCACAGGGATGAGACAGCAGGCTTCAGAAAGGATGGGTACACATCATTCTTCCAGGTTGCATCTAACGAGCTCTCCCCTCGGGAGCAGAGCAAAGGAATTGAAATCAGAAGTGATAGACTGACGGGCATGTGCCTTCAAGATTTGTGAGTGCATCTGCATGAATCTACCCAGTAGATTGTGTGTGTGTGTGTGTGTGTGTGTGTGTGTGTGTGTCGGAGTATACAGCAGGGTGCACCATCCATGCTACTGCCAGGCATAAATTAAAGGTGTACATTTTTCCCCCCACTCCAAATTCATTGATATTGCCATGGTGGCTTGAAATTAGCCACAGAAGGAGGATGCATACCAAGGAAATTACCAAGCATTACAAATCAGGCTTTTTGTTTTGTTTTTCAAAAGGCTACATTTAATGTTAAATATTTATCAGAAAATTACAATATGTGTGCATCTGTGTATATATGGACATACATACAGACATGGAATACACACATACACATCATTAATTGAATGTATTTGTGTAGGTACATATACTCTGGTTATTTTCCCTTTCTAATTTTTATTTTCTTAAGACAAGTTCTGGCTATGTCGCCCAGGCTGGTCTTAAACCTTTGATTCTCTTGCCTCAGCATCCCAAGTGCATACACCACCACATCCAGCTACATATTTGTTACAAATAGTCTTCCAAGTTAATTACAAAAATGTGTGTGCACTTTGCAGTTAATCATTCTGTTGCTAATAACATATTTTACATAAAAGGACCACTTTATGTAATGTAAAACATAAACAAATAGTCTTCAAATTTTTTCAATAATTGTCATGTAATAAAAAATAATAATGGCTATGAATATATGTTTAGATTAATTCAGTGTCAACCAAACAAAAACAAATAAAAATAATGGTTATCCCTTCTATCTAGTACTAACTTCTCTCTCCGTTGGAGAATTTGCTTATCTCTTTTCAGGTGGACAACGAACCTGAAGGGAGGATCAGCTAACCACACCTCACCAGCTGAAACCATAGAACAACGCAGGGGAAGGGCAAGAATACAGCGCTCAAGGCGATCACAACACCAGAAAAAGGCTGAAGGAGATAAACACAGAGAACATCCAACTCCAATCATAAGCCAGATATCCAGAGACACAGAGGCTCCCAAAACCTCATCAAGGAAGCAGAACTAAAATGACCCCAATGTGGCTCAGGGAAACTCGCGGAAGAGGGGGCAGAAAGATTGTTAGAGTCACAAGTTGGGGCATTATGCACAGAGACTGGGGCCTATCCACCAGAACTCTTGAGCAAACTCACATTCCCCATTGATGAGGGCCCCTTTGAAAGTGGGAGGAAGGGGAGGAGGACAATGGAACCAATACTATGAATGTAAAATCAGAATAATATAAATAAAAAATATATATTGATTAAAAAAATAAAAAAATTAAAAAAAAAAATAAAAATAGACTAATATTTCCATTGTCTTACTGCCCCCTCCACCTCCAGTGCTAGGGATCAAATCTAGGACCACACACATTTAGACGAGCACTCTATCACTGAGCTACATTCCCACAACTCAATCTTTTTTTCAGTCTTAAAAGTTGAGTGAAGTACAGTGTCCAGGCTTCTGCCTTGATCAGACTTATCTGTGTGCAGGGTAGGAAGGGACATGAAAAGGCTGGCCCTGAGCTGCCACTGGTAGCCTAGACATTAGAGCCAAGTTCTGACGATTTACCTTAATTACTTGTCAACACAAGTAATTAGCTCAAGCTCTGGTGACTCTCAACAATGGAAGAAAACTCTTTGCAAATACAGGAGTGGGAGGAAAGAACTTAAATCAAACTTCAAGTTTAATACCTGCCACATTTAATCCCTTTTTCTTCTCTACACTGACAGAGCTAATGAGTGGATTGCAAGATTTTACACTTTACCTCTGATGTTTTAAACACCTCAGATAATAATAGAAATACATTTATATAGTGCTGTATATGTGCTGGATCATTTAATCCTCACATCAATGTGAGAAAGAAGTATTAGCCATGTTTTACAGCTGTGGAAACAGACGCTTGGGGAGATGAAATGACTCGTCAAAAATCACACAGCTGCTAACTGAGAGAGATTCTGACTTAACCCTGGTGCTCTTTCTTCCACACTTTCCCAATCATTGGTGAGCTGAAATGGAATCTTATTTTTAGTAACAAGTGGAATTTGGTTAATAATACAGATAAACTGAGGCCCTTTCTCCAAACTTTGCAGAGAATTCCCTAAATGAGACTCAGCTCTCAAAATACCAGAACCCTGTGGCTCTAATGATGCTCATATTAATACTTACATTAATAATAACTTAAACATTAATCTACATTTTAATTTTAGAGCTCCTAAAAGACTTAAATGAAATGAATAGAACCAAGAAACAGGCTGTTAGGCACTGGGCAGCTGAGAGAAGAGCATCTGGGCAAGGTGTAGGCATTGACTGAGTAGCTGCATGTCAGAGCCACACCCCAGACCTACCAACTCTGCTTATACTAGTGGCTTAACTTATAAACTCAAAATCTGGAAAAAGAGACCTGGCCCCATGGCCAGGACATAAATAGTCACATTACTCATTAATAGTTAGACATTTCTTTCATTCAACACCATAGAAGCCATCTTTAACACAACCTTTTTGTTTCAGCGAATTGGCTTTTTCCCTGCTCATTCCTCCAACCTACCATGATTTGAGAGGCATATGTTAGGAGTTTCATGAGAGATTGGATGCTTTGCTGTGTTCTGCCTACTCTGTCCTTTTAACAATAAAACCCAATTGTTCCCATTAGTCATAGACTGGATTGAGCTTGTCATGTGGATGAATGCAATATAGTTTCATACCTTGTCCATCCTGAGTTCTGAAGCAGGAACTCCCAGGAAGCAGCTTCTCTTAAGGAGAACACAGGTGCTTTGATACCATGCCAAACAGTACATTTTTAAAAATATGGTTTTCATGGCAAATCCAGGAAGCACAATCCTCTGCCATTATATATATAAAAAAACTATCTAGTATGTAGCAAAACAAAAGCAATGTATATTTGGGCCAAATGGAACCAGTATTCTATAGTGACATCTTCAATCACAAGCCTAATCAGGCATATAACATACTCTAAAAGGATCTAAGGGCTTTGCTAACCACAATGAGACTGTCTTTCCAACTTCTTATATTTTAGAAGCTTGGAGTGTACAGCTACATTACAAGTTTCTTCTTTTTTATAGTAACTCCCCTAAACCTCTCCTGGAACATGTTGACTTGTATCTTGGGGAGATAACTTTAAAGATAAAGAAAAATAACATTCATTTTAAATACTTAATTCCCAGTGAATAGAAGAATTTGTAAAGGTGTGTATAAGACAGTTGGCTGGCAATAAAACAAAGTGGAGAGGCATACTAGAATTGACTAGAACATGGAATCTAAAGTTAGTTATTCAGATTTCGCAGTATGTAGATTTTCATGGAAATATTGTGCTTAAATTTTGTTTGAAAGTATACTACTTATGGTAAATTCGATGTGCTGTATAGTCCACTTTAACCCACACTGAGCATCCCCTGACATTCTCTATATTGACCCCAAAAATTCTACCAAAGTTTCAGCCTGATGAGATCAGGATCACCTTGGCATGTGCAGAACTAAACTCTGTAATGTTTCAAGTAAGCTTTGAAAATTATGTGAACATTGGAACTAGAATTAAGAGTCTAGTGATAAACCTCTATTTTTAGCCAGGCGTGGTGGCGCACGCCTTTAATCCCAGCACTCGGGAGGCAGAGGTAGGAGGATCGCTGAGAGTTCGAGGCCACCCTGAGACTACATAGTTAATTCCAGGTCAGCCTGGACCAGAGTGAGACCCTACCTTGCAAACCCCCTCCCCCCCAAAAAAAAACTCTATTTCTGGCCTATTGATTTCCAACACAGTTGCCAAGAGCTTTTTGTGAAGAAAGAATGAATCTCTTCAACAAATGGTGCTTGGGCAACTGACAAGCACAGGAAAATGAAGGTGGACCCCTGCCTCACACCGTGTGAAACATTAGCTGTAAATGGATGAACAGCCACAAGAGTAACTCTGAGGGAAAACAGAGAGGTAAATCCCCATGGTCTTCCATGTGGCAGTGATTTCTCAGCTGGGACCCCAAAGTACAAGCAATGAAAGAAAACAATAAATTGGACTTTATCAAAATCTTAAAATTTTGTGCATGGAAGGAAAAAAATCATCAAGAAACCTGTTGTCCCAGTGTCCAACATTCAGTTTCTACTGAGTCCAAGAGGACTTAAAAGGAGAACTATTGTGGGGCCAATATCTGATCCAGTAGGCCTGCTTTGCAGCTCACTTATAGAGCCCTAAGAGAAATTTCTACAGCCCAAGTGACTCCAGCAGCATCTGGCTTTCATAGCACGCAGGCCACTTACCCTTATCTGCCCCCAACATGTAGACATCGACATGACTCAACAAAGGCAAGTCTTGGACACAGTCCAGGTCATGAGATTCAAGTGCCTTATCCAAGCTGCCTCTGCATTTGCTTATTACTATCCACCTTTCACAAGTACCTCTTAAAAGAATGGAATAGACACCAGTACTCAGAAAAGAGTAAAGCAAACGGTGATTAGAGAGACAGCCTTATAGATATTAACATCTCTAGTTCTAAATGACAGAGAATACCACTAAATGTTTTTCTGAAGTACTCTTTCATGAGCCAAACCAAACTTCCCCCTTTCATAAATGGTTGACATATCTGAAGGGCTAGCAGGTACATGAATGCCACTGGTATTATAGCTACAGATGGTTAAATCAGGGCTGAACCATGGAGCAAAGACCCCTGTTTCTGTTACTCCTTGTGAGACTTCAGATCCTCATCTTTGAGTGCTTGAGTGAAGAGATATAAGCTCCTCATGTTTCTGAGGGTACTTCCCAGCTTGCATTGAGGTGGAACTGACTTATAACCACAGGTATTTTTCCCATTGAGCTATGGCTCAGAATCCTTTTAACTAAGGTGTTCCAGATAGAACCGTCAGGGTCCATCTGGGGTGGTACTCATATTACATATTTTATTCCATTCCTTATTCTTAAATTGATGCTAAGCCTCTCCCCAGGAGCTTCTAGAAACAAGCTAATTATTTTCCACCATGGCAAAGCAGATCTACTGAGGTCATCAATGTCTGACTTAACAATAGTGATTCCCTAACTATTGGGAGCCTTCTGTCTGGTAGTCCACATAGCCACTCCTACTTGCAGCAGAGCTCTGAGCCTCTGAGATTTCAGAGCCTGGCAACCCTGGGCCTCAGAGCAAAGTATGTTCCCAAGCAGAAATTCACATAGACACTAATACTTGGGGTTTCGCAGTTTCTGATCTGACAAGATAAGTTTCAGTCGGATGAGCGATAATGTGACAGGAGGCCATAGCCATGGTTTGAGGGTTCAGCAGTTCAGGCTGCTAGGAAATGTGAGCTGGAGGGGGCAGCAGCACAATCTAGAAGCCCCACATGTCAGCATGTTCACGTCTCGTTTTGTCATCCTTCACCCCTGGCCTGGAGAATATGCCAAGGTGATTTCTAGCAAAACCGCCAATTCCACTCTTGATGAAAGAGGCAATATTCATTTTGAATTATGTTTGCAAAAGGCTGGGAGTGAAATAGAAAAGGGCAGCAAAGGTGAAGCAAAGTGGTGATGTCATTCAGAGTGGAGGATTTTTGCATAATAGAATGTTCTCCCATGGAGGGCCTTGTGGAGAGTGACATTTCAAAAGAGCATGGCCAGAGCAGGAGTCCATCAAGTGAGGAAGCATTATCAGACTTCAGAATGCTATGAACAAAACTAATAACTAAAGAGCAAAACCAAGCAACCTTTGTAGTGGCATCTCTGTGCTCTCTTAGAGCCCTACAAGCAGAGCTGGAAGAGCAATTTCAACTTTCAAAATTATATTCGCCGTAAAATATTGAAGCAAACCAAACCTGGAATATCCTCTAAAGGGTTTTTTTTCTGTTGTAATTAACATGTCTTAAGTCAGTTCCCGTTTGTACTCCTCCCTGGCAGGAAAGGATGGGAGGGAGTCCTCTGTGCTTGGTCTCCCCTCCATTTCTAGACCAGGAGTTCTTTGAGATCCCTAGGTGAGGAGGTGTGGGGAATACATTTTTAAAGCCATTTAAAGCCAGCATCTAAATTTTCCAGGTGAAGAATGAATCTCTTCAACAAATGGTGCTTGGGCAACTGACAAGCACAGGAAAATGAAGGTGGACCCCTGCCTCACACAGTGTGAAACATTAGCTGTAAATGGATGAACAGCCACAAGAGTAACTCGGAGGGAAAACAGAGAGGTAAATCCCCATGGCCTTCCATGTGGCAGTGATTTCTCAGCTGGGACCCCAAAGTACAAGCAAGAGAGGCTAAAAGACTTGTTCAAGGTCACTCAGCTATTTTGTGTTGGGATAAGACCCCTAGCAGTTTGTCCCAGTCTTCACTTCCCCAACATTCACTTCCTGTTAGTTTTTCAAGGCTCTCAGTAAGACAGCTTAGACAAAATAGGTACTGGCTCTGCAACCCAATGATCTTGGTTCAAGTCCTAATTGCCACCGTTAACTAGCGTGATACTGAAAACTGGTATGCGCCTCTAAGCCTTTCTTGTTATACCATGGGACCAATGTGATTTTATAGTGGAAGACGAGTGAGTGCATTAAGCCTCTATGTCTGATATTCTTCCCACCTAAAGAGAAAGAAACAAAGAAACAATAACAATACTTTTTCTTTTTGGTCTTTTGCTTTCATTTCTCTGTTCACTTCCCACTTGTTTGTGATTTTTAATGACAACACCATGGTGACTTTGATTAGGTGACATAAGAAATGCTGGTTGCTATGGCACATGCTCCCAAACTTCAGCTTACCAAAATGTAAATGCATATCTCACTCAAGCCAAATGCAGTGGGCATGTTGATAGTTGCCTCAGACTTCTGCTGAAGCCTCTGCACGCTGCTGCGGATGGCAGAGAAATCATGGTTTGGAAAGTGTTCGTGCACTAAACCTGGAGGTGGCAAACAGGCTTCTGACCACGTTCCCACGTCAAAACTCAGTTTTGTGTTCCCAGAGAAACACAGTGGGGCTGAAAGTACACATACCATAGAAGCTGCACTATAATTAGAAAGAGTCCGGCATGTCCACCTTATGTGACTTACTACTGGACAAATATTGAAAGGAATGAAGTGAAAACATTTTGCTGATGAGAAAGCAACATCAGAGGCAAGAAGAAGAAATTAGGAAAGCTTAGTTTTTTGATTTATGTGATTTTATATGATACAAAGTCATATCCACTGATAACATAATGGAAATATGTCTTTAAAGCTTGTGCAGTCATATACTTGATACTAAGTGGAGGAAAAGTTGCCACAGAAGGAAAATAAATAGGCAGATTTTATTTCTCAGCTTGGGATCACCATTTCCTTTTCTCTGTCATCTTGTGACCTTTATGTATTCCTTGCAAATGTTCCCTTACTGCTTTTGAAAGACACTGCTGCCGACTGCGATTGGAAGATTATACATTGTAATGCTGATGGACTCTAAGATCTTGGTAAAAAGTCACCAACAATATAGTAAATGTGACCATTTAAAGTTGTTCCTCATACAGGAATTAATTCTCTACACACTATTTGTTTGAGTTTGTTAATTAGTCGCCAAACAGGTGTCACCATAGTTTTCAAAAGTGATGTCATGCAGGAATCATTCTAAGTTCATATTCCATTCATGGTGCTTACCAATGTAAATGTTTCCCTAAACCCATGTTGGGTTTGTTTACATGAACAGACCAGAAACAACAGCTGGGATAGCTAAAGGCCAACATATCCATTTGGCCTGGAAATCTGCCCAAGTGTCCTACTGTTGACCATGGAAGCCCTATGCCATCTGCCTTTCACAAGGCAACCCCCAGTCTGCCGTCCATAGGATGGTGCCAAGCCTCGGCAGTCACTTACTGAAAACAGGATTCTTGTCCCATAGGCTCCCATTGCGCTGTCATTTACCTTACTCTTCTGTGCACGGAGACTATCTACAGAAGCATTTCATGTCTTTAAGGAGAGCCACGTACTCAAAAGAGCTATTTCCTGTTCTGAACCTCTTATAACCTTTCCCATCAGTTCCAGGTCAAGCTGGTTAGTTAAAGCTAGTTGTCTCCAGTAGACAGAGAGCTGATTTCTTTAGTTTTGTTGAAGTGTTATTGGCATACAATAAATTGTACATATTAATGAATACAGTTCAATGCATTTGGATGTCTGTATATACCTGTGAAACCAGAGTAATAGACATCTTCATCACCTCCCAGAATTTCCTCATGTGTCTATATGCGAATGTCTGTTAATATCACTTACATGAAATCTACCCTCTGATCCAATTTTCAAGTGCATAATACAGTATTGTAGCCTCCTGGCACTCTACTGAAAAACAGATCTCCAGAACTAATTTATTTTGTATAACTGAAACTTTATACCAGTTGAACAATTCTCAGCCCCCCTCCTCCAGCCAGCCTGGGTAATCACTGTTCTGTTCTCTGCTTCTGGGAGTTTCACTTTCAGATTTTGCATGGAAGTGAATCATTTAGTATTTGTCCTTCTGTGTCTGCTGATTCCTCTTAGCATAATGTCCTCCAGGTTCATCATCCATTGTAAATAGCAGGATTCATCCCTTCTTAAACCAGGCTAAGGTTCCATTGTTACACACTTAACACATGTTCATTATTTGTGCATTTGTCAATGAGCACATGAATAATTTAACATAAATGTGACTTGATATCTTGGGGGTCACCACTGAGAATGTCCTGACTCAACAGTGTCCTAAATGTGTTCCCACAAATCCTATTTCCATATTTTTTTTCAAATATTAACAAAAGGAGGTGGTTCCCATAATCAAATAAACTCTAGAAATCTATATAAAACAAATGTGTGTCTTTAAAGAAGTTTTTTTTTTTTTTTTTTTTTTTTTTTGGTTTTGCAAGGTAGGGTATCACTCTGGTCCAGGCTGACCTGGAATTAACTGTGTAGTCTCAGGGTAGCCTCTAACTCTCGGCGATCCTCCTACCTCTGTCTCCCAAGTGCTGGGATTAAAGGTGTGCGCCACCACGCCCGGCTCCTCAAGAAGTATTTTAAAAAATATTTTATTGATTGATTGTGGAGACAGACAGGGAGGGAGAAAGAGGCTGACAGAGAGAATGGGTGAGCCAGGGCCTCCAGACATTGCAAATGAATCCTAGACAAATGTACCATCTTGTGCATCTGGCTTACATGAGTACTGGGAAATCAGACCTGGGTCCTTAGGCTTCACAGGCAAGCATCTTAACCACTAAGCCATCTCTCCACCCCTCAAGCTGGACTTTTCAGCATTGTTATTATGCATCTCCAGGAGAGATCTAATACCACCATAGAGCTCCTAAAGCCATTTGCCTTATGAAACTCTTTGTCCCAATTTTTTCAGGGAATTAATGATGGGAAACACATGAGCAGAAATAGTGATGTAAGCTGTTCTGTCTTAGGCTGAAAACTCTACTCATCACAAGAAGATATTAAGAAAACAATTTAATGCTATCTCTTCACACATGTAGATGTGAACATATCATATAATGGAAACTCCTGAACATCAACATGTATGGTGGCCCTCAAATCTTTCAAGGAAGGACTTGTTACTAACCATCAGAGAGCTAAAAGCCTCCAATCGCAAGCTGCTAGCCCCTTTAGTTTGCGTCAACAAAGAGAGTCAACATGTCCAAGGATACATCCTTCCCTTGTAGGCTCTACCAGGTAGCTGAGAATTGCAGAGGAACACAGGCTCGGCCATGTAGACTTAATGTGGGACATCGATGAGCTAGTTTTACTTTCTTCTAATGGCTTTCAGGAGCTTGCTTTGCAGTGTGTTACATTCTTTACTGTCCATGCTGGCTGTCTCCTTCCTGTCCCAGGTATTGAGTCATAATAAATATCCTGTGTTTGAATCACTAAACAATCCAATATATGAGAGTCGTTATTATAAATATTCTGAGGAAGCAAAGACCAAATGGGGCTTTGGAGCTAGTTGTTCACCTCACATCTAGCAACTGAGGTTCTCATCATGAAGTGGTAGCGTAGACAGCTCCTAACACAGAAAGATGTCAAACTGTTAAGAAAACTTTTGCTGGGGATGAATTGGGATGGAGAACTAGTGCAAAGGAGGCACTATGGGGTCTGAGGCATCTGAGATATGCAGAGGGGCTAATGGCTAGGAACGTAATGATTTTGGAATGCACTGCTAGTGTGCTGCAGGAAGATAATGATTATCTAAGAGTGAGTAATACATTTAAAATATCAATTTCAATAAATTGAAAGCCAAGGTATGAAAGGTGAAGGCCACTTTGGCTATAGAAAAATGCCAAAGAAAATAAAGCACCAAATCCAACCAAACAAGGCTGAACTTGAATGTAGTTGAGTCTTCAACTTAACTAGCAGCTAGGCTAAAACAACATCAGGGTCTGATTTGGGAAATGCTTCAACCCTGACACATGGAACTGGACAGATTGGTGTAGACAGTCCAGCACTTACTAGCTATGGGGAAAGTGTCATGTGAAGTTTGCAACAAGTCCCATTGAGAGAATCAAAGAGTCACAACAGAGTAGTCAGTGGGAGTTCTGGAATGAGGTTATGCCATTAGCACCAAAGGAACATATGTGCCTTCTGAAAAAAAACACACACACTTAAGGCTAGAAAGATGGATTACTCATTAAAGGCTCTAGTTTCCAAAGCCTACTGGTCTGGGTTCAATTCCCCAGCACTCACATAAAACTGGTTGCAAAGTGACATATGTATCTGGAATCCCGGTGTGCTTATGACAAGAGAAGACAGATCCAGGAGAATCTGGAGCTTGTATGTCAGCTAGTCCAACATCTGACACTCTTTTTTAGTCTGGTAGTTAGTTTCCCAGGGCAAAAGACTCTGTGTCAAAGAAGGTAGAGCACAGGTACCTTGAAGTTGTCCTCTGACTTCTGCATATGCGCTGTGGCAAATGTACGTGCATGCACACACATGTCAACAAATGAAATTATATTTTTAAGAAGAAAAAAAAACACACCTTATTATGCTAGTAGACTATGGGAGGAACAGAATGACTGAGTATACGTTACAAAATAACCTTGAAACCGGAACCGGAGTTGAGTTCTATCATGTACATGAAAGGATAAGAGATGGCTCAACAAGAAGTTACCAAAAGATAGAAGCAATGTATTTATGATGCAGCATGAACATAAAGGCTCCTCAGATGCCAATGTGCTCACAACTATTACACAAGCATGCCCCTTCCGGCTGACTTCTATGTCTGTGTGAGGGACCCCTGCTGACCTGGTGAAGGAAGAGTTAAACACTGCATTTCGATGACATGAATTGTTCTGTATGGGGATTCAGATGTTCCACTTTAAGAGACAGCCTTAAGTGACATTAGTGAAAGAGAACTCTTCCAAATGGGAGGAGCTTTTGATAGTAACAATGGTCTTTCACTTTCTATATTGTGAAGAGAAGATAATCAAGCTTGGAATAGGTTAGGGCACATGGGTAGCACTAATTGACCTATAAATGGGTCAGAGAGCTGGAAAAGATCAGGAACAAGGAGGCTTAGACACTCAGTTATAAGGGTAGACATACAAGAATGAACATGAAGAATGATAAAGATTGTGTGTGTCTGTGTGTGTGTGTGTGTGTGTATGTGTGTTATACCAAATGATTACCCAGTTAAAATCAGCCAGTCCCTGCCATTGACCCCTGCAATGTTGGCACAATGGACCATGAACTAAATAGCTACAACAGTAAAGTCACGCTGTTCAGGAATCCAACAGCATGGCCGTATATAATTTAAGTATGTCAATATTTCAACTTATCACTGAGATCCTAGAGATCCTAACATGGCACCAATTGTCCAGAATATCAACTTCCTACTAGATGTCAAGTTACAATTATTGGACCATTTCACTCTGGATAGTTCAATAGCTCTTTTTTACTGAAATAGGTATTATTTCACATATGAATTTTCCTTCCCAGTCCATAGAACCCAATTCAATATTAGAATAAGGAGTGCCTAATCTATTGGCACGGGATCTAAAACACAATGACTCACTTGATAGCAAAAGAGGTGTAGAGTGGGCCCATGATCATGGGACCAACAGGCACTATCATATAACACGGCACCCTAAAATGCTAGGCTGATAGAGTATTAAAGCAGTTTGCTAAAGGCATACATGAGTGTCAGCCCTCAAACAGCAATCTTCAATGCGAGGAACCACCGCATATGAACTGAATCAGACATTAACATGGCATCATGACTCCAGAAGGAAGAATATATGTGTACATTAATTACTCTTTGCAGTGATCAAATATCTTACCAGAGGCAACTTAAAGAAACATAGAGCTTCTTTCAGCTGACAGCTCTACAGGATCCATTTCATCATAGCTGGAAAGTTACCCACTAAGGATCTTCGTGATTCTTGACCTTTCATTTTTGGCTGTAGAAATTCTGATTTTAAAATTAGGTATACACTCACTGGAATGAGGCACAGTGAGAATACCTCCACATTATCAGCTATATTATATCATTATCTTGACACTTTGGACTATATCCAGCGACCAGCAGGTATCCAGCTTGGATAAGTAACTGACTCAAATCCTCAGAGGAAGTAGAGGGCAAACAAGCACACATCAGGAGGGTGGATAGGGAGATGGCACCAGAGGTAAAGTGCACATGCATGAAGACCTATTTCATCGGATCCCAGTTCCCACATAAAATGCTGAGCATGCTAGCACACATCTATAATCCCAAATGCTGGGGAAGTGGAGACAGAATCCTTGGGGTTCACTGGCTCGCTAGTCCAAGCTGGATTGTTGAGCTCTCGGCTCTGCAAGAGACCTTGTTTTAATAAATAAGACAGCGTGATTGAGGAAGACCCCCTGATGTTGATCTCTGACCACTACACACACCCATGAGCATGGTTACACACACATATACACACAGAAACTCAGCTGACTCACTTGCTACTCTCTTGCCCACTTTGTCTACAAATGTACACTTATAATAGCCTTAGTCTGTGAAAGACATCATGACAAGGTACTTGGGTTTTGTGAGCATGCTCACTGAGGTAAGGACAACCAAGCTTGAAGGTAAGAGATAAGCATCCACTATGGCTCTGAGACAACTGCAGCAGCATAGACCAGTTCCATCCAGGAAGGGAGGCCCTCCTGAATCCTGCTGAAGCTGCTCCTGAAGTATATGAGGAGTGGAGTGATCAGAATGGCACTGTGGTAGATAGTGTTGCATGATCCAGCTCTCTCTTCAAGGATGGAGTTGCTCTCTGGCAGGGGTCCATTATCAGACAGCCTCTAGCCATCACCTTCACCACAAATGGATACAGAGGCAAGAAGCAGAGGCCACGTTTCCAACAATAGGTGGTAATTGATTTTATCTTGGGAAGGGTACAAAGGCAACATCCTGCTCAAGATGGAATGCTCGGTTGGGAATATTCACTCCATAGCTCAACACTGGGTGGTTTGAAGCTTCACCTTGCCTGCCTCACAGGAAAATGTCTTCCTCTATCTAGTCTCTTTTTCCCCCACTTCTCTTCTCATGTGTGAATATCTGAGAAACATTTTTCATGCCAAACTCTCAGTGTGTGCTTCCAGAGAATTCAGCCTATCACAGCGCAGAAGCAGTGAGAGCAAGTCAATATTATTAGTAGTAGTGGATAACACTAATTAAGCACTAATAGGAGATAATAATTTGGCCACATATTTGTATTTATTATATGCCTATGTGACAGACAACACCATCCCCATTCTATAAATAGAGAATTCAGACAAAAGATAAATATTTTAGGAATCCAGAGCCTGTTCACTTGATCATCACATACATTGAAAATGAACATAGCCTTCCACGTATGGGTGTGCATGCATGTAATTCCATTACCTGGGAGGCTGAGGCAGGAGAATGGCATGGTTTAGGCCAGACTGGGTTATATAGTGAAGTCTTGTCAACAAATAAATAAATATAAAATCATGAGCTAAGTCACCTTGGATGGAAGAAATCTATAATCTGTGATACATTATTCATGTAGTGATAAATTACTATTAAATTTTAGTGCTCCTAAAGGAAGGTGATGTGAAAATGCCACACAGTATTTTATATAGCTATATTGACTTAAACAGACCATTTTAAAATTTAATTTATTTATTTATGAGAGAAAAAGAGGTAGATACAGATAATGGGAACACCAGGTTCTCTAACCACTGGAGATGATCTCCAGATGCATGTGCCACCTTGTGCATCTGATGTTACATAGGTACTGGGGAATCAAACCCAGGTCCTCAGGCTTTGCAGGCAAGCACCTTAACTTCTGAGCCATCTCTCCAGGCCTTAAACAGAATATTTTAAGGACAAAATTATAAACTATTTGAATTGTTTAGTCTGAATATAAGGAAACAGTTTATTAGGGCATGGTGGCACACCCCTTTAATCCCAGCACTTGGGAGGCAGAGGTAGGAGGATCGCTATGAGTTCAAGGCTATCCTGAGACTACATAAGGAATTCCAGGTCATCCTGAGCTAGAGTGAGACCCTACCTTGAAAAACAAAACAAACAAGAAAAGAAACAATTCAGTTCCATATACAAGGCTAGAAATGTTAGGGTGTTCCTCCCATTTCCAGGAGTGAAGGAAGTAGAGGAGAAAGGAGTCACAGGTTTCCAGAGGCAAAAAATCAGTTATGTAGGATTTGCTTTGCAGGGTTTGTGAAGTCAAGGAAACCAACTTATGGTCCCCACTTCCCTCTACTCTTCTGTCAGGGATCGAGTTCACAGGGGTCAGCCGTCTCAGGCAGAAAACAGGTAAAGTGGGAAGACAGAAATCAGCTGGAACACATATACCTGAGGCTGAAATCAGTCCTTCAGGCAAGTTCTCTAAATTCTCTCAGAATATGGCTTGAATCCAGTGATCCTACCCTATGTGTTTCCTCACCCCTTTACTTGGTGGAGTACTAAGTGGATGAGGGGCCTGAGAGATGGCTTAGAAGTTAAGGCACTTGCCTGCAAAACCAATGACCTCAAGTTCCAATGCACAGGACCCACATAAGCCAGATACACAAAGTGGTGCATGTGTCTGGAGTTCGTTTGCAGCAGCTACAAGCACCAGCATGCCCATTTTCTCTCTCTCTCCTTCTTCATTCTTTCTCTCTCTAAAAAAAATAAATAAAATATGAAAATAGAAATAAAAAAAATAAAAGAACAAGTGGATGATCTCTCCCTGCAATAACAGTCACTGAAAAATCAAGTAGCCTAGATTGGTCCCTGAAACTTTTTCACATGCCTATTTCACTTGCCACTGGCAGAAAAGTCACCCTTGTGGGTTCCAGCTCATTTGCAATAGGCTGATAATTCACTCTTATAACAGACATTTCATGTACTTCCTTAAATTTCTTCATTTTCTAAAACATTTAACACACCAACAAAATATGTAGGAAATCCTGTTAAATATAAGATTTCATTCCCTGAGGGCTATAAAAGTATATAGAAATGAAGGAATATCATGGGCCTTATGCTGATAAATTAGAATGTTCTGGTCTGTTATGAAACTAGTTCTAGAGAAAACTAGGATTGGTATTAACTATAGGGAGAAGGGAGAAAGAAAGTTGACACAATGAATTGATTATCAACAATCAATGCTACATGTACTGTCTTACCTGTCCTCATAGTTACTCTGTGGTAAGAGTGTGTATTGGCCACTTGAACTTGGCTATTCAGGATTCATTTCCCACTATGTAGAAAAGAAACTAGAACCTCCTTTGGGAATTTTGTCTTTCTTCATTCTTAACCATGAATTTGAAACATGATGGCTACACTCCCATTTCCAGGGTTAGTCCCTGATTGTCTCATACCAAGCACTGTATCTGTTTTTCCTTATTAGTTTGTTATAGCTGCCATAATAAAATACCACATACTGGGTGGCTTAAATAACAGAAATCTGTTTTCACGTACTTCTGGAGTCTAGAAGTCCAAAATAAAGGTGCTGGCAGGTTGGCTTTCTCCTGAGGCTTTTGTCCTTGGCTGTCTTCTCCTCTGTGTCTTCAGAAAACCCTCCTTCTGTGTTTGTCCTAGGTCACACTGTCAGGGCCCACCCAAATGACTTCATTTTAATTGAATTGCCTCTTTAAAATTCTATCTCTGCATGTAATCATGGAAGGATAGTAGTTCAACATGTGGGAGGACACAATCCAGTCCATAATATTCCCCTTGGGCATCATTATTGGTTCAGTGATGGGAAAGTATTCCAGTCGGAGTCTCTGAGACTCAAAAAATATATACTTACACCTCTGGGAGGGAGAAATTTCCCCTCTTCACCGGACCAGGTAGTATTACAATATGAGGCTTGCAGTTCTGGCAGCCATTCAGGTAGAACCCATGAGGAAAGCTACTGCAAAGCTTTCACATGGAGAGAGTAGAGCAGAAGACTCAAGGAAACTCTACCTCAGTGAATGGCTTGAACTTCTGGGTTTATAAGATGCTTAAGCCAATAAATTTCCTTTGGGTGAAATAGCTTGATTTTTATTTTTGTCATTTATAACATCAAATTCCCTAATATGCTAGGCATAGTGACACACACCTTTGATCCCAGCACTCAGGAGGCTGTGAAGTAGGAAAACCACCATGGGTTTGAGTCCAGCCCCAGTTACAGAATAAGTTACAAATCAGTCTGGTTTGAGTGTAAGACATTATTTCACAAAAAAAATCTTAATATATCTCTGCTTTTCATAGTCACGCAAGTAAATGGTAGAATCTGTTCTATCTCTGGCAGATGGTAAAGATTTGGTAATAGCTGCTATAACAAGTGCACTGTTTCCTTTCCTTAGAGAACCACGTTGCTGCAAGCCAATTACAGTTAAGACCTAACCTCTATTATGCCTCTAGAATCATATTGAAGTTATAGACTGTGACAAAGTACTTCCCCAAAACAACTTAAGGGAAAAGTGGGCTTATTTTGACTCACAGTTTGAGGAAACTGCTCATCATGGCTAGGAAGGCGTGGAAGAAGAGATGCATTGTGTCTGCTGTCAAGAAGCAGAGAGAGGTGAATGCTGGCCTCACCTGGCTTTTGTCCTTTTATCCAGTATAGGTCCCCAGTCCATGTGATGGTATAATGGTATCTTCCGACCTCAGGCAAATCTCCAGAAATGCCCTCATAAACACCTAGGTTTTGTTGACAAACAAGATTAGCTATTACAAGTCTACCTACTCCTTGTCAACTTGGCATCCACTATATAACTTTCAAATAATACCATTTCACCCCTACTCCTTAAAGTCTCATACCCATCTCATAATGCAAAATGTATTTGTTCCATTTATAATATTTCTGAATATTGTAATAGTTCCAATATTGCCAAGAGCCCAAGTTTAGTCTCTTCAAAGGCTCAATGCAATCTCTTAACTCTGACCCCATGTAAACATAAGAAACCAGTTATATACTTCCAATATACAAACTAAACATTCCCACTCCATATAAGAGGAATTGGAAGATACCGAGGAATAACCAGAACAAAGCAAGACCAAAACCCATCAGAGAAAACACCAAATCCTGAAGCTGCGTATAGGGCATCTGGGAGTCATAATGGAATCACTTGGGTTCTAACAACATTGGGTAGCTCTGTCCCTCTATTTCTGCCACCTGGAACATAGCCCAGCTGTAGTCTGTGTTTACAATTTTCCTCGGTAGACATCTTATAGCTTTGACATCTCCAACATCATGAGGTGACCATTGCAACCTTTATAACTGCATGCAATGGCCTCTCAAGGCCTGCTTGCAGGGAATTTGATGATTTCATATATTGTCTGGCCTTGATAGCTTTTAGGAACCTGGTTGCATGCTTTCACAACCAGCTTACTGTTGTATCTTCCATGTTTTCAAAATCAATAACACATGGAGAATGCTGCCAAATCCACTGCCAGCTCAAGATGTCACCTGACCCCTTCAGACCACATCTGCAGTACCCTCTGTGTGCATTTAAGGCTCAACTGGAAAAACACTTCCATGGGTGGATATGTTGGAGCAGGGAACTGCTGTGTCAATTCTCAGTTCAGGATTTCTCCTTTAAAATGTGTCTGTATCATTAAAAGCTAAATCCTTCAATGGGTGAGGTCTTTTTCTCAGGTCATCTTTCTCTTTGTCCCAGATGAAAGCTTCAGGTTTCTCCTTAATGGTGCTAATCTCTTTACAACTACAGCTGCTTTCTACCCACCTTTCTTAAGACAATTTCCTTGTCAAACTGTATTCTTTCATATCTTTTTACTCTACTTGCTATTCTTTCTCACTGTACACCTGGATGAAAACAGTAAGCAGTAGCTATTCCATATTCTGAATCCTGTCTCACCTTAAAATTTTCTTTACCAAGCAAATTAGCCCATTGCTTTTGAATTTGGTCTCACTCAAATTTTCAGGCAGAATGAAGTAATAGTCTTTACCAGAAGATAACACAAATGACTTCTAGCCCAGTTCCCAATACAGTCCTTGTTCCCTTTTAAAACCTCATGAGCAAGGCCTCCACTGCCCACAATTTTCTTGGCATTCTGGTCTTCCAAACTCCCACTAGAGTGACCCATTGAAGCTTACAGAATTCCAGGGATTATCTACCTCACAGTATTATTGAGCTCTGAAAATTTGAATGTAAAATGTCCTCCATAGCCTCATGTGTGTCAGTTTGGGAAGTGGAACCTTGCTGGAGGAGGTGTGTCACTGGAGGGGGAGTTAAGGTTTATTATCCCAGTACTGACCCTACTTTCACCCAGATGTGTGAACAGCTTCTTGATCATCTTATGCTTTCTCTGACATGCTGAAGCTCCCCCCAAAAAAACTGTAAGCTAAAATAAAACCTTTCCCCCATAAGCTTCCTCTGTTCAGGTGTTTGTTCCAGCAACAAGGTGCTGTCAATACAAAACTGTTTTCAACTTGGCGCTCCCAAGGACAAGCCACAGTTCACTGGAAGAGTCATCAGATTGGCAGCTCAGCAGGCACCAGCATAGGCCCTTTGTGTCCTACCACCTCCCAGAAATTTATTCCTAAACTGAACATTGGCGAGTTCATTCTGGGGCTTGAATATCACAAAAATTTTGTTTATGGTGTTTTAGTTTATTCTGAGCTGTTTTCTCTTAAGGATTCTATTTGTTTCTGTTATTATTTGGTTTGTTTGCTTTCAAGGTTTTGGAATTAGGGTATCTATATTTTTAAAAAAACACATTTTCTCTCTCTCTCTCTCCCCTCCCTCCCTCTCCTCTCTATGCTCTCTTTCTGCTTTATATAACCTATCTTTTTCTTCCTTCACCTTCCTTGGCACTGACTTGTTACTGCAAGTACCAGCATGGGGTTAACTTTCATAATGAGCTGTTGTTCAGAGAGACCTACAAGTTTTCCCCAAAACAGATAGATTTCTGTCAGAGTTCTTGATGATCCACCAAAGGTTAATGGTAAGACCCTACTGCTCAAGACACAATATGCAGTTGGGATGAAACATGGAGTGACCTGGTCAGAGTCTGGAAGAAGGTCAGTCCCCAGATAGTTAGCTTGTCTAGTGCCAGAGAGTGCTGCACGAGCGACTGGGGGAAAATGACCAACATCTGTCCAAACAATTTGCAGTCTAAGCTACTCAGCAGGAAACAACCTGACGTGATGCTCAAACAAGTGCAACAGTGATACACAGCCATGGTGGGCAACCAACTGCTTTTGATTTGGCTAATTGATCTACTAAGTGGAATGGAACTCATAGCTGGAACTGGGATATAAATCAAAACCATGTACAAAAAATGAGCCCATTCTCTAATATCAAGCTCCCACCAAATGTGGGCTAGAAGAGGGCATACACATATAAAATTCTTTCTAAAATAACTATGGCCATTCCATCTATTTGGTACTAACTTCTCTCTCCATTGGAGAAGTTGCTTCTCTTTTTCAGATGGACTATGAACCTGAAGGGAGGATCAGACTATCGCACCTTACCAGGGCCCCAGCTGAAACCATAGAGTAATGGGGGAAATGGGCAAGAGCTTCCTTGGTAAACCCAACATCAGAACAAGTCTGAAGGAGATAAACACAGAGAACATTCAACTCCTACTAAGCCAGATATCTAGAGACACAGAGGCTCCGAAGACCTCATCACTGAAGCAGAACTAAAATGAACCCAACATGGCTCAGGGAAATTTGCGGAAGAGGGGGCGGAAAGAGTGTTAGAGCCACAAGTTGGGTAATTATGCACAAAGACTTTGCCTCTCCCCCATAACTGTTGGCTACCCCCATAATACATGACCCACATTCCCCAATGAGGAGGGTCCCTTTGGAGGGGGTCAGGGAGGAGGTAACCAGAGGCACCAACATGAATGTAAAGTTAAAATTTAAAAAAATTTTAAAAAACACATTTTGACTTCTTCCTGGTTTGGTTTGTGTTAGTTGTGACCTTTGAAGGCACCTTGGTTTGTGACTGTTTTGTTTGCATTTTTGATTTTATCCCTTATTTAATTTTCAGTTTACTAAATTGCTAGCATCTGGCCTTTGTCTCCTGACATTCTTCCAATGTATAAATTGTGTATGTGTGTGTGTGTGTGTGTGTGTGTGTGTGTGTCTTTGTGTGTGTTGGACTTCCCTGCTTATTTCAGCCTCACTACCCTTAGCTTAGGAATTCATTGAGTGCACAATCATAAAGATGCTAAAGAGAAGAGACACTTGTTCCCTCCAACTCAATTTGTCAGGGGAACAATTCACAATGTGGAGTGGCCTCATAGGGAAACTCAGCAAAACATAGCCCATTCCTGGGTTGAAAGGAACTAGTTGGCTCACTCTGGAAGACATGCATAAGGGTTTGATCACCCAGTTTCTTGAGCCCCCTCATGTTTCTTTAAAACATGCAGGACTAGCCCAAGACCCAGTGGAAGGAACTGGTCTCAGGGTAAAAGCTGAGAAAACTACTTCCCAAAGCAGTACATAAACCTGATCAAAACATAGAGAACTTATAACTTTAGGAAATTAATAAATTAATTAGTTGAAAAAATGGGAAACTGGAATTCCAAGAAGGAAGTGTATCAAGACAAACCATCTGGCACTCCAGCCAGCTTATGTTTGATAATTACAGAAATATAACTTGCAAGCATTTGGAAAAATGGAGGAATATAACCAAAGATAACATGACTTTAAGGTTACCTCAATGAGGGACCTTTGACATAACAAAATTAGTATGTTTTTGCATGCAAAGCTAGAAGTCTTAGGCAAGAAAACAAAAGATAATGAATGGATAGCCTATTTTGAATTGGAATTTAGAAGCAACTCTCGGAGAATTTATAAATTTGCTAACTTACAGAAAAGTAATAGGAATCTTTTAGAAACAATATATGAGAATTGAGGAGTGTCGCGTCCGCCTCGACCAGCAAGGAAGACGCAACACTCGGGCTCTTCTTTCAGCAGTTTATTCAGGAACCTTGAACAATCTTCTGACTGACTGACTGACTGACTGACTGACTGACTCATTCACTCACTCACTCACTCACTCACCACTCACTCACTCACTCACTCACTCACTCACTGACTGACCCTCACAGACTCACTCACCACTGCCTCCACTCACTCACTCACTCACTCACTCACTCACTCACCGACTCACTGCCTCCTGACCCCGACAAGCCCTGCCTGCTTCACTGCTTACAAGCCTTTGAACAGCCAACCCTGAACAGCCAACCCTGGTAAGCCACGTGGTGAATGCAGATAGGTCCACATATGCGGAAGCAAGCCTAGATCACGGCCCAAGCCAAATAAGGACTTGTTTATCCAGGAGAGCACTCGCCATCGGGAAGGCGGAAGGCGGAAGCCAGCGCCATCTTTAAGGCGCGGCACCTCGCAGCTCTCTACAGTTCCCCCTTTTATGTTTTAAAACAAGCCACAGGTAAGAGTAGAGGTCTGATCTCTGATGATGCGTATTTTTGCAACCCTGATGCCTTTTTCTCAGAGGCGGGATCTGGGGCATCAACCCGCATGCAATCAAACATGCTCTTCTCTGGATTTCTAGGGCTAACCCAGAGTGCAGTGCTTAGCCTCGCAACCTGAGCAGGAAGAAGATTAACTTTTAATTGTAGCCAGCCAGACTTAGGGGGACTGTGCAGCCTCTATGGCAGTAAAGGCTTGAATGATCATAGCTGCATCCCGTCATTGCGTGACCCTGATTTTACACAGACACCACAAGCAAACCAAAGAGACCAGTAACAGAAGGCCTGCTAAAGAGCACCCAAACCCGCCCATTCCTTCAGATGATTCATAGCGGAGATCAGCCAAGATGACAATCCAGAGGCAAAGGAGAGGTCCATGCGGGCAGAATTCACATTAACTACTGCCAGTCTCAGTTCTCTTAAGGTATCTTCAAATTCAAGCGACCAATTCTGTAATAGAAAACTAGACAAAAATCTGGATAAATTTGCAGCCCTAGTATAATTTATATATTTTGAGTTAACTGAGCCACGGTGGCTGCGAGGCTAGCATTGGTCAAAACACTGGCAAGGGGAAGCTGGTTATAATACCCATAAGCCCGCCCCCAACAATACTGCCTCCAGGAGGTGTTAATTCCCAAATTGCCATCAGCTGGGAACATAGCATTCAGAACACTTGAAGTTTATGGGGGACACCTGAATCAAACCACCACATTCTGTCCCTAGCCCCCGTAAACTGATAACCGTATATGATGTAAAATGTCAAACTTCTGCAGTTCAAGTTCAATATAGCCTTGAAAAGCAGGTTCCTTCTCCAGTCAGCTCTTTCCAAGAATTTGCATTTTTTACAGTCTTTCCTCAGGCATCCTCTCCATTGTTTTAATGTAAATCAAGTCAGGACACCTTCCTTCCACCTTCCTTAAGATTGCTAATGCGTTGACAATAGCAACTTCAGTAACCTAAAACCAGTCTCAGTGCCTCTGCTTTTCCTGGCTGCCCTGGAACTCACTATGTAGACCAGGCTGGCTTTGAACTTGTGGCAGTCCTGCTCTGCCTCCCATGTGCTGGGATGGCCTGAGCCACCACACCCGGCTTTTTTCCCGGGATTCCCCCTCTCTCTCTTTTTTTCCCTTTTTTTTTTTTTTTTTCTTTTCATTTGTTTTATGAGAGCCTGCAGCCCTTCTTTAGAATCCGTAGACTCTGAATCTTAAGTTGTTCTTTGTTTTTGCCTCTTTTTCACTGTTTGCCTGTTCCGACCTTTCTTCCTCGAGGCAGTTCCTCACTAACCTCCAGATCGATCTTACCCCCCTTAACCTTAAAGCGTGCCTTGGTCTGCTGCAAAATCAAGATCTTCGCCCAAATTTTCCCATGAAGGGATTGTAAGACTTCCAGAGCACGCAAACCAAGGGGCTATGGCATCACATTCCTCCAGGAACCTCTCCAGCGTACTCCCCTTTATCTTTAAGTTTTTTGAACGAAGCAGCTCATTCAGAGCCAAAAAATTGGGTGCGAGTGAGAAGCGCCCATGGCTACACTTGCAAAAAATTCTTTTAAAACTTTTACTTTCGGTTCGCTACACCGCGAACCCTTCCTGCTCCCTCTTTTTCTACCGAGAGGAGCAAAATTCCCCGCTTTTGTCGCGGATTCCCACCTTACCTGGGAACTTTTTTTCTACCGAGAAGAGCAAAATCCCCGCTTTTGTCGCGGATTCCCACCTTACCTGGGAACTTACCAGTGCACTGCCCTGACTGCAGAAAGTTCTGAGTCCCTCTTCGGACTCTTCTTTCAACAGTTTATTCAGGAACCTTACTTTTTCTTTTAGATGTTTTACTCGAGCGCTCTTCTCTCACCTCCTCTAAAATTTTTTTTTTAACTGCTTCTGAATCATTCTCGTTTGCCCTATGTAATATGACTAGACACACTACAACACAAATACACCACATGAGGTTAACCAACTTTTATACACTAATAAGACACACGAACAAATATACATTAATTGGCCGGCTATCATTCTTAAGAAATCTTCTCACTGCGTTTCCTCTAAGGAAACCTTATTGTGGCGCCTTTTAACCCTAATACTGGAAGATGTATTGCCCATTTTGCTATGGGACCTTATCGTCTCTCTACCGGAGAACTTGCCTTTACCCTTTTTGTCCACTTATCTGGAACTTACCAGCTAGCTGCCCTGCAAGTTCTGAGTTCCCCGTACAGGCCACCACTTGTCGCGACCGCCTCGACCAGCAAGGAAGACGCAACACTTGGACTCTTCTTTCAGCAGTTTATTCAGGAACCTTGAACAATCTTCTGACTGACTGACTGACTGACTGACTGACTGACTGACTCACTCACTGACTCACTCACTCACTCACTCACTCACTCACTCACTCACTCACTGACTCACTCACTCACTCACTCACTCACTCACTGACTCACTGACTCACTGACTCACTCCCTCACTGACTCACTCACTCACTGACTGCTCAACTCACTCACTGACTCACTCACTCACTCACTCACTCACTGCCTGCCACTCCTCCCTCACTCACTCACTCACTCACTCACCGACTCACTTCCTGACCCCGGGACAAGCCCGCCCAAAGCTTAAGAAGCCTTTGAACAGCCAACCCTGGTGTGCCACGTGGTGAATGCAGATAGGTCCACATATGCGGAAGCAAGCCTAGATCACGGCCCAAGCCAAATAAGGACTTGTTTATCCAGGAGAGCACTCGCCATCGGGAAGGCGGAAGGCGGAAGCCAGCGCCATCTTTAAGGCACGGCACCTCGCAGCTCTCTACAGAGGAGAAATATTGAAGTACAGGAAACTAATAAGAAAATCTTAGAGACTATATCGAAACTGAGGGTAAACACTGAAGAACTGAACTCTTCTCAGCCCTCTGCTCCCATCTGTCCCTGTCTACCCTTTCCTCCCCCATCAGAATACCTTCAGCTTCCTACTCCTTTATGGCCCTCTTTTCTCCTCTACCAAGGAGAGAAGAACTCTATGCCAAAGGAAAAGATTGTTATGGCTCCATATTGGGTGCCAAAAACTGTCAACACAGAAGCCACATTTCAAGGAGAAATAAGAGGTAGTTTATTCTGACCTCACTTAGTCCTTTCTACCCCCAGTAATCTGTTCATCCATTGAGGTCAGGGGAAGAGAATAAGTAAAGGAAGGGTGGAGAGAAGATTAACCAAAACCTAAGAGGGTATTAATAAGTCATATGGAAACCTACATTTTTGGACAATGGCACACCCAGAATCATAGATTATTACTAGAAAATTTTCAGTGCCAGGAATGGAATACCTTCCAGTGAGTTGTTGGCCAGGGAGGTCCCTGATGCCCCAAAACATTACAGACCATTGTCGTGGCTCTTGGTTTCCCACTAGGAATAGATGGTGAAACACTTTTGCTGAAGACATGCTTGGGCTGCAAGGTCACTGAGAAATCTTGCTGGAGCTGAGCTGAAAACCTCCTCTATGTAGATCAGCTGACAGAAGGCTGGAAAAAGCTACACTGCATGCAGCTCTGTGGGAGAGAGAGAAGTCATCAGTGGAGATAAACAACAGAGGACAATGTAAGCCTTAAGTTTGGCTACCCAGGGCAAATGAGCCAATGGGTGCAATAGTGGTGTGACTGTTATGGGGGTAACCAACCACTTCCTAATTGGACTCGAGGCCTGCTCCATGACAGGGGAAGTCATGAGCCCTAGGGGTGTAAAGCCTGCTGGATCTGGCTAACTGCATATATTATGTTCATCAAATTGCCTGGTAAGCACTTTTCTTAATACTCATATCTATATACCAATGCTACTTTCACCTTTGGTTAGAGAGGCTTCTTTTTTCAGATGGCAGTACCCCTGGGATGACTCAAAAGGCACCACAGTGCTGAGAAGAAGTGAAAGAGGAGTGCTCAGCACTGAAACATCTCTATCACACCTTCAAGGCTCAGGGTCCATTGAGGAGGTAGTGGGAAGAATGTAAGTGCCAGAGGAAGGACAGGACTCCTTACAATGCACTCTTCCAGAAACAAAATGGCCTGTATAGCCATAACCTTGCAGTGCCTGGCACTACCTACACAAGAGCAGTATAATAGGAGGAAAAGACTATGATAGCAAAATAAAAGAGAGACTGATTGAGAGGGGAAGGGGATCTGATGGAGAGTGGAGTTGTGAAGGGGAAAGCAAGGAGGAGGAAATTATCATGGTTTATTGTCTATGATTATGGAAGCTGTCAAAAATTAAAAATTAAAATAAAGGAGGTAGCTTATTCTAGAGCCAAATATGAGTGACCATGACTCAGGAATACAGATTTAGTTTAACCCAAACTCTATGTTCCGATGTGTTAACAGTTTTATGAAGATTTTATACTTACAGAACAAAAGTTAGTCATAAACTGAAGCACTTTCCAAATGCATTGGTTGAAGCGTCAGGTAGGTGGGTTGCAGCAAAGCAGGGAAATCTCCATTATAGGCTTCAGCTGCTATCTGATGGCATTCAGCCCTTGGGTAGGTGGAAGCTGGGGGTCTGTTCTTATGTTACAAAATGATCACACCTGATCAACTGATAATCACCATAATATTAGGTCAGACACAGAGATGGGAAATAAATAGATATTGATGGTCTAAAGGTAGCCCAAGGTAATTTGGCTCTGATCCTGGAACATTCCATCTCTACAAGAGAACTATTAAGAGCCTTATTTGAGGCAGATGTAGCACTTTCAGGGAACTATAGTTCACAGTGGTAACGACAACAAAACTCTGTCATTCTGACAAATTCCAAAGGACTATGGACCATATGGTCAGTTTTATCACAGCAACTACCTCACTCTCATTGTTAGTTTTCTACATTAGTTACTTTCTTGTTCCTATGACTAAATAACTCCTAAAAGCAACATAATGGAGAAAGGCATTTACTTTTGTCTCATAGTTTGTGGGTACAGTCCAACCTAACAGGAAAGGTATAGTGGCAGGAGGTGCTGGCCACATTGCATCCCCTGTTAGGAAGTAAAGGGAGGTGAATGTTGATGCTCTACCTGCTGCCTCCTTTTTATTGAGTCCAGGACTCCAGCCCATGCAATGGTGTCTTCTACATTCAGCTCCCTTTCTTCTCAGTTTATTCTTTCTGGATAAGCCCTCATAGAGGTTTGCTTCCTTGGTGATTCTAAACCCTGTCCTTTTGACAATTAAGATTAACCATCATACCCTTTCTTCTGAAACCTGTACATTTCCCACAACGCACCCCGAATCCAATGAAGGAGAAGGCTGCTTTAATGTGAGTCTAGCCAACAGCTTTCTGTTGCAAACTCCAGAGGAAAACCTGGATCACTTATCTGAGTAAGAGCCCTAAATACACTGAGAAGTTGACATTCCCCAGAGACAGTGATTTAGAAACAGGAATGACTCTGCTGGCCTTCTTCAATTTAGCTGAATTCAACCTCATGTTTACTGTGCTAGGCACTCTGTTAATGTGAAGTAAGGGAAATAAAGATGAATAGGAAAAGGTCTCTGCCTGAGGATGGGGAAAAAAAAAAAAAGGGAAGCAGCTGCAGCTGAAACACTACACAAAGAGAATCAGAAACATTATCTTTTTAAAAAATATATTTTATTTATTTATTCATTTATTTAGAGAGAAAAAGAGAGAACACACCAGGACCTCCAGCCACTGCAAAGGAACTCTACATGCATACACCCCCTTGTGCATCTGGCTGATGTGGATCCTGGAGAATCGAATCAGGATCCTTTGGCTTTGCAAGCAAATGCCTTAACCGCTAAGCCATCTCTCCAGCCCCCAACAGTATCTTTTATAGCTTGTGAATAAGTATCTTTGTTCTGCGAAGCTGAGTAAAAGCACACTGCCCCAGGTTTGTTGTGACTATCCTTTTGGATGAGGATATATATATTATTGAATAGTCTGTTGAACTCTGAAGTGTGCTGTAACCATGATATTTTGTGTTTGCCCACCACTAGCTTTAAAATTCTTTTTACCACAATTTGTAATTAAAAGGGTATGGAAAAACATGGAATCACATGGGAATCTGAGATCTCACCATATTTGTTCTTTACAAAAGGAAAAGAAGAAGATTGTAACTATAATAAGGGTATAATATGATGAAATAGTACAGAAAATTGAAGAATAAAGATCATCTAAAGAGATTTTTTTAATATAGTCATTTTTTCAATAATAGCATGTTTGTCTCCTTGAGTTAATCTGATTATGTGGTTTATAAATTGAATAGACTATTTGGCTTTCCTCCTTTTATTTTTGAAATTGTATACTTATTATGTGAACTGATGACTGAAGACTTCTGGACAAATTCATGTTTAAGAAGACCCTGGAGACAAACTATTTGAAATCTTAAGTGCCTGAAGATTTTACAGTGATGGTGTCCCAAGGCACAATCCACTTATTCTCTTATTGTTTTAAGTATAATCTTATTCTTAATTAAATAGTATTTTGATCAGAATATTAAATGCTATGTGAATTGAAAAAATTTCTTGAAAATCTTCTAGTACAAAGCTTACAGTTCATAGAAAGTCTTCCCATTTAATACTGACTCATTGAATCATTATGGAGCAAAAAGATTTTCCATTTTCTTTAAAATTATTGTAGCAAATTGTATGTTCAGACAGAAATCAACCTTATTCAAGTAATATCTACTAAAGATATAAACTGCGCTTGTATTAGCCCAAGTAGAGCAGCACAATTTGACTGCAGTGCCGGGTTGCTTAGCATAGCTGGCCATACTGGTCTCTCTTCACTATGACTCTAGGTGAACTCCTTGAGAGATGCAGTTCTGAAAATGGTACCATTCACTTCTCCTTGAAACTATGTTCTTTTATTTTCTGTCTTCTTTATGCTGCTGTACACTAGGAACTCTTCCACAAAGAGGGTCAGTTACTCAGATCATGTTCTCAGGATACCTTTGACAGTATGGTCTTACCATTAACCTTTGGTGGGTCATCAAGAACTCTGACAGAAATCTGTCTTTTTTGGGAAATCTTGTAGGTGTCTCGGATCTACAGCTAATACATTTTGTATTTTATTTTTTATTTTTCTATTTTAGAGCAAGAGAGAGAGAGAGAGACAGAATTGGTGTGCCAGGGCCTCAGCCACCTGCAATTGAACTCCAGATGTTTGCACCACCTAGTGGGCATGTGTGACCTTGTGCTTGCCTTACCTTTGTGCATCTGGCTAATGTAGGATCTGGAGAATAGAACGTGAGTCCTTAGGCTTTGCAGGCAAACACCTTAACTGCTAAGCCATCTCTCCAGCACTCCAACTACATTTTTAAAAACTACAACTTTTCTTTAAATATAGAGCTCTATCCACCCTATTAAAAAGTAGTAACATTCCCCAATACTAATAAATTCCATGATAACTAATCAGTAGGCAAGAAATGGCTTTTTCCATAAACCATATGGCTTAAGACATTCTTTCTCTGTTTTTGTGATTCATGAATAGTGGTTGGAAGGAATTTTATCTGTGGCTTGTATATGGTACTGAGGGAGGTGTTGCATCCACTCTCTCCTGGTGGGATGAAAGATTACCTATTGGCATTTAGGTTAAACTATGAGCAAAAACAAATATCCAATTTAGCTCATGCAGTTCATTTTGTAATTTTCCTATTTATTTCTCACTAGGTGCAGGAGTTACATTTATATTTATTTAGTTAGTTTTTTTGGTTTTTTGAGGTAGAGTCTCACTCTAGCCCAGGCTGACCTGGAATTCACTACATAGTCTCAGGGTGGTCTTGAACTCACAGTGATCCTCCTACCTCTGCCTCCCAAGTGCTGGGATTAAAGGCATGGGCTACCACACTTGGCTATGTTTAAATTTTTTTGACCAAAGTATATATACTTAGATTTACATTGAGAGCTATGAAGTAATAAGATAGTTCTTATTCTCAGGCATTCACAAACTATCTGGAAATATACAACAAGATGTATACTATATACCCTGGCTTCACAAATACCCTTTAAACACCCAAGTATTATGTCCTAAGACTTCTGTGCATTCCTAAGTATATATGTACACATATCATATTTTCACATAAAATACATTCAAATAATATAAATGGCACTAAAATGGTTTTTCTCCGTGTGTGTGTGTGTGTGTGTGTGTGTGTGTGTGTGTGTGTGTGTGTGTGTGTGTGTGTGTGTGTGTGATGAATACTACATTCAACAAAGAACAGTTTGATGACTTGTCAATTGGACTGTACATACCCACTTGCCTGACTTATGTAAGCCAGGCTCACAGTTCCTGAAGTTCAACATAAGAACTCAGTCAAATTTCAATTTATTAGCTATCATAAATCACTTGAGTGGTTCAAAATTTGTTCAAACTATGTATGTTAAGCCTGTGAATGCCAAGAATTAACTATTTATACTTAATGTCAATAGTAAAGTAGATTAAAAGTACTTACTCTAAGTATTTAAAAGCAATGCTAAGGGAAAATGTTTAAATAAGAGGTGGAATTTGAGCTGAGATGTAGGTATAGTTACACAAATAGAGAAGTATTGTAGAAGCCATGAAAATCTACTTCTCAGATCTCCCCTGTCAGGGGTCTGTACCTTGAAATTCATCATTAGATTTGTGCCCAGACCATGAGCCCTGTGGGCTATTTTCAGTCAATGACTGAGTTTGGCAAGAAAATTAAGGCAAGTCCAGTCTTGGAAGATTGGAGGTTCCGTCTTTGATATGCAATAGAAATGCAATACTGTCTAAGACTTACTCTTCCTTTCTCTACCTGATCCCCTTTCTCTCTTCCTCCTTGCCTTCCCCCTTTCTTCCTTCCTCACTTTCTCCTATCCCTCTCTAGAGGTCAGACATACACTGAAGTAGACAGTACTCCCACCATCCTTTTGCTACCTTCCAATTTTTCCTCAGAATAAATCTCTTACATAGCTAATCATACTGGGGCAGTTCACTTTCAAATGCTCAGATTAACACAACTATATTCTAGGCTGTTTTGGTGATTTGGGAGGGAAGTTTTGGTTGTCACAATAATTATGGTATTATATGGTGGGGAAATTGCTTCTAGTATTAAATATATATGGGCAAAGATGCAAATTCTTATGTGGTATATTTGGTGATTTGATTCAAGTGTTCCCTGTAAACATAGGTGTTCTGAATGCTAAGTCCCCAACTGATGGCAATTTGGGAATAAAATCCTCCTGGAGGCAGAGCATTGTTGGGAGCGGGCTTTTGGGTGATGTTGCAGTCAGGTTCGCATTGCTGGCAGAAATCACCCGACCAAGAACAGCTTGTGGGGAAAAGGGGTTATTTTGGCTTATAGACTCAAGAGAAAGCTCCATGATGGCAGGGGAAAATGATGGCATGAGCAGCGGGTGGACATCACCTCCTTTCCTACATCAGGTGGACAACAGGAACAGGAGAATATGTCAAATGTTGGCATGGAGAAACTGGATATAATACCCAGAAGCCTGCCCCCAACAATACACTGCCTCCAGTAGGCCTTAATTTCCACTTGCCACCAGGTAGAGAGACTATCATTCAGAATATCTAAGTTTATGGGGGACACCTGAATCAAACCACCACAGGTGAGATAGCCAGCTTCTTCTTGGCAGTGTTTGGTAAACTCTCCTGTTGCTGTTTCCCATCAGATATTGGCCAGGAGGTGATGTCCATCCTCTGCTCATGCCATCATTTTCCATCATGGAGCTTCCTCTTAAGTATTTAAGCCAAAATAAACCCTTCTTCCAGCCCCCCACAAGCTCTCTTAGTTGGGTGTTTTCTACCAGCAATGCAAACCTGACTGCAACAGTAAAATTGGTACCAGAAGTGGGATTGTTACTGCTTGAGGCCTGACTGTGTGGCTTTTGGCCTTTTGGAACTGATTTTTGAGAGCAATGTGGAAGGATTTGAAACCTGGGCTTAAGAGATGCCTTACAGTGCTGTAAGTACAGCTTGATGGACTATTTTTGTCAGAGTTGAAAAACCTGAATGTAGTAAGAACCAAGGATTGTAAGGTTTGGCTTATGAGGATGAAAAAATAGCTTTGCCTAGACTGGGCTTGAAGCAGTTTATGTGAAAGGCTTGCTGTTATGCCCGTGTCCTGAGAACTTATGCAGGGTTGCTTTGTGCAGCAACAGACTGGTGTGTACAGAAGGATACAGCACAGAAATGACATCTTTGGGCCAAACTTCTGCCTGTTTAGCTATAATTGTTTGAGAGATTATAACCATTGAGATTGGGCCAGCTGATCTGCATTGGGACAATGGGAAGAATGCACTCTTTTACAAGGGCCTCAATGCTAAAAGAATGTCCTGTTCTTCAAAGTCTGTCTGCTTTATTTCCCCCCACCACCCTGGATTAATAAATCTACAGCCCACCTGGTATTATGGAATATAACTATGCAGAAAAGAGAGTGTCATTGAATTTGCAACATGGTTTTGTATTTTGGAAAATGGCCATGGGCTTTGCAAAGCAGACTTGTTGGATTACCTGTGTGGAGACCCTATAGAGTCATGAGAATAAACAGGGGGTTGTCATGGAGACCCAATGAAGATGCCAGGACTATGGGAAGGCTGCCAAGAAGAGCTGCTGACACTGGATGAAGTTTTCTGGAACTGTGAGTAGCCTAGCTGGAAGGGTGGAGTTGGAACTTCAAAGACTCTTCAATGCTTAGAATTATTGGACTTGGAGACTTGTCACTAGTTAGAGTTGTAAAACTTGGAGCTACAGAGTTCGATGTTTGCCCTGTTTTTATGTTATATTGGTTGAACAGTTCTTTGTTATGCCTAATGCTACTTTTTGCAGTGTGAATGTTTATTTTGTGCCATTATGGGTTTTTTTCTTGTTGTTTTTTGGTATCACAGCTCAGTTAAAAGACCTTGGACAATGGGGATGTCTGAACATCATTGGGATTGATAAAAAGTATGATGACTTATAAAGATGGACTGAATGCATTGTATTTTACATCATGTGTGGTTATCAGTTTATGGGGGTCAGGGGCAGAATGTGGTGGTTTGATTCAGGTGTCCCCCATAAACTTAGGTGTTCTGAATGCTAGGTTCCCCAGTTGATGGCAATTTGGGAATTAAAGCCTCCTGGAAGCAGCGTATTTTGGGGGGCAGGCTTATGGGCGATGTAGCCAGCTTCCTCTTGCCAGTGTTTGGCACATTCTCCTGTTGCTATTGTCCATCTGATGTTGGTCAGGAAGTGTTGTCCACCCTCTGCTCATGCCATCATTTTCCCCTACTATCATGGAGCTTCCCCTCTAGCCTGTAAGCCAAATTAAACCCTTTTGTTCCCCACAAGCTGCTCTTGGTCAGGTGTTTTCTGCTAGAAATGTGAACCTGATAGCAACAGTGTATAAAATAGTCTTTCTAAATTAAGACTTTTTATGCCTTCTACTTATGAATATTTTGTCACATACCCATGTAGATGAATTATTTGTTAAAGATTAAATAAGCAAAGACTATAATTCCATTTTTAAAATAAATATGTTTTTCTATTTTAATACACCCTCAATTTCCTAGAATTGTAGCTACTTTGCAAACCAAAACAATTATCTTTATGTCCCTGGGTATTTGCCAAGAGTAGCTTACCTTCTGGAAAAATCACATCACTAATCATTATGTCCCACCTGTGACATATGAGTACTTGAATATAAAACCTCTATCAATTTGTATTTTCAGCTTGGTTAAAATTATTTATATAGGTACAATTATGTCTTATAAGTTTATGTGCATCCAAAAATGTATATGTCTAGTACATTTTAAAGCAGTGTTTTAGTAAATACTTTCAACAAAATTTTTAGCTTGTCTTTAGGAGCCACATCTTCTATGAATGTAGGCACAGATATAGGTTTATAATAGATACTTCCATTTCATGATAGAATAGGGGAAAGTAAAAATATCTACCATGAAAAACAGCAGATGTGTTCAGTTTAGAACCCATGACTAAAAATAAGAGAAAAACAAGGTGGTGTTGATGAGGAGACTCATAAATATATTTTGGCAATGATAAATATTTTTCCATGTATATAATTCTCAAAGTTTTCAGTCATGTTGCTCTTGAAGCCTTACTTTATTGCATTACAGAGCTGAGTCCTGGAAACTAATAGCTAATAGGTTTAGGACACCTGGGACATTGGGTTAAGCAAAATGCTCTTTTAGTTAAATTGTCCAAAGCTGTTAGGCTTTCTCCAAGACTCCATGCAGTTCTGTGAGTGCATGAACGCTGCCATAGGACCCTGATGGCTCAGAGATGCAAAGATAAAACTGGGGGTGCTGGAACCAATCAACTTTCCAGAGCCCAATAACGGATCTCGTGTTCTTTGAGCCAGATAGCCACCATTTCCAGATGTTACCTTAGTCTCATTTGCACCTAATCCTTTGGCCTGCCCGTTTCTGGAGCCCTCACCATGCTAGAAAAGTGAAGTTACACCTTGAGCTAAGAGTGGTTACAAGATCAGAATAATTTCTTACAAGATAAGCAGAATGTTTTATGTGTAATTCAATACTTTTGGTTCCAATAAACATTTATAAAGTGCCCAAAGGGACAGTACAATTCTAGGGATTTTATAATCAAGGGATAGAATGTAGGAAAGATTTGGATTCTGCACTTTTGGAATGTAGCTTAGTAAAGTCAAACCAAATGAGGATCAAGAACAATAAACTTCTATCTTATATTGTTAGAGGCAAAATTAATATCTCCCTGCTCTCTTAGAATTAATGATTTCTCCACAGACATGCCCTCTGGTAATACACTTCACAGTGACTTTCAGAGTGAGTCCTCAACTTAGTGATAAAGGTGGTGTCCATCTTGATGTTCACTTGTGAGGCCTTGATCAACGTCCAAGAAGTTTACTTTTGCTTGTGTTGCAGCAGTTGTTACCAAGGACTAGGTTCCTGGACTTTGTAACCCTCCCAACAAAAACTCTAACATTAGTCAGCAATTTCTACTGGCTATTCATCATCTTTACTAACAGTACAAGTGAAATTTTCTGACATTATGCTAAATGATATGGTACCTGGCTTCCTATGCAACTGGCATTGTTATATCAATAAGTAAGCATTCCCATTATCTAAGTGTTTTCTTCTTAGAGGAATAATGTATCTTCTAATTAAGTCTTTGTTCTTCCTTTCTATGAAATTCAGCAGCTGACCAAATGTAAAGGCTCATGTGATCTCTGAGTAGAGTTCATGGATCTTCTATGCAAAGTCACATATTTCTTCCTATTCTTCTATTATCTTTTGGTTATTATAAATGTATTCAGCTTGTCCAGTGTGGTTGCACACACCTTTAATCCCAGAATTTGGAAGACAGAGGTAGGAGAATTTCTGTTACTTTAAGGCCAGCCTGGGTCTAAAGACTGAGTTTCAAGTCATCTTGGGCTACAGTGAGACCCTACCTCAAAAAAAAAAAAAAAAGTAAAAAGTCTTCATCTTATGCAGTTTACAAGGCAGTGGGTTATTAGCTATTTATAAAATGGGACTGATATATATCACTTATTCCCATCTCCCTGTGATATTGTGTCATATTTTACAAAGAAGACAACCAATTATTTTATACATTCAAAGTCTGGGATGTAAAGCAAAGCATGCAGACTGTGTTGCCTTCGATTGGCTGTCAATCACTCCATCCCAGTATCTAGATTTGGGGTAGGAGCAAAGTGCAATTTTGAAAGTCTTCTACAAGCTAGAAACCTCCTCTATTACCCACTTCTTACAGAACATGGAAAAGGTTCCTTTCCCAATAACAACTCATTGTCTTAAGAGTTTATGAATCAAATATGAAGGGAAAAGAAATTAATTTTGAATATTGTCTGTGTCCCAGGTGTTATGGATGTGGAAATGTTATGGAAAGGAAAGATGGAGCAAGTGTCGGAAGTAACTTAACCAGGATTGTCATCCGACTCCATTGCCCATGCTTGTTTTACTTCTGCCCCAAAAGAATTCAAAAGGTAAATTCATATTTGATGAAGGTAATGATCATAACAATAACTCATGTTTTGAGCCCTTACTACATGCTAGGTGCCATATCTTTACATCACTCAATTCCACTCGAATCACAACTCTCTTTAAACGGTTTCTTCATCTGCATAATGAGAGATGGGGAAGAGAAGAAGTTTACTACACTTTATATTCTTTTTTAAAAGATATTTTATTTTTATTTATTTATTTATTTGAGAGAGAGAGGAAGAGAGAAAGAGAAGAAGAGGTGGATAGAGAGAGAGAATGGGTGTTCCCAGGCTTCCAGCCACTGCAAACAAACTCTAGACTCATGCGCCACCTTCTGCATCTGGCTTATGTGAGTAATGGGGAATCAAACCAAGGTCTTTAGGCTTCTCAGACAAGTGCCTTAATTGCTAAGCCATCTCTCCAGCCCCACTATATATTCTTTTTAAAAATATTTTATTTTTATTTATTTATTTAACAGAGAAAGAGGGAGAGAGAGAGAGAGAGAGAGAGAGACCACCTTGGTGTGCCAGGGCCTCTAGCCACTGCAAATGAACTCCAGACACTTGCACCCCCTTGTGCATCTGGCTAACTTGCATCCCGTGGAATTGAACATGGGTCCTTTGGCTTTGCAGGCAAACACCTCAACCACTAAGCCATCCCCCAGCCCCACTGTATGTTCTTTTTTTTAAAAAAAAATGGTTTATTTTTATTTATTTATTTGAGAGAGAGATACAGAAACAGGCAGGGAGGGAGAGAGAGAGAGAATGGGTGCTCCAGGACCTCCTGCCACTGCAAACAAACTCCACATGCATGCACCCCTTTGTGCATCTGGCTTATGTGGGTCCTGGAGAGTCAAGCCTCGAACTGGGATCCTCAGGTTTCACAGGCAAGCACTTAACCTCTAAGCCATCTCTCCAGAACACCACTGTATATTCTTGATCCTCCTTCATAATTGAAGGAATATGTAACTCACCTATATAGGGTTACAAAGATAGAAAGTAGAGAAATCAGAACTGGAATGCAGCTTATCTGTTTTCAGGGCCCAACACTAATACTACTTAACACCTGGAAAATGGAGAGTGATGAGTAAATACTATAGACAGTGTTCTGCTAAGTGGTAGATACCTTTTGGGTCGCACACAGTGAGTTTTGACTTGTTGCATATAACTCAGTAATATGTTGAAGGGTTTTCCCCTACTTTTTACTCTAGCAGTTTCAGTGTTTCAGGTCTGATATTAAGGTCTTTGATCCATTTGGACTTGATTCTTATGCATGGAGAGAGATAAGGATCCATTTTTATCCTTGTACATATAGATACCCAGTTTTCCCAGCACCATTTGTTAAAGAGGCTGTCTTTTCTCCAGTGAATATTTTTGGCTTTTTTTTTTTTTTTTTTTTTTTTTTTTTTTTTGGTTTTTTGAGGTAGGGTCTCACTCTGGCCTAGGCTGACCTGGAAGTAGCTATGTAGTCTTAGGGTGGCCCCAAACTCACAGCAACCTCCTACTTCTGCCTCCCGAGTGCTGGGAGGATTAAAGGCATGTGCCACCTCACCAGGCTATTTTTGGCATTTTGTCACAAATCAGTTTGCTGTAGCTGCCTGGATTTACATCTGGGTCCTCTATTCTGTCCCATCTGTCTTTATGCCAGTATCATGCTTTTTTTTTTGTTGTTGTTTTGTTGTTTTACTGTGGCTCTGTAATATAGCTTAAAATCATGTATGGTGATATTATCAAATTTTTTTTGACTATTCAAGGTTTTCTGTGCTTCCAAATGAATTTTAATATGTTTTTTTCTATTTCTGTAAAGAATTCCAATGAAAAAAATTTTTTTTCAAGGTAGGGTCTCACTCTAGCTCAGGCTGACCTGGAATTCACTATGTAGTCTCAGGGTGGCCTCCAACTCATGGCAATCCTCCTACTTCTGCCTCCCAAAGTGCTGGGATTAAAGGCATGTGCCACCACGCCCAGCCTTCCAATGAAATTTTTATGGAGATTGCATTAAATGTATAGATTGTTTTTGGTAGGATTGACATTTTCACAATATTGATTCTTACTACAATCCAAGAACATGGGATGTCTTTCCATTTCCTAGTGTCTTCTGCAATTTCTCTCTTGAGTGTTTTAAAGTTTTCATTGTAGAGATCTTTCACTTCTTTGGTTAGGTTTATTCTGAGGTACTCTATTATTTTTTGAGGCAATTATGAATGGGAGTGATTGCCTGATCTCATCTCAGCATTTTGATGTTAGCATATAGGAAGACTACTGATACCTGTGTGTTTCTTTTGTATCATGCCAAGCTGTTGAAAGTGTTTATCAGCTCTGTGTTTGCTGGTAGAGTCTTTAAGGTTCTTTATGTATAGAATCATAGCATCTGCAAATCATGATAATTTGATCTCTTACTTTCCAACTTGTATCCCTTTTATGTCTCTTGCCTTATTGCTATAGCTAAGACTTCTATTACTATATTAAAATAAAAGTGGGGACAGTGGACATCCTTGTCTTGTTCCTGATTTTAGTGGAAAAGCTCCAAGTATTTCCCTATTTAGCATTTTGTTGGCTGTAGGTTTGTTACAAATAGCCTTTATTATGTTGAGATATGTTCCTTCTAATCCCAGTTTCTTCAGGAATTTTACCATGGAGGGATGTTGGATTTTGTCTAACGCCTTTTCTACTTCTATTGAGATGATCATGTGATTTTTGTCCTTCAGTCCATTTATATAGTGTAGTATATTTATCGATTTACATATGCTGAACCATCCTTGCATCTCTGGGATAAAGCCTACTTGGTCTCTGTGTTTGATCTTTTTGATATATTCTTGTATTCTGCCAATATTTTGTTGAAAAATTTTGCATCTTTTTCATGAGGGAGATTAGCATAGGTAACAACTTTCTGAATATAACCCCAGTTGCTCAGCAAATAAAACTGGGACCTTATGAAATTTAAAAGTTTTTGTATAGCAAAGGACACTGTGAATAGAGCAAAGAGGCCATGTACAGAATGGGAAAAAATTTTTCCAGCTATACATCTGACAGAGGATTAATATCTAGGCAATACAAAGAACTCAGAAAACTGAATAATAAGAAACCAAACAACCCAATTAAAAATGGGGTATGAGGACAGGAGAGATGGCTTAGCAGTTAAGACACTTTCCTACAAAACTAAAGGACCCAGGTTCAATTCCCCAGGATGCACATAAGCCAGATACACAAGGTGGCACATGCATCTGGAGTTTGTCTGCAGTGGCTGAAGCCTCTGGTGTACCCATCCTCTGTCTGTCTGTCTCTCTCTCTTTCTGCCTCTTTCTGTCTTTGAAATATGTAAATAAAAATAAAATATTTTTAAAATGGGTATGGAACTAAATAGAGAGTTCTCAAAAGAAGAAATGCAGATGGCATATACACTACTTTGAGAGTCCATCTCACTCCTGTCAGAATATCTATCATCAAGAAAACAAATGACAATAAATGCTGGCAAGGATGCAGAAAAAGAGGAACCCTTCTACGCTGTTGATAGGAATGTAATCTGGTACAGCCATTGTGGAAATCAGTGTGGAGGTTCCTGAGACAGCTAAAAATAGATTCACCATATGACCCAGCTATACCACTCCTAAGCATATATCCTAAGGACTCCTTTCACTACCTTAGAGATAATTACACAACCATGTTTATTGCCACTCTATTCACAATGACTAGGAAATGCAACCAGCCTAGACGTTCCTTAACTAATGAATGGATAATGAAGATGCCGTACATTTATGTGATGGAGTTCTATTCAGTGGTAAAGAAAAATGAAATTATGAAATCTGCAAGGAAATGGATGAATCTGGAGGTAACTCAGGTACAGAAAGCCACATGTCACATGTTCTTTCTCATATGTGGATCTAGCTACAAATGTTTAGACTTGTCTATGAGTTAGAGCAAAAATTGGTAGGAAAGGTCAGTAAGCTAGAAAAGGGGTATAAGGGAGAAGGAGAGGGGAGAACTTAAGGGGATTTTATTGTATATATGTAAGTAGAAGAACAGATTACTGGGGGTGCAATGGCCAAAGTAAGGTCATTGGAAGAGGTTGAGTAAAAGACGGGTGGAGGAAGGTTAATCAAAATTCAAGATGTTATGAATAAGCCACACAGAAACCTACTTTTTGGGATAATGTCACAACCAGAAGCTATAGAGTGTTACTAGAAAAATTTGATTGCCAGGGATGAGAGATCTTCCAGCGAGTTGTTGGCCAAGGAAATCCCTAATGCCCCCACACCCAAACATTACAGGCCATTGCCAAGGCTCTTGGTTTCCCACCAGAAATAGATGGTAAGAACTTATTTCTGAAGACTCCACATGCTTGGGCTACAAGGTCACTGAAAAATCAAGCTAGAACTGAGCTGAAAATCTCCCTATATACCAACTGACAGAAAGCTGTGAAAAGCTATGCTGCATGAAGCCCTTGGGAGAAAAAAATCATCAGTGGTGAAAACAGTTGCCACTGAAAGCCTTAAGTTTGTCCAGCAAGGCCAAATGACCAAAATGGAGCAGTAGTACATGACTGCTATGGGGAAACCAACTGCTCTAATTAGACTAGAGGCCTGCACCATGGGAGGAAATACATACCTGGCACTGAAAACCTAATTAAAAATCTATAGCAGGAGAGGTCATGAGATCTAGAAGTGTAACACCTGTTCTTGTCTGGCTCACCAAACTGCCCATTAAGCACTTTTGTTAACATTCATACCCATATATATTGTTTTTTCTTTTTTTAAAATAATTTATTTTTATTTATATTATTCTGATTTTACATTCATAGTGTTGGCTCCCTTATCCTCCTCCCTGTCCTCCCTCTTCCAAAGGGACCCTCATCAATGGGGAATGTGGGTCATGGATTGTGGGGGTAGTCAAGGGTTATGGGGGTAGGCCAAGTCTCTGTGCATAATGCCCCAACTTGTGGCTCTAACATTCTTTCTGCCCCCTCTTCCACGAATTTCCCATACCCCTATTAATGCTACTCTCACTTTTGGTTAGAGAAGTTTCTATTTTCAGATAGAAGTACCCCTGTGATGACTCAAAAGGAACCATAGTGCTGAGAAGAAGTGAAAGAGGAGTGGTTAGCACTGAAACATGTCTATCACAACTTCCAAGGCTCCGGGTCCATTGCAGAAGAGGTGATGGAAAGAATGTAAGAGCCAAAGAAAGTGTAGGACTCCTTACAGTGCACTCTTCCAGGCACAAAATGACCTAGATATCCATGACCTTGCAGTGCCTAGCACTACCTACACAAGACCCTCATAATAATAGGAAAAGATGATGACATCAAAATGAAAGAGAGACTAATTCAGAGAAGGAGGGCATATGATGGAGAGTGGATTTGTGAAGGGGAAAGTGGGTGAGGGTATTACCATGGTTTATTATCTATAATTATGGAATTTGTCAGTAAAAACGTTTTTAAAAACTCAGTGATGATTGGTGTTAGCTGTGTAGTGTCCTGGTGGGAGTAAACTTCACTAAGTTATCCTTCTCTCAGAAACTAGATCACCATGAATTCTTGTCCCCTGCAGCTTTGTGTACCTTGTGGTGTGTGAGTGTTCCATCTCATCTGATTCAAACAAGCAATGAAAGCCCAGGCTGGGGCAGTAACCCATGCATGGGAGGCATGCCTCACAACTGCCATATTTCAGTGGCTTCAAATAATAAAAGTCCATTTCTTGTGTGTCTCACATGTCTACCACAGACAGATTGGCTATGGAATCGGTTCTAACATTCTTCATTCCATGACACAGGCTGACAAAGATTCCATCTCAATATTTTTCCAAAACCATTGTACCAGTGGACAGGAAGTTACTAAAGTGTCTTGACCAGGCTACTAACATTTCTTCCCTGATGTGGCATACATCACTTCATCTAAAATTTTATTGGTCAAAGTAAGTCCATGTCCTCAATAGAGGATAAGAAAGATGAAAAATGTTATCTTAGCATGTGTTGGAATGACAGTGAATGCTCCCAGGGGTCACCACACATAGCACATATACTCTCTTGAAGAAAAGGTTATTTGGGTCGTGTTTTCTGTTCCCCTATTTTCAAAACTCTCCCTGTCTAGAATTCTGAGCATTTGAGTGTCCAACATCTGGGTAGTTGTTGCTTTTGTCTCACACATACATCCTTATGCTGATGCACTGCAAGTAGTCAAACATAACTACATGCCTTATAAACACAATAACAAAATGACAAAATCAACTAGAGCAGGAAACAAGAATACCCGAGGCCATTTAAAGTGAGGGTGTCCATGAAAGACTATATAAGAGCAACTGAATGTGTAGTGTCCTTCTTCATCGTATCAAGTACATTATAACAATATTAGCCAAGAAATACTTCTTAACTAATCATTCAGTTTGAATCACAATCTTGCCTCCATTTGAAAATGATAAAAATCATGATAATATGAGTTTTTTTTTTTGTCATTGCTGTGACAAATGATCTTACAAGAGCAGCTTAAGGTAGGGTAGGCTTATTTTGGCTCACAGTTTAAGGGTATAATCCATCTTGGAAGTGGATATAAGTTAGTGAGAAAGGTTATAACTGGCAGTAAGGGGGTGAGAGGCAGCTGGTCATATTGCATCTGCAGTTAATAAGAGAGTGATGAATGCTGGCATAGTTTACTTGCTTCATGTTTTTGTTTTTATTCAGACCAGGACTCCAGCCCATGGGTAGCACTACCCACATTCAGGGTGGGCTACACAGCCAAGGTATATCTCCTCAGTGATTCATGTGTGTGTGTGTGTGTGCATGTTTATGTGAGTAAAAACAGGTTTATGCATGCCATATAGCATTCGTAGAGGTTAGAAGACAATTTCAGGTGTCAGTCCTCACCTTCCACCTTGTTTTGGACAGAGTCTCTCATTATTCACTGCTCCAAATGCCAGGCTAGCTGGACCATGGGCTTCTAGGAGATTCTCCTGTCTCTGCCTCCCTTCTCACTCCAGACATGCTGGGATTACAGAAACTAGTCATATAACATTCAGCTTCTACATGAGTTCTGGGAATCTAAACTTGGGACCTCACACTTGCATGGCCAGCAGTTTATCCACTACCTTTCTAGGTGATTCTAAATCCACTCAAGTTGGCAGTCAACATTAACCATCACAGGTTCACATCTTGTCAACTTGACATTCAAACCCATTAATTCTAAATTATAACATTCCATCTCTGGTCCTCAAAGGATCTTGGGCATCTCATAATACAACATGCATTTAATTCACCTCTAGGAAAAGATTTATCCTACACTGTGAAGTAAGAGCTGCCTAATTCACTTTAGAGTTAGCATGAGCATGTGTTCTCCTCATATTCTCATATCCACATGTACTCATCCCCCGATACTCAGTTAAGTCTGGTTCAGATACAATTCTACTATATGTAACAGTAGAATTCAGTGACCTTCCTAAATTTTCCTTCTTTATTCAATGTATATAAAGGATGCTGTCATGATTACCTAGCATCTATTCTAATTTCCTTCAGAGGTTCAGTCTGGCTCACCCTGTAGACTGAGAACTGACATGGCCCCATCCACAGCTGCCAGCCTGAGCCATAACATAAGCTTAAGTTAGTGAAATGGCATCTTTATTGTCACAGTGATTCCAAAATTTATGGATCAGCCCAGCCTAAGCTAATCAGCTCATGAAATTTACATGGGCATGACAATTAGTGAGATCATTGTAGAGGCCAGAACTAGAGCAGATACTGTTGGAAGAGAAGCTCTTTTTTCTCTGAATTGAATGTGGCAACTATATGAGCTATTCTCATACTAAGAAAGAAGCTGACCTGAGAATGGAATCAGTGTGCTTATATGAGAGAATCACAAAAGTGTATACAGAACCTGGATCACACTACACTTGAAGCTCATGCTAGTGGTGGACATCTGAATTCCATAGGCTAATTGCTCCCGTTTGACTTTTGGTTAAGTTAAAGTTTCTAATTCTGCAGTCAAAAAGCAATCTGATTAACTTGTTTTCCTATTCTGGTGTCCTCAGTAGCTAGAGCTGAGCTGTTTCACTTGAGCCCTTTCACAGGTGCCTACAGGATAAGTGCTGCATGTTTGGGGTTTTCATGTAAATTAAGAATGTGAGCAACACAAGCAGGTGGCAGCATCACTGGTGCTCTTGACTGTCAAGCTGCATTGTCTCCATGTCCTCTCCTCCTACTTGTGCTTTTACCTCCCTCTTTCTCATCTCAAATCTAAGCTCTTCCTCATGACAGGGAATGGAACAAGGAAGGGGATGGCTGAGCTTTCCTTAAATAATTCTGTGCCTCAGGGCATATTGCTTCACTTTTCTTGGCTATTGCTGTCTCATCAATTCAATCACTAGATTCTTTGAGATGGTAACTAATTTCTAGGCACCATCTCTGGCTTTGTTGTTCCACTGAAGATGACAGACCATGGGCTTAAGAGAGCATTACTGGTATTGAATTGAAGGATCCAAGAAAAACATGAGCAAAAATGTCTACCTACCTCAACGAGCAAATTAGAAGGCAGTAAGCTGGACTCCTCCCCCTGGAAAATGGGATAGAAAATGTGGTTTAATATGCTTTGAATAGCCTACAAAAATACTTTATAATAGCCTTACAAAGTGTTTGATTCATTAAGCCGACACAAACTTCAGTTAAATCACATCTTTATGCTGACTCAATGTAATCTGGAGGTTGGGGAGGAGTGGATGTCACTGTATTCTAGTTCCTACCTATACAATAGATATTCTTGGACCAGACTTGCTGGCTTCAGATGATAACAAATGTAGGAAGGAGAAAGCACTCCCCTGTGATCATTCTCAGAAATGAGGTTCAATATTTGTATGTTCTCTAGCTGAACACAGAACACTGCTTGAGGAACCTCTTCCTGATGTAAGGGTTTGGACTCATAAACTTCTGCCATGCCTGTTCGTTCATCTAGTTTTTGGCAACTAGAGAAAGCAGCAGCTACTTGAAATGTATCAGCAGCCCCCTTTACTATAACTACCTAAAGGATTTCTGCTGATACAACAGCTTTATGGAAACACACATACAAGATTGCATGCTTATTTCTTGGATCTAACTTAGAAATTGTAGCCCTGCACACAACTGAAAAGTTTCTCATGCCTGAATAAGAATTATAGAGCAGAGGTGATAGGGCAGCCACTGCCCAGACACATGGGTTATAGGCAAACAAAGCCACAGGCTGAAATCCAAGAGCTCTTGGTTAGGATTATGTTGTACTTGACAGAGCATGGTATCATTGGCTTGAGATTCAAAAGGATGCGGCCATTTGGGAGGGGAGAGGGCCCCACCCTGCCACACTGGAGCTACTGCCCTGACTTACACTGAGAAATATTTAATGCGTGCACATTTAAAGAAGCACGTATGAAAGGCTTGCTGGGAGCATTCCAACCAACAGCTCTTTCTTCAAAACTGTCTCAGCTTTTCTTCAGTGGAAACACTACTGCGATGGAGGCTTTAAGCAGCAGCTGACATATTTTTCTCATTCTTCACCCTTCTTCCGTATCACCTATGTGGTATTTTGGAAACCGTTTTCAATAATTTTCAAAGTATACTTGTACAATAATTGGATTCATTTTTACTTTCATTCACTGTGTTACTTCTATCCAAATACATATGTCACCACTTTTTTTTTATTATTTCTTATTACAGAGAGCAAGCAAGAGAGATGGGAGAGAATTGGTACTCTAGGGCCTCAGCCACTGCAATCAAACCACAGATGCTGGTGCCTCCTAGTAAGCATGTGAGTCCTTGTGCTTGCCTCCCCTTTGTGTGTCTGGCTAACATGGGATCTGGAGAGTAGAACATGGGACTTCAGGCTTCACAGGCAAGCGCCTTAACCACTAAGCCATCTCTCCAGCCCTGTCACTGCTTTTGTCTCTCCATTGACGTGGCCTTGACTCCTCAAAGTTCCAGCATCTACAGAAGCTTACATACATCCTGATCTTAGAGATCATTTCTAGAACAGGAAGCATTTCTTTGGGAGAGTCGTTATCTATAGAAGCCCTTGAGTAATCCTTCTTACCATCTCTTTTTCCAAATATAGTCCACCCATATGACAAAGTCAAGATCTTAAACATGACTGGTCCTGCCCACTCCCTAGTTATTTTATTTTTATTATTATTAATTTATTTGCATGTGCATATAAGTGTGTGTGTGTGTGTGCACCAGGATATATTTCCACTGTAAACAAACACCACACACATGTGCCACTTTGCATCTAGTTTTACATGCATACTGGGGAATTGAACCTGGGACCATTGCTTTGTAGGCAAGTGCCTTTAACCATTAAACCATCTCACTAGCCACTCCCTAGAGTTTTTATTGATTAATTACAGTGCTACCCATTGTCTGATGACACCTGCTCAAATTTTGAATCACTCTACTGTCCATTCTTGAGACAATTAAGGATGTTCCATGTATGACTGCGCCAAGACATATGCACTGTCTTCGCTGCCTAGTACAACCCATCTGCCCTAGTTTATCGGAGAAATGTCTTCATCCTTCAAGACTTGGCTCAAAGTCACTCCTCTCTGAAGTCTTTACTAAACTCCTCAGAAGGGCAGATTCACATTCTGCAGAACACAACAAGTACCTAATTGCAACAAGAAAAGTTCTTCAAAAGTGAAAGAATGCAAAATAGGTATTCTCTAACTCCAGTGAAGATAATCTACTTGTGAGGTTTTGGGAAATAGATCAAGTGAAAACATTAGGATCTGAATTTGATTCCCCAGAACCTACATGAAGAAAACTGGATGTGGTGGTATGTGTTTGTAATCCTAGACCTGGGCAGTAGGGACAAAAAGGTCCCTGGATCTTAATGGCCAGCTAGTGTAACCTACTTGACCAGCTCCAGACCAGTGAGAGACCCCATTACAAAAAAGTAAATGAAAGAAATAAAAAGAAATAAAAAGAAAAAAAGAAAAAAGTCAATGACATCTGAAGGAATGACACTTGACATTGTCCTCTGTCTTCCACACACATGTGCACATATGTGCATACACTCCTTCACACACATGTGCACCCAAGGCATACACACACACACACACACACACACACACACACAGTGGAAAAATACCCTAATTCTGCAAAATTTACACCAGCACAATTACTGGATCCCTAGAACTTAGGAAGGGTTCTGTGTAAATGTGAGCCTAAACATGATTAACTCCATAGTAAGCTTGCCCTGACAGTCTTGCCCACTACCTCATTTTGCTTTTGACATTCTTTGGTCAATGCTATAACTGAAATAGTACAAAGTTACTAGTATATATTGGTATATAGCTCAACTGATTTTGCACAAACACATACAACTTGGCATCTAGCATCAAGAGCAGAAAATAGTGTTTACACCAGTGTTAAAAAAGCTTTCCTTGTGTTCATTTCTAATCACTGTCCATATTCCAACAATAATGGCTATTTGTCATCATAATCAGTTTCCACATTCCAATAATAATGGCTAATCTTTGTCATAAGTGGTTCCACTTGTTTTTACAAATTATATAGTTTAAATCATACAAATACCTGCTTTGATGTCTGATTTTCCTATCTCAGATTTATCTACATTGTTCTATAATTATATACTTTCTAGATGCATACAGTTGAAGGATAAATTTATTTTTTATTTAAGCAACTGTTAGTATTTCTACAATGTAGAAGTAAAGGATAAAAATTGGACCCTGTAGTCTATACTGGGAAGATTTTTATTCTACCAAGGACCAGTTATCCTAAAATTAAAATCATTCCCCAGTAAAGGACAAATTAATTTGGAGGACATTTATCTTTCCTTTTTAAAAGGCTCATCCAGATAATGGATAAAGCATTGTACCACCACTCGTGGGATATGAGTGTGATTTCCATCAGCAGCAGTGACTACAGCCAAGTTCATTCTACAAATTCACACAGCAGGAGCCTGGGACACATATAACTTAGTTGTGGGCTCTCTGCTGTGTTCCAGTAATAATCTGAAACCTATAAGTAAAATCAAATACCAAACAAATCAATGTGTAAACCTATAAAGTGTTTGGGATGAAAAGAACATAACTAATACAATAGGAGAAAAATATGATTAAAAAAAAAAAAAGCAAAACTCAAAGACCCAAAGAGTGGGTTTTAAGGCACTGAATCCTGTCTTCATGAGTGTACTATGTTTATTAAACCAGTAAATTATTTCTAAAAGAATCCTAATGATCAATATCTAAAACTCAATTCAAATTATATAAGTCATGAGCAAATATCAACATTTAAAATTTCTATTCCAGCTGTGCATGGTGGTGCACACCTTTAATCCCTGAACTCGAGAGGCAAATGTAGGAAGATTGCTGTAAGTTCAAGGCCAGCCTGACACAATATAGTGAATTCTAGGTTAGTCTGGGCTAGAACAAGACCCTACCTTGAAACAAAATGAAAAGAATACTTGGGCTGGGGAGATGGCTTAGTGGTTAAAACACTTGCCTGCAAGCCTGAAGACCCAAGTTTGATTCCCCAGTCTCACATAAAGCCAGATGCATAAGGTGGCACATGCATCTGGAGTTCATCTGCAGTGTCTAGAGGCCACCCATTCTCTCTCCCTCCACCATATATGTATGTATGTGTGTGTGTATATATATATATATATATATATATATATATATATATATATATACATATGTATATGTATGTATGTATGTGGGTCTCAGGCTGTGGGTCTCCTTCTGTTCCCATTCCCCAGGGTCGTTGGCCACCGACATCCTGGGGAGGAAGAGGTCATTCTGGCTGGGTGGGTGAGTGTGAACATACGAACACACGACCACATGACGGGGCAATGAGCACCCGGGAGACCATCTGATGGACAGCACTCGTTTATTGAAAGGGTGGGTGGGTTTATAAACACTTGGGGAAGGTTGAGACAGCACGTACACACTGTATGGCAATTGGATGCATAGTTTATGGGCTGTTATCTAGATAGAGGAAGGACTAGTAACTTCAAAGCTATGGGGAAAGGATAAGGGAAGGTAGGGGGAAGGGCGGAAGAGGAGATTAACAGGAGGCTGTGACTTCAGAACTGTTGGGGGGGTGAGAAGGCTAAGTGACTTTAGCCACATGAGGGTCTCTTGGGCAGCTAGTCACAGGTCAGGAACTGTGAGGGGCAAAGTCTGACTTATGGAATGGTCAGAGCCTTTCAGGTCTGGAGGGAGCACCTTGCCAGTTCTGCCCACTCTGGGCGATGACAGCTCACTACACCCTACAACATAGGGAAGGCAATCACCATAGCCAGGGACCCCTGACAGAGGGCCAGCTGCGACCCCGCAGCCCAGGGCCCCTGGCCATGTCCAATACTTCAGGTCAGCCTCCTCACAGGTCCAGCCTGTTACTAGCAAAGCCCAACATATGTATATATATTAAATATATGTGTGTGTGTGTATATATATATATATATTAAACAAAAGCAAATAACTTTAAAAGTCAACATTATTTTTAGGAAATTATCATAGTCAACTTCGTGTTGCTGAGAGGAACCTCCAGAACAGACACAGTTTGTGGGAGGAAGGGATTTGTTTCAGTCTTAAAGATCCAGGGAAAGGTCCATAGTGATGGAAGAAGCTAGCCCCCTTTCATAAATGCATAGAGAGATAAGAAACCACCACCAGCACCACTAGAAGCAAGCACACACCAGGAACTCCAGGCACAGTTCAAGCGCTCTGTACGCCTTTAGGCTGAAATTCAGATCCACCCCCAGTGACATGCTCCCTCCTATAGCACGATTCTGCCTACTAGGGGCAGAAGCTGTAAACTCAGATTTTAGTAACACCTGAGTCTAGTAGCGGACATAAAGTACCACAGAAATCAGATCAACAGTCAGGAAAGTGCACATAGCATCAGCATCCATCCCAGTGGTTTATCATAAATTCTGTATATCTAATACTGGGGTCAACAAATAGAGCATTTGCCAGCATATCCATGCTATTACCCTCCCAACCCCTAAGTCCCTCTCTCCCCCCAAATCAGTCACTAAGATAACTGTCAGAGTAACCACTCTACCCTTTGCTTTACTTGCCTGCAACCTAAGTAGACCTTGTCCACGTATTTGTTGTGAAAGTCTTTCATGCTAATGATTTCATCACTCTTTTTAATTACTCCGGCTATAAAACTGAATGTATTTTAACTGTTCAGATTTTAAGTATCTAGTTGATATTCACATTCATGTGAATTATTTTACTGTGTAATTCCTGTGAGGCCCTCAGGTGACATTTAGGTAGGCATGGTCATTTTTCTTCCAATTAAATGATGTCTGAATTACTTGTGACTTATCGTTTCCCCCCTTTATTTATGCAAGTATTATTATCTAGTTCTTTTGCAAGCTTCACTCTCTTCCCTTCTCCCTACACTGAAAAGTTTCCCCCAGGGCTTATCTTTGGTAGGTAATATCTCATACAAAATAAAACTCCCACAAATACTATGTCTTCTCCTTAGCCTGTAGAAAATTACCAGAGATCATCATTAAAAATGCAAATTCATGGGCTGGAGAGATGGCTCAGTGGTTAAACATGCTTGCTTGCAAAGTCTGAAGGCCTGGGGTTGATTCCTCAGTACCCATATAAAGTCAGATGCATAGGGTGGTACATGTATCTGAAGCTCATTTTCAGTGGCAGGTGGCCCTGGTATGCCCATCCCCCCCCCCACTCTTTCTATCTCCATCCCCCTCTGTCTTTTCCTCTTTGTCCTTGCAAGTAAATAATAAATAAAATATTTTAAATAAACTCAAACTCCATGCTGTGTGTGTAGCTCAGTGTTTGCCTAGCATATGTAAAGGCTTAGATTTGATCTCCAACACCACATAAAATGGGCTCGGTGGTGCATCCCTTTAATCCTAGCACTGGAGAGGTGAAGACAAGAGGATCAGACGTTTGAGATCATCCCTGGCTATGCAGTGAGTTTGAGACAAACCTGTGCTACATGAAACACTATCTCAAAAAAACGCAAATTCCTAAATCCCATGAAGTTTTGAGTTCCAGAGATGTGAGAAGTGGACCCAGAACACATAATGGTGCCCAGTGTTTCTATCAGTTCTGGACCCACCGATAACTTTTTAAAACCACTAAAGTCTTGCTCCATCCAATGAACTTGTACACAAAACATATACACATACCACTCATACAAGGACAAGCACATTCCCACATACACTTAGCAAGGGGGACAGCTCTGCAGCAAGAAACTCAGTGGCAAAGTATCTCCACACTAGGTCCAGATTTTGCTCATGTTGGAACTTAGTCTGGCAGAAAAAATACCCCAAAGGCAGGAGGCAAGTTTTCAGACATTGAATGGATGCCATTTAAAATCGCATGCTCTTGTGAATCCACTAGTAAGTCACTTTTAAGTCTCCAAAGATTTCAAAAGATTAGGAGAAATTAAAAAAAGAAAAAACAAAAAAATTAAAAAGTAGACAAGTGCTGGAAATTTTGATTCCTAGACCCTATAAGTAGCTGGCCAAAAAACAGCTCAAGAATGAGTACGTTTCCATTTTCTTTTTTTTTTTTTTAATTTTTCATTATTATTTCTGTTTTTACAAAGTTTGTAGTCTTATATCCCTCCCATCCCACTTCATTGTATTCATTGTGGGTAATTAAGGCCTTCACCATTTTCTGTGTTGGAGGGGTGCTGTGCCTCAGGATATTTCTATCCACCCTGTGGCTCTTACAATCTTTTGACCCCCCTCTTCCACAATGTTCCCGGAGACTCGGCAGTTCTGTTAGCAGCATGATTAGTTCTGAGTTCTCTGTATCCTCTGCATTTCTGCTTTCATGTGTTTTGATTAACCACACTGTCCATCACTGTTTCCCTGGAGCTGGTTGTCAGGTTAGCATTCAGAACAGTACTCATGCCATTACTTTCTCCACAAATTTCTCCTGGGCCTGGGTAGGTGGCGTGTCTCCAGGTTGGCAATAGGATATCTTTACTTGTCATATTGATGACTTTTAGATCTCCCCAGCATTCTCACTATCTGTAAAATAAAATAGATTCTTTAATCAAGAGTGAGAGCAGATTTGATTAAGGGACATGAATAGTGATTTGAGAGTCTTCTTGATGAGTATGCCCACTCTACTTATCCAGAGAGCAATGGGGGCTTCTCTCTGGTGTCTAGGTATTTCCTGACCATGAAGTCTTGACTCGCTTACCAGTACCACATATGAAGTCTCTCTCACTGAAAGGGTCTCTTATCCAATCAGAAGGCAGTTGGTTACTCACACAGGATGTGTGCCACTATTACATAGGTATGTACTTGTTGGCCAGCTGGTTTATTGCATAATTACAGGGTCCCATGCTTGTTCATGTTGTTGGTGATAATTATCCTCCTGTGGCTCCCATGACGCTTTCCCATGCATGATGATCTGCCAGAAGAGGCATGGCTTTCTTCTCAGTGTCCTGTGACAAGAAGCCTAGGGTGTCTTCAGTAAAAGGGTCTTACCTTTTAGTTATGGCAGGTAACCAAGTGCTTTGGCAATGGTTTGCATTGTTATGGGGACCTCTTGGGTCTCCCTGAGAAACATCTCCTGTGGAGAGTAACCAATTCTAGTCCTGAGATTCACCAGCTAGAGCCAATGGTTTTATGACTAACTTTTCTCCACCTTCTGCTAGGCACTTATGTCTTCACTATCCCCCACTTTTAATTGAGGGTTATATGTTGTATAATAGTGTCTTAGAAGAGGGGTTCTATTTTACTGATTTATTTTGTCTTTACTTTTATGTAATTTCCCTCCTCATCTCTCTTTCCAATACTTCCCACCCCCATGACCCTTCCCCTTCACTTTCATTCCCTTTACAATCTGCCTCCTTTTCTCCTTCCCTATTTCATTTTAAATTTTATTTATTTAGTTATTTATTTATTGTTAACAACATATTTCGTATGGATACATCATGTGTTTGGTACTCTCTTTTCCCATGTCCCTGCCCCCATCCCATTGGGGACACTCCTCAGTGGGGTTGCAGGTATTCCCCATGGGACTGTGGGTTATGCATTGTAAGAGCAACAGTAAGTAATTTTTTTGGTGGGGGAATCAATGCCTCTGGGCATGATGTATCAACCTGTGGCTCTTACAATCTTTCCTTTCTGCTCCCACTTTTGCAAAATTCCATGGTGGGTGAATGTTAAGTCTACTTCAGTGATGAGTGCTTAGGAGCCTCTGGATCTCTGCTTTGGTAGGTATTGAGTATCCTCAGGGTCTGTCTCCTGTACCCTGATGCAGATTATCAGGTCCAGCATGGAAGCAGCTTTCATGCTTGTCTCCCCACTTCCTCTGTGGATTCAGCTGTGGCTTGGCTGAAGTGCGAGGGGTAATTTATCCTCTCACGTCTTGATACCTTCTGAAAAAGAAGAACAGATTCTCATGGCCTGGAGAGATGGCTTAGTGGTTAAGCACTTGCCTATGAAGCCTAAGGACCCTGGTCTGAGGCTCGATTGCCCAGGACCCACATAAACCAGATGCACAAGGTGGCACATGCATCTGGAGTTCATTTGCAGCGGCTGGAGGCCCTGGTGCACCCATTCTCTCTGTCTGTTTGTCACTCTCAAATAAATAAATAAATAATAAACAAAACATTCAAGAAGAAGAACAGATTCTACAACAGAGAGTGAAGTCAGCATAGTTTAAATGGAATAAGCATTATTAATTTAGGGACAATTTGATATATGTAACCCCTCTTTTAGCCAAAGACTAGTGAGAGATTGACACTGGAGAGCATAATCTTTATCCCCATAGGATTCTGATCTGGTTCCCAATTCCAGATATGGGTTCCATTACACTGAGCAGATCCCTTAGCCAATCAGAAAGCTATTGCTTACCCATTGAGGCTGTGTGCACTACTGCACTGGTATGTACATCCTGTCAGGGAGTTTGCTTCTGAGTAGCTTAGAGATCTTGTTGCTCAGACCATTTTTGGCTACTTTCGCCCAGTAGCTCATGTAGCTCTTTCCAGCACCAGACAAGATAACTCTCTGGGGATGTACTTTCTTCCAGATTCCAGCCAGTTCTCTCCATGCTCTGTGTCAGCAGCATATGGTGTCTTCAGCATAGGGTCTTACCTTTTGCCTCAGGTGGTGTTGCACAGTCAGGTTTGCATTGCTTGCAGAAATCACCTGACCAAGAACAGCTTGTGGGGAAAAAAAGGTTTATTTTGGCTTGCAGACTTGAGGGGGAAGCTCCATGATGGAAGGGGAAAATGATGACATGAGCAGAGGGTGGACATCACCCCCTGGACAACACAAGGTGGACAACAGGAACAGAAGTGTGTGCCAAACACTGGCATGGGGAATCTGGCTATAACACCCATAACCTACCCCCAACAATACACTGCCTCCAGGAAGCTTTAATTTCCAATTACCATCAGCTGGGGAACATCTAAGTTTATGTGGGACACCTGAACCAAACCACCACAGGTGGGTAATCCAGTGCTTTGCCATAAAACTGTCTTGATTTGGGGACCTCGCAGTTCTCTCTGATCAACAGCTCAATGTGGGTAGCAACCAATTTCTGGTACTGGAAGTTACAGGACAGAGACAAAATTAAAAAAAAAAATGTTGCATTTTCTTTATCATTTAGTTCTAGAAATTTATAGATTTTCTTTTTGATTTCTTTAGCAACCCATTCATTGTTTAATAGCAATTTTGGGGGTCTCCAGGAGTTTGTGTTTTTTCTATTGTTTCTCTTGTTGTTAGTTTCTAGCTTCATTATGTTGTAGTAATAAAAGGAGTTATGTCAATTTTCTTAGATGCACACCTAAGACAAATAAAAATATATCTCCCCATGAATGCTCATAACAGTACTATTACTTATAGCCCAAAGTGTAGATATATCCATAAAGCATGACATATCTACACAATTACATAGTTGCCAACCAAAGTAAATGAAGGAAGTATGCATGCTACACATATGAACTGTACACACATTTGGCTAAATGAAAAACTCAGCAACAAAAGGCCACATATTATATGATTTCTTTTGTTTGAAGTATTCAGAGTAGGCTTATCTATAGAGATATAGACAGGATGCATAAGGCTTTGGGGCAATACTGTGTCATATCAATTTCATCAATTTTCTGGTATTAAAACTGGTATTCCATCTGTATGAGATACTGCCAAAGGGGAAGATGGGTAAAAATGCATACATTTATATTGTTTTTGTCTGGAATTATTTTGAAATAAAAAGAACTTCCAATGCCATTAGATCACAAATATTTTATGTATAGAATAACTAAGCAATTGTTTATAATGAAACTAATTTTGAAATAAAAAGTCATGAAGATAATCAGCATCCTCAATGAGGAGGGTCCCTTTGGAAGGGGGGAAGGGATGAGGGCAAGGATGGTACCAACATGAGCTGTTTACATACTGAGTATGCCCATGCTGATAAAAAAGTACATGAATAATGGAGGTATATTTGCTGTCTTATGCCTATCTCATATCAAACTTTTACTCTTTACTATATTTTTCTTTTACATTTAAAAATATTTGTATATATGTGGGTGTATAATTTATATCTATATGTAATGGTGGGGGACAAGTGCCACAGCTCATGTTTGAAGGTCAGAGAACAACTTTGGGTGTCAGTCCCCACCTTTGACCTTGTTTGAAGCAGGGTCTCTGCTGTTCACTGCTCTGTATACCAGGCTGGCTGGCCTGCAAGCTTCCAGAATTCTTCTGGCTCCACCTCCCATTTCACCATCAGAGGGCTAGAATTACAGATGCTTTTAAAATTGGTTTTAAAATTGGTTCTGGGACTGAACTCAGTTCATCATGTTTGTACACTAGGCACTTTTACCTTCTAAGCCATCCCTTCAGCCCCTTTATATTTCAAACCAAAGAGATTGGGGATGAGGAGATGGTTGAGTGGATAAAACCCTTGACACATAATGTGAGTACCTGAGTTTGGAACCCCATTATCCATGTAAATTTGGACACTGTAACAGGCATCTGTGATCCCAGCAGGACTACAACATGACCATAGGCGGCCACAGAAGAATCTCCCAGAAGTTCATAGGCCAGCTAGCTTAGGAATGTAGAAATGAATGCTGAGAGACTCTGCATCAAACCAGGTGGAAGGCAAGGACTGACACCTGAAGTTGTCTTCACACATGTGACATTTCACATGCACACCTACATGCATACACATAAACACACACACACAAACATACACACACATCAAAAGGAAGATGTTATAAATGTCTAACATTTTAAAAACTACTATGTAAATTAACCTAAAAATCCCAAGTTATTACATTTTATATATAATTTATATGCATTTTCCCAAAATCATCATGATAGTTTAGTCAAAGAACTATCAAGGAAGCCTTTTACTTTTGCTTGTATTAAAAAGCAAAGATTAAAAACTAGAAGATAATGAGGCTTATACCATGTAATTAGAAGGAAATTGAAAAAATTAAACATGAGAATTCTAGGAGCTTATGAGATGTAATTTTAACAATTTACAACTATATTTCAGAGCATTGCTAGGGCCATAGGTCACTGGTAGAGCATTTGCCTAGCATGTAGAAGGCCATTGCTTAGCATGTAAGAGAAAGAATATGAATCTTGAATTATGATGGTAAATCTTCAGTGGACTACCAATTAAATAGTGTAGGACAGAATTAAATACCATATAGAAAACATAACATTTTATAACATATACATTGGGCCAATAAGAGAATCACAAACATAAAGCCGGGCATGATGGCGCATGCCTTTAATCCCAGCACTAGGGAGGCAGAGGTAGGAGGATCGCCATGAGTTCGAGATCACCCTGAGAATATAGAGTGAACCCCAGGTCAGCCTGAACTAGAGTGAAACCCTACCTTGAAAAACCAAAAAAAAAAAAGAATCACAAACATAATTTATTTGATAATATTCTAAATAAAATTTTTAAAGAAGAATGCACTTAATTGAGACAATAGGATAGCACATGGGAAGATATTTTTGCATTTCACTACAAAAATTATATAAGAGGAAACACAATAATAAATGTAAAGTAAAAAAAATTATTGACATTTGCTCTGAGCTTCCATCAAGGGAAAAATACTCTATTAAAAATACAATAGTCAGTAGAATAGACAAGAAAAGTATGAAAAATTTCAAAGCTAGTAACTATAAAATACTATAATGAAGAATTTATTTGAAAATAAAAATTATATAGTCATATTAAAATATATTTCTTTTGGAATATATCAATGGTATGGTTATTAGGAACATATTTAACTAAAAATAAATGATTCAAATATAAAATAGTAGCAAAATAATTATTTTTGTATTATTTTCAGTGTTTCTATAATCCACATACACATTTTTTGACGGTTCAATTTAATCAATTTTCTGAGATTTATTGGATATATAGTCGATAGTCCCTGATATAAGCAAGGCTAGTTCAATTTTACAAAGATGTATGAAGCAGAATTTCTTAGGAACTGACTCTAAAAGTCATTGCTGATAAAGTGGGTGGGGCAGGGATTGAGAGAAGGGAAGGAAAAGCCAGCAAAGAGGGACAAAGAGTGCATGCCAAATGACAGTAAAAGATTTTAATTATTTCCTACCAGTGACCACCTTTGCACAGATCATTTATTTTCTCTGAGCTTCAGTTGTTTTCACATATAAAATGGGGAGAGCCTACTCTTAGGAATGTAGGGAAGAGTGTGTATGAGTGTTTGTAAATGTGAAGTAATAGTAACTGTGGAAATGACTCAGGAAGGCAGCCACAGGCCTGGGGAGATGGCTCAATGGGTCACCGTGCTTGCTGTGCAAGCATGAGGACCTGAGTTCAATCCCCAGCCCATACATAAAAACCCGAGAATGACTATGCATGCTTGTAATCCTAGTCCCCTGGAGGACAGAGATTTCGCTGGTCGGCTAGTTTGACAGCTGCTATATGGCAGCTTCAGGTTCAGTGAGAGACTCCATCTCAGGCAAACTAACTTGAAGATCAATGGATAGAAGATATGTGACTTTGCGCTCAGTTCTATGCACACGTGTACCTGGGGTACAAACATCTGCATGTATACACGCATACACACACACACCACACCACACATACTACACACACACAAACACACACACGCACACTCACGAAAAAAAATAAAATATGACAGCAGCCAAAGCAACAAAAAAAGCCCTTTAAGAATCAAAGGAGAAAGGAGCATTTGGACTGGCCTTTGGCTAGTTGAGAAGGCAAATATTTGGATGACTTGGGCATGGAGATCATTCAGGGTTCACTTGGTTGTCCTAATGAGACATTTTGTTAGGTGCCTGACCCTGATGGCAGAGTTGATTACTTTGTGGTCAGCCAGGAGTCAACATGCGTGGCATCACTGTGCATCTGCACATGTAACTTTCCAGTTTTTCCTTGGCTCCCTGCCGTGCTGCTCAGTGCTCCTCAGCCCTTGCCTATGAATTAAAGGACCCTCTGATGTGTTACTAAAGTGCCTCTACTCCCTGATCTGTGATGTCTGTCTGCCCTAAGGAAACAGACCCACAATCATGATTCAGGCCCACTGGTGCCCAGCTTGGCAGTATTCTGGTTATGCCATCTCTCCACCTGGTGACTTGTCTCCCAGGTAGCCATTTCTGTGAGGTGTGTGGCTTGAGCTATGTCTGTCTCTCAGAATTACACTCTAAAGGTACAATGGTAAATCTCCATTAGGGGCTGGAGAGATGGCTTAGTGGTTAAGGTGCTTGCAGGCAAAGCCAGAGGACCCAGGTTCAATTACCCAGTACTCACATAAAGCCAAATGCACAGCTGGCCTGTGTGTCTGAAGTTCGTTTGCAGTGGCTAGAGACCTGAGCATGCCTATTCTGTCTCTCTTTCTCTCTTTCTCTGCCTCTCTAAATAAATAAATTAATTAATTAATTAAATATAAATCTCCATTAGTCAAGTAGAATCACATCCCAAGATTGAATCATTTATTTTTTTTACTGTGAGCTCTCTTCCTTGACCCCACAATCCGAGGTCATTTCTAAGTCTCTCCTGCTTCCTGAATATTTGGGTTCTCAAACAATTCCATTTCCTGTGTTGTCTCCATCTTTTCTCATGATCTTAGATGGAGCACTCCTTGTAGGAAAATGCATCCTTCCCGAATGAGAACTCTAGAACTGATTTTCAGAACATCCTGTTAAAGTCTCTTAAATGTGGGCCATCCTTGAAGACATCCCACTTAAACATCACAAAACAAAAAAGGAAAAAAGTCACCACCTACAGTGGGCTGAGCATTGCCTAAATGAAAAAGAGAAGGCCAAGGTCATTTCTCACCAAGGACTCCTTTATCTACTCCTCCAGGGCAGGATGTTGGAGAACCTGGCCCCTAGAGTCCAAGACTAGGTTCAAATCTGTTCTAATCTCTACTAGTTTATATCACTTTGCACAAATCATTCATCACTCCTTATCAGTTTCTTTACCCGTCAAGGGAAAATTGCTTCAACAGCTTCCGTATGGGATTACGTAAGGATCAATCTTGAGATTGAGTAATGCATGAAGAACACCTGGAGGACAGGCTGCATAAGTGACACTCAACAGTGATTGTAGCCAATCTGTTAAAATATGATATTATAATGAAATTCACTAAGATCCTGCAGGAAGTGAATGACTCAAGACCACATGTCACCGTTCTGAGTTAATGGCAGAACTTGAACACTTATCAGATGTTTAGTTGCCTTAGCATTTTTGTTTTGAGACAAGGTCTGATGCATCCCAGACTAGTCTCAAACACCTAGCTAAGGATGACTTTGAACTTCTTATCCTCCTGCCTCCACCTCCTGAGTGCTAGGATTACAGGCTTGCACCACCATGCCTGTTTTTTAAAATATATTTTATTTATTTATTTGAGAGAGAGAGAGAGAGAGAAATGGGCATGCCAGGGCCTCCAGCCATTGCAAACAAACTCCAGATGCATGCACCCCCTTGTGCATCTGGTTTATGTGGTCCTAGAGAATCAATCCAGGATGCTTTGGCTTTGCAGGCAAATGCCTTAACTGCTAAGGCTTTTCTCCAGCCCCCTAAACCCAGAGCCTTGTACACACTAGGTAAGCACTCTACCAACTGAATTATAAGCCCTTCCTACCATGCATTTATGTATTTATGTATTTATTTATTTACCATGCATTTTTTGAAAGTCTACTTTGTAACATGTGCTGAGCCAAAAGCTGGTCATGCTAAGATGAATTAACTAATTAGGAGCACCAAAGAATTCATATGCTTACAGAGAACATGGCTCCTATATAAATAATTAAAATCTGATAAGTAAACAGAAGCTACATAAAATGAAGTGAATTAGCTGGAGTAATTCTTTTGCAGATAAAGCAAAGTTAGTAATAGATTTGATTTTGAAGGGTATCATTCAAGCTACGTATGTGTAAGAAATGTCTTTTGGGGAAGAAAAAACAGCATGGGTAGAAGATGGGCAAACTATGTGGGAATTAAAAACTCCATAGGGGAATTAGCAAAAACTGATTGATTAAAGTTATCAAAGCGTATGGTACAAGATGCTTGGCTGTCCAGCTGTGGCACCATGACAGACACTATGGGACAGAACCAAATGGGAAGTTCTTGGAGCAGAAGATGCAGCTGTCATGGATCATGGGTATTGTCTGGGAAGCAGCATGATGGTTTTCTAGAAACCCCTGGCTAACTACTCATAGTTCATGCTAAAAGCCAGCAAGATGAGCTATAAGCAAAAGTGAAAACTTTGATGACGTAACAGTAATAAAGAATGAACTAAGCCAGGCGTGGTGGCGCTCGTCTTTAATCCCATCACTCTGGAGGCAGAAGTAGGAGGACACAGTGAGTTCAAGGCCATGAGACTACACAGTGAATTCCCGGTCAGCCTGAGCTAGAGTGAGACCCTACCTCGAAAAACCAAAAAAAAAAAAAAAAAAAAGTCTGAACTATACAATCTGTGGGAGCTTTTAACAAGGGCGGGGCATGGTGGCTGGCTTCTTCCTCCTGTACTGCAAGCACAGACAGCTCAGTGAGGGCCTGTGCGGTCTTGCTGTAGCTTATATTCCAGTTCCATCTGAGACCTCTCTTTCCTATTCCATACTTGGTCTTTCTCAATTTGGTCTCCATTAACAGATCATCTCTTCTTTGCTTCAAAACACTTGTCCATGCTGATCACTTTTCTTCCAATACCCATAACTTCACATGGTTTATTCTATATTTTCTTAAGATCTCATGTCTCAATGTCTCCAGCTCAGAGAGCCTCCTAAAAAGCACAAAATAACCATCTCTATACATGTGCTTTGTATCACATAATCATATGTATTTTCTTTCCCCAAACCCTTCAAACTATAATTATATTTTATATTTATTTCCTCAATTGGATCTCTCCCCACTACCTTGTGAGTTTTGTGGAAAGTGACAAGCATTTTTGTTTCACATGGCCAGTTCCTGGAACATAGAGTATTCAATTTTTTTTTTTTTTAATGAATGAAAGAAAGGTAACTTGGGAGGTAATGTTTTGTGGGAAGAATGGAGACTCCATAGCCTGGTGCCAAAGACAACACTTTAAGTCATGAATCTTATTTCCTCCACATATTTCCTGTTTGCCCTGGTGAAAAACTGTCTTTTTGGCACCTACCTCAGCTCTATCTAAAATAAGAGTATTAACACTCATAGAGTGTTTGCTTATTAAGAACACAAGACTACTTCAATCATCTTAGTCATAGGTGACCACTTCTCAAGGTGAGAATCAAAATGAGATTGACTTTAATGGGAGAGCATGAGATACAAGGGTCCCCAAAAGGAAAACCGGGGCATGATGACAACAGAAAAGAGTAATTGCATTTAGAACCAGTTCTAGGAATAATTAATTTACCAGGAGCTGTTTAGTGTCTTCATGGGGGAAACACTGCTGGCTGCTGACAAAGTCTCTATGATGAGGCAGATGCTGGACCCACCTCCAGTAGCGACAATCAGTAATTCTGACCCAGACAATATTTAAACTGAAGGAGGAATCGAAGCACATGCTCAGCTCCCTGTCCTGTTATCATTATCATTAGTTCAGAAACTCACCTGTTCACACATGCTTTATCTACCAATGATGAGATAACACTCCCTGGTAACTGGACAGATGCTACCAGACGCCAAGGATGCATGCAAGAAAACAGTATTTCACCCTGCAGCAGCAGCCGCGTCCCCATTAATCACTCAGGCCAGACCCTGAGATCAGTTGCATTCTACCAGTAACAAGCAAACACTGCAGGCTTTGGGGCCATCCACAACCAGGGCTAGGGGAGAGAAGCCTGGAGCCTGTTAATGGTGGGCTGTCATGAGTTTCATTTTCCCACCCTCACAAGTGCACACACATACCCTCACCAAAAAGTTTTCATTCTCTTGCAACACTACCCACATTGTTCCCGCTTGACTGCCCTGACCACTACTGTCACTCTGAGAGATGTTCTTCCCCTGGAAGGCTGTCTGTGGTGACTGATAATCGAGTAGGACAATGGCTTCCGTCTTCTACCCGACTCCAAACTCTACCACCTCCACGCAAAATAAATTGTTACAGTCATGAGAAACTTTTTATTCAACAAACAAAAAAACAAAAAACACAAAGTACCATGACGATGGAACTGTGACTAATATTGGAATTTAGCAAGAAGTCAGCTCTGGTTTCATGAGTCTGCACTAAGACTTTGGGAACCTTTTGCCACTAAAGCTCATGATGAATGACTCAAGGAAGAAAGGATTGCCGTTTCTTAGGCTTCTTCTCTTTCAGTGTCAATTTCAAGCGTAGGTAATGGGGAGTGGCATGCAGGAATATAACAAACTTTCCTGTTGACTGACAAAGGTAAGCTACTCCCACATCAGTCTTAGTATCCGAGGCTGTGAATTGGGGCTCAGAACTGATTCAGAAATGGGAGTTACCAGGACAGAACTATAAAGCATGCTTCTTTTTCTCCGTTTAGACTGAACCCATTGTCTCACCCAGGAAGTTAAGCAAGGTAGACTCAATCTGATTGCTTGAGACAGCTCACCTCTTGCACTGGTTTTCTGTATGTAATTTTCATCTTTCAGGGAATTTGAAAGAATAATCATATATAGAAGTTTGTGTAATGTTCTGTCAGACTTAACCACTATTTACATTTTGCCTAGTGGGTTTTATTATTTGCTGGCTTGTGTTGTGTATGTGTGTGTGTGTTCCTCATCTTCCCAAAGTTGCATACATCATACTCTTTTTCTCAAAAATGCCTCAGCCTGAATATCCTCCTAATTGGAACAATCATAGTATAGCCATCAAAATCTGGAAGCCTAATCGTGCTCCATCACTACCATCTTAACCTATTAACATCCCTGTTCAAAACCCAACACAGTGTCCATCCTTGCATTGAGTTACCCTGCATCTTTGTTTCTTTTAATATGAACATTTTGCTCACTTTTTCTGAGGGTTTCATGACTTTATTTTTTGTTTTCTCATAAGCCAGGGTCTTGCTATATAGCCTGGGATGACCTGGAACTCCCTCTATAGCCCAGACTACCTCCAACTCACAATCTTCCTGCCTTGGCCTCCCAAGTATTGAAATTACAGAAATTCATCACTATGCCTGGATCATGACCTTAACAGCTTACAATCAGGTCTCTAATTTGAGTTTTTCTGCTATATGCTTGTGATTAGGGTTAAACAAAAAGTAAAGAAATTTCACTAGAAAAACAGAGAAGAAATCTCTGGGACACATAGGAGATCTATGACCCTTACACAAACAGTTTCTAGCACGGGGCACACAGTCAGCTCCTCGGGAAGTGACTCCTTGGTAGTAAGACTTACCAGATGAGTCGTTACTCATGGGATCAGTTCATAGTAAGCTAAAGACTATACTGGGCTACTGGCAAAGTCAAAATGTGAGTTTTAAAATAATGAAACATAGTCTAAATAACTGAATTCCAAAACAAGACCCAGAAATGTTTAAAGAAATTATGAAGAAGAAAAAATAGCACCTGATGATACAGAAATCAGAATATTTTTGTCCAAGCAGAAATTGACAATCAAGCCAAGAAGCAGGAAAATATTATTCAAACTCAGGAAAAAATAAAAACAGACTTAAAATAACATAATTATTTAATTTGGCAGACAAGAGTGACAAAAAAGAAGACTCAATTTTTATAGACAAAAAGTTTAATATATTCCTAAATTTAATGTCAGATCAGATTTTATAGAATAAAATGCTGGTGAGCCAAAAGGAAAGGAAACAGAATGGATCCACAGTAAAATAAATTAAACAGACTACACTCAAATGATGACCTGTGGGGCAAGATCACACATTCTCATACAAGTGTAACTGGAGACATTGAAGAAGGTTGGGGTGGATAAAAAAGGGAATAAAAATGATAATATAAATTCATCCAGTTTGATGAAAACCATGAACATACAGATCCAAAACACATTTAATTTAGTCAAAGAAACAAAGATGAAAAGGATACTACTAATTAGAAGCAACTCATGTATGCAGAAATTATAATTATTTCTTTAAAAATAACTGTGACCCAGGAATTCTATATTCAGTGAAAAGCTTTTTCCAAAAAAAGCAAAAAATAAAGACTTCTAAAATTTTTAATTATTTATTTTATTTATTAGAGAGAGAACGCAGTAGATAGAAGAGAGAATGGGAGTGTCAGGGCCTTCAGCCACTGCAAATGAACTCCAGAAGCATGTGTCACTTTGTACATATGGTTTATGTGGGTCCTAGGGAATTGAAGCAGGGTTCTTTGGTTTTACAGGCAAGTGCCTTAACTGCTAAGCCATCCCTCCAGCCCAGAAATAAAGACTTTTTTTTACATAAACATGCTAAAGTGAATCATTACCAGAGACCTGATTTGCTAAAAATTAAAGAAGTCCTTCAGTCATGAGAAAGTGATACCAGATGGGTTTTTGGTTCTCTCCGAGGAAAAGAGATATTGAGAAACAGTAAGCATAATGCATCATATTTGTTTTAACCCTCTGAAAATATGAGTACTTAAAGCAATAATAACATCAATATATTCTAAAGGTCATAGTGTATGTATAAATGCAATGAATGACAACAATAGTATGTATACTATGGTCAAGAGGGGGTTACATAGAAATGCACTGTGTAATGCCCTTATACAGCGTGTGAAGCAACATAATATGTTAAGTACAAGATGAATACTACCAACACTATAGCAATCATTAGAAAAAAATGTCAAAACATAAACTCGTCTACAAAAGAAATAGAATTACACAAATATGCAACTTATCCAAACTTTGTTGTTAAAGAACTTAAATCCACTAAGTTATTAACTGATTTACTTCTACATAACCTCTGTTCAATAAAGACATTAAAAGGGAATTAGAAATGGCTGAACTACATGAAAATGCACACAAAATACAGCAAGATTTGATGGATGTAGTGAAAGCAGAGCTTATGAGAAAAGTCAGAGAATCAAATGCAAAGGAAAAATTCAAACCAATCATTAAATTTCCCAATAAAAACAGAAAAGGTGAAGCAAATTAATCCCAAGGTGAAAGAAGGAAATAATAAATAGTAAAAATCAATGCAATACATAAAAGAGTCTAATAGTTTAAGCAGGAAACACTAACAAGACAAAGAAATGAGAACATTAGGTACATATTTATCTTCCAACTCATCAAGATATATACATTGATTGGCCGGGCGTGGTGGCGCACGCCTTTAATCCCAGCACTCGGGAGGCAGAGGTAGGAGGATCGCCGAGAGTTCAAGGCCACCCTGAGATTACATAGTGAATTCCAGGCCAGCCTGGACCAGAGTGAGACCCTACTTCAAAAAACCAAAAATAAAAATAGAAATAAAAAATAAAGATATATACATTGATTGTGTAAAGCTTTTGATGCCAATTATACCTCACTAAATTGGTATGAAAAAATAAACATGGAGCTTGTGATATAAGTTTAAGCAGATTATTACATAAAATACCAAGCAATAATTTGAGCTGTAAATTCATTAATACAAAACCAATAGGCTAACACAAAAATAAAATAATTCATGCAGACATCTTTTAATCCTTAGATTTTTATCATAAAAATGTATGAAGAAGGAAGCTGGGAAGATGTGAAGTGATGGCCATGCAATTATGAGCTTGGATGTCCAGTACCCACTTAAATGCTGGGCAAGGCAATATTTGTCTGTAATCCTAGCACTGTGGAGATGAAGAAAAATCCCTGAGCAAACTGGCCAGTTAGTCTGGACAAATCTGCAATATCTAGTTTTAGCAAGAAATTCTGTCTCAGAGAATAAGTTGGAGAGTGATAGAGAAAGACATCTGTGACTGATCTCTGACCACCACACACACACACACACACACACACACACACATACAAATATGTACATGTGCACCTGCATACATGTGTGTGCTCACATATACACATGCACACATAAATACAAAATATGAAGAGGGCTGGAGAGATGGCTTAGCGGTTAAGGCGCCTGCCTCCTAAGCCTAAGTACGCCCGTTCCAATCTCCAGATCCCACGTTTATCCAGATGCAAAGTGACGCAAGGTGCAATGCTGCACTTGACAACAAGGGGGCACATGCATCTGGATTTCATTCACAGCAGCTGAGAGCCTGCTGGCACACCCATCTCTATCTGTTTTCCTCTCCCCCTCTCTCTGTCTCTCTCTGTGTCTCTCTCCAAAAGAAAATGTGAAGAAAAATGCTCTGTAAGTTAAAGCTTTGTTTCTGACTCTGTCTTTGATTGTGTTTTCATTTTGTAGAATATATCTCAATGATTCTGAGTCAAAGATGTTTATAAGCAAAGTTCCATTTTGTATTCTTTAAAGACAAAACCCCACCTATTTATAATAGTTGCTAGTTCTTTATTACAGAAATCAGTTTTTAACAAAATAGCTTAAGGCTTAAGTTTTACCAATTTTTCATTTGTAAACTGTGAATGACAAAACACAAATTTATAGCAACCAGTGACTTGTATTCCTCTTTTAAAAACTTAATTTCCTCATTACTATAGCATAATACCTGACTAAAAGCAACTTAATGGAGGAAGGGTTTGTTTAGGCTCACAGTTTGAGGGTATAACCATTATGGCAGAGAAAGCATTGTGGCAAGAGTAGCTCTAGTTGTGGTGGCAGGAATGTGAGGCTGCTGGTCACATTGCACCTGCAGTCAGGAAGCAGAGAGATGGCTGTTTGCTCACTTTTTCCTTTTGACTCAGTCCAGGACCCTAGTCCATAAAATAATGCTGTCTACATTCAATATGGGTCTTCCCTCTTCAGTTAAATTTCTCTAGAAATACCCTCACAGAAATGCTTAGAGGTTTGTCTCCTGGATGATTCTAAATCATATCAAGTTGACAATCAAGGTTAACTATTATATGACCATCTTTTGTCAACTTGAGACCCAAACACATCACTTTCAAATCATCACATTCCACCACTGGCCCCATAGGCTCACAAACATCTCATAATTTGAAGTTGCAAGAGGCAACTTCAAAAGTTCCCATAGTCTTTTCTCAACACTGTTCAAATGTCCCAAGCCTAAAGTTTCTTATGATACTCAAGACAATTTCTTAACTGTGAATTCCTGTAAAAACAATAAACAAGTTGCACACTTCTAATGTCTCTTCTGAAACTCAAGAAACTTTTAACTGTTGCCCCCAGTAAAATAAAAAAAAAAAAAGTTACACACTTGCCATTTACAAAAAGGGATGACTTACAATTCCATCCAAAGGGGAGACTCAGTGCATAGTATGGAAATACCACATCAAATTAAGACCAAAACCTAGCAGGGTAAATACCAAGTCCTAGGGCTCAGCTCTAGCCTCTGGGGCTTGTGATGGAGTCATCTGAGCTCCAACAGCCCCATTCCTCCAATGTGTAAACTCATTATGTAATCAAGGATGACCTTATGCTCTTGAACCTCCTGCCTCTACCCCCAAGCTCTGGTATTACTGGTGTGTACCACAATTGCTGGCAACTCTTAAATCTTTTATGTCAGAAAAATCAATACTATGTGAGTAATGCTGACAAGTTCTATAGAAAAAACATTTCCCTAGGTGGCCTATTGGAGCAAGAAAGTCTTGTGGTGGTATTCTCAGTTTAGACTCTCCAACTGCATTTGCATTTTTCCAAGTTGAAGTATTCAATGGGTGGTGTCTTACTCTACTGTCTCAAGTGAAGAGCATGAAGATTCTCTTAAATGACACTAATCTCTTTGACAATAACAGATGCTTTCTCTGCACTATCCTTAACCATAACTTTAAACTTTCTCATAGTTCTTTTCTCACTCAACTGCACAACTTTCAAATCCATCTACTCTCTCTCACTCTAGACATGAATAATAACAGTGAGCAATGATTGTACCATTGACTGAATGCTAATGTGTCTTGAACTTTCTTCCATCACAGAAATTAATCAATTACTTTAAATTCAGTTTCACTAATGTTTTCAGGACGGAGGCAGGATGTAACCAGATTTTTTTTTTTTTTTTTTTTTTGCCATAAAGTAACACAAATTGGACAGTGAAGGCTCAGCTCATGATGTTTCTAAGGGAAACAGGACATGCTTGGGAGCTGGGCTAGAGACAAATTTCATATTTTCTTAAGTGGAAACTTTGAACTTCATATGGACACATTGTGTGTTGGTACCATCATTTCTCTCCTCCCTGCCCCCATTCCACTGAAGGTGCTCCTTAGTGGGATTGCTGTCTGGTTATGAGTTGTGAGAGCCCCAGTCAGTCCTTGTGGGGAAGAAAGTTGTTCCTTCAAATTCTCTTCAGAATAGCCCACTAAGATCTGCTAATTACATTCTAGGGTTTTTCTAACCTATAACTTCAAATTCTTTTTTATTCCTTCTACAAGCCAGTTCCAAAGGGCTATCATAGCAAAGATGTCACTCTTGGCATCCATTTTCTGTATAGGTTACTTTTTGTATGTCTGTGACATAATACCTGACCCCCTCCAACAACATCAGGGATCAAAGGTTAATTTGGGCTCACAGTTTGAGGGTCTATTCCATCATGGCAGCTCTATTTGTGGCATCAGGACTGTAGCTGGTCACATTGTATCTGTAGTAGCAAGCAGAGAGGGAGGGAAAAGGAGAGAGAGAGAGAGAGAGAGATGAATGCTGGTACTTCACTCACTTTCCACTTTTTATTTAGCTTAGAACCCCAGCCCATGATGATGCTGTCCACATTCAGGGTGGTCTGCATAGATATGCCGACAGGTTTGTCTTCTAGGTAATTCTAAATTTTGTCTATTAGGCAATCAAGCTCGTGTGTGTGTGTGTTTCTGGGTGCACATGTGTGTGTAGTAATATTACAATGTATTTTATTGCAAAACTAAATGTTTATGGTTACAAAATCATATTCTTCTACAGAACGGTATGAAATAAAAAATAAGCTCTAATGCTTACATATTAATTTGTGAAGAAAATAACCAAAAGCAAGAATCACCCTTAAGAAGAAAGAATATACAAATTACTAGTATCAAGAATGAGAATCAGAACATTTCTACAAATCCTGAAACTGTTAAAAATTTTAACCAGGGAATATTATGAACAATTTTTAAAATTAAGTTTATAACTTGATGAATTTAGTGAATTCCTTGAAAATTACACACTATCAAACTTCAATTCAAATTATATAAGTAATATGAACAGCCTCACATCTACTACAGAACTTCAATTCATGTTTTTTTAAACATTTCAAAAGAAAAGTCTAGCCATGTATAGCTACACTGGAAATCTTTACAAGTCAATGACAAAGAATGAAAATTCCATACAAACTCTTCCAGAAAATATACCAGCCCACTGATTAGACCAGCTTTTTCTTGCACTAAAACCCAAAGGAAGAAAACACTAGAAAATCAAATAATAGCATCCTTTGTGATCATAGATGCAAAAATCTCTAAGATTTACATCTAAATGCCTACGTATGTCCTAGTCTTTCCTCTGGGCAGAGAAAATCTGAGTTCTATAAGACATATCTCATGCCCACAGTTATCTTGCAATCAGCTCCATGGTCTTGTCCGTTTTTTGCCTTGTGCTTTTCATTGAACACTGACCCCAGCTGATGATGCCATAGCATGGCTCTAGTATTCTATCCTGATGAACTTCCATTACCTCACTCTTGAAGCAGATGCAGAAGTAGATAAATCAGTGATGATTAATTTGAGCTATTACTTTTTTTTAATCCTCCATTTTAAGGATGTGTTCTTTATTTATTTTCTTCCAAATTTTACATTTTCCCAGCTTTATTCCCTCTTAACTTTTAAAGCTTTCTCATCTCAGAGGACAATTTAATCCATGTGTTTCTTAATGGTCTTTCTCTTAAACCATCAGTGTTTTGTGAGTTTTTTTTTTTTTTTTCCTGAGAAACATACAGTATCCAAGAAGCTTTAAAACAGGCTTACAAGGAAAGTTTCTTGTTTTCCTCTTTCAAACTGGAAATTATTCTTTGCCAGATACAAATTAACTCAGGCACCAAAAGTTTTGAGTTCAGGTTGAAACTTCACATCCATAAACTTGAATAGTTCTCAACTTGGCCCAGCCAATTCCATCTCTGGCCTTCAGAGTCATTGGCTAGAGAAGATGGTCTCATGATTAAAGACATTTTGTGTTTGAAATAAAATGCAAAAGTCGAACAAATGCAACTAATGATCAAACATTGTCCTCATGTGGCAAAGGGAAGGGTCCAAATGTCCCTGTCATGAGTTTTGGATCAACCATGCATGATATTCAAGAAGCTCACAAGCTTTCTTCCCAAAAATCAAATACTAGAATTTCAGAGGGTTCAGTTAAGCTGTTTGTCAAATGTTCATGATCTTAAAAGTCCAGAAAATAGGTTTGAGAGGCACAAATTCATCACACATGATCCCATGCTGTTCTCCAGACTCACCATGGTGTCACCTGCTTTGTTTCCTGGGAAGTCAGTCATGGACTCTACTCTACAGTGGATGTGTAAGAGTCAAAAGTCCTCTCGATTTTATTTCTGTGACTCAATCAAATGTACACTTTCATGATGCACCTTATAAGCTATTGAGTTGTTGATGATCATTGTTATCCAACAAACAAGATTTGTTGTGCCCAACAATGCATAGTAAGTGAAAACACTGAGGCGAGTGAAATTCTAGCAGCTCCAAAGGACCTGTTTATACCAGCTAAGCACAGGAGCCACATCCAGAGGTGCAAAAATGGGCAGAGCAGTTTTCTACTTCGAGTGTGCAACAGTTTAGGGCTTTCTTCTAATAAGCTACGAAGTCTGAAATGGTGATTTTTAAAAATCCAGATTCTCACATCAAACACCAAGCTCCCCTTAGCCCTTGTACTTGTTTCCCAGGTACTCTGCTTACTGCTCTACTGGACATTTCTTCATACGCTGCATGTGTTTCAGCACTCCATACATTTGTTCCTGCCAGTCCCATGGTCCCATAGCTTAGATGTTCTTTCTTCCTGTCTGTTTGCCTAATTCCTACTAAAACTTAAACTGAAAATAGTACCACTTATATACCTACTCTTTGCCTTCTAGCTTTCCCTAGTGAGAAATCATTACTCCTTCTCAGTCCTTCTTTTCTCCCTCTATTCTCCTCTCCTCTTCTCTCCCTTCTCTCCTTTTTGCTTCTCTCCAGCACCAGTTGTGTTTAATACCATTCATCAGTAGTATTCATAATCTAATTACTTCTACAGTTGGAATGTGGTCTACCACCTGTACTAAAATATGCAGATTCTTTGAATTCCTTATGTGTGTTATTCATCTAAAACTTTCCAGTGACTAGCATTTTAAAAAGTTTTTTTTCTTTAATAAGTACTTATTAAATTTAATTAGTTCTCAAAGGGTATAAACCTTATACTTGAATTCCATACCCTAATATTGACCATAGCAGATACATTATAAAATGCTTTATGCAGACATTGACATTTCAGTGAATTTTTCCTAAGACAAGGCTGACAGCCTTTTTTTCAGTGAGAGGCTGGATAGCAAATGAAAGTCATGTATGCACTTTGACACATATGCTTGGTTTTCATTTACAAACTTAGAAAAAGTAATACTCATTTATAGCTTGCAAATTATACAGTGAAACCAGTCAGAAGCCAGAAATGATGAAGGCTCATAAGCAGATACTCTGGCCTAAGATAATACTGAGCAACAACGCTGTGGTGGAAATATTCTCTGGCCTGTTGGCAGTGGTTGCCACTAGACATATGATGCTATGGAGCACATGAAATATGGCTAGTATGGTGAAGAACTACATATTTAATTGGATTTCATTCCAATTAATTTACCTAGTTGTATGTGACCATTGGCTTGCTTATATGATCATATTTAGACATTAGTCAAACTGCCTACCCTCTGGAACTAATATGAGTAGATGCTATCAGAATGAAGCAATTAGTAGCTAGAATATACTTGTTGTGACATCTTTTTACTCAACATGATGCAAGAGACAGAAAGTCCCTCAAGTTATTTAATTCTGTGGAAAAAATCATCCTTATTTGTGCACAATAAGAGCAAAAGAAATATTGTCAAACCTAGTAGATGCATAAAGTTGCTTCAGTTGGTGTATGTGTAAAGTCAAGTATTAATCAATTCTTGCCATCTGTAATCCTTGCAACCAACCCAATAAACTAGAAAAAGAATTCATTTTACCTGCTACTTGTTTCTAATTCTTTCAAGGCCCTTCAAATGGTATCATGACACCAGAAGACAAGAACAATAAGAAGTACTGGAAGGCTTCCTGAGAAATTGGTGCCTATTAAACAAATTATATTCTGAATTATACTAGCATCAGAGAAAAATTTCTTAATATATGGGAGCCCTTTAAAATAACAAGAGCCTTTTCCTACAGTAATCCATAAGTTCAAGTGTCAATGAAAAACAAACATTTTCCCTTCACCTAGTGGAAGACAGCTACTCTACAGTGTCAGCATGGTGAATTGCAATGAGATAATAACACAAGGAGCAAGATAAAAGTTGACTGCCATGGAGTCTAAAATAGTGTGTTGGTGCCCATTCTCTCTCCTCTCTCTCTCTCTCTCTCTGAATCTTTCAGGGTATTATTTTTAGATATAAGAAAGTGGGAACATAAGGTATTGAGGAGTTAGATGATCATTTGTTATAGAAGCTGAAGTTGGACTGAATTAGTTGAATTCAGCTGAAGCTTAATTAGAGCCAGGAGTCAAAGTTTCTGAGAACTGGTGGGGTGGCATGACCCTATGGTACACAGAAGACAGGAACAATAAGAAGTACTGGAAGGCTGGGCAGATGGTTCAATAAATAAAGTGAAAAGGAAATTGGTTTCTTCTACTTAAGTATTTATCAAGGAAGGGAGAGTTATAAGATTCTGAATTATACTAGCATCAGAGAAAAATTTCTTAATATGGGAGTCTAGGAACTTCTCAAAATCTGTGGAAAAAATAACTCAGATGGCCTATTTGTCAGATAAGACATTTTGTCTTCTCAGAATTAAGAAAATCAGGCTGGAGAGATGGCTTAGCGGTTAAGTCTCTTGCCTGCAAAGCCAAAGGACCTTTGTTCGATTCTCCAGGACCCACGTAAACCAGATGCATAATTTATTTGAGCGCATGCATCTGGCCAGTTTGTATTGGTACTTAGGAATCAGTGGCTAGACAAGGCCTTAACATCTAGTATGCCCATTCTCTCCCTCTCTCTCTCTCTCTCTCTCTCTCTCTCCATCTTTCTCTGTCTCAAATAAATAAATAAAATATATTTTAAAAAAGAATTAAGAAAATCTCAAGACACAAAATGGCCTGGATATCCATGACCTCAAAACAAAACACCAAAAAAAAAAAAAAAATGATGTGTCTGACACTACCAATTTTAAAGTGAATTCAGAAAAATGCTTCAAACCATCATAAGGCAGGGACAATACTAAAAACTTTGATGATGCCATCAAAAAGTGAAAAGAGATTGATTGACAGGGGCATTTAAAACAGTGCTAGGATTGTCATGATTGTTTTAAGTGTCAAGAAAAGAATAAGCAACTAATATTTCATTTTTGTTTATTTTTATTTATTTATTTGAGTTTCAAAGAGAGAGAGAGAGAGAGAGACAGAAAATGGGTACACCGGCCTCTAGCCACTGGGCATGTTTCACCTTGTGCATCTGGCTTACATGGGTACTGGTAGCCTAGAACCGGGTCCTTAGGCCACACAGGCAAGCACTTATTGCTAAGCCATCTCTCCAGCCCAGGAAATAATACTTCTAGTGAAAACTTTCACTATAGTAATTGTCTACAATTAGTAGAAAGGATTGTCAATAAAATGACATAAAATAAAATAATTTAAAAAAAAGCAGAAAAAAGCTATAAAGTGAAAGAAAGGGAGGAAAAGAACAGATAAATGGGGTAAATGGCAAAAGAGGAAAAAGGTGGGGGACATATAAAAGGAAAAATGTGTATGGCTGGAGAGATGGCTTATTGGGGTTAGGGAGGTCACGGATACCCCCCAAACATTATAGGCTGCCTGCCCACCAGGAAGCCTAAAGAATGGGATGCAAGCTCACTGAGAAATCCTGTTCAATCTCCAGGTCCAGCTGACAGTTTAGCCAGAATGCAAAAACACCAGTGAAGATACTCAACAGTGGACACTGCAAGCTTCAAATTTGGCCAGCCAGGCCAAACGTGCCAATGTGTGGCATGTCTATTATGGGGGGAAACCAACCACTCTCTAATTGGACTGGAGGCCCACTCCATGGAAGGGAACTCAACCTGGGCAATGTTGGCTAGTGTCTGGCAAAATGTATATACTACAAAACTGCCCAGTAAGAACACTCTTAAATCTCCATACCCATATATTTATCTTTGTTTAGAGAAGATTCTTTTTCAGGTGGCGGTGTCCTTGGGATGACTGAAGGCTGGTGCTGAAGAAGGGACAGAGGAGTGCTCAGCACTGAAATATCTCTAACACACCTTCTCAGGGTCCCTTGTCTTCCAAAGTCTCCCCCTCAAGACAAAAAATGGCTTTCTCTCTGTGTCTCCCCTACACAAAACCATCATAAAAATAAATAAATAAATAAATAAATAGATAAATAAATAAATAAATAAATAAATAAATAAATAAATAAAGTGCTTGCTAAGCTCTCCCGTGACTTCCTGTGGTGCTGAATGTACTTTGAAAGAAAATGTGAAAAGAATTAAATAAATAAATAAATAAATAAATAAATAAATAAATAAATAAATAAAGTGCTTGCCACATTTTATATTATTTTTTATATTATTTTCCTCTCCTGTTCCCTATGTAATGTGACTGCTTGAACTCTCTGAGCTCCTGTTTTACCATGTATAAATAAAGAAATTGATGCCCCACCCTACAACAGGAGACTTACAGGAGGATTAAATGAACTAAAGTAGGTAAACCTGCTTTGTGAGCATTGCAGTGTTGGATAAACAAAGGGACGGTTAGTATTGCAAATGTTTCCCATTTTTTACAGCCCATAAAAATGCAAGTTAATCCCGGACACCAGCTCTCTCTAAGAACCTCAAGATGTAATATTGATTAAATACATTAACTGAACTCTTCAAGGATAGTAGCTATCATTGGGTAGGCATAAACAAAGTATCATTCTCTACCTTGATGATCATGGTCCTGTGGAGTACAGAAATTTAGTCATATATAAATACAATATGGTAAGAGGCATAGTGCAGTGGAAGGCCATTCATGCTTTTTAGGGTAAATCACTTTGCCCTTGGGGTATCAAGAAGGCTTCATGAGAGGTGGTAGCAGTTTGTACTCCCTTCTTTTCTGTTAGTTGGCTTCCAAGGAGTCATCAGCTTCTTGGAACGACAGAACACCAGCCCTGGGATTCCAATGAATAGGTCTGTAACACGAGGATAACATGATTCCAGATACTGCTCAGATGCCTCATTCCTCAACATTTACACTGTCTACAATGTGTTTCTTGTCTACCACTGGATACTCTTCACTAGGAAGCGCTCATTAAGCAAAGCAAATTTCCTAAGCTGGTTTCTGCTTCCACTTCCATACTGGAGAAACGTCATTAACAAAATTCACGTTCCATTTGGTGCCTTCTGCACACACACTCTGCTCTCCCTGCAGATAGGAGGTTTCTTATGTGCCTTTCAAAGTAATCATTAATAGATAAACATTTGAGTTTTGCATTCCTGTTACTTTTCATTCTGTGACCTTCAGACACCCTGTGAGTGACCTGCTTGCCTGCCACAGAAAACTGAGCATTTCAGTGTTGCTTCAAAGACATAGCAGAAATATGATGAGAGGACCTTAGTCCCATAGGAAAGAAAATAACCTTAAAGACTTTAGCCTTTTATTAGATTTTTCTTTTCTGCATAATTTCTTACTTAGCTGTTTTTGCTTCAAACACTCAAAAGGAGACCAAAATACACCTTGTCCTTTTCTGCCCTAAACCTTCATTGGTCAGTTGCTACTAGTTTCTAAATACTGTGAATATTTGCATAATGAACATAGCATTTTTGCCAGACTTTGGAAACACCCCCTGGTGGTTAAGAGGGTCACCTTCATGCCTCTTCTTATCCTGCCTGGGAGTCTCCAGTTCTCTACCTGTATAAACTGGTATCAAACTCTAAATATCTGTGGCACAAACACCAGAATGTGAAATGAATTTGAAAACTGAAATTTTTAAAAAAATTATTTATTCATCTGCAAGGAGAAAGAGAGAGACACAGACAGAGAAAAGAAAGAATGGGCACACCAGGGCCTCCAGCTCCTGCATACAAACTCCATATGTATCTGCCACTTTGTGCATCTGGCTTTACTTGGGTCCTGGGGAAACAAACCCAGGTTGTTAGGATCTATAGGCAAGCGCCTTAACCACGGAGCATCTCTCCAGCCTAAAAATTGCAATTTTAAAATATAATATATATGACTTTTTAAGAAGATCAACTGGGAAGTTGTGTTGCTAGGACAAGACTAACTTTGTCAGAGTACCTCCCAGAAAAAGTAATATATTTAATAGAGACTTTTATACCCTATTTGGAAGAAAGAGAGTTCAAGGGACTTGTCAAAGGTTCTGATGGATGGTCCACCACTATTGCCACCTTCAAAAGAGCAGAGGCTATTTGATGTAGAGCCACTGATTTCCTGAGTGAGTTGTGGAGGTTTATGAACAGCTGAAGAACCCTGGACAGCTAGAGAAAGACTGGGTGCTACAACAAACAGGTAGGCCCTCCCTCCTTCATAGCCTCCTTCAAGAGTGAGCCAAGTTCTCTTTTTAAATACAGGTGTCATAGTTGGCTTACTGTTGCTGTAATAGAATGCCATGGACTAGGCTTAATAAATAAAGGGAACTCACTTCTGATATCTCTGGAGGATAAGAAATGCAAAAGCATGATATTGACATCTTTGAGAGCCTTTTGCCTACACTGTTCCATGGCAGAAAACAGAGGGCAAGAGAAAATAAGAATTACACCCTAGAAAAAGAGGGGTAAGCTCATGTGTATAATAATCTCTGTTGTGGGAATGAGCCCACTCCCACTACATTTTCTTGGAGGTTCTATAGTCTCTTAAAAGCCTGCTTCTCAACATTGTTGCAATCAGAAATCACGTTCCTATGAACCCTGGGATATACATACAAGCAATCGCATCATATTAAAAACATGATCCCTGGGTTGGGAAGGTTGCTCAGTGGTTTGAGGCCCTTGCTTGCAAAGCCTGTCACCCCAGGTTTAATTACCCAGAACTCATGTAAAGCCAGATGCAAAAAGTGGTGCACGCATCTGGAATTCCTTTGCAGTAGCAAGAGAGCAGGGTGTGCCAATTCATTTTTTTTCTTTCTTCTCTCACTTAGTAAATAAAAATATTTTTTAAATGACCCTCAAATAATTACCCTTCCAAATTGTCCCTTTAATTCCAAATAACCTTTCTTTCAGGTCCATGTGATCCTGGAAAATGTACATTGTCTAGATAGAAAGAGTAAACAGAAGCATCTGCGTGGCTCAGTGAAGGGGAAAACATCCACTTTAGCTCATTAGAAAGATTCGTGGATCTAGGTTCAGAGTTAGGAGTCACACAAAGGCATTTCCTAGGTCCTATAGTGTGAGTTACTACTGTGTGTTACACAGTTCTACAGATCTGGGTGGGAGAAGTCAGGAGGAATATTAGTACCTTGTCAGGTGTGTGAATCTTTGTAGGGGGCACTGCCACAGTGATAGTGTGTGTTTTCCCCTTTGCCCCGCTAATCTCAAGCCTCCCACAGGTCTGCTGTTTCCCATGCAGACCCTCTGAGAGATAGGTTTTCAGGTGATGTGCTGGGATTGAATTCTCCCTCTCCATCACCCATAGCTTCAGCCTGTTTGTTCAATGGCCCTTCACAATACGTTGGATAATCGTTAGTTTGAATTCAATAAATACTTCATGCATTAATGGGATTTTTCCAAGAGTTGAGCCCCATCCTGAAATTTGATTTCTTCTTTTCCCCACCCCTAGGCTCCTTTGTAAGAAGCTCGTGAAATACTTGCCACATTCCTCTGTTTGCATGGTCTCCAATTATAGCTTCCCCATACCTGTGCTGCTGGGATCTCAAGAAGTATAGAATAGTGCTCTGCTGCACAATGACATCCAGGAAATTCCCAACATATTCATGCAAATTCCATAGGCCACAACTGCTCTGTTGGGTACAGTTTATATGGCAAAATGGTCTAAAGAGTGGCCAAAGTAGGCTTCTTTTCTAGAAAAAGCAAATTCAGTTGTAGCTGGTCTTTTTATTCTAAATTTCCATGTCAAAATACCCAGCACATACACACAATCATTTCTTCTTTCTCCCCATTTCCAAAAGCAAGTAAAGCCCTGTAAGCTTTAAGGCAGAGGGCTAGAGGGTCATTGGTTATACTATATGTGTTGGGCCCATTAAGTTCACTTTTAATAAGTCCATTAGACATGCTGGTTGGCATTCTTGTGACTCTGTGGACACTGAATTTATGAGTGGTGTGCAGTCTCAATACACTGCCTTAATCTGAAATTCCATCCCAATTTATGACTCATCACCTCAAGTGGAAGAATGAGTGATAACATCTGCTACAACACTGAGTAATTTCTCCTCAAGACTCAGCCCCCAAGCAGTCATAAATGTGTCTCTGGCACTAACAATCTTTTAAATGTGGTTGCATAAGTTGTCTTGTGTGAACATAATGTATTTTATTTGAAACTAAGGATAATTTTAATCAGAGAGATAGGGTACTTTTCCATATTATCAAAGAGTTCATCCACAGAACTTATGCAGTTTCTGTAAACAGCTCCCACTAAGGACAATCTCAAAATCTCTCAGCTTCTCAACAGGAAACTGCAACTCAGTTTGATTGGAATTTATTTCTATTTACTTTTCCCCTATATTTTTGGTAAGTTTTGTATTAAGTTGATATAGTTTAGTGAGGCAAACTTAAGAGACATATCTGGAGATGTTCTGTGATTTTTTGGCATGTGTGTGTATATATATGTATATATACACATGTGTGTCTGTGTGTGTGTTCATGTGTGAATGATTTTGCATATGGGTGATTGTATATATTTATGTGTGTGCATTGGGAAAGACAGACAACATTGAGTCAGGTCTCTTCATTGGCTCTCCGCCTTTTTTTATTCAGACTCTCTCATTGACCCTTGAGTTTACTGAGTTAGATAGACTGGCTAGCCAGTGAAACCTAGGAACCAGCCTGTCTATGCCTCCTCAGTGCTGGCGTTGCAGACATACACTGCCACACCCATCATTTTCAGTTGGATAATGAGGATCTGAACTCAGGTACTTATTCTTACATGGCAAGCACTTTCCCCACTAAAGCCATCTCTCTAGTCCCTAAGCTGTGATCTAAGAGTCAACAATAAGCTATGTGAACTTGATCAATCACTTCGTTTATTTTGCCTCATTTTTCATTTTGTGAGAAAACACCACAAGTAATTTTTTTAAGGAATTGTTATGTTCGCTGAGCTATTACAATAGTTTAAAATCAATATAAGAGAGGATCTAAGGGGGTTGAGGAAATGGCTCATTTGATAGAATGTTTATTATATAACCGTGGACATCTGAATTGGATCCCCAGACCACACATAAAGGACCAGGAGCTGTGGTAGGCTTTTGTAATCCCATTGTGTCTACATTTAGAAGCGCGGCAGAGACAGGAGAATGTCCCAAAAGCTCACAAAGGTGGTGAACAATGACATACTACTCTACCTAAAACAAGGTTGCAGGTGAGGAACAACTTGAAAGTTGTGCTATGAAGTCCACACTTACACTGTGCCACTTGCATGCTTGAATGCATTCTCTCTCTCTCTCTCTCTTTCTCTTTCTCTCTCTCCCTCTATCTCAATCTCTCTCTCCCTCCCTCCTTTTCACACATACTAAATAAATAAACATTTTAACAGTCTTAAAATATATTTTAAGCTCGCAAAGATATCTACCTCCAGTTCCATGCTCACTAGTTCAGTCAAGGCACTTACTCTTATACCTGCAAAATGGGACCAAGGAGTGCCTAATTCTTTCTAGAAGGGTTTAAATAAAACCTATGAAGCTTATAGAGCTCTTAGATAATTCCTGGAACTTTCTATACATCTTATTGTTCTATGATTCTACAGGACCCCAAGAATCTCTGCAGGGTAGAGGCTTGCTCCATAGCATTACTATTACTATTCACACATGTACTTGAGACCAGTTCATGGTCAAAAACAGGTATGTCTCTTGATAGAACATCAGTAGTCACTGAAATTTATTGAAAAAGTACTGAATTTATAACTCTTCTAGTTAAAAGATGCAAATGAATAGCCAAAAAGTATGTGCTATTTACCTACATAATAATTTACATTTTAAAAAACGGGTGCACGCCTTTAATCCCAGCACTCGGGAGGCAGAGGTACGAGGATAGCCATGAGTTCAAGGCCACCCTGAGACTACATAGTTAATTCCAGGTCAGTCTGGGCCAGAGTGAGACCCTACCTCGAAAAAACAAACAAACAAAAAAAAACTGAAACCATTAGAAAGAAGCTAGGAAATGGAAAAATAGGAAGAGACAGGAGGAGGGTCTAGTCAACAAATGAGTTGAGAGACAGAAAACAAGGAAAGAGAGAATACAGGAGGTTGGAGTGCCTCGGGGGTAGGAGGAGGGGAGAACAGGGGAAAGATTACACAAAAGTAATCACAGGAATCAATGCCATGTATAGCATTCTACAAGATGTAACCCTCAATAATAGCCCAAGAGAGGATGGCCCAGACAAAAGTGCACTGTGGAAGGTGGAGAAAGTTTAATCCTAAAATCACGGGCGCTGGCCAAAATTTTTTTATCCCCTACAGTGAGCTTTTGGTCAGGGCCCAAAGCAATGCAAACTACTGCCAAAGCACTTGGTTACTTGCCAGAGCTAAAAGGTAAGACCCTATTGCTGAAGATACCACCACCTGTGGTCACAGAATACCAAGAAGCCATGTTGAAACTGAGAACAAAACCATTTCCTTCCTGGCTAGTCTTCATAATGCTGGAAAGTGCTGGGAGACAGTGGTCACTAACAGCATGAATAATCATTCAGAAGATCCTGCAAGCTAGAGAATCAACCAGCCAGGCAAGAAGTACACACCTGTGCAATAGTGGAACACAGCCTATTCAGGAAATTAACAGTTCTCAGATTGAACCTGAGACGTGCTTAGTGGAAAAGAACCCATACCTCATACTAGGAAACAAGTCAGAAACCTATGGAGAGGAAGCTCACAGAATCCAGAGAAGCTCCATTGCTCTTTGGCTAAGAAGAGAGGATATACACATCAAAAAGTCTCTCAAATAGCTATGCTGGTCCTCTTTAATTGAAACCGCTATCATTCTTTTTTATTTTTATTTATTTATTAGAGAGAGAAAGAAAGAGGCAGGTAGAGAGAAAGAGAGAGAATGTGCATGCCAGGGCATCCAGTCACTACAAACAAACTCCAGATGAGTGGGCCACCTTGTGCATCTGGTTTACGTGGGTTCTGGGGAATTGAACCTGGGTCCTTTGGCTTTGCAGGCAGTGTCTTATTCATTAAGCCATTGCTCCAGCCCCAAACTGCTCTCGTTCTTAGTTGAAGGACCTGTTTTATTTTATAGATGGCAAAGAATGCTGGGAAGATCCAGGATCCACCAAGAGGACAAGAAAAGATAGACAACTGCCTCACATGAGATGAGTCATCTTTATCACATCTGCCAAGGCGCAGGAGACATTGTAGAAGAAGTGGTGACACAAGTGCTGCTCTCACTGCTAGCCTGACAACCAGCTCCAGGGAGACAGCTATAGACACTGTGGTCACTCAAAACCCATGAAAACAGAAATCTAGAGGCTACAGAGAATTCAACACTAAATCAGACTTTTAACATACCCACCGAGGTCCAGAAAACTGAAGAAGGGGCAGAAAAATTTTAAGAGTCACAGGGTAGATAGGATTAAACTGAGGCATGGTCCCCCCATCCCCATACCACAGAGATTGAGGCCTTCAGGGCCCCACAGTGGATACCAATAATCCCATTAAAAACCTTTTAGTCTAGGTAGGCATTTTGCATTTAGGCAACAGCATACCTTTTCATACATGCACATACAAACACAACACAAAGAGAGAGAGGGAAAGGGAGAAGGGGAAGGAAAGAGAGAGGCACAGATACAGTTTCTGTTATGATGTCATTGGCCCAATTCTATTCTAGAACTTTTCTGAATATCCATCTTAAAATAAGAGTTTTCAAATGTCTAGGTGGGCAATAGACCATTTTTCAATGAACTCCAGCCCACTGTATGTGAGTTACAGACCAGCAGAGGACAGAGTTGCCACCAGCTGAAATAGGAGTATAAATTCAAAGCCAAATGTGAATCTTCCCCCCTTACTCTCCCAGGCTTATCTTCAGAATCTCGGGATCCTTGATCTGGTTCATAACATTCTATAAAAATTCCAGGTATTATTCCAAAGGTCTCCAAATTTGATCTCAAGCCAATTTCACTCTATCAAATCCAGCCTCCTCTAGTCAGTAGAATTATTATATTTACATTTTTTAAATTAAAATTTATTTTTAAAAGTTATGCTCTTATATCCCTTCTCCCTATGCCACTACTGCACAGGTGTGTAGCCCCAAAACACGAGGCTTTAGAGCTAAGCTTTCTCCACCTTCTATGGGGCACTTCCGTCTAGGCCCACCATTTCTTTATTCAGGGTTATAGCTTGTAGAATTCTAGCAGGAGGAAGGTTTCTATGGTGCTAATTCATGTTGTCATTAGTTTTGTGTAATTCCCCCCATTCCCCTAAGAGCATTCCATTGCTTGTGTTCTTTCTTTTCTCTGTTTGCTTCTTTCTTTTTTTCTGTTCCTTGACTTCTACTTATAATTATAACTTCCAGTAAAAACAATTATTAGTGTATATTTTTTGTACAAAGTGACATGTCTCCTGTTGACATTTTAATTCAAGTATATATTTTGGATATATTCATTCCCTATTAGCCTTTCCCGTTCCCACTCCCCCTGCTACTCCTCTTCCCAAATAGTAACCTTTCTATTTTCATGTCATGTATGTGCATGACAAAGACAAATAGAGAGAAAGGTGAGAGAGAAAATATGAAAATATGCAATATTTCAATATGTCTTTCTATGTCTGGCTTATTTTTCTTAATATGATGAACCCCAGTTCCATCCATTCTCTTGCAACTGGCATAATATCATCCTACTTTATGACAAAAAAATAAAACCCCATGTGGGTGTGTGTCTTTTTCTTTATCCACTCATCTGCTGATAGACACTTAGACCTATTCCATAACTTGGCTATTGTGAATAATGCAGCAATATATATGGATGAGTGGATTTCTCTGTAGTGTACAGATTCTTTTAGGTACATTATCTGGAATGGTATGGATAGAGCATAGGGTAATTCCATTGATACATTTCTAAATGTTTATTTGCAAGTAGAGAGGAAGGGAGAGAGAGGCAGACAATGTGTGTGTGTGTGTGTGTGTGTGTGTGTGTGTGAGAGAGAGAGAGAGAGAGAGAGAGAGAGAGAGAGGAGAGAGTGGGTACACTAGGGCCTCTTACTAACATGCGTGAGTCACTTTGTTGATGTGGCCATATGTGGGTACTGGGGAACTGAACCCAGACTTTCAGGCTTTGCAAGTAAACACCTTCAACCTCTGAGCCATCTCTCCAGCCCTTATTTATAAATCTTTAAGAATCTCCATACTACATACCATTTCCTATAGTGGCTGCATTAGTTTACATTCCAAGCAACCCTGTTCATGGGTTCCTACTTCCCTGCAGTATCACCAGTATTTATTATTTGCTCTTTAGCAATAGCTACTGTGACATGAGTAAGATGAAATCTAAGTGTAATTTTCATTTGAATTTCCATGATGGCTAGAGTGTTGGGTATTTTTATATGTCCACTGGCCAACTAAAGTTAGCCTATTGATAATTGTCTAACCATTTCATTTGCTCATGGATTGATAAAGTTTTATGTATTTTCTACAAATCAATCCCCTTTCAGATATATATCTGGTAAAGATTTTTTTTCTCCTGTTCTCCAGGATGTGTCTTTGCCCTGGTAATTGTAATTATTTCCTTTGCTGTGCAGAGACGCTTTTTTCTTTAGTTATGTGTCATGTACATAGTGTGTACACAGCCATGTTGGTACCATTGTTAGCCTCCTCTCTGTCCTCCCCCCCGCAAAGGGACCCTCCTTGTTGGGGAATATTTTGTAATCATATATGTCAGCTGACCTATGCCTAGATCTTAAAGCTTTTCTTATGTTTTTCTTCAAGCAGTGTCAGAGTTTCAGGTCTTAATTTTCATTAATATATGTAATATATGAATTGATTTTTGTACATGGTGAAAGATATGGGTCTTATTTTTTCTTCTGCATGTTCAGTTACCCTAGCACCATTTGTTGAAGAGACTGACTTTTCTCCAATGTGTGTTTTTGAAATTTTTTTTTTTTCAAAAATTGGACGGTGGTAGCTAAGTGGGTTTATTTCCATCTCCCAGCATTTTCATTCTGGTTACTTTGCTTCACTTACCATGTTTGAAAATTATTTACTATAGTGATTTTTAATTATCTGTGTTCCCTGATGATAATTTAAGCTCCAAAATTAGGTTATCTTTTTCATTGACTTAGATGCTCAGGTTTCTAAAATAATTCTTGGCACATTGTGGGCAATCAAGCTGTCTCTGTTAAATTAATGATCAAATATTTAGTAATTATTTTATGCCAGGCATTCTTCTAGAAGGAGGACCCTGAGGATTAAGCCATCAGAGCAGACAGTGACTATGCTCCTGGAACGTATAGTATAATTGTAAGTTTCAAAGCATTGAACTGGGAGAGTACATAGCATAGAACTTATTTTTAAAAACCTGGGCTGGAGAGATGGCTTAGTGGTTAAGGCGCCTGCCTGCTAAGACTACCTAAGAACGTTGGTTCCAATCTCCAGGTCCCACATTTAGGGCGCAATGCTGCACTTGCCCACAAGGGGGAGCACTCATCTGGACTTCATTCACAGCGGTTGAGAGGCTGCTGGTGTACCCATTCTTCATCTGTCTTCCTCTCCCTCTCTCTCCAAAAAAAAAAAAAAAAAAAAAAAAAAAAGCTTAAAAAAAGAAGATTATCCAACAGAAAGCTAAGTCATCACATGTTAAATTGGATAAATTGCATTAATTATTAATTTAGGGAGAGTTTGGTGGATGTAGCCCCTCTTTTAGCAAAGACTAGTGGGAACTTGAAATTGGAGAGCATAATTCTGTCTCCATAGGATTCAAACTTGGTTCCCAGTTCTGGATATGGGTTCCTTTCTACTGAGTGGATCTCTTAGCCAATCAGAAACCTATGGGTTACCCAAAAAGGCTATGCCATCATGGCACTAGTGTGTACTTCTTGTCAGGCTGGTTGCTTCTGAGTAGCTTAGACCCCTGCTTGTTCACAATATTGTTGGCCACTTTCCCCCAGTAGCTCATGTAGCACTTTCCAGTACTAGACAGGCTGTCTGGGAACTGGCTCTCTTCCAGCTTCCAGCCAGGTATCTCTATGCTGTGTGTCAGCAGTATATGGTGCCTTCAGCAATAGGTCTTACCTTTTATTTTATTTTATTTTATTTTATTTTATTTTATTTTATTTTATTTATTTATTTATTTATTTATTTATTTATTTATTTATTTTTGGAGAGAGAGAGAGAGAGGGAGAGGAAGACAGATAGAGATGGGCATGCCAGCAGCCTCTCAGCTGCTGCGAAAGAAATCCAGATGTGTGCACCCCCTTGTGGTCAAGTGTGGCATTGCACTCTTGTGTCACTTTGCATCTGGCTAAACGTGGGACCTGGAGATTGGAACCACTGGAGATTGGAACCAGCGTTCTTAGGCTTAGGAGGCAGGCACCTTAACCACTAAGCCATCTCTCCAGCCCTAGGTCTTACCTTTTACTTCAGGCAGGTAATCAAATGCTTTGACAGAAGGCTGTCTTGCTTTAGAGACCTTGTAGGTCTATCTGATTAACAGTTCAATGTAGGTAGCACCTATTTCTATCTAGTACTGCAAGTTATAGGTCAGAGCCAAAATTTTTTAAGGTTAGTCTTCATCCCACCCTCTTCAGGCCCCTTCTTTCCAGGTGCTTCCCTATACTTTTAGTATCTTTTAGTATATCTTTTAATCTTCCTTCAAGGAAAAAGATTTCTATGGTACTGGTTAATTTTGGGTTTAGTCTTATGTTTATTTTACCCCCCAAGCTCCCCTTATTCTCCCCAAAACTCCTCCATCCCTTTTGTCTGGGTCTCAAGTTGCCTATCTAGTATGGCAAGAACTCAAGCTCATCCAGGTTAGAAACTACAGATGAGTGAGAACAAGCAGCATTTGTCTTTCTGTGATTGTGTGTGTTCTCTGAGTATGATCTGTTCTAAGTCCATCCATTTTCCTACCAATTTCATTGTACCATTATCCATTCATCTAATGATGGGCACCTTGGTGAATGAGCAGCTATAAATGTGGTTGAGCAAATATCTCTGTAGTGATGCATGGAGCATTTAAGATAAATGCCCACTAAGGGATTAACTGGGTCTGTTTGTAGTTCTACATTCATCTTTTTCAGGAATGTCCATATTGATTTCCATAGATGTTGTACAAATTTGCATTCCCACCAACAATGAATGAGGGTTCCTCTTTCCCCACATACTCACCAACACTTGTTGTTTGATATTTGTAATGATTGCCATCCTTACTGGAGTAAGGTGGAATCTCATAGTTGTTTGAATTTGCATTTCCTTCACGTTTAGGGATGTTGAACATTTTCTTGAGTGTGTGTTATCCACTTGTATTTCTTCCTCTGAGAACTCCCTATTCAGTTCTCTACCCCATTTTCAGTGGGTTGTTTGTGGTTTTATTGTTTAGTTTTCTGAGTTCTTTGTAGATTCTGGATATTGGGTCTTTGTCAGCAGTATAGCTGGTGAAAATTTTCTCCCATTCTCTGGGTAATCTATTGGCTACACTTATGGTATGTTTATGCAAAAAGTTTTTAGCTTCATGGGATCCAATTAGTTGTGAGACTGTTTGATTTCCTTGGCTACTGGGGTATTGTTTAGGAAGTCCTTCCCCACTCCTATATCATGGAGAGTTCCCCTATAAACCATCTCTCACACCTCAACCAAGGCCTAAGGAAACCACAGAGAAAGTGGGGAGATGAACAAGAGTGCTACTTCCATGATGAGCCCGACAATAAGCACCAGGGTGAAAGAGACAGATGCTAAGGATACTCAGCACCTACCAAAGCAGAAATCCAGAGGCTCCTAAGACCTCACCACTGAACTAGACTTAAAACATACCCACCAAGGCTGACAAGTTGGGATATCATGCCCACAGGCGTTGACTCACCCCAGTAACTGACTGCTGCTCCTACAATGCACAATCCACAACCCCATAGGGAACACCAGCAACCCCACTGATGAGGGCCTCTATGGAATGGGGTCATGGAGGAGGAAAACATGGTAACAACACATGATGTGTCCATACAAAGTAAGGTCTCAATTTTAAAAAAAGTCCTAGGAAGTTGAGAGGCTCACTATCAAAGTCAGCAGAGCCCATGATCTCTCCCATCAGTACACAAATAGAATGAGGGGTTGTGGATGGGCTGATGAGTTTTTCTTTTTCTTTTATTATTACTTGAGAGATAGAGAGACAGTGAGGAAGAGGCAGAGAGAGAGAAAGAGAGAGAGAGAGAGAATGGACATGCCAGCAGCCTCTCAGCCGCTGTGAATGAACTCCAGGTGTGTGTGCCCCCTTGTGGGCAAGTGTGGCATTGAGTGCTTGCATTACTTGTGTCTGGCTAAACATGGGACCTAGACATGCAACAGGCATTCTTAGGCTTGGCAGGCAGGTGCCATCTCTCCAGTCCCGGCTGATAAGTTTTACATACTTTGCATGAATCTCAGCTCATAATGAGACATCTCCTCATTTATTGTCAGAAGTGTATATTTAATAACAATTCTTATAAATTTCAAGCCTTATCATACATTTTTGGAAGGAATACTGGTTCTTCCTCTCAAATATTCTCATGAGACTCATGAAAGAAAGTACCAATAGATGGGAAAATCATCATTATTTGGAGAAAGTTACTTAAGTCAATGTACCATCCTATATCCCAGAGATTGCCATAGTCCTGCTGCAATGATGACACAAGTTCTGAACATCCCATGAAAGGAAGAAAGCTACGATCTTCCTTCCACACTATTTCCAGAAAGGACAACACCACTGAAGACACCATCTAAGGAACTCCCTTACTTATATTCAGTGTAAAACAAAGGGCAGAACTGGTGCACCACTTCTGTTTTTAACAAGAGATCTACTACTTTATGGGCAAGAACAAAAGGAATTCTTTAATCCTATTTTTCTACCAGAATTTTTATCATGAAGCAATGCTTGTCTCATAAATATTAATACTAACTGAATATTATAAATAAAAGGAGTCATATTATAAACAAAGGGTGTATCGTTATCCTAGTTTGCAAAATAAAACATGTATATATGTGCATGTGTCTGTGTGTGTGCACATATATATATGTGAGGAGGACTGTGATGTAAGTTCAATAGGTATTTCAAAATGCTAAGAAAGCATCAGTAGGTATAAGAATTGTAATTTTCTTCCTACTTATGTATCTCTCACAATCTATTACAACACATATTACTTCTCTAATCAGGAAACATATAAAATTGCACTAACAGGACCATGTTGTGGCAAAGACAGATGAGGAGAGACAGAGGAAGTGGCTGAAATGAATGAGTTGAGGTTTTCTACACTGTACATCAAGATCCCAAGGCATTAAAAGAACTTGCAGATGTGGTCACAGAACCAGTGTCAGTCATCCTAGAGGAATCACAGATAGAAGGCATCATTCCAGAACTTGCAAACTTGTAAATGTTGTCCAGATTTTCAAAAGAGGGGGACTGGTAAGTTTTAAAGACTAGATCCCAAGGCATATGACATCAATTCCTATGTGAATTCAAGAATAGATTATTAAACAGATGGTTCAGAACTCTTCACAGAGGAAGTATTGGGCTCAATAGAAACACATCATGCCAAACTAAATTTATTTCTCTTTTGGTTGGACTAAGAGGATCCAAAGGAGAAAGAGGATGCTGTTTCAACAAGGTACCAGATAATCTTTACTGACATATGTGAACCCTAGAGCTTTCTTTCCTGGTGGAGTCAGGCCAACTAGAAGAGACAACAGTAGACACACCCTCCAGGATGGAAGAGGCATTAGGAAAAATGATCATGTGGCTGAGATGGTAAGGAAAGGGAGAGGCAGGTCATGTGAAGTTCCCTTTACAGAAATACCTCCAGAGAAGCTCACAAGGCTGGTTCATCACTCAGATATCACCTGTGAGAAAGGACTCCTCTGACCACCTAAGTTGAAATCATCTCTCTTGTACCCTTCACAGCCACTTTATCAGTCTGTTTCCCTTCTCCTTCTCTCATACTACACTATCAATCTGGTCTTGTTTGTGGTCTATTTTCACTAGAATGTCAGTCCTGTATAAGCAGAAACAATGTCATTTTGTCCAACACATAGGATTCAGCTAAATAAATGAAATACACTCTAACTGTACATCCTGTTCCCAAGTAACAACCACAAAACCATTTTATTTCAGTGTTACTGTTTCACTTCATCGACCATCAACACTGAAATTCAACATGGCCTCCCTTTCCTCACTCTTCCAATTCTTCTCCCAGACACAGATATAAGGCTGAGTTCCTAAACATCTAAATCCTGTGCCACCTGGTGAACCATAACTCCATATTCCTGAGGTGGACAAGTAGTGAGGATGCTAGGGAATGACATGGTGATCATGATTAACCAGGTTGCTCATCTCAAACTGTGATATAGAATAATTACCTATCCATGGCAATACAGGTTGGTTGTTTGTATCATGGCCAATATATAGGACAACATTTCACTGTCTTAGTAGCCAAACATGTTTCCCACTCCTTGGGGAAGAGCCATTCATCTGGTGGCTTCTCTGCCCTAAGAGGGCAGGTCCTTTCCCCAGAGGCCAAGGTAGTAAGGCAGGAAAGAAGACAAGTTCCCCAGTAGTACAGATCTCTGCCTGTGTCAGTGATAGGTAATCTACACTTGCCAACTTGACTGGATTGGGAAATCCCTGGAAGATGCATCACTGTGTCTGGGAGGCTATTTCCAAAGAGGATTAACTAAGGAAGCAAAGAAGACCCATCTTGAATGTCAGTAAGACCATCCCATGCCTGGGGTTCAAGACCATCAAAAGGGAAAAGAGAGAAAGGGGATGAGCAGTATTGGTCTCTCTGCTCTCTGACTGTAGATTCAATGTGACTAGCCACCTCATCTGATGGCTGCCATGCCTTCCCTGCTAGGATGGACAGTAGCCCCTTAAACTGTGAGACATCATCAATCCTTCATACTTTAAGTTACTTTTTGTCAAGTATTATGTAAAACAGCTTTAGGGCTTTAGGCCAGAAGAGAAGCAGTCTGCCCTAGGGAAAAGAATGAATTCTGAAGCCAGGCTGCCTGCTTTCAAATCTCAGTGATACTGCTCATTAGCTGTTACTTTGGGCCAATTAGTTAATTTCTCTGTGCTTCAGTCCGTACAACTTTAAAACAGGAATAGAGATAAAAGTGTTCATATAGGATTTGTGTTGATTACATGAGTTAATCCATGAAAATGCTTAGAATCATGACTATGTCTGTTAAGAAGATCATTAATATTCCTATGCAAATCATAGCTCAGCATTCTTTCATCAGGTCCTTAACATATATGAAACATCTACATCTTTATTATTCATCGAGCTCATCTTTAAAATCTAGACTCCACATTAATAGTTGAACAAGGATAGGCAGATACTACGACACATGTTAATAAATAACACTAGTATTGATGTAGATTCAAAGCTACCTATGAGACTCTGGTTATATCATTCCTACTGACCAAAATTATACTTCATGATTTCTTGGATTGAAATAATTTTAATTTTCTCATGGTAATATGCTGTATTTAGAAGAACATACATGTGACAAATTCTTTATAAGGAAAAACCCCATTATTCAGACATAAGACATCCATAGTAACACCAGCACTTACAAAATAAATCAATCACCAATAGGGGAAAGTCATGCAATAATTTAAATGTAGAACGTAAGAATGTATCCCCCTCACTTGTCCACCTGGCTATGTAGCTAATGGTCTATGTGATTTGTAAAATTCCCCTAGGCTTCAGTTTCCTCATATGTGAAGTACAACAGAAAATCTTTAATGTTCCTTCTGATTTTCATTGGAATTTTTTAAGCAGATCCTTTGGGGATATGGGTCCTGTGTTGACAAAGCATCATGCATAAAATATTCATTGTATTAATTTAGTTAATAATTAATATATTGGTGCTTAGCTTCTGGTTTATAGTAATGAGCATTCTTAAAAATGTCCTTACCAAATATAGAGAAACTGAGTTTTACCAAGCACAATAATTTCACTCAGTTCAGCCATCTCTGAAAATGTATAGGGTCTCCTTTTGGACCATGAAGATGGGTTTTGGAAGATCATTTGTCAAATAAAATAATCAGGTGTGTAACTTATACAGTACTAAATTATTGTTGGTATACAATTCACTGAATCCCCAAATATTTTGAGGATCTACACTTTGTATAGTATCCAACCAGTCTTGGCTTTAAGACACTCATATTCCAAAAGAGAAGAATACCTATAAACTAGGTAAATAAGCAATATTATTATAACTAGCAAGGACTTGATGAATGAATAAGATGGCTAAAAAGTAACCTCTGGAATTAGATGTAACATCTTAGAGAGGGGTGGGTAAGGAAAGTTTTGCTAAGTGGTGAAATTACACTCACTCCATCCCAAGAATTTATATATTGTGAAGACATAGGGCACATGCATAAGACAAGGAAAAGAGTCAAGTTCTAAGAGTGGAAGGCAGGAACAAGTTTGGAATGTCTGAGCAATTAAATATGGACCCGAGTAACAAAACACTATGGTTATGGGGTAGAAAGTAGCAGTTGAGATGGACAAGCCAACAGCCATAATGCAAAATGGCAAGCCATAGAAGAAAATTGAGATATTTGTGTAGCAACAATGAAGAATTGAAACTGACTTCATAGGAGACATGCTATCTGCCAACCTCTCATAGATTGATTCCCAATAGTCTGTAGTACTCTCTATCTCTGGGGTTCTTTTTTGGTCAGGAAACTGCTAACAAGTTCTACTCACTTTTTGCATGAAGATACAGTGTCCTAAATTATTTCAAAATACATAATATGTACAAAAAAAGCCTAGTGCTGGAGAGATAGCTTAGGAATTAAGGCACTTGCCCACAAAGTCAAAAGACCTCAGTCTGATTTCCCAGAACCCTTATAAGCCAGATGCACAAGGTAGCACATGTGTCTGGAGTTCGTTTGCAGCAGCTGAAGGCCCTGACATGCCCATTCTTTCTCTCTCTCTTTCTCTTTCTCTTTTTCTATCTGCCTCTCTCTCAAATAAGTAAATAGTTTTTTTTAAGCCTAATATGAGTGACAGATTTTGAACTAGAAAGATACTCAATCCATCATAAGTGATCTTACAATTAAATAATCTTAAATGGTTCAAATGCTATCTATGCACACCCAGAAGTTATCACAGATACAAGACCAATAATTGAAAGTTACAAGGAGACAGACTGAAATCCAAGTAAGAAAGAGCTCTTCATTGGTTAAGAGTTTTACCAGGTCAGAATAGAACATGAATCCAAAGGGTTTTACAGAAAGCTTGTGCATGAGTTAATTTTCACATTGCTCTAAGCATATTTCTGACAAGAAGTTACTTAAGGGAGGAGGATGTGTTTTTCCTCTCAATTTCATGGCATGGAAGATGTGGTGGATGAGGCTCTTTCCCTGGTGAAGGAAGTTTGCTGCTTGGCCGGTTCTACTTCCGAAGATCAGAACCAGGATGGGAAAAACCATATAGCCCCAATCCTATAGCCTAAGATTTCCAGCTAGACCCTATGTCTAAGGTGCCACAACCTCCTAGAACAGCATCACCGGCTGGGGACCAAGCATCCAAATACATGAGCCTACTTGGGGGCATTACATGTTCACACCACACTACGTGGTCATATGTACTATAGACTTTGTGAGTCATATGATCTCTGTAGTAACCATGAACTCTGCTGTCACTGTGGTAGAAAAGCAGCTATGAACAATACATACCTAAATATGCATAGTTGAGCTCCAACAAAATTTGGTTTACAAAAACGAGCATGCAATAGATTTGGCCTGGAGGGTATAGTTTGCCCATTCCTGGAACAGGCGAGAAAAGGCAAAATGACAGGTCACAAATGTCACCCAGCCCCCAGACTGGCTTTACTTGGGGCTTAAACTGTGATTTAAAAAAAAAATTCAAAAGAGGATTTTACTAAAAGTGCAGATTCCTAGCTTTCCTTGAGAAAGGGGACCATTAGTAACCCAGGGCCCACATTCCTGTATGTCAGCAAGTGTCAACCGTTGTCTGGAGTTGAGTAATGGCTGCCCACTTTGGAGGGAGCAGGAGCTCTGCAGGCCACCACAGACCCGCTGCCTGCCTGACTTTGGCATTTAATATCAGGTGCCACTTCACATACTAACCCACTTTTTTCCCTTATGGCAGAAAGTTATTTCTCTAAACCAGCATCTATATCAAATGTAGGAAAATAAAAGGCATATGGAAAAAGCCAAGTTTTGAGAAAAAATGAGAAGGCATATGGATTTAATATGCATAAAAAGGATGTTGTGTTGAAAGGATCAATGTTTCTATTTTCCAATTTGTATATTTTTCTAATTTGAATTCAAAATATTTACATATCTATATCATGTTACATCCTTATGTCATAGTTCAGTAACAATAAAAATAGTTTGAATCTCCCTCTGCATTTGATTTTCTTATTCCAGGCTTGTTTAATCCAACCATGTTACCTGGGCAACTTCCACAGGCACAGGTTAACAGGGCAAACTGAAAGCTAGCATAATCACTTTAAACCCATGTGACTTATCTACAGTGACATTCTTGGACAAGAGGAAAGTAAAGTGAAATTCTTTCAGCATATGCTACCACACAAAATCTTGCACAATGCTCTTCACTGTGGTAGCCATCACATATCCTGACTGCCTATGTTTTAAGTACAAAACAAAATAAAGCAAAACAAAGCCCAACTTATTCAATTTATCTTTTAAGAATGGTCAGAGTTGAGCTGGAGAGATGACTCACATCATGAAATGATTGCTGTACAGGCATAGGACATAGGATCTCCAGGATCTACCTAAAAGATGGCCATGACAGTGAATGCCTGCAGTCCCAATGCTGGGCTAGTGGGGACAGGAGAACCACTAGGGCTTGCTAGCTAGCTAGTCCAGATGAATCATATTTATTGAGAGATTCTCTCTCAAAAGAAACAAGACGGACAGTGACTAAAGACACCTGACCTTGATCTCCGGTCTTCACATGTACACACACACACATGCATTAAACACATACATGTGTGTGTGTGTGTGCACACCACATACTAAGACAAAAAAGTCAGAATTTATGACACTTTAAGATTCAGAAAAATTCACTGGCTACTTGTTTATAAATGGCTTTTCCTTATAATGCACTTTTATGACACCTTATACTTACTTTCAATTGATTATTTTAACAAGAAAAATGTAGCATTCTGGAGAACTTACAGCCATATCAAACTCCCATATTCTGAAACAGCTTTTGTTCTTAATACTTCTGGTCATTATCCCAGTGAATCATATGTATTTTCAATTATGATCATGCTGTTTTGGTTTGTAAAAATCTTTTTGGTCCCTCTTAAGGCCATTATTTTTCTACCTAGTTGGATATTCTTTAAGCTGAAAAGTGCTAGTATAGATTTATGTGTGTGACCAAACTTTCCTCAGCTTCTTCTCAATTTTTGATATTCTCATTGAAATCAGGATTATTTCAGCACAAGATAAAAATAAAGGCTAAATAGTAAAGCTAAGTAATGTTGTGCCCAAAAGAATGAATAAGGATAGGCACACCCTGTTCAGAACCTGAGAAGTCAAATAGGAAGGAAAGCACATAGTACATAATTAGTCTCAGAAGAGGAAGAAAGGAGATGGACTTGCTTATAGAAAGAAGGAGCTTTCTCTACTTTCCTTGTAGCCATCATCTGCTTTGTGACTAAGTCTTAGTTAGGCTATATTTCTCCAGTTAACACATGTCCAAAAATCTCTCACTTTGAGCTCTGTTCATGTGTCTCTATTTATTAAACCAAAGGGCCAATTATTGAGTCAAATGCTGAAGATGAGTGCACATGTTTCAGTGTGTCCTGCCCCAAGTGGGACCCTAGCCACAATCCCAACATTCCAAACAATAATTTTTGTTGAATATTTTGCTTTGGAATAGTACTCATCAAACATCTGTGAGGTGGAATCAGATTAATTTCTACAAATGAAATGCAACTGAAAGTTATCTAGACCAACTCACTGGTGTAAGATGCAAGATATGAGGGCTTGACTGGTTGATTTCAAGCATCTTAGCACCAAAGTCAGGAATACAGCTCTGTGTCTCTATCCAACTTCCATGGCGCTCAGAGTTATTCTCATTGCTTTCCAATGGCACTGTGACCAAAACCTTAGAATGGATCATCTGTTTCCATCATATGTGGAAGTATTTTGTTATTTTGGTTTATTGTAATCTTTAGAAAAATGGTGATGTCAATTTTGGTTTATCATTATTTTATGTGATACATTAACTCTATAGACTTTTATCAACTTCTTTGACATCATCTGAACATAGACACATCTCTTTCAATAAAGACAAAATCCTTGAAGAGATCTTTTGCTTATGGTAAATAAATATTTTTCTCCCCACCATGCAGAAAGCCTCACATGAGTGATACCAATGATATCTTCATTGCATTATAAAAGTTGTGCCAGGGGCAACATTAGTCAGAGAAAGAAATATCTAAACTAAATGACCATGCACACCTGGAAATTAATTTCCCATGCATGACTTTTCATTTGGAGAGCCATCAGCCTACAGTCCTCAGTGAGTTTCTTGAAGTGCCTATGGCATGGTTTCTCAACTAAACCACAATGGAGACCACAGAATCCGTGATTTTTTTTTACAACGAGCTTCTTCAACTCTCCACTCCTCACCCCACACCCTTGCTTGTTATTTACTGCACTTTACACATGTATTTTATTTCATGCCTTTATTAATCCAAGTCTTCCCTTCCCCCATCCCAGCAGTAACAAAAGAAGCTGTATCAAATCAATGAGCTCAGAGCTGAGAAACAGGGGCCAGCCCTGCTTACCCTTTCGACCCACCAGGCACAGGCTTGCTGAGTGTAACCTGAAGTCTCCTAACACTTTCTAGACCAGCTTGAAAGTGCAAAGGGGAATTGGTTTGTCTTCCAAGTCAAAGCTTAAAATGAAAAGGCTGGTGCTGTTTACACTGGAGAAGAAAGGGTGACAGACAGTAATCCTTCACTGAGGATTACTGGGAGAAAGAAAGCAGAGTAGAGGTTCTGTTTTCACTTTCAAATCTCAGAATTAAGTCAGGGAAGGAGGAAAGGGGGAGATGCGGCTGGGTGTCTAGGAGGACGCTGACACGCATAGTTTCGTGTGTTTGTCCTCTGGGCTCAGTTACACACACCTCACCATGGATAAACTGAAAAGCCTGTGTTCCTGCTGACAGATTGGCAGCAAACGGTCTGCATGGAACGTCAGCAACTGAGGGACCACAAGGGCCAGCCCTGTTCTGAAAAGGAGTGACAACATACATGGCCACTAAGCTTTTCTCACAGCAGCAGCAGCAGTCTGAGTGGTTTACAGGACAGACGTGGACAGGCTAGAATAGCAGCATGTTCCTGATGGATCTCATGCAATGGTGGTCGAGATATTAAACCAAGTAACAAAGAGGGAAGAAGGGAGATATGCACCAGGCATTCTCACTTGGGTTTCATAGTAGAGGCTCAATTCCTCAGATGGGATAGCCATGTTCCCGGCATGTAGTTCTCATGCAACTGATGACTAGTCGAGCAGGAGCTTCTGAACACTGGCTGTGCATTTACTCCTCCAGAAGCAAGGTTTCTGCTTTTGTGGAACACCCTTGGGAAGGTTTTCTAGCTCATGCTGTTAGATGGTACTGGGCATTTGAAAGTAATGAAGTCTGAAATGCTGTCATCACTGCACATAGATTACAGAAGCAGTAGATTCATCCTCACTCAAAGGAATCCTGTGGTCAGCATAATGCTGTTTCTATGAGGAACTGGGCAGAGAAGCCTATAACAAGATCTCAAGACATCTAATCATTTTCTCTGTGTAGAAGCCTTCAAATAATAAGCAAAGCAAATTTTCCATAGAGGGGGAGATGTGATGTTGACCTCTAGACTCCACAAGCATGCCCACAGCATACAAACATACACATGCAGAAAATAAATTAATAAATAAAAATATCCAATAGCACAGAGTAAAAATTAAGCAAATTTCTAGAAGAAAGGATGCACTATTGTTTGCACTGAAGTTCTGAAAGTTTGTGGACTAAGTTATTATTTATGTATTATCTTACTATTCCTACTGTTCCCTCTAAAAACATTGCCCTTTGATTATTATATGGAAATTCCAATTCTATCATGAGGTCTTTCTTTTCCCATTCTATGACCTGTGCAGATAATGTGGAAACTCTTCTTTTCCTCTTCTCTGAGGCAGGAGAATCACTTCATATGGGCACATGATGGCTATGAAGAGCAATAACATAACACACCATGACTGTAGAAAGGAGTGTAGTCTGAGACTCAGCCCTCATGGAATTCAGGATATAGCTGCGATTTCTCCATATCTACCTAGTGTCATAGTGATATTTTGATTGACTTGAAGTGGCAGCTTCTCTTTATGCACATGGAGCCCAACACCTGTCTTCTTCAATCATGCAAAATTGTGTGCAATTTTCAGAAATACTTATAGCTAGTCCAATCTTGAAATAAGGTTTTTCTCTGGCCCAATTTCAATCAGTCAACCTGAAAACATTTAGGATGTTCACAGTCCACAATCAAAGAACCTTAAGTTCAAATTCCAGCCCATGTAATGTTATGAAATAAAAGGGTTTTTTAATTCTAAAATGTGAATTATGATGCTTCTGTCCATAGATATTTGGGTAAAGCTTAAAAATAATGACTGTAAGATGTCTACCACAGTGCTTAACACATAGAAGGCAATTACTTGAGGGCAATGATACATATCTTTTATAATTTTTAAAATTTTATGCTCAATAATTTTTTTGTTTTTTGTTTTTTCAAGGTAGGTTCTCACTCTAGCTCAGGCTGACCTAGAATTCACTCTGTAGTCTCAGAGCGGCCTCAAACTCACGGCGATCCTCCTACCTCTGCCTTCCCAGTGCTGGGATTAAAGGCGTGTGCCACCACGCCCGGCCCGCTCAATAAATTTTATTTAAGATAAAAATATACATCACATTAAATATATGAATAAGTATAATATTATTAGGTGTCAGGAAAATTACCAATAAAAAAGACATATCCCTTATCTTTCATAGGAAAAACATCCAATAAACTTGAAAGATCAATGGTTCTTATGCTGTATGTGAAACATAACAAATTTGGGGATTTTTCAGGTAAAAGTGCTCTTTCATTTAAGAGTAAAGAGGGAATGTTTGGAAAAGTTTCAAGTTGGCTCAATCATGCAGCAATTAAGAGTGGGCATTAGACGACTGGGTATATTTCCTATGACATGGAAACCAAGTGTGCATGATTCAGTGTTGGAGTGCCCAGGAATGCTTCTGTAGCCCAGAGGACTATTGGACTGCTCCAAGACTGAAAACACTTCCCTCAACACATAAAAATCAATCTACATTCTCCTCTCTCCAGGAGATGGAGCTCAGTTTCCCACCCCTGGAGTGTGGGCTGCATGTAGTGATTCACTTCCAACAACAGTTGCTTTCTTCCCTCACCCACTTTCTGATGGAGATACCACCCCAACCAACTGATCAAGGTCAACATCACAGAGTTGAGTAAGGTCAAAGCCATGTCACTGGCTATGATGCAATGAGAAGGGAAATGAGGTTTCACCTCTGTGGTATTCTTCCAGAAAACATGTAACCACAATCTACTCATAAGAAAACAGTGAGAATTCCAAATAAAACACATTATACTAAGTTACCTGGCAAGTATGCTTCAAAATTAACAAGGTTGTGAGCAAAAACAAGACTGAGAAATGGACATAAACCACAGAGAACTAAGAAGGCATGATGACCAAATGCAATGTACCAGGATTAGATCCTGGAGCAGAACAAGGACATTAGTGGAAAACTGAAAAATCTGAACACGATATTTAGCATAAACAATAGCATTGCACCAATGTTAACTTCATGTGAGCAATGTTAACTTTAGAGGAAGCTAAGGAAAAGGCTATTGAACTCTGTAATACCACATTAACTCTTCTGCAACTCTATTATTTAAAAATTCTAGAGTTTAAGAAAAGGGCTGGACATGTAGCTCAGTAGTAGGGTGTGCAAAGCCCTAAGTTCCATTGCCAGTGCTGAAGGAGAAAGGGAGGGAGGAAGAAAAAGAATCAAGTAGTTAATAAATATTGCATAAATGAGAAGAATGACAGCAGTTTTTGAGGTACAAATAGAACAGTCTGATTCTTTATAGAATATGACAAATAAATGATTAATTTTAACACAGATTTTCTTACATATAAGTATATGGATAGTTGCATAATAATAAGTAAACTTTCATAAAAATGAGTATACATGCACATATAACTGTATATGTCAATTCACAGCAAAATATGCCTAAAATATAATGAATACAAACCACAAATCACAAATTATTTGAAATCCAAAAGGTCAAGGCAGGTATCCTCAATTGATAGTACAGGCAGGGGGATTAGACAGACTCTAAGTCTCACTTCTTTCAGTTACCATGGAATCCTCAGCCAAGCATTTAATCTTCCTGAGTCTTTGATCCTTCCTTGATAAGTGACAGATGATAACCACGACCCAGAATTAGTGATACCTGAAATGAGGTGGTACACAGAGAGCACATGCTGAGGAAATTTAGGCACAGTTGTGGTGGGTACAATGCAAGCTGCATGTCTTCCGCATGAAAGTCCAGAGTAAATAACATTCTTGGGCTGAGGTAAGAGTTCACCTATCTGGGTTTAGTGCTATCAACCAATGAGAATTGTGGTAAATCACCAATAAGGCTTAAAATACTGTTGATAGGTTCACAGGAGAAAAAGGAGCTTAAACTGCAAATAAATGAGTACTGCCTAAATGCACATTTATATTATCCCAGACCACTTGAAAGACTATAAAAATCCACATTGGTTCCTTCTCTGTATTTTAACTACATGTTTATCCAAGGTGGTATAACAGGACAATCTAAAACACAGAGACTTCAAATGGAAAAAATATATATATGAGATTAATTTTGCTTTCAAGTCTGCAGATCGGGTTGGGCTTAGTGAGGATGGCTCATTTCTGCTTCACATAGTTTCAGGATGAGCAGTTCAAAATGCAGAAGCTGGAACTTTGCCCAGGTTCAGTCATTAGAACATCTGGGGACTGATTATGGCTATTGGTGAAGACCTAGGCTGGAACTCTTAGCCAGAATGCACACGAGTGGCTTTTCTGTGTGTCCAGGGCTTCCTTTACACATGGTAGCAGAGTTCTAAGGGATGCCAAGAAAGAGAACCACACAGAAGATATGCCTTTCATGATTTAACATCAGAAGTCATGGAGCAAGAGCTGGGGTTGAAGTACAGTGACAGAGCATTTTCTTAGCATATAAAAGGTCCTTTGTTTGGTCTCCAGCACTACAAACAAATAGCCAAACGGAGGTCATTTGGCATTTCCTTCACCATATTCTATCCTCCAAGGAAAAGACCCACATACTCCCAGCGGAGGAGAAAAATAGACTCTACCTTCATATTGCAGGTGTTAAGGTCTAAAAGATCATGCATGTAAGACTAAAATGGCTATGGTGGCCACTGCAAGAAAGCACCTTCTGCCATGCCTGATGAGTTCCTGACACCCAAGTTAGCAAAATGAAGAAAAGCAGGAGTCAGGTTGTGTTTATATGCTATAGAATCAGAAAAAAATGAAGCACAGCTGAAGCTGGCAAGAAATTCCCCCTGAAAGACCTCTCCCTTACAAATTTCAGGGCCATATGCCCTCTATTCTCTGTTTCTGCACACTTACTCCTTCCTTCAGCTTCTGCTTTAAGACCAACTTTCCTTTATTCATTAGCTCATTCAGGGTCATAAACTATGCCATCATCCCCTCTGTTCAAATCTACCATTCACTGTCTGCCTAACCAATGTCCTTTTCACTCATCTATAGCCTGGAGGACTCCCACCCTGCTGGCTTGCAGCTCCTTACGCCAGCATTACTTCTGTCTACAAGAAACACATGTGAATTAGCACCTCCTAGAAGCTTCCTTTAAGCTATACACAACACCAAGTGACCAATAAATACTTTAATTTCCTTGCCTTCTTGTATGAAATCACTTAGACACCCATTCCACACTACCTATCACAGTCATGTAACCAGGGGCTGGAGAGGTGGCTTAGTGGTTAAACTCTTGCTTGTGAGGCCTAAGGACCTTGGTTCAAGATTCAATTCCCCAATACCCACCTAAGCCAGATGCACAAGGTGACACATGCATCTGGAGATCGTTTGCAGTGGCAGGAGGCCCTTGTGCAACCCCCACCCCCTCACTCTCGCTCTCTCTCTCGCTCTCTACCTCTTTCTGTCTGTCTTTTGCTCTCAAATAAATAAATAGATAAATATAAACAGAGTCATGTAACTGAATTAAGTTCCCAAACAGCCATTGGTTAGTGATGCTAGTATGTCTTCTTGGTTGTTTTTCCTTTCCTATCTCACTCCTCCACTCACATAATAGATATTCCCTGAGATCCCTTGCCTAATAAGTTGCTGCACTCAAATTCTTGCTTGGGAATTATTGGAGAGAATCATAAAATTTTCAGTCTCTCTCACTGAGTCAAAATTAAACCCCTAGAGGAATAGAACAATTGGCTCACTTTAGGTATACTTCTTATCCAGTCTCCTGTAATTAGGGGGCAAAGTTGTAGAATAAACATCATGGCTCCTCAGCCCTTCCCACCATCATGTGTTATAAGGGGGAAGAGCAGTTCCCAGAGGAAGGGGCAGAAAAGTACTTCAGAACATGGGTGCCAAATTTACCCTAGTGGATTGCTAATATGCATTCAGTTTCCTCTATACTCAGATACTGCTACCCAAATCTTATCAAAGGAGCTAAGTTAAAAATAGACTATCCATATCTGAAATACTGCCTTTACTACATAAAATAATGTCCTTATAGGACTTATAGAAACAGTGAACTACCAATTCTTAGTACCTATTGGTTAAACACTTTCCATACTATCTCCCATGTTACTCTATAATTACACATTTAGAAAAGTAAATATAGATTAGAAACAGTCTTTATATTAGACAATGTTTTAAATAACAAACATATTTAAGAATGATTAGTTCATATAGCCATCCTATTAGATTATTGTAAAGATTTATTAGTATTTTAAAGGTCTTTTAAAAGTAAAATTAAACACATAAAGTAATGTTATCGGGAAAGCTGTGAAAGTTTGATCTCAATTGCTTTATTGGAAAAACTTAATTTCAAATAATAAAAAAGTCTTAAACTATTAACAATTTGGATCTAGAATTCATTTCTATTTCAGTGTAAATGACTCCAAAAGTGGTTTTAGTTACACAGAAGTTTTATTGTTAAAAATTAAGTTCACAAAACTCCTCAAAAGTTTTATTGTTAAAAATGAAGTTCACAAAACTGAATTTAAATGCTCCAATTGCAATAGCTGTAGCAGCTTCTATTAATTGCCAACTCAATTCATAAAGTAAGAACTGGGAAACTTTTTCAAGGTTTTTTCCTCTGCTTGCTGAGGTCTTCAATACAGAGCCATTTTATCAGCCCAGTCACTATTGGCCTCCAGTGTTTCCAACTTGTCAATGCCAAGTGTGGCTGTGTGAAAGACAGTCCTTCAACATGGTGGCAGCTCCAGATTCCCACTAGCCAGGGCAGTGCTGGAACCTGGGCATAGCTGGGAAATGAACTCTTTCACCTTATCACACTGACTTCTGACCATGAGTTAAAATAACCTTACACTAACCCAGAGTTTCCCATGAATTTAATTTCTATCCTTTCTACCCCATCACAGAAGTCTCACCACCCACCCAAGCATTTGTAGGGACAACATTTCCCTCTCTATCCAAACAGTGTTGGTTCTATGCACATCTACTGAAGCATATGAATGAGAGGAAGTGTGAAGACAAAGGTCATGGTGTTGTATCTCCCAATCCAACGGAAGCACTAAGATGTTAGGTCCAGTTCCTTAACAAATTACTAGTGTTACCACTCAGTTAAATTAATTTTATTTGATACAAAATGACCATCATGGGTTCTATCTAAGCAATGCTCACTACCTCCACTGAGCGGGACTCCACAATGGCACAGTAGACAACAAGAGTCCAAGAGGGACTAAAACACAGTAATGGGGAGCAAGAAAAGCTGAATAAATGTCCCAAATATCCCAAATACATGATCAATCACAGCTGAAAATAAGTGGGCAAGCCTGAAGAAATCCTTGGATTGAAGCAACAGACAGCTCTGCCCGGTAGTTGACAATCATACTGTGACACCAAGCTCTGCATACAGTGACTTCCACTTCATGTAAAAAAAAAAAAAAAGCCTTTTCTGGGCAAGAGAGATGGCTTATTGGTTAAGGCACTTGTATGCAAAGCCAAAGGAACCAAGTTGGATTTTTCATGATCCATGTAAACCAGATACACAAGGTGATGCATGTGTCTGTAGTTCATCTGCAGCAGCTGGAAGCCTTAGAGCACCATTCTCTCCTCTCTCTCTCTCTCTCTCTCTCTCTCTCTATATATATATATATATATATATATATATATATATATATATATATATATATATGTCTTTGATATACATATATACATGTATCTATACATGTATACATATATCTAACATATATATCTGTCTCTGTCTCTTTCTATCTCAAATAAATAAATAAAAATATTTTTAAAAATGCCTTTTCTATGCACACACCTTGGAACACATACATGTACCTTCCATTTGCATAGTCACCTCTCCACCAACAGTAACTTGCTAATTATGAAACTGTGACACGACATAACCAAAAACAAAACCTTCTACTTCCTCAGTAATAGTCTCTATATTCAATGGATACTCAATATCTTTGTTATACCTCTACCCAAGTGCCTGGCCAACCTGGTGAATTAAGCAGCTATGTTGGTGAGTAGAAGATGGAATATACTATTAACTCTCAGCACCTGCACTCCTCAAAAACAACTTTGATATAAATTGAGCACATTGTACCCACCATATATCTTTCATTCCCTCCAGAAATTTTATGAGACAGGTCCTACTGCCTTTAGAAATCTAGGCTGATTGGGCTGGAGAGATGGCTTAGCAGTTAAGGCATTTGCCTATGAAGCCTAAAGACCTAGATTTGATTCTCCAGGTCTCATGTAAGCCAAATGCACATGGTGGTGCATGTGTCTGAAGTTTGTTTGCAATGGCTAGAGGTCCTGGCATGCCCATTATCACTCTCTCTCTCTTTCTCTGTCTCTAATAAATAAATATAAATCAGAAAAAAAGAAATCTAGGCTGAGAAAGGTTAAGTGATTTGCTCAAATCATTGTGCTAGGCATAACACAGACCCATGGCACATGTCACACTCTTGCTGTTACCATTATTTTGAAACATTGATTCTTTTCCAGTCATTCCTTCTGACTTGGGCAGTGAGATATCAGTAGGTGTCTTTTTATGGGGTTGTTTCAGTCAACTTCTCATTGCTGGGACAAATACCCAACCAGAAACCATTTATGGGAGAAAAGGGTTTTATTTCAGGCTTATAAATTCCAGGGGAATACCATCAATGGCAGAAAAAGCTGGATTACATCCACACATAAAAGCAGAGAGACACTTCCAACAGCCAGCACCACAAAAGTGCCAGAGCTCAAACTGTTCTTTTCATACCGTAGGGCAGGACTCAAGATCCACCCCCAGTGACACCTCCTCCATCCAGGGAGCTGGAGACTCAAGTTATAAGGTCAATGTGAGTCTATGGGACCATAAATTCAAACCACCACAGAAGTCCATGTCCGGAAACTTATTAACTCATCTTTGTCAGTGAAGAACTATTTTCTAGTTTCTCCTCTTTGAAATACAGTACTGGCAGGATTGAAGAGTGCTTGACAGTAATCAGCAAACTCTAATGAGTTTCAAATTGAGCAAAATAACATTTACAGAAAGACTAGTTGAAGGTACCCCCTCACAATTCTAAGGAGTTAATTGACCTGGTATTTGCTGTCAGTTCAGTTTGCTCCTCCTCCTAACTCACTCACAGTAGGGCACAAATCTTGGCAGAATTGTGTGGCATTTTCAAAACGCTCATATGCCAGACTCTTGCTGTCATGAGCTGTTGCAAGACCATGCAATGTAGATGATGACCACAGTGTCCAATGAAAGGCCCATTGATTTGGTTTTCATGTGAAATGTCCCTCATAGGCTCATGTGCTGGAATACCTGTTCCTGAAATGATGGCACTATTTTTGGAGGTTGTGGAACCCTTGTGATATAGGACATAGCTGACTGACACAGGCCACTGCAGGTGGGCCTTACGGATTACAGCCTGTTTCTAGCCCAAGCACTCTGACATCTTGTCTGCCATGTATTTACCCAGCACCCTCAAACTCCCACCACAGTGCTTATCCTGCCATGATAGACTAGACTTTTTGAACTATCGGCCTAACTAAATCTCTCTTCCTTTAAGTTGCTTTTGCCAGGTATTTTGTTACAGTGATGGGAAAAGTAACTAATGAAGCCACAATTCACCTTCTACTACTCACTGCTTCTGCCCACATCTGAATAGCACCACTTGAAGGAGGAGAAGAGGTCTTATTAATTAAGGATTCTACTGACACATCTCACTGGTGCTTCACACGAAATCATGTAACTGTCATTTCCTTCTGTTTCCCAAATGGAAAAGGAGGGCTTTCCAAAAGTTAAAAACTATAACCAAGTATATGTGACTGGTTGGTGCTAAGCTGGTATGAAAACCCAAATCTAATTCAAAGATCATCTATTTTTTTTTTCCACTGAGCAGGAAAGTTGTCATATTTTCCTGATTTGGGGTCTCTATGAGGCCAAGAGGCTACTTCTAGATGCATAAAGGTAGATCATCCAATGTATTTAAATTGTAGATCTGATTTAAGAACCTCACAAAAGATGCGAGGGAGAGACCTGAAGAGATGGGAAGACTCATATTTATGATGCCTCCCAATTCCAGAACTTGTTAAAAGTGGGGCTGAAGAGATTGCTTAATGGATGAGAGTGTTGCTGGACAAGCATGAAGGTCTGGAGTGCCTGAGTTGGATTCCCCAGTGCCTGCATAAACAGCTAGGCATACCCACTCCCACCTGTAACTCCAGTCCTGTGGGGAGCACAGACTAGAGAATCGCTGGGGCTCACAAAAATGGCAAACTCTGGAATCAGTGGCTCCATCTCAAGAAAATGATATGAGTGGTACAGAAAGAGACCCAACAATGTTCTCTGTCCTCCACAGGTATGTGTACAAAAGATGTACATCTACACATACCCATACATACACCACACAAAAACCATGCTACACATACACACACACACACACACACACACACACACACATCTACACATGCAAAGGTAAAAAGAAAGGATAGAGGAAGGAAGGAAGGAAGGAAGGAAGGAAGGAAGGAAGGAAGGAAGGAAGGAAGGAAGGAAGGAAGGAAGGGAGGAAGGGGAAGGGGACGGCAGGTGAGGGGAGGTGAGGGGAGGTGAGGGGAGGTGAGGGGAGGTGAGGGGAGGTGAGGGGAGGTGAGGGGAGGGAAGGGGAGGGAAGGGAAGGGAAGGGAAAGGAAAGGAAGGGAAAGGAAGGGAAAGGAAGGGAAAGGAAGGGAAAGGAAGGGAAAGGAAGGGAAAGGAAGGGAAAGGAAGGGAAAGGAAGGGAAGGGAAGGGAAGGGAAGGGAAGGGAAGGGAAGGGAAGGGAAGGGAAGAAGGAAGAGGGACACATTTTTCTCTGAGAAGTCCTAGTATTTTCTGGACTGTGGACCCATTCAGACACAAATCATGGGGGCACTGTCCTTTTTATTGGCAGCACATGCTATCTGTGCTATTTGCTCACTTCCCTTCCTCTGCCTCTGACCCCTAAGCAAATGTGCAGGCCTCTTACAGATACATTGCTGTTGCCTAGGAAATCTGGCAGAGCAAGAAAACAGTGGTTTCACACTGGCCTGGGTGTAAAGTTTGAATAAGATATTCTATCTTTAAAAATTGATTTTGTATACTCCTTGGGCCAACTTCCTGGGATTAGAAGTTTAACACTTCACATTTTCTTCAGGCATCTCAGATATCAGCAGAAGTCTAGAAAATGCAGACATGACAAAGCAAGTCATAACTCAGGAACTGGGTAATAGGTGAAAGATGCTAATCCCAGCTGAGAGGGATCCATAGAAATGGAGCCTGGCTGCCTCTGGGTAGCAGGGGTGCAGCATCATGAATATTTATGGTGGAATATGGGAAGTGTTGTGGAAAAAAAGCCAGCAGGCCCCAATCTACCCTAACAGCTGGGGATCATTTGGGTGTTAAGATGACGTTTTAAGGGATACCATTTAGATAAAAATCATATTTGAAAAGAATTATGCCTATGTTCCAAATAACGTCGAGGGTAGAACAATGTTGAGTTTTATATGTATTTAAAACATCTGCTTGCTTTTAAATTTACTCATATTGTTCCAGAATGTTGGATTCAGTTTCAAAAATCTCCCATATTTTTATGTTATGGTGACCCAGCTACAGGAGTTTATGAAAATGTTGAAAATAGCATATAGATATAGATAGAAATAGATATAGATAAACATATGATTGATAGATAGATGATAGATACAGATAGATAGATAGATAGATAGATAGATAGATAGATAGATAGATAGATAGATACCATGAATTGACTTTTCAGAAAGCAGTAATTTTAAAAGGTGATATGGGGGCTGGAGAGACGGCTTAGCGGTTAAGGCACCTGCCTCCTAAGCCTAAGAACACTAGTTCCAATCTCCAGAGGTTCCAATCTCCAGGTCCCACATTTAGCCAGATGCAAAGTGACGCAAGGGCGCAATGCCGCACTTGACCACAAGGGGGTGCATGCATCTGGATTTCGTTCACAGCAGCTGAGAGGCTGCTGGCGTGCCCATCTCTATCTCTCCCTCTCCCTCTCTGTCTGTCTCTCTCTGTGTCTCTCTCCAAAAAAAAAAAAAAAAAAAAAAAGGTGATATGGATTGTGGCTAAGCACGCAGATTATTGAGCTAACTTTCAGAGCCCAAATTCAGCAAATTCAACTTTCTCTACCTTCTGTATGGCCTTGGGCAAGTTCCTTAACTTTCCTGCACTTAGTCTCCCAATTTTTCAAAGTGTAATAATGGCATCTTGCCTACAGCTGTTAGGAGTTCTGGACCCACAACAAGTGCTATGAAAGCACTAGCTTTCACCGGCATTATTAAAATTATCCTCATGTAATTGGAGCACTTAGGTAGAGTATAAAATGAAACCCATGTGCTTCAAAATTTGTTTAAAAGAATTAGAAAATATAATGAGCATAGTGACTATGTCAAATGTCTGTGCAGAGTACTGAAATAGAATTTTTGGTTTTGTTTGTTTGTTTGTTTGTTTGGTTGGTTGGTTGGTTGGTTGGTTAGTTTTGGTCTTTTTGAGGTGGGGTCTTATTCTGGCCCAGGCTCACCTGGAATTAACTATGTAGTCTCAGAGTGGCCTCAAACTCATGGTGATCCTCCTACCTCTGCCTCCCAAGTGCTGGGATTAAAGGCATGTGCCACTGTGGCTGACAGAATTACTGTTTTTAAACACAAACAAAACACATAATAAAACTCCACTTTGGTCATTAGTCATTGAGTTATCCTGAAATGAATTTGATTATTCCCCAACAAAAGTAAATACTGGGCTTGAGAGATGGCTTAGTGGTTAAGGAGCTTGCCTGTGAAGCCTAAGGACCCAGGTTCAATTCCTCAGTATCCACATAAAACAGATTCTCATGGTCATACATGAATTTGGAGTTCTTTGGCAGTGGCTAGAGGCCCTGGTATGTCCATTCTCTCTCTCTCTTTCTGTCTCCCTCTTAATTTCTCTCTTATAAATAATGTAATTTCTATAAAATAAGTACTATCAGACTGGAGAGATGGGTTAGTGGTTAAGGCATTTGCCTGCAAAGCCAAAAGACTCAGGTTCAATTCTCCAGGACCCATGTAAGCCAGATACACAAGGTGGCGTATGTGTCTGGAGTTTGTTTGCAGCAGCTAGAGACCCTGGCATGCCCATTCTCATTCTCTCTTTCTCTCCCTCTCTGTCTCTCTCTCTCTCTCTCTGTCTCTGTCTCTGTCTCTCGGGTGCACATGCATGCATTCTCTTTCTCTCAAATAAATAAATAAAAATAAAATATTTTAAAAATAATAAAAACAACAAAAAGTAAGTACTATCTAACAACTTTGTGGTTTAATGCCTATGTCTATATCCACTGCCCAGTTTACGTTGTGTTTTCATCAGGGTTATCCTTGTGGTGCAGACTCAGCTAATCTCTCCTCACTCTAGGAGAAATTTACTTATTATCTTATTCATTTATCCAAAACAAGTCAAACAGAAATAAAGCCACTGATTTAAGGGAAGATCTGGTTGCTTGTAGATTGTTTTTAAATACTTATTTATTTAAAAGAGAGCAGGAGGTAGAGAGGAGAGACAGAAAGAGAGAGAGAATGGGCACCCAAGGGTCTCTAGCCACTACAAACAAACTCCAGAAGCATGGGCCACCTTGTGCCTCTTGCTTACCCGGGTACTGGGGAATAGAACCTGGATCCTTAGGCTTTGCAGGCAAGTGCCACAACAGCCAAGCCATCTCTCCAGCCTACTTGTAGATTTATTTTTTGAGGCAAGCCCAACAGACTGTCCATTTTGTTATTATTATGTGTGCGTGAGAGAGAGAGAGAGCGAGAGCAAGAGACTGAGAGAGAGAGAATTGGCATGCCAGGGCCTCCAGCCACAGGAATCAAACTCCAAACATGTGTGCCACCTTGTGTGCATGTGCGATCTTGTGCACTTGCATCACCTTGTGGGTCTGGCTTACATGGGACCTGAATATTTGAACATGGGTCCAGGCAAGCACCTTAACTGCTAAGCCATCTCTCCGGCCTGACACTTGTAGATTTTTATTGCTAGTATAGTTTGTTAATTTCAGCTCACTAAAATTCCAAAAATGCTGTGGGGTGATTAATAATCTCCACCCCACCCTTCCTAGGAAACTCCCAAAAGCAGGCACTCTGGTATCTGGAACCCATAGACATAGAACTCTGCCTCCTCCTGAGGGACAAAACCTTGCTCTCAGGAGCTCATTTACTTTACAACCGCGTAAAATGCATAACTAAGCATTTATTTTCCCTGATAAGCCTTTACTAACTACACAACTCTTTAATGGAGAGATGACACGAGATGCCCTTGGACCAGCCTTCTCCCCCCCAGTTGACCTGGGCCTTTCACTTGCTTCCCTCCCTGCTCACCAGGGAGAGCTATCCCAGCTCCATGGAAGACCAAGAGTCAGAGCCCCTTCCAGCTGATGCCTTGCAAATATTTTGCTGGATAGGTCTCTTTGAGAGTAAGGTGAACCTAACTTTCTGTTAATAAAAAATTACTTTAGTGGCTTGCTATACAATTTGCTTTACTTGGGTAAAGCAAAATCAATATTCTAAAAGATGTGGAGGACTGTCTTCATTTTTTTCTCTATTATCTGTCTTTCTTTGACTTTCTCTGGTCAATTATTAAACAAGACAATTTCTTAAGGCTGAGGAGGGTATATTAAATGGTTTTATACTTACAACACCAAAACTATCACCTGCTCTACACTGTGCACTCTCCTACACATGATATGGTTTTGGAATTTCAGGTAGCCACTGCCAATTCTAAATAGAGTTGTTGTCCCAAGTAACTTTGTAAGTACACATAAAAATAATCCAATAAAAACATATTAATAATGGCTTTAATTTGCACTCAGTGTCCCCCCCAACCATTCATCCATGAAGGTGGGACCTATGCGAATCTTGAGGAAGATAAGAGCTCCTGTGCAAAAACATGAGATGGCTACTGCTGCCTTGCATGCCAGTCTGGAAAGACTGTAACATGACTGAACCATGCTGTCCCAGTAAGCTGCCCAGCTATCTGCCCCTAACATCTTAGTTTTCCAATCTAATCCTAAATGTCATCTCCTCTAAGAGAAAGCCACTGACCCTGAAGCCCACCACCTAAGCATGATTTTATTTCAATGATTTCTTTTGTTATGTCTTACATCTCTGAAATCAAGAGATGGCTTTCTTTCTGAAATGACATGTTTTAATCTCATCAGTAGCTGGGTGTTCTGTCCTTGATGTCTTTGAGAGTGTAAGCCATGGCACATGATTCCCTTACCTTTTCAGGCAACAAATGATTGGAGGGCCATTTAAATAAAGAGGATTTGTCCTAGTAGATACCTGAAATGGACGGTTGATGATGCGTTATTAAGACCAAGAAAGCACCTGTGTCAAATCTCCAAGAATTGGTGTCAGCAGCTGGGAAACCTCACTGGCCACTGTGAAGGTGGGTCAGAAAGACTGCTTGCCCAGCAATCTTGATGTCCAGAAAATGGCCAGAAAATGAATGTGGAAAACCATGGTTACTGATTGCCCTGAGTCAAGAAGTGATTCAAATGAACTCGACTCTCCATGTGGAAAAGCCTTTAAAATGCCAACTTACGTTTCCCTTTTGTGTATGGAAGAGTGATATGCCACTTAAAAAATTATGCTGCATTAGACTAAAATGAACTCTTTACATAGGATGAAACAAAACATATAAATGATAAAAATACATGGAGATATAATTTAATTGTCAAGAGTTTTATCTTATTAGTACAGTCATGCACTACATGAAGATGCTTCAGTTGACAATAGATCATGTAAAAAAGCCGTGGTCCTTTAGAATTAGATTGTCTAGTGTTGTCATCGCCATCTTAATCTGTGTAAGAACACACAATTGCCTAATCCTTGGAATACATTCCTATCATTAGATGTACAACCACATATAAAATAGTTTCATACGGGCTGGAGAGATGGCTTGGCAGTTAAAGTGCCTGCCTGCCAAGCCTAAGAACGCCCTTTCAATTCTCCAGGTCCCACATTTAGCCAGACACAAGTGATGCAATGCCGCACTTGCCCACAAGGGGGGGAGCACACCTGGAGTAGTTCATTCACCATGGCTGAGAGGCTGCTGGCGCACCCATTCTCCCTCTCTCTCTCTCTCTCTCTCTCTCTCTCTCTGTCTCTCTCTCAAAAAATTTTAAAATAGTTTCTTACATATTTATAACTGCCTGAGATTTTCATTAATTGAATTTATCACAGATGTTTGGGACTTGTTTAATATGTGCTTTTCAACTTCTCCATCAATATGGAGTCAATGACTTAAAGTAGCATTCAATAAATGTTTCAGTGAATGAGTTGAATTAATTCATAGAAGAGAGAGTGAATGAAGATTTTTGTGAATCAGATTTTTGTTCCTGGATGTCCTGGATCACATGAGCTCTTGCAGTCCACTCACTAATCTCCAGTAGTAGAGTGGTAAGCCAAGTGTGGCTCCAAATGTGTTTTGCTTGATGGAATATAGCCTTTCTAAAAATAGTAATAATAAAATTGAATGCCTCTAGGTGGGGCATGAATCCTCCAGTTGAACTCCTGGTTGCTTTTGCCTTTTTACATCTACATTTTTATTTGCCCAAGGCTTTTGAGTTTTAGATGTCTGCTCTGTGATTTTGCATTAACACTAATAACAACTTTCAAGGATCTTTTCCTGATTTGTGGGCTGTCAGACTCACTAGTTTGCACAGTTATCCTGATAGTTCTTCACAGAAACCCCCTTTGGCCAGAATCGCATAGGTGCTAATGCTAGCTACTGTCCACAGGGGGCAGTGGTCCTTTACATCTGCCCAAGTCCCAAAGGCCAATGTTGTCTCCAGGACCCCCAAGCTGCAGCAGCAGATGACCCCTGTGCTGGGGCAGTTTCTGTGACTTTTCACTCTGCCTCTTCTGTGTTGATGTTCACACACAGTGTTAGAGAGTCAAACCAAGGAATTGTCATGTTTGTATTGCAGTGTGCAAGTGACATGATATTTTTTTCCATGTGGTTTCAACTAAGTACCTTTTTTCAACTTTTCATGTTAAATAGGAGCAGGAAGGGAAAACTGATATTGCTGGCCATTTTATTCTTTTGGTGCTTCAATCTTTCTTTTAGTGCCATCTTAATGCATTAAATGCATTGATTTCTCAGTTTAATGAATTAAAGTTAAAAATGTTTTAGCACCTATGTTTTCTTATGTGTTTGTATTATTAATGTTTTACATACACATAGATATAACAGATATAGATATAGATATATCTCAAGCATTAAAGGAGTTCAAATTAAGCAATAATTTAGCTCCATCCAGTTTTTACAGGTAACCTAATACTGAATAGGTTTAAACAGTAAAAACAAGAATTCAGTTTATTATCTTCCTCTGTTTAAATCTAGGCTGAATGTGTTCTGTTTGTAATTTAGTTACCAACGTCCTCTAGTCTGCTTAAGAACAGGACCACAGATGTGACTATTCCTTGGTCACACATAGCAATGTTTTAAATGTTTCTCTGTTAGCCCAATATTTCACTACAGCAGGGACTAAGTCATAGTAGATCATTTTCCCCAGACAAAAGTTAGCCCCACTGTGCATATGACCACTTAGCAATGGAGTTTATTGATGGTACTTTGAATAATTTTTTTTTTCCTTACAAGAGGAAAAGACATGGTTATAAAAGCAACATGTATATGCACAGAATCAGCATTCCAGTTCTTTTCATGATATGTAACTTGGGAAATTCTCAAGAAAATGTATAGCTTTAAAAAGTATATATAATGGGGGCTGGAGAGATGGCTTAGCAGTTAAGGCACTTGTCTGCAAAGCCCCTAAGGACCCATGTCCATCTCTCCAGGTGCCATGTAAGCCATATTGCAGTGGCTGGAGGCCCTGCCCCCCTCTCGCTAAACAAAAAAGGCAAGTCTATTGGGCTTGCCTCAAGAAAAAAAATGTATGTATAATAGAGTATGTAGACCTGCCTTCCACAGGCCATTTTAGTGGAAAACCATCCACAAATATGTTCCTTTATTTCTTGATCAGGTAAACCAAGTTCAAGACAAATGCTTCATTTACACTTTAAATCATGGGAAAACAAAGATTGATGAATAATAAACATTAATTTTATTTTTCTTTTTTGTAAGAGATTTATTTCTCCTTCAGTGTTGCTCAAAAGTAGTTCTCTATATTAGCTGTGAACATCTGGTACCTGGGCCTATCCACCATTTGCAAAGTCACCAGGCTTTGCATGAGCCCCTGGGGGTCTTTGGAGTACTCCCTGCTGAGGTTTCTTCTTCGCTCTCTTACACTTATACATCTCTGCCCAGAGCTAACCAAATATCCCTTTGTCCATCTTCCAAAGATTCATTTTTCTGCTGCTATTTCAATAACGTATTAGACATACAGCATAACACAACATCAGGCAGTCTTTTCAACACTGGAAACTACCACACTGGGGTAATATTTGGACATCAGACACTGAGCAACATTCAGAACTCTATGCTTCATGGACAGGCAGGAAGGCATTGGTTCCCTCAGACCTCAGACTGTTTAGGGATGGGTCTTTCATGCAACCCGGAATCAAACCATGGGGATCTCAACTGAGTCAAGGAAAGTCAACAAACCTAAACACCACTATCACAATGGAGCCAGCATATAATTCAGAAGCAACATTCACATCTTCAAGCAAGCAGGGCATCCATATTTAATAAGTTCCTAAAAAGCCAGCTATCTTATCTGCATTGCCTTGATGAATTCTTAGAACAAACCTCTGTGCTATAAAATTCATGACTCCTACTTCACAAGTGACAAAACTGAGATTTGGAGATGGTAGTTAACTCACTTGCTGAGTAAGCCTGCATGTTATCTTACATCCATCCACTTCTGAATCCTCTCATCCTCTCATTACCCTTACCTGCTTCATTGTAAAAGCAAGTTTAAATATTTTTATTTTTATTGAGCAATGGCATGGAGTGCCTACAAAAGAATGAAACTCTGCAATTTGTTCCCTTCACTCCTCTTTAAAGAATCTTAGTGGTAGGAAAGAATTTAGTATCAACTATAACTTTGGACATGGCAATTCCTTCATAATAAATACTTTTCCTTTGAGTTCAATGACTCTAATGAAAAGGAGGGTCCTTTCCAGACTATAATGATTGACTTCAGTACCAACAATACAAGTTAGATACACCCAGCCCCTCTCAATGTTCAAGTAATTAAAAAAATAATTAAGAACCAGTCTGTACTTACCACCAAAGCCCAGGTACTTCTGGGATCACTTTATCTTGGCCAATATATTTAATGAACACATCAGACAGCATTAATTTTCCTCAGAGACATTCACAATGTACAGCATTTTGTTATGGCCTTTACATCTGTCTTTGTGGTTCCATGTCTCAACTGATGGATGTAGAATTGCAAAGAGAAGTTAAGAAGACATACAGAATTATGAAGGTCATAACCTTTTGTACTGAGAACTCTGGACAACAAACCTGCCATGGCTTGTGTCTGGTGAATATAAAGAAAACCACTGGACTTTCAAAGAGAATTTCTGATTGGCAGCTTCCAGGGGAATGGCCATATATGTTAGTCCCTTAGATACGGCAATTAAAGCAGACATCTTCAGGTTGCTAGAACATTCAACTTGGCTTGTGGTTACATATCAAAAGTAAAGCCTTCCTTATTCTGTTTGAACAAGGTTTCCAACTGCTAGAAACCTCCCTAGTCTGGTTTCAGCCCTTTCCTTCCTTTACTCAAGAAAGATGGGAACTGGAGAAACAACAACAAATACTAATTGAAGCGCTATGTGCTGCACTGTGTACACTAGAAAGAAAGTTAACTATGGTGATGCCGGCTTTCTGGGACCTTGAGATTTTTATCTACCAAAAATGTTTTTTCTTTTCCTGAATTCATAAAAATAGATGAATCTGAAAAATGCTGTGAAAAGCTTTCAGACTGCTGACTATATTATATTGTTAGGGCTTGGACCCCATCTATCAGAAAATAAGACAGCCAAGTTATCAGCCAGCACACACACCATATTCCTACACAGAATATTCACATGTCTATAGCCATCAGCTCTATTTTCTTTATTTCTGTATTCGTTGCCACTAGGAATACTTGTGAAAGAAAAGTAACTTATTCCAATAACAGTATTTTCTTTGAGGTTGCTTAGGTATTTTATACATATATTTGTTGTGTAATGGTCATCAATGGAAACTAAAAGTAAGTTACACTGTGAAAGAACTCTCAGAAACCTAGATCCAGATTGATTTCGATTTGTTTACAGTGTGGAAAATCAAATTTAATTAAATATTTTATAAGAGCACTTCTTCAATGAGATCACACTCTCACACTTTCTATGACCACAAATACACAAAGCTTCCTGGTATACTACAGCAAGCCTTGGAGACTGAGAATAGAGACCACAATTTGTCTCCAACTTTTGGGATTCCCTTGCTATTGGATAGTATCCCAGAAGACACTGTGTTTCCAGTCCTCAGGTCTTCTATCTATAATGAAGCTGAAAATATGGACAATCAGTAAGGCCTTTTCAAGCTTTACTGTATTTGTTTTACTACAGGAGGCATATTTATTTTATTTTATTTTTTTTAGAAAAAGCAAGAGAGAAAGAGAGAATTAGCACCCCAGGGCCTCAGCCAATGAAATTGAACTCCAGATGCTCGTGCCACCTAGTGAGCATGTGCAACCTTGCACTTGCCTCACCTTTGTGCCTCTGGCTTGTCTGGAATCTGCAGAGTTAAACATGGGTCCTTAGGCTTCGCAGGCATGCGCCTTAACCACTAAGCCATCTCTCCAGCCCCAGGAGGCATATTTTTAACATGTATACAGCATGAAGAAGAAATTTTGCACAGTTTTCAAAACTCAAAACTAACGTTCCTTGCTAAGTATGATTCCCGAATAGTAAGTAAAGCTAAGTGGGGGTGCAAGTGAGAGCAAATGGAGACAGAATTGCTTTCCATATTTGGAACATTCCCCTAAAGGCTCACAATACTATAGAAGCAGGTGAACATTTTCCTCCAGTTAGTGTCCTATGTGATCAGTTACAGTGTGTGTCTGTACAGAGGGACACTTGGATCCTAGGAGTCCATCTATGCTTCAGGAGAGGATGGAGCACCTACCCTGCACAGCAGGTATACAGCACATCCCTGGCCTCCATTCTGTGAGGATGACTATGAAAATAGGGATTTCAGGGCCACATCATTCCTTGTTGGAATCTGGTTTCGTTACTGATAATCCTCTTTGGCTGACCAGTGTAAACTCATGTGCTAAGGAGTATCTGCCTGTCACCGGTGTTTATGAATTGAACTCAGATACTTTCAGCAGTGAACCCTGGCAGGTGAAATCAGAAATGGGACCTCAGAATGATGGGAGAGGGGCCTTTTCACCCAAAGATTCCAGCAATTTAGAAAGAAAAAAAAGCCCTTCTGATAATTGTGATATTTTCTGTGAACAAACTTGAATGTTCCAGTATTTACAGGTATCCAGGCTCACATATTGCTTCCAAATTCAGACCTTGGCTGGTAGAGGACCCAGCATGGCTTTATCATTCGTTTTCAAAAACTGTACCTATCTCATCTTACATATAAATAAATATAATAAATAGTTGAAAAAAACAACTTGTGGCTTGGCAGTGGGAGAGGGGAGGTTATTGAGGGGACAAGCAGGTGCTTTTCTCACTAGGGTCTGAAGGGGAGAGGTTGAAGGTTTCAAGAACAAAGATTACATATCCCAGATTAATGTGACTTTCTAGGGCTGTCTTATCCCTCAGAGTAAAGAACCCACAGTCCCTGGTACATATTATGTATGTACATATCTGACCCCTGATGTTCTTTCAGGCACTGACATGGATGGATGGAGTTATGCTGTAACATTTAAATGGCATGGAATCAATTTCTTTCACCTAATTCAAATTTTAGGTGGAGTCATGCTGCTACTGATGATTTACCCTAACATAAGGACATTCTAGTGGCCAGTGACAGATGTATACCAAAGGGCAGCACCTGTGGTGTCACACACCCATTTGGCCACACTCACAACCAACTACTGCTGTCATACATATCCATGGAAATTACAGGGAAAATCCTTACAGTCTCCTAAAATCCAACTCAAGAAATACACTAAAGGAACTGTTGTGATTCATCTGAATTTATATATATAGTAATCAAGGTAATATAATATATATGCCATATATATATATATATATATATATATATGCTACATTTCATCTTTAAGCTTGCCAAAAGAGTCTTGATCTTACATCTATTCAATATGCAAATTTGAAGAAACCAATCCCTTAAAAGTTTCTCATTCTGTCTTTACATTGAGGTTTTGGAGTACCCAAGAAAATTATCACCTTATAATCTTTAACAGTTCAAAATATCAAGGAGGAAGAAAAATCACTTCATGTGGCTGAGAGAGATCCTTTTCTTTCCACTTTTCTACATACACACACACACACACACACACACACACACACACCCTTCAGAGGGCATTTTCTACATAGAACACAGATTAAAATTCCATTTCAGTGAGACAAAGAAATGGTCACAAGTTCAAGTATTATGCCACAAACTAAAACCTCATATCCATGGAGAATAGTGATCAAATCTGCCCCTCGTATGGTGAAGATCCAGGACTGAGTTCCATGCCCTGTGAGGTCTAACTTCCTTCATGGAAAAGAAGGAAGGCAGATACCCTCAGCACTGGGAACCCAGCAGTGCCATGCCCTGGCTAAGCCAGATATTCCTGTAGGGTGAATATTAAGAGACCATGGATACAATCTGCTTTTGCCATGTGTATACCTAAGGACCAGACTGACACCACATCAAAATCTGTTGCTAGGAGGGGTGAATGTAAACAATAACTGGCAATATTGCATCCTTAAAATAACAGTCAAAAGTTATCAAGCACATAGAAATCTAATACTTGGAAAGATAGCAAATGACCAAACAAATGACAGTCAAGAAAGTAGAAATAATAAGGCATTCTGAAAAGAATTCTGAATACATGTTTCTGAAATCTTCAAGAAGAAAATAGTATCTATTAAATTAAAACAGAAAGTTATAAGTTCTAGTAATAAATCCATGAATAAAATTCCCCAAATCACTCTAAAAAAAAAACCTTAATAGATGGGTTTAACCATAAAGTGGACATGATTAAAAAAAATTAGTAAGTTGGAAGAGATGCAGTTCACTCAAAACATAATACAGGGCTGGAGGGATGGCTTAGTGGTTAAGACACTTGCCTTTGAAGCCTAAGGATCCAGATTCAATTCTCCAGATCCCATGTAAGCCAGATGCACATGTTGGCACATGCATCTGCATTTCGTTGCAGTGGCTAGGGGCCCTGTCATGCCTATTCTCTCTGGCTCCTTCTATCTCTCTCTAATAAATAAACAAAAAATAAAACAAAATAAAATAAAACCATAGTACAAAAAGGTTAATGGTCAAAACTATGAAGGGGAAGCTGACACACAGAAGATGCATTGTAAAGCTCAGCCAGAACTCTAATATAGGGCTCTAGAGGAAAGCATGAAGAGTCATATTTGAGTGTATTATTCTTGAAACTTTCTAGGTCTATAACCAAACCTGGATTAACTGGCAAAGGCTTGCTCCTGTGACAAAAACGAGTCAAAAGTAAATAGGCCTATACATCTAAGCTATTCTTGTTTGACCTAATAATCATAGTAAACTCAGGATGAAGTATTGATAAGGGGCATAAGTGACATTTTTCTAGTAAATTTCATAATACGGTAAAGTCTGTTATTGCATGTGGAATTACATGTTGCCAAATAATAGGCCTGCAGGTTCCCTTTCATAGGTTCCTTCTAGTATACTGGGATATTTTTGGTTGCTGTTTGTTTTTTTGTTGTTGGTTGTTTGTTTGTTTTGGATTCAATTGGTTGGTTTTTATGTGTTTTGCTGTTTTTTTTTTTTGTTGTTGTTTTTTTTTGAGACAGGGATTCATGTAACCCAGGCTGGCCTCCAACTCTCTATGTAGCTGAGGATAACCTTGAACTTCTAATCCTTCCCATTCCACCTCTTGAGTGCTGGCATTATAGGCATGCACCACTAAGCCTGGTTGATATAGCTGGGGACTTAACCTAGGGCTTCATACAATCTAGCAAACACTTTGCCAACTGAGCCACATCCCCAGCCCTGAGAGTTCCCATCTGTGAATCCACTTTGCATGGCGGGCTCAGTAGAGAACAAAATTTAAGAGCTGGATACATGGCTCAGTGGTTAAGAACTCTCTCAAGCATCAGCACCCAAAGGGGACTGAGTCCACCAAAGTTCAAATCTCCAAATCCCATACAATACAGCTAGGAACTTCCAGTCCTGCAAGGGGGTCAGAAACCCAAGAATCATTGGAGCCCGACAAGCCCTAAAATCAGTAAAATGAAAATCAGGTTCAAAACAAGACCAGGAAGAAGAGTGAAAACAAGACCAGGAGGAAGAGTGATAGAACAGACATTCTGGCCACCACAGGTGAGTGACTGACTACTACTGCAGGAGAGTATGTGAGGCACCCCAAGGGAACATATACATGTATACATACACACACACATACATAAGCAAAAAATAAATGTTATAAGAAATAATATTTTGGGGGCTGGAGCAATGGCTTAGTGGTTAAATGCTTGCCTCTGAAGCCTAAGGACCCCGGTTCAAGGCTTGATTCTCCAGGACCCATGTAAGCCGGATGCACAAGGGGGCACGTGTATCTGGAGTTCATTTGCAGTGGCTGGAGGCCCTGGCATGCCCATTCTCTTTCTCTCTACCTGCCTATTTCTGTATCTCTCTCTCTCAAATAAATAAATAAATAAAATAATTTTTTAAAAAAGAAATAATATTTTGGCTGGAGATGCACAAAGTGGTGCATGCATCTGGAGTTTGCAGAGGCAAAAGAACCTGATATTCTCAATATCTATCTATATCTTCCTAAAATAAATAAATAAAATATTTTTTGAAAGAATAATAAAATTTGGGCTGGGGAGATGGCTTAGCAGTTAAGGCAAACGTTTACTTGCAAAGCCAAAGGATCGCCTCTCCAGGACCCACATAAGCCAGATGCACAAGGGGGTACATGCATCTGGAGTCTGTTTGCTGTGGCTGGAGGCCCTGGCACGCCCATTATCTCTTTCTCATAAATAAAATATATCTTAATAATAATAATAATAAATTTTAAGCTATAGGCTATTATTGGAAAATCCCAGTGCCAGGAGTAAGAAACCTCCCTGGGAGCTGTTGGTCAGGGATCCTCATGAATGAACCCCTTAAAACAATTCAGACTACTGCTAATGCTCCTGAACATTTCTTTAAAAATCTGTTGACAATTTGAGAACTGTGTTTATTTCATTAGCCTGTTTAATGATCAGCGGGATTTTTGGTGGGAGAAGGGTGTCTAAAAGAATGAATGGCAAAGATTTTTATCCATTCAATAGGCTTTCTGATCCCTCTGCTTATAATTTCCTTTTCAGTGAACAAACTTTAACTTCATTTAATACTGTTTGCTGATTCATGGTAGTATTTCCTGTATTATTGGACTCCTTTTCAGAAAGAATTTGCCTATAACTAAAACTTCCAGTGTATTGCCTATGTTTTCATTTAGTATTTTAAGCATTTCTGGTTTTAAATTAAGGTCTTTGTTCTATTTGAATTGGCCTTTGTGTAGGGTGAGAAATGTGGATCTAATTTCATTCTTCTGCAAGTGAACACACAGTTTTGCCAGCACCACCTGTTGAATAGTCTGTCTCCCTTTTTCTAGTGTATGGTTTTTGATGTCTTTGTCAAAAACTAGGCGACCATACCTGCATAAGTTTTCTTCTGGGCTTTTTATTCCATGTGTATGTTTTTGTGTCAGTACCATGCTCTTTGTCACTATGGCCCTATACTCTAATTTCAGTCAGGAATTGTGTTATTTCCAGCAGGGTTCTTTCTATTTAGGTTTGCCTTGGCTATGCTCTGGTCTTATGTGTCTCCATATAAGTTGTTTTCTACTCTTGAGCAGAATATCAGCGGAACTTTGCTGAGAAATGCATCGATTACTTTTGGTAAGAGAGCCAATTTCACAATATCGATTCTGCCAATCTAAGAACATGGAAGGTCGCTCCAACATCACTGTATTTATTTTTTCAATATCTTAAACTTTTCTTTATAGACTTTCTTTCTTTCACATCATTATACTTTTTTGGTTGTATAGCTATTAGAATGGGATATTTTCCTAATCTCTCAGAAAAATTCATTGTTGGTATATATCAAAGCTACTAATTTTTATGTGATGATTTTATATTCTGAAACTTTGCTGAAAGTGGTTTAAATCTGAAGTTATCTGATAGAGTTTGTAGGGTCATTTAAGTATAGAATCATATTGTCTTTGAATAGGAATAATTTCATTTCTTCCTTTCCTATTTTAATCCCTTTTATCACTTTGTCATGTCTTAGTGTTCTAAAATTTCAAAAACTATATTGAAATTATGAAATTTGCAGGGAAATGGATGGATCTGGAAAGGATTATACTAAGTGAGCTAACCCAGACCCAGAAAGCCAAATGTCACATGTTCTCTCTCATATGTGGATCCTCGCTACAAATGTATAGACTTGTCTGTAAGCTGGAACCACATATTGGTAGCAGAGGCCAGTAAGATGGAAAATGGCTATAAGGGAGAGGGGAGCAGAGGGAAGTACTTAAGGGGATGGTATTGTATATATGTAAGTAGAAGAACAGATTACAGGGAGGGGAAAGGCCTAAGCGAGGCCAGGGGAAGAGAATGTGTAAAAGAATGGTGGGGGAGGGTCAATCAAAATTCAAGATATTCTGAACACGACTTATGTAAACCTACTTTTTTGAATAATGGCACATCCAGAAGCTATAGACTGTTACTAGAAAATTTTCAGTGCCTGGGATGTGATATCTTACAGTAAGTTGTTAGCCAGGGAGGTCCCTGTAGCCTCCAAAACATTAAAGGCTTTTGCCAAAGCCCTTGGTTTCCCTTGAGAAACAGATAGTAAGACCCTATTGCTGAAGACATCTCTTGCCTGAGAGGCAAGGTCACTAAGAAAGTAAGTTGGTGCTGAGCAGAAAACCTTCTCCCTATAGATCAGCCAACTGAAAGCTGGAAAAAGCTGCACTGTATGCAGCCATGTGGGAGACAGAAATCATCAGCAGTGAAAACAGTAGACACTGGAAACCTCAAGTTTGGCCAGACAGGCCCAATGACTGAATGGGTACATTAGTGGCATGTCTGCTCTTGGGGTAACCACTGCTCCATCATTGGACTGAAGGCCCTCTCTACGGGAGGGAATACATGCCTGGTACTGAAAAGACTAATCAAAAGTCTATGGCAGGGGAGGTCATGAGCCTTAGGGGTATAAAGCCTGCTCTTGTCTGACTAAATGTATATATTTTATTCCCACCAAGCTACCCTGAAAGCACTACACTCAATGTTCATATTCACGTATTAATGCTACTCTCACTTCTGGTTAGAGAAGTTTCTCTTTTCAGATGGAGATGACCACTGGGATAACCCAAAAGGCAACATAGTGCTGAGAAGAAGGGATGGAGGAGTGTCCAGCATTGAAACATCTCTATCACACCCTCCAAGGCTCAGGGTCCATTGTGGAAGAGGGGGAGGAAAGAATGTGAGAGCCAAAGGAAGGATACAACTCCTTACAAATGCAACTGTCCAGGAAGAAATTAGCCTCGATATCCACAACCTCACAGTGCCTAACAATACTTTCACAAGACCCTCATAATAGAAGAAAAAGATGATGACATCAAATTAAAAGAGAGACTAATGGAGAGAGGGAGGGCATATGATGGAGAGTGGAGTTCTGAAGGGAAATGGGGGAGGGGAGGGAAATATCATGGTTTATTGTCTGTAAGTATAGAAGTTGTCAATAATTTTTTTTAAAAAAATATGTTGAAAAGAAGTACAAATAATGGACACTCCTATCTCATTCCAGATTTTACAGGAAATATTTATATTTTCCTCATTCAGTATAGGCTTAGTTATACATGTGTTATATATAGCCTTTATTATTTTGAGATATACCTAATTTCACCAGAACTTTTATCTTGAAGATATTGTTAAACTTTGTCAAATGCCTTTTCTGCATATATTGAGATTATCATATGATTTCTGTTTTTTTAACTTTTTATTGACAGTTTCCATAATTATAGACAATAAACCATAACTCCCTCCCTTCCCTACTTTCCCCCTCAAAAATCCACCCTCCATCATATCCCTTTCTTCTCTCAATTAGTCTTCCTTTAATTTTGATGTCATCATCTTTTCCTCCTATTATGAGGGTCCTGTGTATGTAGTGCCAAGTACTGCAAGGTCATCCAGGTTATTTTCTGTCTGAAAGACTGTAAGTAGTCCTACCTTTCCTTTGACTCTTACATTCTTTTCACCACCTCTTCCACAATGTGCCTTGAGGCTTAGAAGGTGTGATAGAGATGTCTCAGTGCTGAACACTCCTCTGTCACTTCTCAGCACTATGGTCCCTTTTGAGTCTTCCCAGTGGCCACCACCATCTGAAAAGTGAAGCTTCTCTAACCAAAAATGAGAATAGCATTAATACATGGGTATGAACATTAAGAAAAGTGTTTACATGGGTGCTGGAGAAATGGCTTAGCAGTTAAGGCATTTGCCTGCAAAGCCAAAGGATCCTGGTTCAATTCTGCAGGACCCATGTAAGCCAGATGCACAAGGGGGTACATGCATCTGGAGTTTGTTTGCAGTGGCTGGAGGCCCCAGCATGTCCATTCTCTCCTTCTCTCTCTCTCTCTCTCTCTCTCTCTCTGCCTCTTTCTCTCTCTCAAATAAATAAATAAAATATTTAAAAGAAAAAAAAAAAGTACTTACAGGGCAGTTTGGTGAGCATAATATATGCATTCAGCCAGAAAACAGCAGGTGTTACTCCCCTAGGGCTCATGGGATCTCCTGCCATAGGCTTTTGACTAGGTTTTCAGTACCAGGCATGTATATTGTATATATCTAAGTAGATGAACAGATTACTGGGGGTTTAATGGCCTAAGTGAGGTCAGGCAAAGGGATTGAGTAAAGGAAGAATGAGAGGAGGGATAATCAAAATTTAAGATGTTATGAATAAGCCATATGGAAACCTACTTCTTTGGATAATGGTACACCCAGATTGTTAGTAGAAAAATTTAAGTACTAGTAATGAGATACCTTCCAGTGAGTTGTTGGCTAGGGAGGTCCCTGATGGCCACAAAACATTATAGGCCATTGCCAAGGCTTTCATATCACAACTATACGCTAAGACCCTATTGCTGAAGACTCCACATGCTTGGGCTACAGGTCACTGAAAAGTCAAGCTGGAGCTGAGCTGAAAACCTCCTGCCTGTATACCACACAACAGAAAGCTCAAAAAAGCTATGCTTCATGCAGCCCTATGGGAGAGAGAAATCATCAATGGTGATAAGCAGCAGAGGACATTGCAAGCCTTAAGACTGGCCAGCTAGGACAAATGTGTCAACTGGTGCAATAGTGGTATTCCTGTTACAGGGAAAAACAACCACTCTCTAATTGTACTGGAGGCTGGCTCCACAGAAGGGAATACATACTTGGTACTAAAAACCTGATTTCTGTTATTCATATGGTTGTATTTATTGATTTGCATATGTTGTACCAACCTTGCAGCCCTAAGCCAACTTAGTCATGATGTTTAATCTTAATGTGTTCTTAAATTATGTTTGTAATTATTTTGCTGAGAACTTTTCTGTGATTGTTTCTGCCTATGTTTGTGAGAGAAATTGGTCTGTAATTTTTGTTGTTATGTCTTCATATGGTTTTGTTATTAGGAAAATACTGGCTTTTAAAAATGAATCTGGTAGTCTTTTTTCCTTTGTATTTTGTGGAATAGCTTAAGAAGTATTAATATTAAATCTTCCTTGAAAATTTGATAGAGGGCCAGAGAAATGACTCAGTAGTTTAGGTGCTTGCCTACAAAGCCTAAGGACCTAGGTTCAATTCCCCAGTACCCACATAAAGCCAGATGCACAATGTGGTACATGCATCTCAAGTTCATTTGCAGTGGATAGAGGCCCTGGCAAGTCCATTTCTCTCTCCCTCTATCTGTTTCCTTCTTTCTTTCTGTCTCTCAAATAAATAAATAAAATAATTACAATATTTGATAGAATTTGGCAGTGAATCCATCTAGTCTTGTATTTGGGGGGGGTGAGATTTTTAATTACTACTTTAATTTAATGGCCCATTATGGACTTGTTTAAATTTTATCGTTGGCCTTAACTTTGGTAGTCAAATGGATTTATATGTATATATGAATTTATAAACTTTACCATTTCATGTATGTTTTCTAGCTTTTTGAAATATAAGTTTTTATATTATTCCCTGATGATCTTCTGGATTTCACTGTGTCTGCTATGACAAATCTTTTTTCATCTCTCCTTTTATTAATTTGGGTATTTTCTCTTTTGATTAGTTTGGCTAGAGGTTTGTCTATCTTGTTAATTGTTTCAAGGAACTACCTTTTTTGGTTGATTCTGTGCATTGTTCTTTTCATTTCTACTTCATTACCTTCTGTACTAATCATTATTTCTTGCCATGTACTATATTTGGAATTGGCTTATTTTTATTTTTGCATCATTATATTGTTTATTTGAGTGCCCTCTGAATTATTAATGTGAGCAATTATTGCTATAAGCTTTCCTCATAGGACTGCCCTGATTGTACCTCAGTGAAACTGGTAGGTTATGTTATGTTCATTTGTTTCTAGATTTTTAAAATTTTTTCTCCCTTATTTCTTCAATGACCCACTGTTCATTTATCAGTTATTGTTTAACATCCACATATTTTTGTAGCTACTAAAGTTTCTCTAGCTGTTGAATTTTAGTTGTATTCCACTATTGTCTGATAGGATACAAGGTATTGTCTCAATTATTTATACTTGTTAAGGTTTTGTTTGTGACCTATGATGTGGTCAGTTTTGAAGAAGTATCCATATATCATTGAAAAGAGAGTGTATCCCTACCTCATGTATGGAATATTCTGTACATATTTGTTAACTTCATCTGGTGTATGGTATAACTTAGTTATAAATTATTGTTGCTGTTTTTTTAGTTTTGAAGACCTATCTAAATATGTGAGGGGGATACTGAAGTTACTCAAGATTATGACCTTTTGTGACTTTCAGTCTGTTTTAAAACTGACCTGAATGTTTATGATTCCTCCTTTGAATGACTTTTTAGTTTGTTTTATCTCTTTTGAAATGTCTACTTTACCAGGGACCATGAATGTTGTTTACAATTTCATGCCTTCTAAATGAACCTTGTTCAACAGATACTTGAATTAACTCAGTTAGTGCAATGGTCATTTTATCTTAATTTGAAGGCTGAGGAAATGGCCTGAGGATGGCAGGGTCTCTGCCGAGTTGGGGGTGAGAGGGGCGGAGTCACGACACAGACTCCGGAAGTTAGGTGGAAGCAGCAGAGGGCGAGCTGCCGCAAACTCATTTATTGAGGAAGTACACGGAGTTTTAAGGGGCTTGACCGGCCAATCATTATATGGGGTGGTCCCCTTTTTGTGACCAATAACAGCCTGTCTCCAGATAGATCATCTCATACCAGGTTTCTCACAAGCATGGGACTGTAGCTGTTGTCACACCAGGCCTGCGCAGGATGCCATGTTCACAGAAGCCACTTCCTGGTTTCTCTGCCATGCGGTCTGGCTAGGGCCAGGCCTGCATAGTGCCATACACTAGTGGTTGAAGGTGCTTGTTAAAAATTGAGAGTCTTTTCTATTATTTTGTCAGGTGTTGTTGCATTTGGCTGGGCTAATGTCATTTCTTTTTCACCCTTTTTAGTGGTTAGGATTTTTTGGCAGTGGGGGAGTTGCTCTCTTATGTTGAGCATGGTTTTTGGGTTCCACGTGGTTTGTTCTCTTGTGTTGAACATGGTTCATTCATTTCCAGGTCTTCTTTGTTTCCTTTTCCCTAGTGAGTATTCTTACACATGTTGTGATGTGTGAGACTGTTTTTCTTCCTCCTATTAGTATTCCTTTAAAATTTTTCTTTAAAATTTCTTTAACATTTTAGTCATAATTTGGTTGTTATAAATTGCCTTAGTTTGAGTTTTTCTTGAAATCTTTATTTCTCCATTATTTTCAACAGGTATTTTTGCTGGGTATAGTACTCTTGGTTGAGAGTTGTTTACTTTCAGGCCTTGAAGTATAGCATTCTATACTTTGCTGGCTTTTAGAATTGCTGATGAGAAATCTGAGATTATTCTAATGTTCTTTCCTGTATATGGGGCATTTCTCCCTTACAGCTTTTATTGTTGTTTCTTTACTTGTTCTTGCTGTTGTTGTTTTGAAGTAGGGTCTCACTGTAGCCTAAGATGGCCTGGAATTCACTATGCAGTCTCAGGCTGACCTTGAACTCACAGTGATCCTCTTACCTCTGCCTCCTGAGTGCTGGGATTAAAGTTGTATGCCACTATGCCTGGAAGAAAGGGGTGAGAGAGAGAATGGGTGCACCACGGCCTCTAGCTGCTGTGAACAAACTCCAGATGCATGTGCCATCTTCTTGTGCATCTGAATTTATATAGTACTGGGGAATTGAACTCAGAATATTAAGTTTTGCAGGCAAGCACCCTAAACACTGAGCAATCTGTCCAGTCCTGCTTTGTATTTTGATATCTTGACCAGTTTTATGTGTTTGGATTCCAGATGCCTCTTTTATTTACATTTTGACTACTGTCTATGTTTGGGAAGTTTTCTCATATGAGTTCATTGAATAACCCTTCCGCTCCTTTAAATGTTCTCTCAGCTCCTTCTTCTACCCACAGATTGTGAGGTTTGGTCACTGCATGTATCCCAGAATTCTTGGCAGTGTTGCTCTTTTTCCTTGCTTCATGTTTTTCTTTACATGCCTCTGCACATATTACTCTCTCAACTTTGCCCTCCATCTCTGAAATTCCATCTTCCACATGAACTTATCTATTGGTATTGCTCTCTGTTCTAATTCTATTTCAGTAATCATTTCTTCATTTCCAGGATTCTTGTTTGGTTCTATCTCAGTATTTTGATTTTCTTGCTGAATTTATCCTCCATATTTGGACATTCTCCTTCAATTTGCTTACAGTTCAATTTACTTGAGCGACTATCCTGTAAAGATCTTGGATGGACTTACTTCCTTTGTTCAGCTGCTTGTTTGAGCCTTCATTGATCCTTTTTAGAAGATTTGGAATTCTTCCTTTGACATTTTCCTAATCTTGGTGATTTTGGCTGAATATAGGCTGTGGTGGTGTTTCCCTCATATTATTTGTATTTATTTTTTATTTTTTTGGTATCTGTTCCAGATCCCCCCTTTTCTGTACTAGCTGGGGCTTTGTTTTGTTTTCTGGGGAACCTCCTATAGACCACTTCACTAGTAATCTATACTAGTGAGCTTCATTTTCTTTGCAGCCACTTAAGCTGAGGTGCAGTGGTGCCTCCCTCTTATTTATCAGCCTATCTGGTTACACATACCTATAGAAGACTATTTTGAATAACATTGTGACCCTGGGTAAAGCTTACCTGTGGAGCATTGATGCTGGTTTGTGGGTAGCACTGAAATCTAAGGACAACCCTAAACTCAGTACCCTTTCCTGTCTGGAAGGTATGACAGTGGTCTCTTGGTTGGTACCTCTAGTGTGGGCTAGGTTGGGGAATTGGGCCTGTGTTCCGACAAGTGCAGGCTCTTGTCTCTACTATTCTTCTGACATATTCAGTCTCTCTTGATACCATTTCAATAACGCATTACAACATGTCACTTCTAAAAATACTAGCAAATGGAAACTTCATGAACATTGTTGAAAGAAAAAATAATTTTGGTGACAAACAGTATAAAACTTCTCAAAATTTCTTCACCAGAACTTTCTCCTTACTTAGACAAGGGAAGACCATTAACAAATTGGCAAGATATTCATCATTAATATTACAGTTAATTTGAGCTTTTTGAGGTAGGTTCCCAATGTAACGCAGGCTGATCTGGAACTCATTCTGTAGTCTCAGGAGGACCTCAAACTCACAGTGACCTTCCTCCCCCTTCCTCCTGGGTTCTGGGATTAAAGGTATGAGCCACCACACCCAGTTTATTTTATTTATTTGAGAGAGAGAAGCAGAGAGAGATAGGGAGAGGGAGAGGGAGAGAATGGGCACACCAGGACCTCTAGCCACTGCCAGCAAACACCAGACACATGTGCCACCTTGTGCATCTGGCTTACATTGGTCTCAGGGAATTGAACCTGGGTCCTTTAGCTTTGCAGACAAGTGCTTTAACTGCTAAACCATCTCCCAGCCCTATCATCAACTTTTTACTTTATCTTCCCAACAGAATTTGTGTCATGTCTTGGGGAACATCAATTCTATAATGTCATATTCCCTAAATGAATGATCAAGTTTTTCTTATTTTTTGTCTTTATAACATATAAAACATTTCCAACTTTCAAACCAATTGGTATAATCCCCAAACGAATAGGATAGCACCAACTCCTTCAATGAACATTCTGCTCTGAGAAAATTAAAATGTCACATTACCTTGTATGGTAATAGCAATGTTTTGAATCTTGATTCTAAGTGATAGCATCCATTTCCTAATTAGGACTTTTGTGCTCCCTCCCTGCAGTGATTCGTGAGATCTTGTCCAGAATAGAGTCACACATTCACATGGAACTTTATAACAGTACAATCCTTAGAAGGTCCTTCTGACACATGACCCAGTGTGCAGACAAAGATCTGTACTCAAAGGTCAATCAGCCCAGAATTCAAAAGTAATTGCAGAGTTATGTGCAGAAAAGTCAAAAGTGAATTCATTCATAATGTATGACCAAAATCCTAGAATCACCTTTCCATACCTCCTTATCTCACACTAAGGGGATTATCCCCAGAGAACCTGTTTCTTTACTCTAAACTTCCCAAAATCTGGCCACTGAATACATGCCAATGGCTTTCCTCACATTTCCCCAGGCCACTCAACTTCTCTTTATTGTGTTCTACCCACCCTTCTGGTATGCTCTTGGCATGTACAAGAAGGCAGTTCACACAGACTCTGCGCTTCAATTCTGTGGATCCATGAGGAGGCAGGACCATTTCCTCAGCTGCAGAGAGCATTTCTGTGAGAGGCAGGGGAAGCTGAGTTGTGTGTCTCACACGGAGAAAGTTTCTATAACATACCACCCAGTTTAGTCAATACCACAAAACTGCTACTTCAAGTGATGACACAGTTTGGGCTCAATGTTACTTCAAGTGTCTTCTATAAAACAGATATTTTTTTCTGTCCAATGTTAAGAGTAACAAACAGCTAATAGAGTTTTATTTGAATTATTTTTGTTTGTGTAAAGTTGTTGTGGTTTCTTCTCAATATAGGTGAAATTCCTAGTCATATTATCTCAAGCAAACAGGCAGATAACCAACTTTTACATTTCCTATACTAGCCATTTCAGGCACAAAGACTGATCCAAGACTGGAGTTACAGTTTGCTGCTGTTTAACAGTAATTCCTGCAAGGAAAGCTGAAGCTGAGAAATGACTAGGGGTTGAGGGGAAGGACTTCTGTTTTTACAGTATTTTCTTTGTCTAAGGGAAACTTAAAATATATACCTCTAAGTTTATTTGCTTTGTTTATTTGAAAAGCTATATCAACTCACTGATACTGTTTTATCTGTTCCCACAAGTAAGCCATTGGGGAACTTCTGCTTCAACAGACAGGACTGGTAGTAGAATTAGGAGCAGGAGGTACCCTGGGACAGAAGCTTATCACACTAGGATTAGCCTTTACATTAAGGAATAACACCCATACTCAGATCCTCCTGAGGTGCCCTTTTTACCCATTCCCCCGCCCTGCAAATATTTGCTGTGTTAACTGCATCCCTGGTGATGCTTCAGGGACAGAAATGAATTTGATAATCTGATCCCTGTTACCCTAGAGGACAAATGAACACAACAATAAACTGAAAAATAAAATAATTGCTAGTTTGAAAAAGTGCAATGAACAAAACAATATACTGAGAGTCCAACTAAAAGCTAAAGGCATCAGGCAGGTCCTTTCTCAGAGATAGAGCTCTCTTCCCTGTAATGTTCCTACAAAGGTTAGAAGCAACAAAGGCCAAAATCATTTTCTTCTGCAAGGAACAAAAAAAAGATGTGAAGCCCCTTCCGTATTGCCCCAGTCTACCTCTAGACGTAAGGCTAATATATGAGAAGGAAAGGCCATCTCAGCTTATTGTTGGCTTACTGTTGTAAGCAAAGTTAGAAACTTTCTGTCTCATACCATTTACTGTCATTAGGAAAAGACTGATTCTAAAATCTAAATTCTAAACCTTTAATTGCAAACAGTCGTGTATCTCTGGAAAAGTCCCTGGCCTGAGGTACAGTTATAATGCCAGCTGGTACATTACTCTGCAAAGTCAGCCCCACCCAGAAGTTTCTAGAACCTGGATGTCAGATCACTGTCAACTTGCTGTTGTGAAAACTACCTCTCTCTTTCTCTTGACATCTTTCCAGTCCATTTTAGCTCCTCCTTCTCTATCTCCTGTGTTCCACCCCATAAGGCCATCTCCAGAGACCACTGAGAGGTGAGGGACAAGGGAAAAAACAAATAATGGTTCTTGTTTATTCAACATTTGTAGATCCTTCTATCACATGATGAGGGTGATATTTTAAGCAAATGAAACTAAACTTTTCACAAATAATGGAACCATTTTCAGTAGAACATGCTGATATTGATCATGTTAAAGGAGGAATTAGTTATATTTACTAAACACCTTGTTGCTGGGCTGGGCTGGGCAGTAGCCAGTCAGAACTACAAAAGATATGAACCTACCTGGTTTGCATATTGCCTTTTTTTTTTTAATTATAGTTCTCCAAACTCCCAGGTCTGTAAATATTTACTCAATATTTTACCATATTTTAAATTTAAGAATCTGGTTATCTCATAACTAGGTCCTAAGCACCAAACAGAAAAGCCAGTCCCTGAGATGGAGGAGATAGCATCTGACTGACACACTGAGCATGGGTTACATATTAAACAAGAATGCCTTCTTGAGCCAAGTTCACTGTGAAGTGGAAAGCAAGTGACCTTCTCAGCCAATGATGCATCCATAAAATGGCTGGAAATCTGCCCTGTTTGCACATGGAATCAGAAAATAAAATGAAAGAAAAAGAATGTGTCCCATTCCTCTAATTTCATCATCTTGCTACAGCCATTCTCCACAGAGCTTTCCTCTGACCCAGTTGCCAAGGAGGCGTGAGGGGTTATCCTCTCTGAAACACCATTAAGGATCCTGTGGGCTCTCCTGGGGATATTCAGAAAGCATTCTGTAGGGAAACTGGCTGTTTCTCCGGGCTCATCATATGGAAAGTATATTTCTCAACACAGCTGGCAAACAAATCTCTTTGAAGGAGATAGCCAAGAGGCCTGAGATTGGCCCTCATATAATGAGTTCAGCATCTTTCCCTCTCCCCAGCCTATAATATTGTTCCTCCCTTATAGTTATTTATTATTATTCAATATTTATGCAAGCTATAAATGTGCAGAGCACTGCACAATATCATGGAGAAAGCCAGTGCAAGAATAACACCTTCTCTTGTGGACTAGAAAGTGACAAGTCCATGAGCAGAGGATGCCAAGGAGAGAAGAAAAGTCATCCCTTGCCAGGGGCCTATTGTAGGCATCATTGCTGTCCTATACTACTTTGAATTTGAGAAGGAAGTGGTCTTATCACTCCTCTGTGCCTTTGGCTATTCTACACTTGTTTTGTAAACAAAAGTAGAAATAGTGCCCCAGAATTAAGACATGCTCCATAAATTACAACTCATACTCCCAGGCCATATCTCAAGTAGTAGATGCTATTCAAAGCAGTGTTTGTGAATTCAAGGTGCATAAGCTGTGAAAAACCCCATCAATATTTCCTGTATCATATTTGATAATAAACTGCCCTGATGTTCTCCCTGACATGGATCTAAGCATGGTTTTTTGTTTACCAGGAAATGAATGCAATAAAAAGGTAATGGAAGAACTATAAAAGGTCATGTCATAAGAAAATGACAGAACTGAGGTCCAACCCCAAACCCCTGATCTAAGACCACTACTCCCTAGGGTGGAGCTGCTGCCTCTCCCAATCCCTTCGTTGCTTACTCTGGACTTTGGTTCTTTGGCTTCCTTCCTTCCTCCTCAGTTGCTTTCACTCATTTTCCCCAAATGCCTATTCATCTTTCACCTTAAACTCTAGGCATTCCCCAACCCCCTTGATTCTTTATTTCTCTCCTGAGTGCTTTTTTTTTTTTTAATTTAGTTTTTTTTCCTGGGAAATCCCACCCATCCTCTCACATTTCAACCCTGAGCACTTCTCTATGGTGAACTCTATTACCTCTCCAGCCCTAGACTCAAAAGGTTTCAAACTTTGGAGTCCAGAAAGCATAGAGTGAAATATCAGTATGCTATATACTACCTGGGAGACTTTGTTAAGCTCTCTGGAACTATTTTTCATCTTTAGCACGAGGGTAGTACCTCCTGGTAGAGACAGGAGGAGACTTCAACATGCAGTCCAATATCCTCTCTCTCCCAGTTTCTTGAGCTCTTTTGGTTGTATTCCTCTGGAGACCCTGACTAATACAGTAAGTGAACACATGTACTCATGGGAAATCTTTCACAACATGGAATTAATCTTTAATATTTCTACTTTCATCATATGCACAAGATATGGAATCCAATGTCAGACTTATTTTCCATACACACACACACACACACACACACACACATATATATCCTCTCCAAAGTCTTATCTGAGCTTCTGTCCTTTATATCTGTATGCTTTTGCTCTTGGTATTTTTATATTGAGACCATTATTCCTATGAAATACAGTGTGGTCTTTTCAATTATTACCCTCTTCATGCCTGCCAGAATTAGTCCCTTTTGAAACAATAACCCTGATCCTGTAAGATCCAAAAGTGCTGCTACAGTATATTATGTGTGCACATGTGCATTTGTGCATGCATGTGTAGGTATTGTGTGTGTGTATTTAACAAAGCATTCTCATTATGCATATGAGATTTGGATCTAGCACATGTGAAAGTACTTAACACTATTGGTTGGACTGAATAACTGTGTATCCACTACATCATTGCTCCCCTACATGTCTATTGCAGTATGATCACAAGCTACCTTATATTTCAGCTATATCAGACTTGTTTTCCATCTCATGACAAGTAATTAAAAAGAATATATCTTAGTAATCTTTGCATCTCCCATGATTAAAAAAATCATTTAAAAATTAGTTTCATGAACAATATTTGATAAATGGAACAGTGAAAACTATTTACTCCTTTGGAGGTCAAGAGAAAGGTTTGAATCCAATAATGCACCCATCTTTTTATTCATAAATGCAAAAAATGTTTCTGCTATATATTTAAAAATCCCTGAAATAATGTAATCAAATTTATATCATTTACATTACTTGATTATAACATTTTAAACTGTAACAATTATTTTCATATTATGTGATATCTATTCTCAGATTGTCTAACTTTACTATAAAAATTATATTCTGGCACCTAATTCTATGGAAATAATGCAAATATTATATTACTTGTTAAATAATCTTGCTTTCACTATCCAGTTATCTGTTTGAGAAGGATCCATTTCAAAATTAACTCAATATTAATTTGAAGTATTTTATTATGACTACAAATAGAGGATGCTTATAAAACAACTGTGGTTTTAAACATTCATTTTGAACTTTTAAAAATAAGTTTTAAAAAAGACTTTAACCCTTTGGTAATAGTGCGTGAAATTAAACCAAAATATTTTGATTTTAATTTATGAATTAAAAAGTATTCATTGCAGAATAAGTTGTTTTTCAATAGAATCAGGAAAGAATGTATATCCCTTGAGAATAATGACAAGGAATTGAAAATATAGGGAGGCTATCTGGGAAGAGAATGAAAACTAGTAGGAATGGGGGACAGGAAAGGGTAATGGAGGTGATTATGGAAAAAAAAAGTATTACTATTCTTGAAGGAAATGCATTATGAAATCTGTTGCTGTGTACAATGAACATATACCAATAAAAATTTAGAAATAAGGCAGACATGGTGGTACATTTCAGAAGACTGAAATAGAATTACCAAGTTCCTAGACTCCATAAGGAGTCTCAAACCAGCCTGGGCTACATTTTAAAAAAAGAAACAATTAATTATTAATAGGAGAGAAAAAGGAAATCACACTAATTCACACAAGATGAAGTTCACAAATCAGGAAGACTATTTCTCCAATGTTCAACAGATTATTCATGCACCTTGATAAATACCAAGTAAACTCTTCCCTTATTACAGAGAAGTTCTAGAACTTCTCTTCCTTTCCATACCCAGCTCTATTCTCCACCCCATGACTTGCCTCCAGAATCCTCCTTGCATAAAGTTAATACTTACTCACTCCCATCACAGACCATGAGTGTGCTTCTGAGCACTGCCTTGAGCTTACTACTTCTGGGCCAAATGCAAAAACGGAAGATCCTGCTTCTGAGGTACACCCAGTATCTGCTTACTGCTTCTGCTTCCTTCTCTCATCCTAAGCAAGCCAGGAAGAATGAGCTGCCAGCCACTCTACACTGCCTGTCTTCAATGAGTGAGGGGTTAAGGAAGGTCGCACTTCCATTTCATCTTTGCTGTCACTAAAACTCATTTTTTGATAACCACCTGGGTTATATAACAAGACCACTAGAAGTATCTATCTTAGTTGTATGAACTATTGTGAATTGTCACTCCCTTACTTCCCATTACATTACAGGAATGTTCCAGACACTATGACCACTGAAGAGCACCTTCACACACTACTGAATCCTCTTTATGGATGTGATAGTCTTGGCATCTAGTCTTTCTTTTGGACCAAAGTTACAATTGAAGGCAGCTGGATATCAACATCCCACACAGAGAGTGAACTGTGTATTTAAACTGTGGTATCATGCTGCTGCTGTCAATATAGCAGGGTTGGTTAAGAAAATCTATCTTTTTTACTTCTCTGGGACGTGGAAGGCAATTCAAAAATTTCTCCTGCTCCACAAAAATAAAACCAAAGGAAAATATCATCTCCACTTAGGAACAGATTTACTGCTTCATAAATCAAAAAAAAAAAAAAAAAAGGCAAGCAGAGTGTGCTCTTAAGCTGTTTCAGACAAATGAAGGGTGGCTAACCCTCCCCATCTCACCCCTACTGTCCCTATCCCACTGCTACAAACACACACACAGAGAATGGCTCTTACTATACATGAGTTATTTGCATCCATATGGATAATTTTGACAGTGGCAGAAAAGAAAGATTTCTTTGGGGAAAATATGTACTAAAGACTGACTTTTCCAGCAAATGCTTGTTAGTGTTGCATAGCTCCTCAGGGGAAGGAGCATGTGTCTTTAGGGTTAAAGACTTAATGAGGATTTTTTGGAGAGCAGACCAGACTGTGGCTACAGAAGTTAAATTATAGGCAATTAGGTTTACATCTGATCCATTTTCCAAAGCTTCACTCACAACCAGTTTTGAGATTCACATTTTTCTTCAAAAAGCAAACCTGCTTTGGTTTTGAGAACATAGTTCACTGGAGATGAAATGTCTCTGGGTTGATACTCAGAAGTCTAGCCATAAACAAGCCCAGATTGTATTTGCAGGCAGCAAGGTATTGAGTTACCAAGTCCGTCCGGAGCACATTTGTTACAACCCCATTGAAAATCAGCTGGGCTGGCAGAGAAGCAGTCATTTGCAAAGGAGAAACATGAGTGAGGCTTATGCCAGTCACAGGGCTGCAGAGCAGCAGGTGTTTGCAGTGATCACCCGACGCTGGCTCTCAGCCTGGTTTCATTGAAATTATCTGGAGACACTCCTGAAAATAAGGCTTTCCTGGGTTCTACCTGCTATAAGCCGATTTGGATCTCCCAGGCTCCCCCTTAATTTCTAACACTTCGTACATTAAACTATGACCAACTTTGAGAATAGGTTCTTAAATTTTAAAATACTTAATGTGAAACAAGGAGTGTGCCCTAGTCTAATATGGCCAGTGTTCCAATGAGAAACAATCAGAATGCCGACCAGCACAGAGGGAAGCCTACCTAAAGACAAAGGAAAGGATGCCTATGTGCATGCCTGCGACAGAAGCCTCAAAAGAAACAACCCACATTTTCACCTTCTCACTGACTTCCGGAACAGTGAGAGGATATAAGTCTATTGTTTAGGGCACCCACTGTTCAGGACTTGTTACACAGTCTAAGCTGACCAACATATGATGTACACACAATAAAAGTGATTCCCTAGCATTCAGGAGTAGGGATGAGCCTAGTACAACACTGTTGGAACCAATCACATAGATTTCTTCCCAATAAGCAAAACAGATTCCTAAAGTGACCTATAACCTTGAGCTGCTCTGAATCTGGCTAAGTTTTAGACCCACACTTGCTGCAGAAACATTCCTGTTTTTTCACAGTGAAGTCTTGATTCCTTCTTTTTAATTTGACTGCTTATAAAGTCATTGCCACATTTTGATTCTAAGAGTTTCAAAGAAATGTCCCTTCTCAGAACTGCTCTATCTTCTACCAAAAGCATTTGAAGGATGCCTGAAAGGGGTATTTTAGGTGCATGCCTAAGGACCCCGGTTCAATTCTCCAGGTCCCATGTAATCCAGATGCACAAGGGGACGCACGTGTCTGGAGTTCGTTTGCAGTGGCTGGAGGCCCTGGTGCGCCCATTCTCACTCCTCCTCTCTCTCTCTTTCCTTCTCTCTGTCCCTAATAAATGAAGAAATAAAAATAAAATCTGTAAAAAAATCTATTTTCTCAAAGAATGCAAGCAGAGAAGAGGAGCTGGAAGATCTCACTAAATCCTGGATGATGAGTAAGGAGGAGGCCGAATGACTTCAGCATCTCAAAGATGATATGTTCTTAAAAACATGCAGGTCATGACATATGAGGGAATAGCCTGTTTTGAGTTGCTATGACAAAGTATCAGAGGCTGGTTAAAGAAAAAGAAACAAGGTTTATATAGTGTATACTTTAAGAGGTTAAAAGTGCATGGCATCAGAATCCTCACGTTACAGAGAAGCAGAAAGGCAATCAGCCATGAATAGATGGGGAGATCCCATGGGAAGACAGGAAGCAACAGGGGATCAGAGACTAGCAATCCAGGCATTAGGAATTCAGCATTTTATAACTACCCACTTTCACAAAAACTAACTGGTGTCTAGGATAACTACATTAATTCCTTTGGGGGGGGTGCATCCATGACCTACCTTGTACTAGGTCCTACCTGTTAAAAGTTCCACCACTGTCACACTGGGGAGCACACCATCTGATGAGGAGCTTTGGATGACATACTGAAACCATATTCAAACCATGGTATACAAACTACTAGTCTAAAAGGTGTCCAGCATGCCCAGGAGCTGGTCATTCCCCAAGGTACTATCATGGAAGGTTGCCATGCACAATCCAATTCATAAATTATAAGGTGACCATGCTTCAGAGTTTGCACTATACAGCCCAGCTTGAATACTTGCTATGTGATAACCAGAAGTCACGCAGGATCCCCCATGATCACAGTTCCTGAGGATCCACAATCCACCTGTGCACAAGAGACCCTTGCATGCCATTCTGTTTTGGCAATTGTTAAGCTACCCAAGCCTGGAAGGAAATTATGAGATCCTCCTACCATTGTCATTTAAATCCTCCAGTTGGTTCCCTAACATCATGTTTCATAATTATAGCTCCCAACCTCAAAGATTTGCAACTTTACATTTTATTTGCCTACAAGCAAATTGGACCAACAATATCTGGGCATAGGTACAGGGCTCTCTGTGACTCAACTCCACCCTAATCAACACCATCTAATGACCTATCATGAATTGAATTTCCTGGCCATTAATTCCATAAATATTTAGTGAGTATCCATTCCCTTTAGGAATATTCCACATCCCAATGACATGGTAGTATGCACAGATGGCTAAATCCTGTACTCATTAAAATTAATTACATGTGGCAGAGACAGACAGGTGAATGAACAACAGGACCAGCATCATCTGGGAACTCTTTAGGAAAGAAAATTCTCAGGCCTCACTTAGGACTCAGAATCAGAAACTGTAGTGTTTGGCCCAGAAGTCTGTTCTGGAGTCAGGCATGATAAAGGGAGAGTTACTCTGCAAGGTTAGAAGAACTTTTTCTGATAAGATGACTTGAATGTCCTGGTCTGAATTCACCAGGGTCTCTTAAGTGCTCCTAAAGTCATTGTCTTTATGTCATGTTTACTAGTGCCAGCTTTATGGAAATGTTACCTGTATAGTCACACAAATCCTTAAACCCAGAGAGCCTCAGACTAGGCTTCATGATCTGATGTCACCACCTTGAAAATATCAATAATTTTGTCTTGGAACTTGTCTTTTGCAAATGAAATCCTGCAAGACAATTAGCATGCACTTGAGCAAAGAGGACATGGAAATTGTATGTGCCTTCCCATTCCCATATAGAATTCTTTATGCACATGGAAGTACAGAAGTCTGATGGGGCTGACAGGCATGGGCATTGAGTGAGAAACTCAAAGCAAGTAAGTTTAGTACAAACATGCTCTATTTCCAACAGATGAAACAGGTGTACCAATGGCCTAGGAAGCCAGGCTCTCCATTCTAACCATAGAAGGAATGCCATGGTGTTCTAAGAAACAAGAACTACCAAGGAACCACATTGTATTTTTGCTACCCATGTTTTTTCCACTCATGGCAAAACACTTCATTTGAAAAAGATAGCAGCTTAGAACCAAGCATGACAGCCCAGCTGGGAACAAAGCTGCACTTGGACCCTAGGAGAGTGGCTCAGGGCTGAAGCCACCCACTGCATGAGGAAGGAAGAGGGTCACACACACAATACTTCTGTTATCACACTCAAGACTTTACAAATATTGACCTTCTAGTCTTCAACCCTTAAAGAAGATGAAAATTTTAATGAAGTTAAATGCAGTTTTATGAAGATCACTGCAATATTCTTCTGGCCTCAATGGCCCAGCACAGGTTGAAGACAAGTTGGTGTCTTGATGCTCCTTCTATGGATGAGGAAACTAGCAAAGAGACTCCACATCACAGGTACAAGTGGAAGAGCTGGGACTTAAACTTCCATCTGCCATGCTCACTTTTTCTTCCAGCTCTTTCTTTTCTTCAACAAACCAGCACAAGTGTTGGTACACAGAGGGAGAAGAAAGAAAGAGAGAGAGAGAGAGAGGGAGGGAGGAAGGAAGGAGAAAGAAAGAAAGAAAGAAAGAAAGAAAGAAAGAAAGAAAGAAAGAAAGAAAGGCTATCAGTTTCTTTTGTGTAGCAATTCTCTATTGTTCTGGTAAGAAAAAAAATTGCATATGCATGTATGAGCTACACAATACCTCAAGTAGGATTGCAAAGATTCTGTGTATGACATAAAATGCTCTCAAATTGACTCTTAAAACTTTATGACAAAACATAAAGATAAATGGCAAAATATGATAACTGCCTAATTTTAAACTTTATTTAAAATGATATTTAGTAACAAATGTTGAATGCCACAAGTCAAGAGAAAGAAGGTGGCAGAAAGAGAGGCTTTATGTTTTCATTCTTTCAGTGGCTAGCTTTCCTTGTTTGTTTGTCTTTTAACAAGAAGCCTCAGTTTCATTTTGCATTGGGCCCCATACAGCTGACACCACTTATGATTACAAGTCTTCCACCAAGAGAGAAGTTTTACTCATTCACTACGTGGGCATGGGCGTTTCAAGACATGCTGCAGCTGTATCTCTCTTCATCACAAGTGGGTCATCAAGTTGAACATCCACCCTGGGGAGGTGCCAAGCAGCCCTGTTATCAGAGGAACACAGCTGCATCTGTATAGTAAAGAAGGAACGGGCAATCTTCATCACACATGTACTCCATCCCAGTAGTACCTTTTGGGGGACAAGAGAATGGTTTTCAAAATCTAGTATAATGCTGAATCTCTAAGGAAGTAGTCCGCCTTTTGTGAGACTCCTGGACTACTCCATAGGAGTAGGAAATGTGAATGAGACTAGCAACTCAGACACAGCCCAGAAGGAACATGGCAGGAAAAGAGCCAATTGGCTAAGGCTAAAATATTATACTCACAGCCCAGTGTGCCTTGAGAAATGGAGATTCGAATTCCTTAAAATGATGAACACCTTCTACTATAAACTCCAGCTACACTCATATTTAATGGAAAGGGTTCCTCCGAACCCACTTCCAACTCATATCACATACCTTTAACAGCCAACCAGTAGGGAAACATTCCCTTTGTTTTGTCTGCCTAGAGTTCAATACTGGGCGCTCCACTTACAGGCAGTTCCAAGACCTGGTATGTGTCACCTCACACAACAGGATACATCACCCTAGCCACCGCAGTCCATAAGAAACCTGGAATCCTTCTCACACATGGTGCCCGGTGAGGTACAATAGCTGTTTTCATGAACCTCGACAGGTTTATGAGGTTGAAAGTGCCAAGATTTGGGGGTTGTAGCACTATCCCATTCATTTCTTATTAAGATGCTCCTTCATCATTGGAAATTCCTTTCAGTCCCAAATGACTTCAGCCCTATTATTGAGCCATTAGTTAAATGAAAAAGCTTAGAACCAAAATCCTCACCTCTCCTTCAAAACCATTAGCTTTTGGAAATCCATTTTTACAAGGTGCCCCTGGGGAAATATGGCATTCTATTAGTGAAAACACAACATGAGCAATAGAGTTATTTTTTGCCCTCACAATAAAGACATAAGCATCTTTCAGTGATATGCAATGTGTGTGTGTGTCGCAGACAACTTCAGGTTCACTGAGATGAACTTCCAGACCAGGCACAGTTATGGAGAAAGGGATTTATTGAAGCTTACAGATCTAGGGCAAGTTTTACAATGGCAGAAGAAGCTGGCCTGCTTTCACAGGTCCAACAGAGAGAGAAAAAAGGCATACACCAGCCAAGCCAAAAGCCACACAGCACACTTTATGAACTCCAGGTAGAACTAGGCACTTTGCATATCTTTAGATTGAAATTGTAAACCCACCACCACACCTTAGGACTGGATCCTAAAATCCATCCAGGGACACCACCTGGAACCAGGTTGCTGCAGATGCAAACTACAAACTAATAAAACACTGAATATATGGGGGGAGTCCATCTATTCAAACTACCACAATATTGGAAACATTTAGGAAGAGTTCAATGATGGACTTTCTCAATTTGCTACAATATAAAGACCCTGCAGGTACCAACCCTGCAAAGAGGCCAGGAGAATGCTGGGATCCCAAATGATTGCATGGATGTGATGGGGAAGGCCCTGCTCTCCCCACCCTCAATTTAACATTTTTTTCTTTTTTTAAATTTATTTTTATTAGATATGGACATATTTAGTATGTAAACAACCCATGTTGGTACCATCCTTTCCCTCCTCCCTGCCCTTTTCTGAAGAGGCCTTCCTCACTGTGGATGCCAGTCAACCCCATGGGGATTGTGGGTCATGCATTGTGGGGGCAGCAGTCAGTTATGGGGGAGAAGGCAATGACTCTGTGCATAATGTCCCAACTTGTGGCTCTAACAATCTTTCTGCCCCCTCTTCTGCACAATTCCCTGAGCCATGTTGGGTGCATTTTAAGTCTACTTCAGTGATGGGCTCTTAGGAGCCTCTGCATCTCTGCTTTGGTAGGTGTTGAATGTCCTCAGTGTCTATCTCCTTCACCCTTGTGCTGATATCAGGTTCACCAAGAAAGCAGCCCTCTTGCTCATTTCCCCAATTCCATTGCCACATCTGCCCACACACAGCCCTCAGGCCCTACTCTTAACCTGCCTTTTCTACCTAACTTTTTTTGTCCTTTAGATTCTTCATCTTCAAGGTTGAGATAAATCAGAAGGTTGTCAACTGTGCTCACTGGCTGTTGAACTTCTGAATAAAGTTTCATTTGGACAATGCATTCACTTTCCATATTGCTACCATGGAGATTCTGGTCGTGGCAAGAAGAGGACCCAGCACTGTAAATTACCAACAAACTCTGACTGATCTGACACTAGAATTGCAGAGTACCTCAGAAGTTTTGGAGGAATGACAGTGGATGTAAAGAGGGCCCTGCCACCCACCCCTTGATCACAACTTCATGGAAAGAAGCTCAGTTGTCCTAAGAAACTCAGAACCTGGCCAGAAGGGTTGAAAAGCCCAGAGCTGGACTAGAAAGATAGCTTAGCAGTTAAGGTGCTTACGTGCAAAGCCTAAGGACCCAGGTTTAATTCTCCAGGACCCACATAAACCAGATGCACAAGATAATGCATGTGTCTGGAGTTCATTTACAGTGGCTGGAAGCCCTGGCAAGTCACTCTCTTTTTGTCTATCTGCCCCCTTTCTCTCTCTCAAATAAATAAATCAATAAAATTAAAAGAAGAAAACAAAACAAAATAAGGCCAGTAGTGGTGGTGCATGCCTTTAATCCCAGCACTAGGGAGGCAGAGGCCATCCTGGATCATTGTGAATGCCAGGCCATCCTGAGACTACATTGAAACCCAGCTCAAAAAGGGCAAAAATGAAACCCTACCTCAAAAAGCCAAAAAATAGAAAGAAAGAAACAAACAAAGAAAGAAAGAAACAAAGAAAGAAAGAAAGAAAGAAAGAAAGAAAAGGAAGGAAGGAAGGAAGGAAGGAAGGGGAGGAGAAGAGAAAAGAAAGAAAAGAAAAGAAAAGAAAAGAAAAGAAAAGAAAAGAAAAGAAAAGAAAAGAAAAGAAAAGAAAAGCCTAGAGCTAAATGTCCTCTAATGCTCTGTGTAGGACCTAGGTCAAAGAGTCAGTCCAAGAAGATGGATTGAAATTGGATGTGTATGTCCAGTGCTTTAATAACGTCAACTTTCCTCTTCCCCACAAAAATAGCTTCCTTCTCCCCCCAAAAAATGTATGACAGAGAATAGGTAATTTCCCCTAGACTCTAGAACAGTCATAAAGCAATTCTCCCTCCTTAGTTAAAAAAAGTACTTCACTAATTTAAAATATTTATTTTAAATTATTCTTGATATGAATTGGATTGGATCACTCAAAACTATTTTGAAGTTCTAATCCCTAGCACCGATATAAAAATTAAAGATGGAGTCATATTGGAGAAGGTTAAGTGTGTTGCAATTACCTTTGTGTTGCTGAGATAAAGCACCCAACCAAAAGCAGCTGCTAGGAGGAAAGGTTTGATTTTGGATTACAGTCAAGGAAAAGCTTCATGATGGCAGGAGAAAGATGGCTTGAGGAGAGACTGGGCATCATCTCCTTGCCACAGCAGGTAGAAAGTAACAGCAACAGAGAGTGAGCCCAGCTAACCCAAGCAAGCCAGAGGTAAACAAACTTCAAGGTCCTCCCCCAGTGACACACTTCCTCTAGCAAGTCTCTACCTCCTGAGTTTCCATCATCTGGGGACCAAACATTCAGGACACATGAGTTTATGGGGACATCTGAATCCAATCACATTTAATCTACTAATACCAAGTGTCCTTATACCAAGACAATGTGAAGACAGGAGGGGAAAATGCCATATGACAAGGCCAGAGGTTGGGATTGCAAGGCTACAAGGTTTAACTCTGGAAGCCAACAGAACAGCATGAAACAGACACTTGTAATAACACCTTGACCTCAGCTTCCAGTCTCTAGAATTATGAGAGAACTAGTTTCGGTTATTTAAGCTGCCCACTTTATGGTACTTCGTTATGGCATCACTAGGAAACTAACTTATCAGGTTTGTAGGTAGTAAACATGACTCTTAGAAAAGTAGTTCTGTTATCATAAATCCCAGTGCCAGAGTACAGATTATCTAGCAGTCGTGAGCCTCCTATCTACCATCTTTCATAGGCAACAAGACCAGTCTTTACAGTGATTCTCAATGTGTCCTTATAACATTCTCTAGGTCACAGCAGGCCGTGTGGTCCCATCACCCCAAGAATCTCATCCGTTCTCAGAAAAAGATTTCAGGCATAAAGTTAAAAGGCTTTAAAAATATTTAAAAGGAAAAAATAATCTCTATGTAAAAGGATTCCAAGGGATCACGTTCCTACAGGGGGCAGGAAAGCATTATGTATTCTGAAAGTTCTGAGAAACAGGACACATTTCCATTTGATGGGGGGAAAAGCACTTCCTGTTTTTAATATCACTGGATATTAGGGTAATCAAAATGTCAAAATATCAAGCCAGTGGTACTTATAAGCCACTGAGTTTATTGAAGGGGCAGCAAATACATTTTAAGTGGAATAAGTTTGACTAGTAGCTTCATTTTGATAAGGGATTTAAAGAGTAATCCAGATTTCACAAGCAGGACATTTAGTTTTATTCTGAAAGAAAAGCCAATAAATAGGAAACCAATTTTAGAAAAAAAAATATGTGCTATTAAAATCTGATAAATAAAATTAAGTTTAGCAGCTAGATTGTACATGAGAAAATTGCCTCTAAAGTAAGACCTTTTTCATTTTGCTTTGAGATTGAAAACAGTTTTAAGAAACATGTTCATGCATTGCTACAAATATTTAAGATGAAAAATAAAGAAATCCAGTTCCTCCCCATTGGAACATGATATAGCTTGTTAACTGATCAATCAGTCCCCTGTGAGATACTCTGCTGTCCCATCTATTTTTTCCCTTCCCTTTCCCCCCCCCCAACCTGCCCTTCTGAATTCACTACTTTAATGTTTCATAAGTGCAAACTTGAGCTGTAGTCTGCTACAATCATATTAGGATAAGTTCCATTGCTTAAAGTGAGAAGCATTTGCCTGATAGCCTGTCGTTAGCAAACATGTGACAGGCCACCAGAACTGCCAGCATTGCAAGTTAAAGATGTCATTTCCTTCACAAAATGATTCCTAATGAAACCTTTTAACAACTAGCATTGATTTACTTAAATTTTGACTCAATGAATAAAAATTCTGTTTTCATAAAACGTCCAGGACCAGAAATAACATAAATGGAAGTGAGATGATTTACATTTTCAAGAGGATAACCACAGTGTGCCAAGAACAACAAATACAATGAAAATCTTAGCTGAAGACTTCCTAAACTTGCGTCATATAAACAAATGCAGAAGATGGAAGGAGACAGATAATTGCTTGTGGGAAGTACAACCCACGACAGAGTGCTCTAGGTCTCCCTGAGGGCTGCACGAAGAACTGACTGGCTTTGTCCTCTTCTATTCTCAGCTTCCTGCTCCAAGGGATACGTATATTGGGACCACCTGCACCATCTGCGTGGAAAGCAAAGGAACCTCCCCAAAGGAGGGTTTGGAATCACTGACTCAGCAGGATCCAGGAGTTTGGAGAGTGAGGTGCTTTTTCTCCTGTTTTGAACATTACACATGATAATCCATTTATATGTACAAATATTTACACATTTAAGTTTAAGTTACAAAAACAAGTGTTAAAAATTTAAAGATGAGGGCTAGAGAGGTGACTTAGCAGTTGAGGCGCTTGCCTGCAAAGCCTAAGGACCCAGGTTCGAGTCCCCATTATCCACATATTCCAGATGCACATAGTGGTACATGTGTCTGGAGTTCATTCGCACTGGCTAGAGGCCCTGATATGCTCCTTCTCTCTCTCCCTCTTTCTCTCTATCTCTCTCTCTCTCCCTTTCTCCTTCTCAATAAATAAATAAAAATAAAAACAGTTAAAAATGATCTAGGACTGTCAAGGAGCTACAGAGCTAACTTCTTTCTGGTATATATACATGAAGGAATTAAGAATTTAGGAAAGTGATGTCTTCAATATACTGCAATTGCTGCAGTTCCACAGAAGAACTAGACCTAGTTCTTTGTGCTACAACATTAAAATAAATCTTAAATTGATTCCTTACATGTACGGTCAGCTTCAAAAAGATATATATGCTATTGTTTTGCTTGCAAGTACCATATATCAATTCTGATAAATTAAACATAAAATAGTAATTTGTTAGAATGAAAGGAATTGTTAAATAAAGGAGCCTTGAGAATGTCTGAAAGCAAGAAATCCTTAGAGTCTTCATGGCTATGCAGAAGTTTTCTATAAAGAGTTAATTTACTCATAACTTGGCTATAATGAGCCCATGTTCCCAATAACCCATTCCATGTCTCAGATTTTTCAGGAGAAAGAAATTGAATGGCATCATTTGAATCAAGTTCCTGCCCCTAGGATTCTAAAGAGTTGGGACAGTATGCAGCATGTCTATTCATGGGCTCTCTCATTATTTCTCTCTCTCTCTCTCTCTTTGTAGTATCTCTTTCTCTAAAACTGTGTGTGTGTCTTTCCCAATAAAGTACACTTATTTGTTTTTACTTTTGAAACAAGTTCCCATATAGTTGACTAAATAGCTGAGGCAGGAGTTCAAGTCCTGATCCTCCTTCTGCCTCCCAAGTGCTGGGATTACAGCCATGTGCTAACATGCCCAGTTTAAAACATATTCCTAAAGGAGTACTTTCTTAGCTTCCAGGTTGCTTCTGAGTCTTACTCTGGGTATTAAGCCCACACCTATGGGGTCTGCTTGGGAGGAAAGTGGATTTGGAAGGTATAAAGATGATATAAAAATGTACTTCCTGATGCTCTGCATTCATCTCAATGTGTAGAAGAAGCCCTTTGGGATTTGTTCTTCGTACTATGAACACGGAATGCTCGTGACAACTGAGAGTCACTTAGAGCCATAAGCAGGTCAGAATTCCCAAGTCACCAGGGAAGAATGAGTTTCCTTACTTCAAAGCTCTATTTGGAGCCTCTGTCCCATTAAATAGCCAGAAGAGTGATTCCTTGGAATTAGTACCCCTTGATATTGCTAATACTACTCTGATAAAGAACTAATACTCTTTGTTGAGATTGATTAAATACAAGTAAATGAAAACATCAACTCTCTCCTCCCTGCCTCAATAAAAACAGAAAACAGAGAAAGCATCCATTCGGGACCGACACATGAAGACTGTCTACACATAGAAACTCCCTTCTTCACACAGCAAATGTCTGCCGTTCCTTTCTGTCAGGAAGGTTGCTTGATGAGCTGGGTTTTGAATTACACGAAAAGTCTTATACATAGTGACGGCTTTGAGTCTAATGAGAAATGTCAAATAGAAAGTGTAACTAAAGGAGTCTTGCTTAAAAAAAAAAAATCCCTGCTGATGAAACCTGAAATCAATATTGATGAATTTGGCTTGCCCGTTTTTTTTGCTGAGTGGAATAGACTAGGTTGGTAGGAGAGAAGCTAGTTTAGATGCATTTTCTTGGCATACCAATAGTTTTTTCCAGCATTCTTCCAGCTACACATGTGGCATGCATTTATTATTTACAGTATGCACACAGGGAGTACTTGATTGATGAGATAACCCCTTTTTCAGAGAGATCTTTTCCAAATGGGCCTTTATACTGGATGGACTAAATGAAGCTCCATAAAGTCAGCAAAGTATACCTTTCCATCCCTGGATTTTATTTTTAATAAAACATTACAGTGGTGATTTTTATAAATAGTATGTGAGGTAAATTATTATCACAGATAAAAATAGATTAATTATCCATGTTTGTCTATTTATGTGTGCTCTAACATGTCGTGTAGAGTGTACCCAGACTTATGCAAATATGACACTGGAAAGTAGAGAAGTTGCAAGAGAAAGGAGAATGAGATAAGGATTGTGTTTGGCTTGTACCTATGAATTTTAATACATTCTTAGATGTTCACATTTGAATTAAATGAGAACTATAAATCTAGCACATTGTATCTGTTAATGTTTTAAGAGTTTTGATAATGTTGTAAATTTAATTTTGAACCCTTATCATTGTCACAATAGTGATGTTCTCATTTAAAGGTAGAAAATTTTTACATATAAAGGATGGAGTAACCCTTAGAATGATGTCAAATTCACATCACTTACTTTTTTATTTCTTACTTTTGGATGAGCTGTTAGTTTTCCATTTGACTTCTTTCAAATGTGCATTGACCTTGCTTTATGACTTTTAAAGACTTTCTTTATGAGGGTTAGGGAGATGGCTCAGTGGGTAAAAACATAGGAGGTACAAGTATGACCATCTGAGCTGAGATCGCCAGAACCCATCTAAAGCTAGCTATGGTGGTGGTAGGCATCTGTAATCCCAGAAAAGCATGCCTCTAGTGAGAGTGTAAGCCAAGACAGGAGAATCACCAGAAGATCATAGACAAGCTAGCTTGGCATGCAAATAAGAGACCAAGCTTCAAACAAGGTGGAAGGTGAGGACAGACATCCTGAGGTTGTCCTCTGGCTCACAAGCTCGCCATACTACATGCACACTCTCTCTCTCTCTCTCTCTCTCTCTCTCTCTCACACACACACACACACACACACACACACACAGAGATTTAAATTTTTTGAATATATTTTATATAAATTAAATTCCTTTTTTAAAAAGATAATTCTTGGACAGGTGTGGTGGCGTATGCCACCCAGCACTTGGGAGGCAGAGATAGGAGGATTGCCTTGAGTTTGAGGCCATCCTGAGACTACATAGTGAATTTCAGGTCAGCCTAGGATAGAGTGAGACCCTACCTCAAAAAAAAAAAAAAAAAAAAAGAAAGAAAGGTAGTTCTTTCCAAATTATTGCATTATAGGTTTTCTTCCAACAATATTTTCTCAAATCTTATTACATGGGCAATTATATTCATAAAATATAATCTTGGGCCAGGCATAGTGGTGTACACCTTTAATCCCAGCACTCAGGAGACAGAGGTAAGAGAATATCCATGAGTTCAAGGCTACCCTGAGACTACATAGTTAATTCCAGGTCATCTGGGCCAGTGTGAGACCCTACCTTGAAAAACCAAAGCAAAACAAAAAAATCTTAGGTTGGGGTTGGGGAGATTGTTCAGTGGTTAAATGCACTTGCTTGCACAGCCTTCCTGCCTGCCTGGCTTCAATTCTCCAGTGCCCACATAAAGCTAGATGCACAATGAGGCCCTGGGATGCCCATTAATTCTCTCAAATAAATAAATAAATAAATAATTTCAAATATATAATATTCATATATGTATATACATTTATGAATATATTTCATCATACATTCCATTTATTTCTATATATTCATAAATATATGTAATATCAGGATCCTACATATAAATATCTTTCATATGTTACATATGTAAGCCTAGAATGCACATTGACAGTTAACATTATTAAAAGCAGGCATTAGTCCAGATGACTTTCATGTATATATGAGTTGATTTCCATGTATGTATTGATTTACTCTGCCTGTCTCTCAGCCCTGTGAAGCAATCTTCCCCACCATTTAACCTCCTTTTGGTTGCTACTCTCATTCTACCAGGGATGAGGCAGAGATCTAAGGGGTTTGTAGGTTACCTCCACCTCCCTCAGAAAGGCTGAACCAAAGTTAGTGTCCAGAAAGCTAGAAGCAGGGTTTGCATGCTCACCCAGCATGTCACAGAGCAAGATTCACCTAGCTAAAAAAGGGCCAGAAAAGGCATCTTTTAGGCTTATGGCCACATGTGATTTCTATTGCATTTTTAAATGTCACTCAGGAGTACTTACATAATAAAAAAGGCCATCAGCCAGATTTGAGCCATAGGAGAGAATCTGATAAAGCCCAGTGTATTGTAAAAAAAAAAAAAAAATGTTCATACCACTTTTTAAAACATTGAATTATGATCATAAAAACTGGCATTTATTTTTATGGATATCTACTTTTTTGAGTTTATTTGCTTATTTTAGTTTGTAAGCTTTGTTTGCTTCATTATTTGTTTTTGTAGATAAGATCTTACTACATTGCCCAGACTAGCCTGGACTCATGAGCCTACCTCAGCCTGGGATTATAGGCATGTGCCACCATGTCCAGTTATAACTACTTATGACTATACAGAGTCTTCCAAAGACCCACTAAGCACCCTGCAACCTTCCCCACCATTTACCCTCCTATTGGTTGGGCTTTTGACAGTTAAAGTGTCATACTATGACCCTACTTATAGACTCATGGACCAGAGTGGCCACATGACCCAATCTGGGTCAGAGAATTGGAATATCTTACATTGAGCAGTAGTTCCCATCAATACTACTGTTAGGGCTTATATCACTCTTAAGGTTTGCAGGTATATTTATTTGAACATCAACAGAAGAAAATAGCATTCATTCATGTCTTGAATGAATTCATGTCAGTTAGAAGGGGTATGTGGAATGATTCAAAGGCATTCAAGAGATCCCACTTTTTTGCAGGTGATCTCTTAATGGAAAACGTCCCTCAGTCATGATTCAAACTTTAGATGTAAGGCCACACACGTACAGTGGCTACCTTATTAACAGAAGGAAGAAGGCAACACCTGATGGCATTAGCATCTAACTTCAGCATTGGATCTGGATTTGCTAGCTAATTGTACCAATAAGGTATTCAACTTCAGTGAGGGTCAATTTTTAATGTGTTAATTAGTGATTCTATCTGCTTTCTAATCTTGTTTCAAGAGCTAAATGAGTCTATGAGGAAATAACTATCCAGTAAAACAGGCACACAGTAACGAATCAGATTTTTCTTTAACAACATCCAGAGGGCAATGACAACAAGGAACAACTCAAAGCAGCTGAACATAGCAGCTGGTATGGGCACTGTGTCAGCCCATAGACAGAGACACATCCTCATCAGGGTGTCTTCCGCACTAGACCCTTCCTACCTCAGGGTATGCAAAGATTATCTTTGTCGCTAAGTAATCTACAATGAGGAGTTAGGTAGTGGAAGATAGTTTGAGTACACTAGTACATTTCAAACCCAGTGGCCTTGTCAGAGAGGATCCCTCTGTCATAACTGAAATGAACAAACAGAGCAGTGGGCATCCCCCAATGACTGATTTAGAACCCATTTACCTATTGCTGTTTGGTTTCTCAGGAAACACATGGAGATAGATATTTACCTGAAGGAAATTAACTAGAGATAATTTTTTAGGAGAATTGGGACTGGGTGAGAGAGAGAGAGAAAGAAAGAGAGAGAGAGAGAGAGAGAGAGAGAGAGAGAGAGAGAGAGAGGTGAACTATGGTACAGGAATAATAGCCTTAGTTAAAGCCACCGGAGGCTCAGAGGCTTGATTGGCTCATCAGAGCTGTCCCAAATTCAGACAGTGGAGCCAGACTGTTGACCCCATGCCTTAGCCTATTGAATTCAAGCCACAGCCAGAGACACATAAACAGAGAGAGAGGGTTTTTTTTTTTTTTTTTTTTTTTTTGGTTTTTCGAGGTAGGGTCTCACTCTGGTCCAGGCTGACCTGGAATTAACTATGTAGTCTCAGGGTGGCCTCGAACTCACGGCGATCCTCCTATCTCTGCCTCCCAAGTCCTGGGATTAAAGGTGTGCACCACCACACCCGGCGATGAGAGTTTTATAACTGAGTTCATCATGGCATAAAAATTTTCCATGCCCTTTTAAATCATGGATTAAATATAAAATATACTGTTTATAGAATATACTGTGATCATATTAGTCTCCCTATTACTGTCTCTGTTCCCCCTTCCACTTCCACTAACACCCTTCTTCCAACTAATTCACTTTGTGCATACATGTTTTTGTGGTTTTTTTTTTCCTATTGAGTTAAAAACTAGAGTTGCTTGCATGAGCATGGGTTAGGGGTTATACATATTGGTATGGGCACCTTACTAGTCACCACAGTGAACCCCATCAAGCCCTCCCCAAGCAACCGCTAACCTCCAATAGCTATTTAAGCAGGAGTGGGGCCTTGTGAGCCACCCCCCAATTTATGTTGGAATGTTGAGGGCTTAATCCTGTGTAGGAAACCACAGGTATTGTTATTAGTTTGAGTGTAATGACTATGCCATACCCCAAATACAGCATTTCACAGCAGCACTTCTCACCATCCTGGGGCTCTCAACATTCTCTCCATCCCCTCTTCCGCCCTGTTCCCCACACCTTGGAGGGGGTGTAGTGATATCTCAGTTAGGGCTGAGCACAAGATGGACACTTATTCTCAGCACGTTCACCAGCTGTGCTTCTCTGAGGACTGCAAAAATGAAACTTCAGCAATCAAGGATGAGGGGAGCACTAATATACGTAAATATTTTGGGAGCAGCTTAACAACCTGTCCATTTAACATAACAATGGAAGTAGGTTCCCCCATCAGGCCTGTGATCTCTATAGTCATAGACTTTTAGTCAGTTTTACAGTACTAAGCATGACTTCCATCCTGTGGAGCAGGCCTCATGTCTGATCCGAAAGTGGTTAGCTATCCCCCATAACATAACTAGTGTGAGGGTTATTTAGATAGTCTCAGAATCCTAATCATCCACCCTTGGTTTCTTTAAGTAACACTATCATTGGCTGCCTATCTATCTTGCTACTTAGGATTCTATGTTGTGTTGACTATCACAATATAGAGCATTCTGTAGATCAGTCTCTCCTATTCTTATTCCAACCATGTTGTGTTTTATTATAAGCGGTCCTGACTTATAAAAATAAGGGCAAGTGATACCACCTGGCTTATATATCTGGCTCCTTATGAATCCTATTATATACAACCCATACCTACAATACCATCCCTTCTATCAGCCTCTACGTTCAGCTACCACTGGGCTTCTTAATAGTGCACTAGCTCCCCTTGCCAGTAGACTCTCTCTTCCATGAGTAGAAATGTCCTTTAAACTCATACAGAACATAGTTGGCTAATGGGTACTTCGTGTTTCTATAGTATTTCCATTCTAGCATCCCATCTCTTCTAAGTATTTTTAATTCCTCTGTGCCTTTTCCAGGGCTGTTCTGGCCTCTCTGCTTAATTTATTATAGGCCATCATTTTCTCCAAGCCTTAAGAACACTTCTAACTTAACATTAGCATCCCATTCTTGGAACCTTTCCAAATGTTAAACCCTATATCATGGAAGAATGAACTCATGTCAATAAACTTCCTTTATACTAAAAATCTTCCCTGCATCACCACAAACACAGTCTTGATTCAATACCCCCAAGAGTTATACCTTCCTGACTCCTGCTGGTATAAGTTGGCTAAACCCTGCAGCTTCTGACAGGTAGAGTTTCTTCCTTCCCTACTGTGTTATGTTGTAACCTGACCTTAATAATTGGTCTGCTGGCCAGGAAGGTGGTGAAGGTAGATCTTTGGAGACAAACACTTCTACAATTTCTTTGAAATGGAAGTGGGGAAGATAGCCTAGTACAGGGAGGTGTAGGCTCTCTTCAGGCCCAGAAGATTCAGGGGAGAAAACAAGGATAGAAAAATTCCTAGTGTTTTATCACAATGTTAAATCTGAAAGGTCTCCTTTTTTTCTATTCAGGGGTTTAACTCTGCCACAGAAGACTTGTTGTAGTGATGTTAAACCTCCTTGATGTGCTTCCACTCTTTGATCAATGTTTTGCTGGATATAATCATTGCCCATGATGACAGATGCATAAAGATGGTTTCATGTATGCCATGTACATTGACCACACTGACCCTCATTACATCCCCCTTTCTCCTCTATCCCATTAATCAGTTCCCTTCCTCATCCCACGATGTCCCACTTCTACTTATATATATAAAATATATTATTCTAAATATCCTATATATATTCTAAATATCCTGTAGAATCTAGGATCCACATGGGAGAGACAACATGTGATAGTTATTTCTCTGAATTTTGCTTAATTCACCTAATATGATCTCTAGTTGCATCCAATTTCTTAAAAATGATAAGTTTTGGCCAGGTATGGTGGCATATACCTTTAATTCCGGCACTTAGGAGGCTGAAGTAGGAGGATTGCTATGAGTTCAAGGCCAGCCTGAGACTCCATAGTGAATTCCAGGTCAACCGGGCTAGAGTGAGATCCTACCTCAAAAAAATAATTTTGTTCTTACTTATAGAAATTGATATGATTTTCTATATATATATACATCGTTTTCTTTATCCATTCATCTGCTTATGGACATCTAGGCTGATCCTAACTTGGCTATTATGAATAGTGCTACAATAAACATGGATGTGCTGGTATTTCCGAATTAATTATCAGATTCCTTTGAGTATATTCCCAGGAGTAGTATAGCTAGATTATATGGTAGTTCTATTTTTAGTCTTTAAGTGACCTTCATACTAATTCCCATAGTGACTAGGCTAACTGACATTCCCACCAGAAGCATATAAGGGCTCCCTTCTGCACCTACCAACCTGGCATCCTCACCAGAATTTGTAGTTATTTTCTTAATGATTGACATTCTGTTTGGGATGAGATAGAATCTCAATGTAGGGTTTTGGGTTTTGGTTATTTAGGCAGGATCTCATTTAGCTTAGATTGGTCTGAAACTCACTCTGTAGCAAAGGCTTGCCCCAGATTTAGGACAGTCATTATACTTTGGCCACCTAAGTGCTAGGACGAGAGGTGTGAGCCACTATACCTGGTTCAGTGCAGTTTTGATTTGTATTTCCCTGACTGTTAAGGATGTTGAACATTTTTTCCATATGATCAGTGGCCATTGGTACTTTACCTTGTGAGAACTATGTTTTGTTCATTTGCCCATTTATATCTACTACTCTTATAAATTAAAGTTAAGTCTTGGAGTATCTGTTTTTTTCAGTTATAAGAAACACACAGCTCTTTATAGACTTCTGTGGGCTCTTGGGCTTTTATTCACAGGCTTAAATAGGAGATCAATCATCCTTGTCCTATCATTGTCTTTTTTTCTGATAAATCTACTAGGTCCTTCCGAGAGCTGCCCAATTCCATTTCTATAGCCCTTCTAACTTCTACATGGATCTCTCAAAAACCTGAAATATTACTCCCGATGTATGCATCATCCATGTTCAATACCAGAGAAAAATTAACAGTTGCTATGCCAGATATTGTGAGCATACCCCCTAGCACCATTAAATGGGTTCACAGCCAGATAACTAGGGATCCAACTCAAAATTTCACTTAGAACTTGATTTCCTAAGACAGTTCTAGGTACCAGTTTTCTGTTCTGGGGCATACACTAAGTTCCTGGTGGTGGGGAGAAGATCTTTAACATGAAGATTAGAAGACAAAGTTTATGTGAGTTGTCTTGGCAAGTACACCTGAGTGGAAGCATGGGAAATAGTATCAGGCAGAAGAAAAAGCAGAACTGTGATACATTTGCAACTGAGACCTCAGCATGATATTGCAGGAGATTCTGAAGCCAATACCCCTAATTGAAATGGACTTTCCTCAAAGAAGATGTAACCTCAAGAAAGACAGAACCATCAGGCCAAGGCCTCTTCCCAGACCATGAGTCAAACATGAGTCTTCAACAGCCTCCTGGGAGCTGGAAGCACAAGTTTGTAAGTTTTGAAAAAGAGTGTAATTATAGACTATAGAACCCATTGCATTGTCTAAGAAATTAAAGTGTTAGAACTTGAAATAATCTGTATTCTGAAGAAATGTGAATGTCATTCAGGACCTACTGGGTCTGCAGAAGTTTTAATGAAGTGATAAGTAACTGAAGAGAAAATAAAGAAGGAACATGGATTGCTGGATGTATCTCCAGCAGGAAATGAGTGTCTCTGGCCACCAAGTAAAAGCTAACTTTCATGAAATATGTATTCTTCTACAGGCTTCACAGACATTGTATCATTTAATCCAGAACTGAGATGATCAATTATTTACCATTATTGTCCCCTTTCACATGAGCAAGTCAAGACCTAGAGAGGTGAACTTTTTTGACTGAGTTCACTATCTATTATGTGGCAAAACTAGAATTAGAATCTGAGCAATCTGTGTTCTCAGTAACTTGCTAAGCTGCTTCCCTTAATATGTTTCACTGTATGTCTTAAGGACCTGAAATATGTTAGCCATTTATTTATTATGAGGTTGAATCTGTTATTAAGTGCATGTTACAGAAGAAGAAATTAGGGCCAAGCATTTACTTACTTTATTAGAGAACTTCTATTAATCACTTACTTTATCTAGTCATCCTGTTTGGAACTAAGAATTCTGGCTCCATCAATTACCAGCTGTATAAATGCATTAGTCTGTTTTCTGTCACTATATTAAAATATTTGAGACCAGGATATTTACAAAGAATAAAAGCTTATTTTACACAAAGGTCACAGGGCTGAATGTTCAAGAACATGGCATCAGCCTTTGTTTGGGTGAGAGTCTTCTTGTTGACCAAGAACAGAGCAGAAGACATCACATGACAAGTCAGAACAAATGCCTTTGTTCAGATCTCTCTTTCTTTTTTTATAAAGTAACTAAGCCATTGTGGTAACTCCTACACTCATTACCTGTCTAATCCAGATTACCTTCCAAAACCCCTTCTCCAAATACTATTAACATTTGAATTTAGGAGTAAAGTTCCCAACAAATGAATTTGGGGGGTGGAGGGGAACACACTCAAACTACAGCAATGACCTCTGCCAAGTTATTTAACCTCATCAGGTCTGTTTTCTTTGATGTCAAATGGGGGCCTGCCCATTGGTTTATGTAGATATCCTTTATGTATATAACTCACTGGAAGGACTCAATCACTACTGACTAACAACAGCATGGATGTCATCATCTACATCACTATTACTGCGAAGAGAATCTCTCAAATGTCCAAGTTCTTATTCATTTTGATGGTTGTGTTTTTCAGTACATATAAATCACTCTTTATTGTAATCTGTTAATTAGCATTTGGTAAGGTTGGTTACCTGCCAGCAGGTCTTAATACCCTGAGGTGAACTGACAAAATATTTTACTGAACTCAAATAGTGAGGCAGCATTTAGGTTTATATACAGAGCTTGGTTCTACAAAAACAAGCTCTCCTTCTCTTATCGCGTATCAGCCTGTGAACTTTTGGAAGTTAGAGAAAGAAAACATTCAGACAGTACCATTCAAGAATAGTTCTAGGCAGACCACAAATCAATATGCCTTTGGTAGAAATGCTTCAGCCACCCCCATCTTGGTATATTTTATCTACCATGTCAAATCCTCCCTCTTCATTTACCTGCCCTCCTCTGTGCCTTGAGGTGCTAATTTCTGTGGACAGCATCAGTGAACCCCAGTCTCCCACAGCTTATTATTAGGTATCAGTCAGAGACCAAAGTGCTAAAGAATAGCAAAGTAGGAGTTTGGCTAGCTTTTTTTCATTTGACTCTTTCCTGACAGATCACCATGACTGGAGTATATCTTAAATTTGTATATCCTGCCAGTAACATTTTTCTGGACCTGGAGTTACTATCTCCATGTTCCAAGGACTGTTCCATTCAGGTACCCTTCTGCCCAAGGATGGTAATGGCCCTACTGCTGTCAAGCCTAAGGAGCCGCAATATTGGTGCTGCTTTCCTGACATCAGGGCCACAGCTTTTCAAATTCTTCCTTTATTAAGTTATTAGTTACCATGCATTTGAGCATGGCTTCTGTTTCCTGCAGGGATTTTGACTGACACAACACACTGAACATGGATCAGTCCTTTAATAAAAGGTCTATGTTTATATCCTACCACTGTGGCCTAAGCCCCATGTCCTCGCTCAACCCCTTAATTCATGTTGTAGCCATCAGCCCAGTTTAACACTCTTGGCCAATCCCTGAAAGCCTTATCCTACTTACAAAAATGTGATTATTTCTGAGACATAGAAAGATTATAAAAATTGCCAGCCATTTATCTTGTCTCAAACTTGCTGAAATGGATTCACATATAAGAATGATGCATCCACAAAGACCCTATTTTTATCAGTCACCTCCATAGTGCTTAGCCTCCAAGCCAGCATCTGGTGGATGATGGGTCATTTCTACTGGGGTCATCCTTTCCCCATGTCACCTCTGTACATTGTCTAATCACAGGCAGGCCTAACCTATTTGCACACCTTGAACTCCATAATCCTGTCCTTTGACTTGCTTCAATACTTGAAAATGCAAATGCCAGAGTGAAATGCATAGTATTTTAAATCAAGAATATGGAAGCCATGGTCTAGTTTTAATTCTTCCCCTTTGACTGTGTGACTTGGTGATATCACTTCCTTCCCGTTTTCCTCTTCATAAGCAGAAGGCAGTTCAAGTTGAACACTTTCCCACTGCAAGGAAGGCTTCACCCTTTTATTTAGCACAGATCCTGTGACATCAAATCACCTTTACTTCCTCCTTTCCTGAAGCTCCTGCCCTTGTCTGCTTTAGCACTTTATGGCCTTTCTTCTAAACTATGGCTTTATCTTTGCCATATGTGTGCACACACTTATTCTTAAACACATGTGAGTATGAATGTATATACATTCTCCCTACTCACACATGGGTGCTCACCACCTTGCCTTATTTGCCATGTCATTGAACTGCAATTTATGGTGAATATAAATGACAAGGCTACGTGGTATATTGAGCCAGGCTTTTCTGCTTTCCTACTCATGAAATGCGGGCTGTCTAAAAGCATCATGGCACTTCTGACTCTCAATATACAGATATGTCAGCTTTTCAGACCCTGTCAGCCATATACTAGGTGTCCAGAAATATACCATGGGGATCTCTTTTAAGATCTCAGTAAAATACCTAGCAAGGAACAGACCTCTCAAAAGAATAAAGATTTTTTAGCCTCAAATGATATCACATGCAATAATAATAAATTTATTTAAAAGCCATAAATGTGCATATGCTGACTTAAAAGGGTCATAGTGAAATAATAATTATTCACATTATGACTTTAACAGGACCCTGGTTTCCATACATACTCTATATCATTATGACTAGTTTTCCTCTCTTAGAATTGGGAAGTGAACTAGTGACCAAAAGACTCCAATCTTCTGGCTGTGTCACAGACCTCTGGACATGGAGGCTTCTTTTTTTTTTAATTCAATATGATGATGGAAAGGATTAAGGACCAAGTATATGGATCATAACCAAATAGAGATAAGATTATTAACCAATTTTCCTTGACATCCCTAACAACAGTTCTGTTTTACCATCCATATAATATTTTACAATATCAAAAACATGGTTTCAAAGAGACTTTTGCACATTTTAAAAATCCAGGCTTAATTCTGGAGAATAAAAATATTCATTCTTGTTACTATGATAGTAATAAGAAAATATTTTATAGAAACTCTAATGAATGTACAATAAACATTTCTCCAGGCTTTTGATTCAAAGAAAGGAAGACACACATCATTGTTTAACCTAGTGGGGGTCAGTCAGCCACCAGGAATGTTCCTTCACATGAATAAACTCTGATAAGCAGATGCACTGACTCTGGGTGAAATGTGCCACTTCCTCATGGGAAGCAAATTCCCTTTCTTTGCCTCTATTCATATCTCAGGACAGTTTACATATCATGAGGTACCATCCCTTCTCTGTCTCCCCTCTTCCATCACCTTACTTTTAATTTTCTAGAAGTTGATACTTACTTAGCAATTATGGCAGTTTGTTCAGATGCCCCCCCTCATAAATTTCTGTGTTCTGAATGCTTGGCCCCCAGCTGATGACAATTTGGGAAGTAGAGACTTCCTAGAGGAGGTTCTGTTCAGCCTGTGTTCTGAGAACTTGAGTGGGGTTGAGTTTAGAACAAATGGACTTGTGCGAGCATATGGATATGGCACAGAAAGAAATGAAAGTTGGGCTGGAGACCACAACCTGATTCAGCTGCAATTGTTGAGCGATTGCCACCACTGAGATTGGGCTAGCTGTTCTGAATCAATACAGCAGGAAGAATGCTGAAACTTTTGAAGGTAGGGAATGAGAATACAGAAGTTTTCATGTGGTTCAAAGTCTGCTTTGTTCTCACCTGGATTAACAATTTGATAGCCTGCCTGGTACTATGGGAGTATAACAAATGCAGGAAAGAAAGGGTCATTGTTTGTGCAACATGGCTTTATTGGAGGTGGTCACTGGGCAATGTGAGGCAGGGTTGTTGAAGTGCCTGCATGAAGGCCCAATAGAGCCAGGAGAATGAACCACTGCACTGAAGACCTAGTGGAGATGCCAGGAATGTGGGACAGGCTTCCAAGGAGAGCAGCTGCTCTGGATGAATTGTTTCCAAGACTGTGGTAGCCCAGATGGATTCGATGCTTCCCCTGCTTGTTTTAGGTCTTTCATAGGTTAAATCTTTCCTTGCAATATCCAATGTCATCTTTTGCAATGTGAATGTTTTTTATTTTGTGCTATTATGTGTTTTTGGTTTTACAGGAATATAGTTAAGAAATCTTGGACTATGAGGAGGTTTGAACATCATTGGTATTGATTTAAAAAATCATGGGAACTTTTAACATTGGACTGAATTCATTGCATTTACCTCAAGACAGTAGTGAGTTTATGGGGGCCAAGCGTAGATTTTGGGGTTTGAATCAGATGTCCCCCATTAACTCATGTATTCTGAATGCTTGGTTCCCCAACAATTTGGAGGTGGAGCCTTGCTGGAGGAGGTGTGTAGTTGGGAACTAGCTTAGGAGTGTTAAAGCCAGCTTCCTCTTGCCAGATCTTGGCTCACTCTCTTGCTGCTGTTTCTACTTGCTGTGGCAGAGACAATGTCCAGCTTCTGCTCATGCCATGCCTTCCCCTGCAATCATGGAGCTTCCCCTTAAGACTTAAGCCAAAATAAAAATATTTCTTTCTTCAGTTGCCTTTGGTCAGGTGCATTATCCCAGAAATGAAAATGTAAGTACATAAATTATAAATTTATACTTATATATTTCATTACATACCTATTGTAGTTACATTCCCACAAGGGAGAACTTGCTATAACATCCCTAAGCCCTTCACCCACAAAACACTTCCTCCAGCAAGGCTCCACCTCCCAAATTGCCATCAGCTGGGGCCTAGCATTCAGAACATGAGTTTATTGGAACACATAATTGAAACCATCACATCTTTAGCTAAAAACTCATAACCAAGTTGTCTCATTTTAAATCTGTGGCATAAACTTTAAATGGACTTTTAGTGAAACCTGGCTACCTTCCCATTTATCTCTGGTCCATTCATTCATCCATGCCTTATTTTTTCTCAAACTTCCAACAGCTCCTTTCAACCATGCTTCTAGCTCATATACTGCTTCCATTTTTACTGACAGAATGAAAGAAAGCAGAGAAGACATTACACATATTCTCACTACCTACCCGTGAGTCATTGCATGTTTATTGATTACCTTCCATGTGCCAGGCATAAGGGACAAAAGTTAACAGAGCAGACAAACCCTTTGTCCTCACAGCATCAGCCTTCATGTGCTCACTGCCTTCCTCTCCTTGCAGGTACCAAAGAGAATCAGGTCATTTAGCAAATTTCATTACCTCCCATCTACTCAGATACCACTCCAGTGATGCTCCCTTTTTGCTTCTACTTGGTCATTGTTATCATCCTTAACATTGCTACAGTATCTCCCATCGTAGAAAATAAAACTTGTCTCAACCCAAAATCTCTTTCAATCGAATCAATCTAATCAAATCTTCTGCTCCCATTTTCAGCCTAACCTTCCACAGGATTTTCTAACAAAAACATGTCCTTTCAGCTTCCCTAAAATTACTCAATCAGATTTTTGCACCACTATGGCCATTCTCATCCTCCACCCGCATCCCTGTAACCGGGTAAACTTCCCTACTCAAAACCCAGTGGTCAGTGGTCCATTCCTTAGTCTATACCTTATTTGATTCAACAACAATTCTTTTTTTCTTTTCAACAACAATTCTTTTTTTTTTTTTTTCGAGGTAGGGTCTCACTCTAGTCCAGGCTGACCTGTAATTCACTATGTAGTCTCAGGGTGGCCTTGACCTCATGGTGATCCTCCTACTTCTACCTCCCAAGTGCTGGGATTAAAGGCGTGCGCCACCACGCCCAGCTTAACAACAATTCTTGAAACAGTTGACCAATGCTGTTCTACTTGGCTTTGGGCAACATTCTCTCTTTGTTTTTTTACTGCCTCACAGACTACTGTCTAATATCTACCTTTGTTATTCTTCCACCCACATTCTCTAAATATTGAGAAATCCATGAGCTCAGTCCATACTTCCAAATTGCATCCTCAACTTTGACTTCATCCATGGGCTTTATATTTTCTTATCAAACTCTCTCACCTCCATAACATACTCAAACCAATTTCTGATATCATGCAAGACTCTGAAAATATGTATGTTGCCTCAGCAAATGGAAAGTTCACTCTTCTAGCTACTCAAGCCAAAAACTTGTCATCCATCTTGACATATTTCTTCCTCTCACCAGCTCTGTACAAACCATTGTCAGATACAAGCTATATCCAAAATCCAACCATTCCTACAATTCACTGTTTCCATCCTTGTCCAAGTCACCATCAACCTGCCCTAAAAAGACCTTTTAGGGCTGGAGAGATGGTTTAGCAGTTAAGGCACATGCCTGTGAAGCCTAAGGACCCTGGTTTGATTCTCCAGGTCCCACTAGGCCACATACACAAGGTGGTGCACATGTCTCGAGTTCATTTGCAGTGGCTGGAGGCCCTGGAGTTCCCATTCTCACTCTCCCTCTCTCTCTTTTCCTCTCTCTGTTTCTAATAAATAAATAAAAGTAAAATCTTTTTAAAAATACTTCTAAACTGCTTTATTTCTTCTGTCCTATCATTTATTTTCAGTACAATAGTCAGCAGAATATTCTAAAAATGTAAATATACACTATATCATTTCTCATCTCATAACAAAGTCTTCCAATTACTTCCTATAGAAAGGTAAAAAGAAAGCTAAAGTACTTAACCCTCAATTTTCTCTGGCCTCTGTTCCCCACAGTAACATTCTGCTTTCTTATTTTACTAGTCATTCAAACCTAATGGCAGTGAATCAAATGCTCTAAGTGGACTCTATTCAGGAAACTTCTGATTATTCTTTTCCAGGAATGTTCCTTTTCAACTTCTCAAATGTTACCTTAAGAATGATACCTAACCTTACTACCCTATACAAAATATAAGCCTCTCACCTTCAGATACAATTATTTCCAGATACATTTTTATACATAAAAATCATCATTCAATTCATTAACTCATTCAGTTTTCATACATCTTCCTTGAAAGTATACATTTTTACAATAATTTTATTGGAAATTTTAATATATTTTAATATATACTACATAGTATATAATTATATATATAATTATATATATTTAATTTTAATATATACTATGTAGTATATTTTAATATACTATAAATTGGTCATATTCCTATCAGGTTATCCTCTGTTCTCTCCTCTCCCCAGCCCCCATTCCACTGAAGGCCCTTCTCATTTGGATATTGGTATTCACTGGGGCATCATCAATCAGTGGACATCAGGAGAACAGTGCCCCACAGTATTGTCCAGCTTCTCCTGAGTGTACATATTTTTGTTTAGAAGTTTTTCTACCATACTGACTGAAACTACAATGGGACAAGTAGGTACTTAATATATATTAATGAAGTAATCAAACAAAGGAATTAACAGAATCATTGAGTCAGATCCCAAGTGGTGGCAAGACTTTCTTTTGTGCAGTTGAGCTAGCAAGTGTTATTAGAATTTCTCCAAAGAGTGAGTTGGTTCTAGTATACAGCAGACTTCAACTAAATATCAAGTGTTTAGACAGATAAGATTGAACATTAAAAGAGGCCTTGGGTCTGGGCCTAAGGGAGCAGAACTATAACCCCAATAACTTGGAAGGCTAAAGCAGGAAGATCACAAGTAACCTGCCTACCTCAGCTACAGAGTAAGTTCAAGTCCAGCCTTGGCAAATTATTAAGATCCTGTCTCAAAATAAAAAATAAAAAAAAGAGGGCTGGGAAAATAGTGTCATGATACTGTGTACGCCTAATACTTGTGCTACCTTGTGTTCAATCCTCAGTCCACAAAATAGCACAACAAAAGAAGTCTTGGGCCATAAAGTACAAAATGGTGACCTGAGCTACAGAGGATGAGAAGCAAACACTTCAGGAAGTTTTGAGAAAAGGACAAGGGACTTACCCAAAATAGCAATTTATGCAATCATCTGCTCTCTTGTGGACCTTCCAGAAATGGCTCTAAACACAAAACTAAGGAGATCACTAAAATTTCAAATATATGTTCACAGGCTGGCTCCAGTTATTACTCCCCCATAAAAAACAGTTCTGAGGAGATTTCACAAAAATAGATGAGAGGGGAGTAGAGAGATGTGAGAATGCAAACCATATACCATAGTTGGCTAGCAAAAACACCCGTCCCTCCTGAGGAACCAGAAGGGAACCTGAGATCTGCAGAGCCCACCACCTCATGCTCCCTTTCCTGACCATTTTCTTCCTCAGATCCAATAAACCTTTTCATCTCTTTTCAAACCGTCCAGAGGGAATCATAAACAAGCAGGCCTGACAGATGCTCATGTCAGCTCAACATAGCCAAGCAAACATGCATACTTCAGAGCCTGCAACTCACTGGCATATTCCTTGAAGATTTTACTTGGGTGTCCCTCCATAACAAGCAATATAGACTCTTTGAACCTACTGGGTCACATAAAATGGGAGCTCTATGGAATGACCCCTTCAGACAAGCAGTCCTGAGCCAGTGAGTTTGCTAACAACACAAGTGTGTGGAAATTTCAAGATGAGTAGGACAACACGGATTCTTAGAGATGCCACTCATAATATGACAGGTAATTAAAAACAAAAAGTAGCCAGCTGAATTGTTTCCCAGTTGCTTCTTTACTAATGTCCAATCAAAATGTCAGAAATAGGGAAAAAGAAGAAGAAAGGACATTAGGCAAGCATCTCCTATAGGGGAAGATCTGGGAGAAACGTGAAGGGGTAACAGAGACTGCAGGACAGCTGAGCCGCCCTCCTTTATAAAACCTTGGCTTCTGAAAATGAGAACTAAATGAATATGAAGCAGATGTTCTAACTCACATAGCCTACTCCATCTGGAGGCCTCAAGTCCATCTTCCAAACCAAATTTTACTCAAATTCTAAGACTTAGATCAACAGCTTCTACTCTAAACCCAACTCCTGTCATTGTTTTTTTCTAAACATTTATTAAAAGGTAGTGGGGAGGGATACAAAACTGAACCCAAATGAAAATGGTATCATAGAATCCTATATTCTAGAAGATAGACTAAAAAGTTGAACCCTCAACAGGACCTTAGGGGGAACACGTGAATTGAAGGGTCCTGGAGAGGGTGAGATGAACCCTAACCTTATTTCTCCTGTTTACTTTTTTTCTTTATTTTTTCTATTTTCTTCCTTTTTCTTCTTTCTTCTCCCTTGTCACTGGCCTGTAATCTCAGTACCAGGATGTGGTTAACACCCACAGTGAGCTATTGGTCAAAGATACCTACAAGGTTTCCCAAAACAAGACAAACTTCCGTCAGAGCATTTGATTATCCACCAGAGGTTAATGGTAAAAATCCTACAGCTGAAGACACCATATGCTGTCAGTATGGAACATGGAGAGACCTGGCTGGAATCTGGAAGAGAGCCAATCCCCTGACAGCCCATCTAGTGCTAGAAGGCACTACATGAGCTACTGGGGAAAACTGGCCAACATCTCTCTGTCTTAGTCAATCAAGGTCTAAGCTTCTCAGAAGCAAACAACCTGACTTGATGCTCACACAAGTGCAATAGTGGCACATGGCCATGGTGGGTAACAAATGCTCTTGGATTGGGTAACAGATCCACTCAGTGGAAAGGAAACCATATCTGGACCTGGGAAACAAGTCAGAATCACATCCAGAGAATGATTTTACTTTCCAATATCAAGCTCCCACTAATCTTGGGCCACAAGAGGGTCCTATACCCATTAAAGTCTCTCTAAACTAATAATGGTTATCCCATTTAACCTGTGCTGACTAAACTCTGTTAGAGAATCTGCTTCTCTTTTCAGACGAGAATAGGACCTGAGGAGATAAATGACCCATCGTACTTCATCAAGGCTCTAAGCTGAACCCACAGTGGAATTTGGAAAATGAGCAAGAATGCTGCTTTCTCAGTGAATCTAATATCAACATAAGGGTGAAGGAGATAGACACTGAGGACACTCAACACCTACCAAAGCAGAGATCCAGAGGCTCCTAAGAGCCCATCACTGACGTAGACTTAAAATGCACCCAACATGGCTCAGGGAATTTTGAAGAAGAGGGGACAGAAATATTGTTAGAGCTACAAGTTGGGACACTATACACAGAGACACTGCTTCTTCCCCATCACTGATGGCTGCCCCCACAATCCATGACCCACAATCCCCATGGGGATTACCTGTATCCCCAATGAGGAGGGTCCCTTTGGAAAAGGGGCATGGATGAGGGAAAGAATGGTACCAACATATGCTGTTTACATACTAAGTATGTCCATAACTAGTAGAAAACATTTAAAGGTAGTTGTATTATCATCACTATTGAATTAGGCAGGGTTCTCTAGAAGAATAGAACTTAATGGAAAAAATATATATATACATGGGTGTCATAGACAGTTTCACAATGCTGGAATGAACTTCCAAACCAGGCACAAGTTTATAGGAGGAAAGGTTTATTTGAAAGCTTACAGATCCAGGGGAAGTTCTATAATGGCAGAAGAAGCTGGCCTCCTTTCACAGGTCCATTCAGAGAAAAATACCACCACCAGCACCATAAGCAAGCACACTCCAGGAACCCCAGGCAGATCCCAAGCACTGCTGCATACCTTTAGACTGGTAATCAGATCCACCCCCAAACATAGCTTAGAGCTGGATCCTAGGAATAGCCCATGGTGACACCTCCTCCAGCAAGGTGGCTGGAGATCTAATTGTAAGCTTTAATAAACTCCTGAATCCATTGTGGAACATCCATTCAAACTATTTCAATGGGCTCACCAGTTTGGCTTCCGTGATAGGGGCAGGATAACTCAACAAAGGCCTTCTACGCACTAGAGAAGCTGAGAGCTCAGTAGCTGCTCAGCCCTTAAAGCTGGATGCTCAGCAACATAAATCTGATACTGAGGTCCTGGAAGGTCCCTGATAAGTCATTGGTATTCAGTCTACATTGGAAGGCCAAAGAAGATATGGTCTAATGTCAGCTGAGAATGACAGTGGTGGCAGCAGCAGCTGTGATAGACTTAGAAGACATACAGAAAGCACAGCTTTTTCCTCAGAGTTCTTTATGTCTGAGCCACCAGTTGGAAGGTGTCATCCACTCTGGGTGCAGCACTGCCTCCTTCAGTCAGTCGTGTATAGAAACTCATCATGGACCCACTCCAAGTCATGTCTCCTATGTGATTCCACTAAGTTGACAATTAGCACCTACTATAGAGCTTTTAATCTTAACTTCAGGGATTTTATTCAATTCAAGTTCATGTCCATTTCATGTCAGTTCTTATCTTGCCTAAAATCAATCCTCAATAAAACTTGAGGACAATGGAAGATCTCAGAGATAATTATGGGCATACTGGTGGATTGAAGGGGGAGGGGACCCAGGTGCCACTTTCAAAAACTGAAGACAATGATTTTCCAGAGGAAAATCCACATAGTCTTTTATGGCTAAGCAATTAAAAAGGGACTCTAGTAGCATCTAATTGTGGCACCTTTTAATCCAATACAATGTTTCTGAAGGCAAACTTCAATACAGACTACTGAACAAATGCAAGGTAGCTTTGTCCATGAGAAGGAGCACAGTGTCTCAGATCCCTGAGATCAGTGGAATTGTCATACATTCATAACCCACATCCATAAGATGCACAAAAGCTAATACTTCATGCATGGAAATATGTGCTGAAGAACTCCAGATTCAGAGCATACTGTGAGTCTCTGAGAACTTCTAACACAAACTCTATAACCTAAAGTAGGTCCAATATCCCATTTAATACACACATACTTGCCTGTCAATGGATATCTGGACAGAATGATTCTAAAGTCCCTTCCAACTCTAGAATTCAGTCATTTTTTTCCCCATCTGTTCCACATCAGAAAAACATTTTAGCTCTCTCCAAAATGCAATCAGCCTCAAGACAATGTTTTTTAATCCATGTCTTCAAAATTCTTTGGGATCTCTGAAGACTTAGCATTGCCAAGAAACATGTGACCATTTAGGTGGGCTAACCTCAAGTCTAGGTACTTCCTCCTATTAGATCCCTTGGGTTCCTTCTCTTGGTCCCAGCAGCCCTCTTAGGTGCCCTAGAAACCCTGCCACATCCCTTCCAACTCCCTTATTAACATATGGTCTCCTTAACTCACAGAATTGTCTGCCCCACTTTTTGTAAAGCTACTAGTAAAAAGTTCTAAAATAGAAACCAGATGCACACACGTACCTTGGGATGTATGTATTATGGAGATGAAACCGACACATCTCTTCCCAGTTGGCTTTGCCTCTTTCTTCCCCCACCTGCTCATGTGGTGCGCACCTGCAATACGTTGACAAGGCTTTAGATTACACTGTGAATGGTTATATCAGGTTCCAGGATGGCCTTGGGTTTTAATCCCAAGTGAGCAGTGCTTGCATCAAGGGTTTTTATTCCCACATCATCTTTATGGTCCTCCTAGCTTCCTCTTGCACATAAGCTAATATTTCATGTGGACAAACACGCCCCATATTCCCCTCTTCCACTTTCTAATTTTTTTGTTGTTTCTGCAGAGTTGCCCCCTTCCCTTCCTATTGTCTGTCCAAATATTTTGGTATGAGGCAGACATGTGTTAAGGTTGAGAGCACTCTCACTGTAAAATTGTTCACTTCTTTCAACAGATCATCTCAGGCTGGAAAAAAATGCCTTCAATCTTATAGGTTAAGGAAATCTCAGCCATAGAAGGCTATCTCTCCCACCACTGCCATATATATATGCATTTATATACATACATATATATATTCATATAGTATATAATGATGCTGCATAGTTTTCTAAAATTGGCTATTAATGAACTAATATATTGCTTTAAATAATTCCCTGAAATGCAAATTCCACAGATATAACCAAGGCAAAATTAAAAGAAAAATGAACAGATCGTCTTAATCAAAATATAGGATTTGATATAAAAAATGACAAAAATAAAAAAAGAAGAGTGTACTGATGCATCATAAAATGCTAAAATAGGGTTGGAGAGATGGCTTAGGGATTAAGGCACTTGCCTGCAAAGCCTAAGGACCCAGGTTCAATTTCCCAGAACCCATGTAAACCAGATGCACATGGTGGCACATGCATCTGGAGTTTGTTTGCAGTGGCTAGAGGCCCTGATGCACCCATTCTCTCACTCTCTCTAATAAAAAATTTTAAAAAGCTTAAAAAATGTTAAAATAGAGCATTGAAATATTAAAAAATCAATATGTACAAAAATATAAAAATATATAAGATTTGAGGTGATGAATGTTGGGAGACTTATGCAGAGCATTTGGTAGTACAAATATTTGAGAGAATCTAAAATGTAAAATCATATATATTAAAAGTAATATACTAAAAACTCTGGTTCATAAAGTGTAAGACTACAGATAATTTTTAAGCACTTACTATGTGTTAGGCAATACCTCCCTGTCTTTGCTTATTTCTATTTTTATAATCCAGATGTCCAGTGATGACCCTATATGAATACAAAAACTTCCAGTACCTTTTTCTCCTGATTTTTCCCCCACTACTGACCCTCTTGAGTCTAAGGTGGATTATGATTTCCTGTGACTCACAGGGTGTTTTGGAAATGATGGTGATGATTAAGCTTGGTTGTTAACTTAACTGGATTGGAAGATGCCTATAAAATCATCATATGTGTCTAAAAGAAGGCTTTTTCAGAACATTGTCATATGGGTCACAAATTGAAGGGGAAGCCCCACACAGAATGGAGGTGGCACCATTTGAAAGGTGGGGCCCAGATAGAACAAAATAGTAAAGGAACGGGAAGCCCACATGCACACTCAGACTTGGGCAGTTTTTCACTGCTGCTGTCACCCTTGGGCATCAAAGTCTGGATCTTTCAGCCTTTGAACAGAGGTTTACACTAGCCACAATCCAGGAGGCTGAAAGGTCTTCAGGCTTGGACTTGGGGTGCGTTTTTGCCTCCCCTTACTCTGAGGCTTCCAGATTCTTGATATAAACAGCTACTGGTCTTCACTAAGGCACTATGGCCCACAGCCCCAGCTGAGCCCTCTATGAATTGCCAACTTTGGGAGTAAGCCACCTGGCAAGTGCCATCACTGTCAAATCTCCAGTTGATCAGCCTCAGCGTACATCTCATACAGCAGGACTGCCTAGGCGAGCTCAGGCAATGCACCAAATTATAAAAGAGAACGTGTCCCCCTACATACTGAAAACAATAAATACCACATATTTTTCTCTCATAAAAGCCTAGACATGTATGTGTGTGTGTGTGTGTGTGTGTGTGTGTGTTGTCAAGAAACTAGGAGAAAGAAATCTTTAGGAGGGAAGAGAGCAATGAGTAATGGAATTCATGTGACATGAGAGCAGAAAGCGGGGACTATAAGAGGGGAGGAAGGACACCAGTCAGGTCAGAGACAGAGGGCACAAGGGAGGGCAATGAGAGAGGCAGCCGAATTATAGCAAAGTATGAAACACATATGAAAAGCCATCATAAAATCCATTATTTTGAATGCTAGCTTTAAAAATTAATCATAAAAAAATAGAGAATACCTGAGGAGAGTAGTTACCTTAAGCCAGTGTGCATGGAGCTGTTTGTTCAACAACAGTAGATAATGTAAATATCTCCCATGAAACTTGGTTCTCTTTATCATACAGTATAACATGTCTCTTCTATTTATTTTAAAATATGATTAGTTATATATGGCCAAAAGATAAATCTTTACCTCCGAGCCGGCCTTTTAGTGACAGGACCAAAGAAATACTTTGAAATTGATATGTTCCCTGACTTTCTACTCCAAGGTGTCCCTGTTAGAGCAGGTCAAAATTTTCTTTTCTCACTAATATTAAGTAGGTCTCTACCATTAAAAGGCAGATATATGAGGGTTGGGGAGATGGATTACTGAATAAAGCGATTTCTGTACAAGCATGAGCACCTGAGTTCAAATCCCCACAACTCACGTAAAAGTAGGACAGACATCGTGGCATGCATATGGGGAGAAAGGAAGCAGCAAACAGAGGCAGAAGAATCTCCTAGAAGCTCGTGGGTCAGCTACTATGCAAAACCTGTGGAATAAATGACAAGAGACCTTGCCTCATAAAAGATATAAGGAGGGCTGGAGAGATGGCTCAGCAATTAAGGTACCTGCCTGCAATGCCTTAATGACCCAGGTTCAATCTCCAGAACCCAAGCAAAGTCAGATACTCCAAGTGGTGCATGCATCTGCACTTTATAGTGGCTAGTAGCCCTGGTGCACCCAGTAATATTCTCTCTCTCTTTCTCCTTGCAAATATTAATTTTTAATGTATTAAATAAATAAAATATTTTAAAAGATATAAGGCAAAGACCAACACCCAATATTTTCCTCTGAACTCCACACATGTGTGTGCTGCATGTACCCCCATGTCCATATCTACACATGTGTGCAAACACATACACACACACACATACACAACAGCAAGGCAGGCAGGCATGTCTACAGTTAGCACAAATTTTATACAAAGGTAAATTTACCCAAAAGCAAACGAAACATCAGCACACTCACACAGGTGCCTCCTAAGCCCAGAAGGGACCTTCTGTGCACATATCTAAAGTCACTACAAAATTTATATTAACACAATAGCCACTGTAATCCTTTGCAAGTGCTGTTTCCTTCCCAGCTATAGCTCTATTACAATTCCCTTCTGTCAGCTGACAAGACACTTGGGAGTTTGATCTGATGAAAGGGAAATGAACATATAGGTTGTTTGGGTCTAAAGATATCTATTTATGTCAGTTCTGTGTCCAGTTATTTCTTTCCTTGGTGTAGAAAGCACCTGTCAAGGACTCTCTTTCCATCTACCATGCCACCTCTCCCTACACAGGAATAGAGACACAGGGCCATCATGTCACAATACAAATGTGCCCTGGGATGGCCAACAATCTATGGACTGGAAAATGAATGACAGAAACAGTGTGAACTATCTGCCCCCAGATGTTGGTTTGGGGAACATTCTGCCAGCCATCAAATGGGTAACGAGCATGGATTTCGTGTACATGGTCCTTGTTGGCACAGTTGAAATGGAATTTCTCTCCTCTCAGAGATAATCTTCTCCATTCACTAATGCCATCATTAACATACCATGCATCATTCCAATATCTGATAGAATTCTTGGGTTTGTAGGACACGATATTGCTCAATACTATAAGAACCTCTCTCTGCTTAAAGTTACAGAGGTCTGTGTGTATTGTTTCCATTTACCAATAGCAACAATGAAATTGTGATTGACAATCTACTAAGCCTGAAAACTTTCTCTTATTTCTATGAAACCCAAAAGATATACACAAGTAATGGGGGACATTTTCATAGGTATGTGTCAGGCAATAAATTAATAAAAATAGTATATCAGTATTGTGTCCACATCCCAGACAGAAATAAGACAAGCAACAAATGGTACATATCAGGTGAATCTCCTTTTAAAAATATTTTGCAAAAGCCTCACCCAGCAATGTCTACTGACTTCTCATTGATCACAAACAAATCCCTGGTCTACCTCAGAGGCAAGAAATTGAAATGCAAGTTTACTTTTGTTGGATTTTGTGCATTTTCTGGGCATATTTCTATCTCCCTACACAAAATCCAAAATCCAATAGTTAAGAATAGGAAAGTGCATATTGGGCAAGCAACCAGCAGACTCTATTTCAGAGTAGAAATCCAATGCAGCCTCAGGCAACAGATCCATCTTGGTGTACTAATGGTTGTGGGGGAGGGAATGCGGTCAGTAGCCTTGAGCACCAATGAGGACAAGCTAATGTTTTACTTTAATTGTAGAAGATTAGATAGCTGCTATCACCTACTAAACTGATCAAGTATTAAAGGACTCAGAGAAGACAGCTCATCAGCTATATGGGTTAAAACTTGAACTTTCAAAGAAAAGTAGCAATCAGCCAATGTTTTGCCTAGAGGGATCTCTCTGTCTTCCCAAATATAATTATGCATGCTAAGCTAATTAAAAATTAATCAAAACAGCCATACTAGTATAATCACTCTTACTGGGTGTGGCTTTAGTTCTTATTGTCTATAAGTATCACTTGGTAAGATACCAATTTATTTTTTTGTTTGTTTGGTTTTTTTCAAGGTAGGGTCTCATTCTAGCCCAGGCTGACCTGGAGCTCACTCTGGATCTCCAGGCAGGCTTCAAACTCATGATGAATCTCCTTCTTCAGCCTCTTGAGTACTGTTATGAAAGGCATGTGCCACCATGACCAGCCTCACTTGGCAAGATATTTCCAGAATTATATTCCACCAGGAAAATAATTGCTCCTTAACTCTGCTCAAGATTTTTAATTTACTTACTAAATTAAGAATAAAGCTAATGCATGATGCCCTCCCAACGGTCACAGCATGGAGCCCCAAACATAGACATATCTTGTATGATCCACACATTTTTCATTGATTTTTTTCTTTAATCATCTGTTGATGAACATCCAAGTTTGTTCCATTTCCTAGATATTGTGCATCAATAAACATGATATGCAAGTGTCTTTGTGGTGGTTCTGTTTGAGTTTTCTGGGGAACCTACATGCTGAGTTCTATAGTGTGTGCATAAGTTTACACTGCCACCAACAGTGTGTAAGAGTTCCCCCTTCCACATATACTCACTAGCATTTGTAGTCATATGTTTTCTTGACCATAGACATTCTGACTAAGGTGAGAGAGAATCTAAAGCAGTTTAAATTTGCATTTCCCTGAAGGCTAAAGATGTTGAACACTTTCAAATATCTGTTGGTCATTATTTTTTCCTTTTGGAAAGTCTCTATTCAGTTTATTAGCTCTTGTATTGATTGGTTAAGTTGTGGGTTTGGAGTGTTTAATTTTTGAAGTTCTTCGTGTATTCTAGATACTAATCTGGTATACAGTTGACACAGACTTTTCTTCTATAAGCTGTCTCCTCAGATGATTCTTTTCTTGGTGTAGAAAAGCATATTAATTTCCTGTAATCCTGTTTGTCAATTCTTGGGATCATTTCCTGTGCTGTTGCAGTCACTTTCAGAAAGTCTTCACCTATGCCTACATCCAATATGTTCCTCTAGCAGGTTAAAACCAGATAATCACCCAACAAAAATAACAACAAAACTATAGACCATTTTTCTTGATGAACATAGATGATAAAATTCTTAATAAAATACATATAAATTGAATTTAAGAACACATTAATATAACTGCATGCTTTGGTTACAAGACATAGAGGAAGCCAGTTTGGAAATGAGCTAGAAGTTTCTCCATGGTGGCTGGCTTTCATAGTGCCAGAAATGTGCTATGCAGGCTGCTGAGGGAGAAAAATCATCAACAGTGTTACCCAGCTATGTTCCCATCATGCTTCAATACCAGCCTCTCAGAAAACATCTGACCACTGATACAGTAGTGACACAATTGTTACGGTGATAATAGCTTTCTGAATAAATGTGAGAGCTTTTCCACAGGATGTAATTCATGCCTAGTCATGTAAAGTTGGTCAAAAGTCCATTGCTAAGAGGCCATAGGCCATCATGGGGAAGCTACTGCTGTTGGTTTGGACAAGATATGTCCATAAAACTGCCTTCTAAATACTTGTGTTTATGCCCAAAGGTTAGACCTTTGGTCAGAGAAGCTTCTTTTTGCAGTGGGTGGTTATTACTTCAGAAACACATAACTGCTCAAAAGCTGAAAATAAATGACTACTGAATGCTCAGTCATAAATGGGATATCTATATAACTCTTTCCAATGCTCAGAGAACATCATGGGAGAAAGATACAGGAAGAACATAAGAGTTAAAGGAAGGGGCAGAGTGCTATAGAACACTCTATTCCAGACATGGCATGGCTATTATACTCATGAATTCAGCAGCTGTGGTTTGCTGCACAAGGCTTGGCCCTTCAACCTTCTGTCACGGAGGGGGGGAAGAGTTCATGAGGTTCCACCCCTCCATGAGGAGCCACTGCCAGTTAATGGTTGCTGGGAGAGAGAGGAAAATTTTCTTCAGTGATGTAGCTAGCCACTGGTAAGTTGTCCATGCTCTGGTAAATAACTACCATCCATGTTCATGTAGGGAATCCATGTTAAACTCATTGGATCACAAGAAGAAATAACGAAAGAGAGAGAGAGAGGGGGGAAGGAAGGAAGAAAGGGTCACAAAAAGGAGTGAAAGTCATGTCTCTCTCTCTCTCTGTCTCTCTCTCTGAATCTCTCCAAAAAAAAATCCCTGATGAAAATAGGAGTATTATGGACATATCTTAACATAATAAAGCCTACATATGACAAACCTATAGCCAACATTATACTAAATAAGGAAAAACTGAGAGCCTCTCCTCAGAAAGGAGGAATGAGACAAGATGTCCACTCTAACCTCTTAGTGAGTATAGTGCTGGGAGTCTTGGCTAGAATAATAAGAGAATAAAGAAAGAAGAGAAAATAGGAAAGGAAGAAGCCAAAGTACTCCTATTTTCACACTACATGATCTTGTACTTAAAAGATTTCACCAGAAAACTCTATTTTTTTAATTTATATTATTCTGATTTTACGTTCATAGTATTGGTTCCATTGTCCTTCTCCCTGTCCTCCCACTTTCAAAGGGGCCCTCATCAATGGGGAATGTGGGTCGTGCATTATGAGGTTAGTCAAGAGTTCTGGGGTGTAGGCCCCAGTCTCTGTGCATAATGCCCCAACTCGTGACTCCAACAATCTTTCCGCCCCCTCTTCCGTGAGGCTAACAGATCTACTCAGTGGAATGCAACTCATTGCTGGAACTGGGAAATAAGTCAAAACCAGGTACAAAAATAAGCTCAGTCTCCAAGAGCAAGATACCACCAAATGTCGGCTAGAAGAGAGCCAACGCATACAAAATTCCCTCCAAAACATAGATGGTCATCCCTTTTACCTAGTACTAACTTTTCTCTCCGTTGGAGAATTTGCTTATCTTTTTTCAGGTGGACAACCTGAAGGGACGATCAGCTAACCACACCTCACCAGGGCCCCAGCTGAAACCATAGAACAACGCAGGGGGAAGGCAAGAGTTCAGCATTCATGGCAATCATGACACCAGAAAAAGGCTGAAGGAGATAAACACAGAGAACACCAGAAAACTCTTAGACCTGATACACTTCCAGCAATGTGGCAGCATACAAAATCAACATTAAAAAAACATCAGTAGTTTTCCTCCATATCAATAATTAACATACTAACAAAGAAATCAGGGGAACAATTACATTCACAATAGCCTTATAAAGTAAAATAAATACAATAAAATATCTAGCAACAAACCTAATGATGGAGGTAAAAGACCACTAACTGAAAATTTTAAGACATTAAACAAAGAAATCAAAGACATTAGATGATGTAAAGACCTCTCATGCTCATGGATTTGTGAAATTAATATGGTAAAAGATGTCTACATTGCTGAAAGCAATCTATATATGCCATGTACTCCTCATAAAAATTCCAGTGACATTTTTCACATCACTTGAAATGACAATCTTAAAATGCGTATGAAAGCACAAGATACTGAATAGTTAGATCAATCCTAAGCAAAAAGCAATGCTATAGTTATCATAATATTTGATCTTAATTTATACTATAGAACCATGATAGCAAAACTATATAATATTGGCATTCCATATTAATAAATGGAATAGAGGACCCAGAAATAACTAACACAGTCATAACCACCTGATTTTTGACAAAGATGCCAAAGGCATGCATTGAAGAAGTGACAACTTCTTCAGCAAATAGTGTGGGGAAAACTGAATATATACATGTAGAAGAATTAAACTAGAGCCATATCTCTCACCCTATACAAAAATAAATTCCAGGACTGAAGAGATGGCTTAGTAGTTAAGGCGCCTGCCTGCAAAGCCTAAGAATGCCCATTCAAATCTTCAGGTCCCACATTTAGCCATATGAAAAAGTGACACAAGCATGCAATGTTGCACAAGGGGGCGTACACATCTAGAGTTCATTCACAGCAGCTGAGAAGCCCTGGCAAGCCCATTCTCTCTGTCTCTTCCTCTCTGACTCTCTCTCTCTCTCTCAAATTAAAATTAATTAATTAATTAATTCCAAATACATCAACACATGGTTTTAATTTTTTAATTTTAATTAATTTCTTAAAATATTTTTAAAATAAAAATTCATTCTTAAATGACAAAACTTGTCTCTTCCTCAAAAAATGAGAAAATTTGCTTTGAAAGTCTTGACTTCTGCATTTTCTTGAACATTTTTAGGTATGGCATCCATGGATTGCACTTGTGTAAAACAACTATCTGTGACTGGCAGTGGTCTCTTACTGGACAAAACTAAGAATTATATACAGTTAAAAATATGTGTATAAGGGGAGATCTAGGTTAATATTTAAGTCTAGAGCTGTCTGGATTTATGAACTCTAATCTCCACCTCATCCCCCATTTTTACCTGTACCAAAGATATTTTATATTCTGGCATAATTGTTTCAGGAATTGACACAAATAAATAAATCAACAACACCTTTATAAAGATTAAAAAGTAGTATTATATGTGATATATGCACATATACGGCATTGAAATTTCCATAAAGTCTAAAAGTGTGGCAACATAAAGCAAACATTTGAAAGAGACACTTATAGAAATTATAAAGACATTCACATTTAGTGGGCCAGACAGTAAATGGCAAGTGATAATTCCATAGTATCTGGAGATATATGTGCATTAGTTTTGTAATAAAGAAAATAATGTAACAAAAAGCACATCCAAAGTCAGCTCATGTTTCTCACTCAACCTTATAAGCATCTGTCTTTACTATTGGCCAATTCTGAAGCATTCAATTATCTTAACAGATTGGACCCAGCATAACTTGCCAACAGGGCAGGTGTTCCAATGCTGAGCTAGAAGAGGAGAGCTCTGAGCAGTTGGGACACATAAGGTTCAAAGGAAAATTGTCCAATTCTATATTGGGAGCTATTCTAAGCCAACTGCTTATCTGCTGCCAAAATATTACCCTTTCTTTAGAGAAATGAAAGCAGGAGAGAAGTAATAGCTTGCTTAAACTTTTTGTCATAATTTTCCAAGCTGAGCAATGAGTTTATATATTTTTTCAGCTGGAATACTTTGTATTTTTTAGCTGTTAATACTCATTGAGAATTTTCAATGTACCAAGTACTTGGTTAAAAAAAAAAACAAAAACAAAACCCAGACACTATTGTATTTGCTTTCATCTTTTAAAGGACTCCATCATAGAAATGAAAAAGAAAAGAATACCTATAATAAAGGACATGAAGGGACATGTTCTAAAAGCTTTTAAGACCTGCAATGTGACATCTGGAAATGGTTGTGATAAACTTAAGTGTGTCTGACAAGAGTATCTTGTGTTGTAATTACAGAAATGAGTGTTATTTGAAAAGTATTGTGAAGCATGAAAGATCCTAAGGACATTAGTTCACTTGATTGTAACCATCCTGAGGAAGGCATAACATGTTAATAAATATGTGATTTTTTTCCTCAGTTTTCTGTAGGAAGATTAATAAGCCATGGTTGAAAGTATAATCATTGTGAGGTACAAGGATATAAAGATAGATACAGAGAAGAACACACAAGTAAGATCTCCACTGATGCAAGAACAAAGAGGTCCTTATAACTCCCCAGCAAATTCAATCAACCCTTTAGCAAAAATACAAATAAAATTGCAATTGGATTTCACAGAATGGAGTGGTCCTGTCTGATTGGAGGAAATCAAAGAAAATTTCATAGAAGAGTCAGATTTCTCCAGACAAGGATGAGAACGTGGCCCATTCCTGGACTGAGAGGGAAGAATAAGGAAGCAATGGTAGACACATGAATGAACAATGTACAATGTGCTTGCAGAATAATTAGGTGTAGCTTTAAGTCAGTAAAGTTTCAAAGTAAAAAAATGCAGAAAAGTGGACAGGCCTGCACAGTAGAGGACCGAGCACAGTAAGATCTTGAAGAGCTACTTAAAGCATTGTTCTGGGCATCATCAGCACATTGTGGCTTTTGTTGGAGGGTGAAGTCCAAGACAGCAGTGTGATAGATGTACAAGATCAGTAAGGGAGCAACCTGGACGCTGGAGCCACACAGCTTTTCCAGCTCAGTGATAAAGTCTGTGTTCCAATTTGAGGGCTAAGGGGTGAGACTAGGAAGCCATGTTCATGTTACTATACACATTTTAACATTGCCTCATGAGTGGTGAACTTTCAAATTGATTTTCTTTTATTATATAAATTGATTCATATCATATATTTCCCCTAAAGCTATTGCCCTTTTCCAAAGAGAGTACAACAAATTTGACCAATTACCTTATTTTTAGGTTTCTCTTAATTTGTCTGCATATAAAAAAGTACACACACCACTGCCCCAAATGATCTGAAGGAGAGAAGTAGGGAGACCAGTCAGGAAACTATCACAAAGGTGAAAGAGAGAGTCTGGGCTACTAACAGACTGTATGGAGCTCATGAGCCATGAATGAAACACACAAGACTTATCTCACCACAACCCTATAAAGTTGTGTTAACTTATGAAAACTTTAGGAATGAGAAAATATAGACTCAAAATCACAGAACTTGACCATTTTTAAGTACTCACAGAGGAGATAGGACTTGACCACAGATCAATTCCATAGTTCCTGTCCTTTATTGTCAAAGAGTACATCACCCAGCTAGGAGGATGGGGAGTGAAAGAAACATGATAAAATATGTTGATGATGTGGTAGAGTGAGGGAGGTCATTGTTGCCCATGAAAGGATTTAAAAAAAAAATTGTGATGTGAAAAGATTATTGAAATTTTGAAATTATTTACAAGTCTTATTTATTAATGCTTTAACACAGAATCACATGCAGTTCAGGGTGGCCACAAACTTGCTATTTTAGTTGAGGATGTGCTTAAACCTCTGATTCTCCTGCCTCTATTTCCCAGGAGCTGCGATCAAGTCATGAACTACCACACCTATTTGAAGTGGTTCTGGGGATTGAACCTAGAGCATTGTGTATGCTACACAAGCATTCTACCAACTGGGATATATCTCTGTCCTGAAAATAGATTTAATAAGACATTATGAAAAAGTGGAGTAAAGCAGAAGGTATTGGGGGTGGTTGTGAGTCTGTTTTCGGAATTAGAAATTGCCAGTAGCTTCACTCTAAATCAGGGTTTAATATTTTTGGTTTTTTGTTTTCAAATTTGTGAGATCTCTTTCACAAAGTCGCCCTCAACTTTAGATCTGCCCTGACAGGGGGCTCCTGGAAAGGTGACCAGGGATATTTACAGTATGTGTTTGTGGTATGAGACACTCTAAGGCCTAAAAGCTTGACCTGGGACCCTCTGTCCTTCCCAAAGGAAGCTCATTTACCCTGCAAGTGGCCTTGTTGCTCTTGCCCAACCTAGGTCCAGTTTATTCCTTCCAAGAATTGTCCCTCTAGGGCCTTAGAAATAAGCTGGGTTTGGTTGGGTAGGTCAGTAAAATATGGAGGAGGCAACTCAACAAAACAGTGTGCTACTGACACATCCCCCAAGAGCAGAGCAGTGTGCCCATAACAGGGAGACCAGGAGTTAGTTCAGCATCCAGATCACACATGCTCAATCAGCAGGTGAAAAGCAAGAAAGAAGGGGACTTGTGGACACAAACCTTCCCTGGAGCCCATGGTATTACCCAAGCCAGCCCTCCCCCACACACACAGACACATACAAGTTCTAACTGGTAGCTGTAGAGCATCTGACCAGAGCTTCATGGAGTCCCACTATGACTAAGAGCAAGAAGAGCAAGTCCACGTGACAAAGCTATGCTGTTTTCACTGAGAATGGGTGCCAGGAGAGTGAATGCAGGAGGCTGCATCTAGCCATCCCCTAGGGCAGGATGGCCTGGAGTCAGTTGTGTGTACAAGAACACGGTACATATCTAGACCATCTTGAACTGGGAGAAGGAAGGAAACTGGAAGCCTTGACAAAGGTGACTAAGGCATCCAGACACTATTCAAAATAAATGCCAACACAAAATTATAGGAGTCAACTACACAGTGTTTCCCAACCTCAGCATTATTGATAGTTTAGCCAAACAATTCTTTGTGCTGGGGAGGGGCTGTGCACTGTGGGGTTTGTAGCTTCTCAAGCCTTCACCCAGCAGATATCATAGTCTCCCCCTCCACAACACCCAACCTCTGCAGCTGTGACAAACAAAAATGTGTCCAATCATGACAGGTTGAAAGCCACTAGAAAATGATCTTCATGGCTATAGAATACTTGAGTAAATCCTAAATACAGAAATCCTTCCAGAAGAAAAGCAGTAAGAGACAAATATAGCAATAGTAAAAGTGAATATCCTGATCCACATGGGCAGTGTGATGGATGCCCGTGGGAATGGAGTGCAGTCAGCCTCCAGAGCAGTGTGTGAGGGTCAGGGCAACAGGAGCACCTCAGATGAATGACTTTGATATGCCACAGAACACTTCGTATCTATTTTTGTGTGCAAGGCTACATGAAGTTCTAATCTGCCTAGATCTGATTGGATGGCCCTTTGATTGCTCTATTCATCTGTTCATTTAAAATTTCTTTCATGCCAGGGGTTCTGACTATACTCATAACCCAGCAATCATCCCCAGCTATCTCAAGCAGCATAATGGGGCTTTGCTTTAAGCTAACATACTCCACAAAGCATAAGCAGGAGATTTTGATTCAGCTGAGGTTTCTCAAAGTTAAGAATGCAGCAGGAATTGCCACTTAGGCAACAAACACCACAAGGCTGGCTTAGCTTAGCTCTTCCTTCAGAGCAAACATAACACTGTCATAGCTTCTTAGATCTTTTTTCATGAAGTTAGATCTTGCATGTCAAGCTTTCCCTGGATTCATTCTTGGCTTCTGTGCTAGGTAGCATTTGGTAGCTAACAGACAAAATATTAATGCACAGCATCTTCTGCCAGAGCATCCCTTGCCTGCAGCTGCATTAGGTTTCCCACTGACACCATTCTACACACTACTGAAGATCAGCTCATTGCCAGAAGTAAGGCATATTCTCATGTTGTAAACAATGGAGAGATCACCACTCGTGTACTCAGAATGTTGCTGACACCAAGCAAAAGCCACTAGAAAAATGTGTCATTTCACCAAGAATTGGTGACAAGGTCCAATTGATCTTGCACTTCTATCATCATCCCCGTCACTCTCACACCCTTACCGTGGCTCACGACACTTCTGCCTTCTCCTACCCCCACCAGGACAATGATAGCAGTAGCATATGAGGAAGTGGGTTGACTTCTTGACCCTTCCCAATCATCTGGTGGCTGTCACAGGGATGCCAAATGTGAAGCAGAAGTTTGTCAGAGATGAGCTGGGTTCTGAGAGAAGTTCTAAGGGCAACAGAAAGCCTAAAGACCCTCTAGGGATCCATCCATCTCCCGGAAGAGCTTTGTGAACAGCAATTTAGAATCAGGTGCGCCATCTTGAGAAACCATCCCCACATTCCAAGCAAAATTAGTTTAATGTTCCCACATAAAACGGTTCCGAGCCAGGTGGGGGATCATTATATGAGCACACAGCGTGGAACTAAAATGGTTTGCATGCTGCTGGAAGGAATTTATGGGGAAATTTATTACAGATCCACTTATGTAAATTGTGTCTTCATAGGATGAATTCAGTGGAAGTAGCAAGGCCAGGAAAGGTTACTGGGCCCAAAATCATCAGAGCCTCCCAGTTTCTCCTTTGAGAAATAAGATATTCTTCATCTAGATCTGCTTATGTGTCCCACAAAAGGAAGGAGAGGAGAAGAAAGAAAAACCCCAAACTTAAACATGGACAACTCCTTTGCCACTGAGGAAAATAATCTATTTCTAGTTTCTTCCAGCTAACCTGAGAGCTGGAAGGACCAATAGAGGCTGGTTAATGGTTCTGGCTGACAAATACAGCAGTGAGTAGGGAGAGAGGTTTTGGTGTTTCAGAGCCTTGCCTTTTCTTTCACTGTAAGCTATTGGAGATAGAGAATCCTCTTACGCTAGACTCTGGAACCATGCACATCACAAGTCACAGGGTTTCACAGCAGAAGCCAAAGCAAGGGCTGGAAAACGAAGGAGACCCAGAGTCAGTTTCTGGCTCTTTCATCTGCTAAGAGGCCATTCCAACAGTGGAAAACAAAAGCTAACAACCCGATTATGCAATGGATGCCTCCGCTGGTACCCATTTATTCATAAGGAAAAGACAAAACTCTGAGATCCTGGGTAACCTAAGCATTGCTGTCTACAAGCACACTACTTAAGTCTCCCTCCTCGCATGCTAATCTAACCATGACGACCCCTGTATTATTCCTGGACATGTAGCCCGCAGGCTTCAGGAGCTTCATGCCAGCCTTACCTTCATACTTTTGTCAGATCATTGCTCACATGTCAGCTTACTAGTGAGAATATCCTCATTTTAAAATGACGAAGTGCCTCCACCCACTTCCTCTATCCTTCCCTAGGGTTCCTTTATGCCTTGTCCTATTTCATTTGCTGTATTGCACTTATTAGTAACTGAAATACCATATAGCCATCTGTTTATATACTATCTTAATCCTGCACAAAATAGTATATACCACAAGAGAGGGAAGTTTACCTATTTTATCCACTGCAATGACCCTGGCATGAGGCAGAGCCTATACTGATAGACACCATTGACCACCTGCTATGTGTCAGACACTTCCCAGAGGTGAGTTTCTCTGAGCCTCCACTGATCCTACCAAGCAGATATGCACACAGACACAATGATCGTATATCGTCCCAAGACATACAACTTTAAAATCAGTACAGACCATGCACTGTTTGCAAGAATTCTCTTCCATTGGTCTTCTCCCATATAATCATCCCCCCTGACAAAAGCTCAGTGGTTTATAACAACCCTTTTATTTCATTTCTCACTTCTGTATGTCATGAAGCTTAGCACATCTCTGCTGCTTCTTCAGTTACATGTGACATTTGGAAGTTGCTCAGTAGCATTCAGAGTAAAGAGGCTGCAGTGGAAGCCCCTCATTGGCCCTCACATATCTGACACTTTGAGAGAGAGATCCAGTTGGACTTAACCAAAGTATCTGTAAAATTAGGAAGTCAAGTCAGAAAGCAAGACAAGAATGGAATCTCAAGAGATGTGGAACAATACTAGTATGACTCAAATGCCATCTGTTTCCCAGCAATATGACATCTTCTTGTTCAAGTCAACTTGAGATAGTAAATCTCATAAATTGATGATGCCATATTCTACATTACTGTTTAGTCCTTAAAACAAATGACACATGAATAAGAGAAGAATTGCTAGGCATAAATACAATGAAAAGTTAATGTTATGGACTTGAGATCAAACTCAACAAGCAGTGCCTTTAAATTTAACCACCATTTAAGCCAAAGCATTAAGCTTTCATGACCCAAAACAACAATGTCGTAAAAGATAAGACAGCTTAATAGGAAAAGCACATCTTGGCCATTTCATACATGTTAAAGGTGGTATCCATCACATAACTCGGGTTGAAGTGGAAAACAGCTGTCAGAATGTCTCCTATGAAATAAAAGATCTCATATCCAAGAGGAGAACATTATTCCAGAAAGGCAGGGATCAGTTATATTTGTAGAACAAAAATCTGGTCCTATGCTTTTATGTAAGAACATCTTCAAAAGTGGCTGGTATACCCTACACCAGCAGAAATGCATCAGAGTCAAACTGGACAGGCTCTTCTGCTACATACTCAGACATAATCAGGCAAGTTGCTGCTTCTAAAGACAACATCCTGAAGCCAGCACCATGTTTGGTGAATTCTAGGTGTCAGCAGGTTCACATGAGCTCGGGGAGGATGAGGGCAGGGTGCTAACATAGTTGTAAGAGCTGGGCTTCCCTAGCAAGGCCCTAGCTCGATCCAGTCCCTGTCCTTATGAGTACCAGCAGCACTTTTGAACTTTTTTTTCATCCTCCAGGTCTTTATGTAAGGATTGAAATTTTTGGAGTGATCTGTTCCTTTTTTTATAAGTTTAGATGTCTTCAGACAGAAATGGTAGCACCCACCTATAAGTCCAGCACTGTGAGATAGAAGCAGGAGGGTCAGAAGCACATCAGCCTTAGCTGCATAGTGAGTTTAAGGCCAGCCTTGGTTACATGAGACTGCCTCCAGAAAACAACACTACAAAAGTTTATATGGTCTCAAAAGTTATGATATAATTCTCCTTTCCTGTCTTCCATGTGGTGTAAAAGTGCATGCCATTTTGGAATTTGTCTTAACAATTGTTTGTTGCTGAATGTTTATAGCATTTATAACAATAAGAAGCAAATTCACAGAGCAATATCTACATGTCAGAACTTATCCAAGAGCTTCAGATGTGCCAGTTCAGATGTGCCAGTAATACTTCAAATGTTGATTGCTTCCTGCTTAAAATGATGTTATCCCAATGCCAGGTGAATTGCCAAAAGAAATATTTGATGATGGTGATGATGAAGATGCTTGGTAAAATGAGAAGATTTCAATATAGATGACAGGTTACAAATCTTATAATGGCCCCACTGCTCTTCAAAGAGCAGAGTGAAAAGAGCTGGCTAACCACGAATTGGAATACCACCTGCACTCAAAAAGCACTTGAGTTTCCTGCTGGGTTGACTATATTCCTCTTCTTCACAGATATCTGTGGCCTGAGTCTGCCTCTATGTATTTCCCTTAACAGACTATTTTTGTGTCTGTACAGTAAGGTCTTCCAGACCAAACATTGGCTGGAGCACAAGGGTGTACTATAGAACTTATGTGCAATCTTCTGTTCACTAAGTAGTTGGATAACTTACCAAAGGTTGGATTGGATATCACTTTAATAATTATATTTTGAGTTCTCCTAGAAGCAAACCCTGACATAAGTGCTTGAGTCCAAGTAATTACTCAAGGAGGGGAGCAGTAAACACAAGTAGTACCTTAGAATACAAAGAAAGGGAGGCAATTGATAAAATATATTATCACGCCATTTATCTCTGTGGACAGCTGGGACTTAATCCCAGAGAGGAAGTGACAGCTTATGCAAAGCAGACACCTTAGATTCCTTTCACAGGTGAAAGTTCACTAGGGAACTGGAATTTTTTTAGGCACTGGTTTCCAAGTCACCATGAGGACTCCTCCCATAGCTATGCAAAGTTCTTGTGATGCTCTAGAAGAAAAATCTATGAGGGAAGCACCCCAATTTCTCAACAGTGTAGAGTCTGATAGTAGGTACTGTGCAGGGCTCACCAAAACTTACCCCAAGGTCAAAGAGCTATAGGCAAGGCACTGACTGGATCCACTGGAGATGACGCAACAGTCATAACTGAGGACTCAACCAGCTCCACTTCCTTCTCTCTGCCCTAGGCTATCAAAACATTCTAAGAGAATCTGCAGACATTGCTGATGTGGAGCATCAGGCTAGTTTTTCTACTTTCCCTGGGTGGGGGGGGGGTAGGGTTGCACTTGCTATTTCCTTTGCAGGTCATGCTTCAAGAAACACAGTGGGGGCTGGAGAGATTGCTTAATGGTTAATGCACTTGACTGCAAAGCCTAAGGACTCAGGTTCAATTCCCCAGTGCCCACATAAGCCAGATGCACAAGGTGACACTTGCATCTGGAGTTTGTTTGCAGTGGCTAGAGGCCCTGGTGTGCCCATTCTTTCTCACCTCTCTCTCACACACAAATAAATAATAAATACTTTAAAAAAAGAAAAACAATGGTTATGGTTTTGATCTTAACTATTCCCCAAAGCTCATATGTTGAATACTTGGTCCTCAGTGCTGCAGTGTTTGGGAGACCTTTGAAAGGTGGTTGGATCATGAGAGCTCTGACTTCAAGAATGAATTCATCCACTTGCAGATTCATAATTTAATGGGCTCTTGGGAGGTGGTGAAAACTTTGGGAGGTAATTAGAGGAAATCTATTATATGAGTATTCCCCTGATCGTTATATTGGAACCTCAGCTCCTTCTTTCTCTTTTCGTCCTGGCTATCATGAGATGACCAATGTCCTCTGCCTCATACTCCCCTTCCTGATGTTCTAGCTCACCACAGGCTCAAAAACAACTTAGTCGACTAACCATGGGCTGAAGTCTGAAACAGTGAGTCAAAGTCAATTTTTCCTCCTTTAAATTTCTTACTGTGTCTTTGTTATGAAGGAAACACAGCTATCCTAAAGCTTTGAGATTAGAAAGCCCATGGGCTGAAGAGATGCCCCAGCAGTGAAGAGTGCTTACCACTTAAGAATGAGGGTCTCTCAGGCTGAAGACCACCAAGTTCAATGTCCCAGAACTCACGTGTAAAGAGCCTGGTGTGGCCACACACATCCGTAACCCTGTCCACAGTGGGAAGAGCTTAAAGAATCACTGGGGCTCAGTGATGGACAGCCACTCAGGGTGGAAAGAGAAACCCCATCTTAAGGAAAGAAATTCATGGGTGAGTAATAAGAAGAGAAGGAGAACAAACTTTCTCTTTTGGCCTGCACACACATATGGGATGTAGACATCTGCACACACATACATACACCACACATTACATAGTAAACCACCACAACACACCTCAAACATATAGAGAAAACCTTAAGTTGTTTTTATTTCTCTCCTGAGACCCCTTTCTGGGAAACCTAGATGTTTTCAAATTCCTCCAATGAGCAAAGCACATCTAGTATAACCCCAAGATACCACTGTGGAGAAGTTTCACAGGTTTTCTAGCAGAGAAGGAATTCTGCTGCTCTGCCAAATATCCTGTTCCATTGGAGGAAGAGGACCTTCTTCTTATGCTAGACACCTCTCATGGGTTGGTGGAGTCAAAATAGAAGAATAGCCAGACATGGTGGTGCACATCTTTAATCCCAGCTCCTGAGAAACAGAGGTAAGAGGACCCCATGAGCTCAAGGCCACCCTAACTAAGATGACAGTGAATTTTAGGTCAGCCTGAGCTTGAGTTATACCCTAAATCAAAAGAAGAAGAAGAAGAAAGAGGCAGAAGAGGAGGAGGAGAAAGAGAAGGAAGAACATGGAATCATAACGAGTTGTTTCTATAAAGTATCATATCAGTCTACAATTGTAGCAATAATGCTGTAACCAGTAACTCTCTAGCCTCCTTGACTTATAACATGTAGAAGAGCAAGTGTATTCCTTATATGTCTTAGGTCAGTAAGAATTTATTAGTCAGATGGCCATTGGCTAGGGCAACTGGGATTCTGCTCCATCAGTGTCCCATCTTTCAGGAGGCTTGTTCAAGTGGTTTTCACAGCAGTGGATAAGAAGTAAGTGTGAGGAAGTCCATTTAAATCTCAATTTTATATTTGCTAATATCACATTTCCCAAAGTAGCAGTTTGCTGAAGCAGGCTCCTCCAGAATTCAGGAGCCAGTTGTTAAATATCTGGGAACTTTGTGAGTTGGCTATCATATTGCCAATAGAGTGAAATAATAAGTAAGGACTTCATTCCTTCAGATAGTTGGTATACCACTGGCCCAGTGCAAGCCACGTGGTTGAGGTCAAAAAGGGATGGTCCAGAACATCACACCCAGAGGAGATAAGCTCTATAAAGTTATACAGAAAAGGAGTGGATTTGAGGGGTGGCAGTGTAAGAATTTAGTGTTCCGAATTGCCAGAAGAACTGAGTCATTTTTCTGGTTCCTCTAATTGTGGGACCAGTCCAGTTCCTTTCTATTTATTTTTTATTAGGCCATTTGAAGTCTCATGCTGATTCTCCATTTTGGCAAACCTTATTCTCGTAAAGGAATCACGTGGTCTTGGATGTTAAAAGAGCACTTTAAGTCTTTCCAAGGACAATGGCTAATAAAAAGTAGGGACCTGCTCCTTAGTACCTATGAGTGCCAAGAGCTCTAGGGTTGGGATCAAATTACAGAGATGGAAACATATCTTGGAAAATTAAGAGGTGGAATCCATCCAAAATCAAAGAGCTGAGAAGCAAAGTTCAAGCCCTTGGCAGCATCCTTTAGACAATGACTTGGGCTTGCACACAGGAGTCGATACAGTCAATGTGGAAAACACAAGGGAATCTCTCCAGCACCTCAGTTCCTGCCTCCCTTACCTGCCAGGTAAGCATCTGCAGGTACATATGAATCTGTTTTTTCAACAGCTCAGGATAGTCCATTACTTATTCAATAGCGAAGTGTTTGAAGTGATCCTAACCCTGTGCTGTCCCAAGGGTGGTTGGGAATGGAGATGTTCTGTGTTAGCAACAGACACAGAAAGTGTCACAACCCAATCCATGGGAAAGGGTTTCATCTTGGACTGTTTCATTCTGCCAGAAAGGGATGTAAAACAATATACACTGTGCCCACAACTTGGAGAGTTGCACTGCACTGTAGAAACTTCCAAATAGTCTCTTGCAAGAGGAAAAAAAAAAGTCTCACCTAGAATAGTCCAGCAATTCCTCCATTTATGTGACTCTAGAACCTTGGACTATGTATCACCAACTCATGTGGTACTACTGACCTGTGTCACTAGGTGTGAGACTGTTCTGGGTTCAGTAGATGCTGAAGAAGAGGAACCAACAACCAGGGGACCATCGGAGGGTAAAAGGTGCAATGTTACTGAAAATATTTCAGGGGCATCTAACCAGTCTCCTTGTCTCATGTCAGTAGAGGATGACAAAATTGTCACCAGGTCTCAGCTTTAGACAACAAAAGTCTTTTTTTTTTTTTTTTCATTTTTTATTCCTTTAGAGAGAGAGAGAGAAAGACAGAGGGGGGAGAGAGAGAATCAGTATGCCAGGGCCTCAGCCACTGCAATCGAACTCCAGATGCTTTTGTCACCTAGTGGGCATGTGCAACCTTGTGCATGCCTCACCTTTGTATGTCTGACTTATGTGGGATCTGGAAAGTTGTACATGGGTCCTTCTGCTTTGCAGTCAAGTGTCTTAAACTCTAAGCCCTCTCTCCAGCCCCCAAAAGTCAATTTTTAATAACACACATGTCCTTCGTGAGTCATCAGGGGTGCTCTGTTCAGTGGTTGCTTGTGGACCCAGCTATAATAGGGAACTTTAAGTGTTAATGTGACAGGGCTAAGGGATGCCCAGACAACAGGCAAGGTGTTATTTTTGGATCTGTGGGTGTGTTTCAGAAGAGATTATCATTTAATTGACACATTGAATAAAGAGGGGCCTAACATGGGCCTTACAGAAGGAGGATTCCACGTCCATGTATACACTGGGATATCAGTCTTCCCCTGCTCCTGGTTCTCCCTTATCCTGATCTCCACTAGGGCACACACCCCAGTCAGACCGAGTTACACCACCTGCTTTCATGACTCTCAGTGGGCACATGGCAGATCACGAGACTTCTAAGCTTCCATAATCATGTAAACTAATTCTTTTCCTGTCTCCATGGAGAATTCTAATACACCTGGACAAGAAGGTAGCCACCATCTGCAAACTTGTGCATCACTAACTGGAAAGTATGAAACAGGAAGCACTGGCCCTCAAAGAAACACATCACCTCCACACATACGTCATCAGCTAAAGCAGCCTCATGGCCACATCCATCCTGTATTTGTTTCCTGAGAGTTCCATAACCAATCGTCACAAGCTGGGTGGCTTAAAACAACCGGGATCTATTTGTTTGTGCTGTAGAGTCTCCACAGCCCAAATTAATATCACTAGAAAAAACCTTGATGTTAGAAGGATCATGCTTCTTTTATGGAAATCTGTGCCTTATCTTTTCCATATTCTAATGGCTGCAGACACTCCTTGGCTTGTGTGCAATTCACTCTAATCTTCCAACCAGTATGTTCCAGCCTTCTTATGTTGTCTTTCCAAGCTCTTCTCCACCTATGTCACTCCCCATTCCGTGTGGATGCTTTTAGGATTCATCTGCTAGTCCAAAATAATATCCCTAACTGAAAATCCCACTTTATTTATTTAAATATATTTATTGATTAGAGAGGGAGGAGAGAGTGAGAGTGCATGGGTAGACCAGGACCTCTTGCCACTTCAAACAAACTGCAGACACATTGTGCCACTTTGTGCATCTGGCTAGAGAATCAACCCCAGATTAAGAGGCTTTTAAAGCAAGTGCCTTTGACCACTGAGCCATCTCCCCAGCTCAACACCCTCAATTTAATCACATTTGTAAACATATCTTTCTCAAATAATGCAGCTTTTACAGGTTTGGGGGATTAAGACTCAATATCTTGGGGGGGGGGAAGAACAATATTCAATCTAAACACAGGCTTTTATGATTTTTGTAGACTTCATATTTGTTCTGTAAAAATTTATATTTGTCTTATTCTCAACAAATTTTCAATTTTTAACATAGGATATATTCAGGCTTACTTATCAAGGCATTTCATATAGCAAACACCATTTTGTTATAAGTAGAAAAGCTTTATTTGCATAAATGATAAAAGTTTTTATACAACTTAAGGTTTAGGGCTTTATTATTCAATTTTTCCCTTAACTCACTACTGTTTTAAATATTTATAGATTAATCTATTCACTTTTGGCTCTGTTTGAGCTCAGAATGAAGCAGTAACCCCCACAGGTTGTTATGCAAACTTCTGTGACACCAGATTCCATTTTATAACTTTGGAATAGAATCAAGCAGAATAACTATGAATTTTGTAGTTCATTTTTGTACAACAAGGGTGTCTGACAACTAGGATAAAAACTTATGAGCATATTGGAAGGGAAAACACATTGTTTAAACAAATAAAATCTACATTTCCTCCACTTTAGAAATGCCTGAAAAGATTGAAGCTTATATAAAATCATCTGACAAACTCCCTGCATGGAGGAATAACTACAATGAGATATTTGAATGTCATGGGTTCATAATCTAAATATTAATAAAATATTAAGCAAATATATAGAGAGAGACTTTTAGGGTCATGGACCTCCAGTAATTAGTGATTACAGCAATAGTCTTTCATTTTCAGTTGAATCAGTTTCCCATGCATTCTCTACTCCTGCCATTCTGGGTATTTTCTGGCACCCTCACCGCTCTTAGCCTTCATAGATGCTGTTCCTTTTCCTGGGACAATCTGCTCTCACGCCAGCTACATTCTGCCTCATGTGGTCACACTACTCTCTTCTCCTTTAAAAACTCAAGTCAGATCTCATCACATCACTGTTCAGAGCCCTGAAGTGACTTTCTGAATAAATGCAGGTATCTTATGTTCATGATTGGGAGAAACAATGCTGTTAAACTATCCATATTAATCTATCCATACAATACAAAGTGATGTATTGATTCAATGCAGTTCCCACCACAACTCCAATAACACTTTAAGAAAAAAAAAATTTAATTATTTTATTTTTTTTATTTATTTGAGAAGGAAAGAGGCAGATAGAGATAGAAAGAATGAGAGAATGGGCATGCCAGGGCCTCCAGACACTGTAAACGAACTTCAGATGTATGTACCACCTTATGTATCTGGCTTACATGGGTCCTGGGGAATCAAACCATGATCCTTTGACTTTGCAGGCAAGCGCCTTAACCACTAAGCCATCTCTCCAGGCCCCAAGAAAAATATTTTTAAAACAATCCTAAAATTCCATGAAATCAGAAAATACTCCTAACAGCCAAAGTAGTCTTAAATGAAACAATAATGCTAGAAACATCAAATTACCTAATTTCAAAATAAACCAAAAAGCAATAGTAATAAAACAGCTAGGTATTGGCATAAAAATAGACACACAGACCAATGGAGTAGGGTAGAGAGTCCAGAAACAAATCCACATGCTTATGATAAATTGATTTTCAACGGAGGTGCAAGGAACACATCAGAGACCATAAAGTCTCTTTAATAAATAATGTTATAAAGTTTGGACATTCACATGCAAAAGAATGAAAGTATACCACCACTTAACACTATATGCAAAAACCAAAGGCTGTGGAGATGGCTAAGATGGCAAAGTGCTTGTCTTGTAAGCATAAGGACTTGATTTCAATTCTTAAGATACTCACATAACTGCTAGGTGTGATGATGCAAACCTGTAATCCTTACAATGGGGAGGCAAAGAAAGATGGATTCCTGGAGTTCATTGGCCAACCAACCTAGTCAAATCAGTGTGCTCCAGACCACAGAGAGACCCTGCCTCAAAAGGAAATGGATAGCATAACTGATTTGTTACTTGCAGCCATTTATCTGTTCATATTTCATATTTAAGTTTATTTTATTCACTTTTATAAGCTTTAGTAGCATGCAAACTAAAGGTTTCATTATGACAGTTGAATATATAGTTTGTGTTGTTGATTTTCCTCCCCAGCTCTCCTCTCCCCATCCCTGTGTAGCCCTCCCACTGGTCTCCGTCATCCACCCCGTAGCCACACTTCTGCTTTCATTTTATACGTATTCTATTATCTTCTTTCTTTTTTCCATTCCCTTCCTCCCTTAAGATCTCTTTTCCCCTCTCATGGTCTGAATCCCCTCTCTAGTTTTATGACCACACACATGCACACATACTCACACAATAGATGATGATGAAGATTGATAATGACAGATAGATGGAAAGATAGAAGATAAATAGATGATAGATAGATTGATAAAATCTAGAGTCCACATTTTACAGAAATGACATGTCGTTCTAAGACTGGGTACCTCATTTAATATAATAATATCAAGTTCCATACATTTGCCTACAAATGTCATGAGTTTATTTTTCTTTACAACTGTAAAATCCATCATGTGCATATAGCACATTTTTTTCAATCTTTCCATCTGTTGGTGGACCTCTAAGCAGCTCCATCTCTTAGCTATGGTGAACAGTGCAGCACAAAAATGGATACACAAATATCTCTGTGGTAGAACTTAAGAGTCCCTTGGGTATATGCCAGAGAATGATATAGCTCAGTCACATGGTGATTCCATTTTTAGGTGTTTTTTTTTTTTTTTCTGAAAAAAACTCCATACTTATTTCCATAGTGATTGCACAAGTTTATATTCCCACAAGCTGTGAATTAGAGTTCCTCTCAGAAAGTTCATGTTGGTAAATAGAAAAAAAATGCTGATTTTTGTGTTAATTATGTATCATGGAATCTGTAAGGTCTTTGAGATATAGGATAATGTCATGCAAATAGTTGATAGTTCACTACTTCCTTTTCTATTTGTATCCCTTTTGTTTCTTTGGTCATTGTTCCATCTAGAACTTCTGGCACTATACTGAATGTAGACAGTGGACATGCTTGTCTTGTTCCAGATTTTAGAGGAAATGCTATTTTCCCTATTTGCAGGATGTTGGCTATAGTTTTGTCATGTAATGACTCTATTATGTTATGTTCCTTCTATTCCAAGCTTAAGCCTTTATGTAATGAAGGTATGTTGAACTTTGTCACGTGCCTTTTCCACGTCTTTTCAGGCAATAATATTATTTCTGCATTCATGTCCATTTATATGGTATATTACATTTGTTGATTTGTATATGTGAAGAAGTAACCTTGCTCATGATATATATGTTCTTAACATAGACTTCAAATCAGTTTATAAGTGCTTGTTGAGAATTTTTCCATCTATGCTCACCAGAAAAATAGACCTACAGTTTCCTTTTCTTGTTGTGCCCTTACCCAGTTTGGGCATCAGAGTAATACAGGATTCACAGAATAGGTTCACAGAGTTCCTGCCCTTTTGGCTTTGTGGAACAATTTCAGAAGTATTAGTATTAGGTCTTCCTAAAAAGTGTACAGAATTTAACAGTGAATCCATCCAGTGCTAGGTTTTTCTTCATAGGGAAATTTTTAATTGTTTCTTATGGCCCTGTTTAAATTGTATCTATCTTCTTGATTTAATTTGATAGGTCATATGTGTTTAGGAATTTATCCACTTTTTTGCCATTTTCTACTTTTTTGGAATATAAGTTTCCAAAGCCTTCCCTAGTGACCATCTGGATTTCATGGAAGTCTGTTATCACCATCCCCTTACTCCTTTAAAATTTTTGTTTTTATTTATTTATTGATTTATTTATTTATTTATTTATTTAAGAGTGGCAGAGACAGAGAGAGAGAGAATGGGCATACCAGGACCAACAGCCACTGCAAATGAACTCGAGATACATGTGCCAACTTATGCATCTGGCTTACATGGGTCCTGGGGAATCAAGCCTCCAACAGGGGTCCTTAGGCTTCACAGGCAAGCGCTTAACTGCTAAGCCATCTCTCCAATCCACTTATTCTGTTTTTAATCTCTAGTTTTACTAATTTGGGCCTTCTCTATCTTTCCTTTGGTTGGTTTGGTTAGGAATTTGTCAATCTTGTTTATACTTTTAAAAAAAAAAATCTTTGATTAATGTTATGCTTTGTTCTTTAAAGCTCTATTTCATTAATTTCTTTTTTATGCCTTGCCATCTGCTACACTTGGGTTTGGCTTCTTGTTTTTCTAGAAATTTCAGGTGTATTAAGTTATTAATTTTAGATCTCATTTATAGTTATATACTTCCCTCCTAGAACTACTGTAGATGCTTCTTTGTGGTAGGTTATCAAGAAAAGAAAAGTATATGGGGTAGAGGTAAGAGAAGTAACATGGGAAATAGTATTGAGTAAATGTAGAGAAATAAAGGACAGTAACAGCAGTTGACTATGGTGAGATGCAAGTGAAAACACAACAAATGGACAATTAAAGTACAAACTATAATAAGAATAAAATAAGGGCTGGATAAATGGCTCAGCGGTTAAGGCACTTGCCTGCAAAGCCAAAGGACCCACGTTCAATTCCCCAGGACCCACGTAAGCCAGATGCACAAGAGGGCACATGCGTCTGGAGTTTGTTTGCAGTGGCTGGAGGCCCTGGCATGCCCATTCTCTCTCTATCTGTATCCTTTCTCTCTGCTTCTTTCTCTCTCTCTCTCTTAAATAAATAAATAAATAAAAATTTTAAAAAATAAATTTAAAAAAAGAATAAAATAAACAAGCACTAAGGTGAATTAGAAGGCCTTATCATCCCAGTCAGTATTTCTTCTTATTTGTGATTTTATGGTTTCTCTGTCCCTTTGTCTTTTTAAAATCAGTTTCTACAGGGAGGGGTTGCTAGTCTCAGTAATTCAAACAAGTATCAGGGTGTCCTTGTAGGTGACAGAATCTGTGACAGAGTCTCAAGTCTAAGTCTCACCCACATCATTCATCATGTGCACGATTTTCTGTGACTCGGACTCTGAAGGGGTGCTGAAGGCCCACCTGCCTGTGCTCACCACTAGGAGGTCACACTCCTTCCCACACCTATCAGGTGACTGAACCAAGTTCCATAGTACATAGCCCATGATCCCTTATAGTTTGCCCAGGCAATGGGAGTGGCATGGAATTGGGGAGTGTCTTTTCTAGCAAATATTGCCTAGATAAATAAACTACACTTTGGTGGCTCATACCATCTTTCTATTGTGCTGTATACAACTTCTGGTTGCATCACCACAGCCTAGTCTCTCTCTCTCTCTCTCTCTCTCTCTCTCTCTCTCTCCAGTACACATGAGAACACTTCCTTAGAAGCCACAGCTGACCCCAGCCCAAATCAAGCAGCATGGTGCAATAGGCTAACAGCTTGACTCCTTCAGTGGATGGGGAAGAAAGAACATCACACTTAATCTTATTTCTGTTTCCTTTAGCACTTTCTCAAATGGGATCTATTGTTTATCCATGTTTTTATTTTCTTGTTCATCACATTACGCAGATGTGATATCTAATCATATTTAAAACATATAAGGAACACATGATATAAAAATGAAGAAAACAATAAAATTCTAGAGTGGTCAAAGGACCTCCAAAGAAAAAATAGAAAACATAGAAATTGACAGCATGTATTTAGTCAAAAAGTTTTCTTGGCAGTTCAGAAATGTCATTCCCATGGTCAGGCTCCAAAGGACATTTGGATGGACAACCCATTCCTGTCTCTAGTCATGCCTAAAACTGCAAGCAACTACCTGTAGAAGTTACAGATTGCATTTGAAGAAATAGAATATTAAACATTCTTCTTCCTTCTATATTAAAAATACTATATTGTTCTTTAAATACCAAGCCAAAAATGGTTTCTGGCATGTCTTAACCATAAAGGAAACAGATCAGATCTACTTACTGCCTTCCATCTCCAAATTTCTTAAGTGTAATTATTCACTGAAGAAAAAAAAAAGATTACAATGGAGATACAATGCCTATCTCTTTGTATCTAAAACCAAGTAAAAGTGTTTTATTCAACAGTTCCAAAGGTACTGGGCATGATGGTGCATGTCTATAATTCCAGCACACAGGAGGCAAAGCCAAGTTTAGGCAAGCCTAGTCACATAGCAGGTTTCATGCCATCCAAGGCTATAGAGGGAGACCCGGTTTCCAATTTTTTTTTTAAATAAGTAATACCAAAGACTTAAACTGAGCTTTGAATTAGCTTCAGATAGAATTGCCATATGTGCAAAATTTGTCCTTCACACATTCATCTGCATTTTATGTCCTTTAACCTCTTCCATCTCCTCTTACCTCCCATCACCCAATGGTTTTAGAATACTACCTTGAGCTATAATCCCTGACAAAGATAATTTGAAAGACAATACTTCCTTATGAGTTAATTTAATATTATTCTTATAGACATTGATACCTTCAAAAAAGATTATGGGTGAATAGTCCTCTCTTTGAATGGTTTCCATGGCAAAATCTCTGTTATAAAATAAAGTCACTAAGGTCAGTATTTCCAGGCCCATTTTCCTACAAGCTCCAGACATATATTTTTAGGTAAGGTGGCAGTGGATAAAGTGGTGGGTAGCGCTGTATAAAAGTCTTTATCTTTCATGTAGATATTAACCTCCTGGGTTTCTTGACCTGAATGCTGCACCCTTATATTTACACATACCTCAAACTGAAATGCCACCTGAGGGATTTTTGTGGTAGAACAGGGGTGGGGACTGAATAAAGCTGTCCTAGAGAAAGTGAGATTGGGAATGCACTGAAATCTGGGAAGGGCATCCAGGGGTAAAACTGTATCTACATACAGAAAGTAACTTCACACTGAGTCTTTAATTGAGCAGCTATCATGTCATCCATGGAACAAGAAGCAGCCTAAATGATGATGTTTTGCACACAATAGAAAATTCACTGCACTTCCAGTTAGTACTAAGAGATGCCTCCAGGTTGGACTAGAGGATTTGGTCAGAAATGTGTTAAAGAAAGGGCTATCAGCCCCAGGCAGGCATCTCTAGGACATGGGGGGCTCACTCCCTAGTAATTGATTGTATGGACTCATATATACCCACCTGCATACAGTTCTTAGCCTAGGCAACTCCTCAACTGGGAGTTACGTCATTTTTTTAATCTTTAATATACATTAGACCCTAAACAGAAGTAAAGGACAATAATAATTCTCAACAATGGTGTTTAACACAAACAACTGGGAGAGTTAACAAAGCTCACAGAGGCCCCAGCTCATTGAAGGAGGACAGGATTTCATCCAATCATTTAGGTGATCCTAATGGAGATGTTTAAAGTCTTGAATATTACTGATTCTGCCCAGCATGAGGAAACAGTAATCAGGAGCCAAGGAGGAGAATTGCTAAGAGGTTGAGACCAGCATGGGCTACATAGATAGCCCCTATTTCAAAAAAACAAACAAACAAACAAACAAACAAACAAAAAAAAAACAGCACAGGTCTGGCCTGTGGGCCTTCTTAAGATGGCAGAATAGGAGCTTCACCAAGGAACTCAGGGGAAGCAACAAGGGGCAAGATGATATGTGATATGCTTTTTTTGGGCAAGAAACAAGACCTATAAGCATACATTAAGCCAGGCAGATCACCATGTTGAAGCAGGAGGAGTCTTTTGCTAATCAGTGTGTATCACCACAGGCTGGCCATCAGGAAATACTTCTCACTCACAAAAGCCTTGCCCTGCTGGAGACATCAAGGGCAGTGGAGGGAAGGGATTCACCCAACATATACCAGCTTTGCACCAATCAAAAAAACCTGAAAGGGCTTGGAAGATTGCTCAGTAATTAAAGACACTTGCTTGCAAAGCCTGCCACCCAGGTTTGATTCCCCAGTATCCACATAGAGCTAGAGGCACAAAGTGGCACATGCATCTAGAGTTCCTTTGCAGTTGGGAGAGTTCCTGACATGCCATGCTTTTCCCTCATATAAACATTGATTTTTTTTAAAACCTGAAAGAGGGCTAGAGACATGGCTTAGTGGTTAAGGCTCTTGACCTTGAAGCCTAAGAACCCACGTTCAACTCTCCAGATCCCACGTAAGCCAGATGCATAAAAAGAGGCAAACACAAGGTCACACATGCCCACTAGGTGGCACACGTGACTGGAGCTGAAACTCACCCTGTAGCCTAAACTGGCCATGAAGTCAGTGACCCTCCTACCTCCACCTCCCTAATGCTGGGATTAAAAGCATGCATCACTGTTTAAGGCTTGCAATTGTTTTAAGATGAAGTCATCTGAAGGTAAGCAGCTCATAGAGTATTTCAGACACTCACCACGCTGTTCCTACCCCTGGAACACTTGAAGTCAAAATCTCCCAGGCATATTTGCCACCCATCAGCTCTCAGCACCTCAGATGCTTCCACAAGTCCTTCCTCATTCTAATGGCCCCTAGTTTCCCAGGGAAGTCTACAAATATTTAGCTCAAGTATTCATATTAAAGTAGTTAGAGATTACTTTATTTCCAGTAGGTAGATTAAGAAGCTATGACTAGGGAAATGGCTTAGCGGTTAAGGCATTTGCCTGTGAAACCTAAGGACCATAGTTTGATTCCCCAAGACCCACACAAGCCAGATGCACAAGGGGGCACATGCATATGGAGTTTGCAGTGGCTAGAGGCCCTGGCATACTCATTCTCTCTTTCTCTCTCTGTTTGCCTCTTTCTCTCTCGCTCGCTTGCTCAAATAAATAAATAAATAAATAAATAAATAAATAAATAAATAAATAAAACATTAAAAAAAGAAAGAAACTAGTTGTCACTGTCATCATATGAGTGTAAATAAAGTAGGCTTAAGAGCCTGGTGTGCTGGCACATACCTTTCATCATAGTAGTCAAGGCCAACCTGGGCTAGAGGGAGTTAGTCTGGGCTAGAATGAGACCCTAACCAAAAACAATAAAAAATAAATAAAAATAAATAAAAATAAATAAGTAGATGGAGAGAAAAGATAGACAAGAAGCTTGACCTTGTCAAGGTGAGTAATGTTGTCCCGGATGAAAAGCTAACCTGTCTACAGCTGGAAATGGAACAAGTGTTATGTTACCTGCAATGTGACTTTGGATGTGACCCACAGAGCAAAGGGACATTTTCTTCCATGAGGTGGCATTTCCATATGGGACACTGCTTTGTGTTACAGGAAGACCTTCCTTATCTTGCTCCTCTAGTCCTCATCTTCATGCTATTTTGACAAATTATGAAAAAAAAAAACATGAAGATACTAAATAAACAAGAAAGTGAACCTGCAGGTACCTGAATTATCTTCCAGCTAGCAAAGGGCAAATAAAATAAAATAAAATAAAATAAAATAAAATAAAATAAAATAAAATAAAATATAAAATAAAATAAAATTTAAGATAAAAGGAAGTAGCAATCACTGACAGGAGCAGGGCAAAGAGAAGTGTCAGTGACCCGTCTCATCCATCACCTGGATCTTTATGGGAAAGTGAAGATATGCTTGGATACAAAGACTGGAAATGTCAAAAGTGATCTTGTGATTCAAGAAAACGTACAAAGTAGGGCCTGAGATATTCATCAGTCATGTGTTCTTCCCAAGGAACCACCTTCCTCTGGGGCTCAGCTTCCCCACCTGCACACTGACAAAGTAGAGCTGCTGCAAAGATGAAATGGGATCAGGTAAGTAAACTCCCTGGCACCCTGCCTGACACAGAGAAATCATTCTGCATTTCTCCCTTTTCCAGAGCTATCCTCGGTGAGGGAGCTGAGAAACATGGGAGGCAGGGTTTGTTTGTTTGCTTGCTTGCTTGCTTTTATGCTGTATGTTTGTTGACTTTGGTACCCTTTCCTTCAGTCTCTTCTGAGCATACCATGAATGTTGGCCTAAAATTAGACCCTTATGAGGTTAATAAAGACTGCAACTGCTCTTAAATCTGTGCTTCCATAAAAGGCACTGGATCTTCCTGCTCTGGTGGGAATAGCGGGTACACAGCCCATTGTCATACTGGGATCATAATCTGACAGAAAAGAAATCATGCCAGATCCAAGACAACAAAACAACAGGTAATGAAAGCATAGTTATAACCTATAACCCAATAAAGAAAGTCAGGATTCTCAGCCAGTTTTAAATGTTCCATGGACTGGCCCCTTTGCATGATATCTACCCATTTTTCAATAGCTGAAAGCAATTTCATAGTTTACAAAGTTAGTAGCCCTGTTCTGTTTCAATAATAAAATTGTTATCAAGAGATTTATGATTTGCCAAAAGGCATACAGTCAGAAATTTAAGAATACTTGGATCCAAAGCAAAGTTCTTTTGCTGAACCACAGCATTCTTTACTAAGCTGTATCAGAGTCCTGAAAAACACAGGGACCATCTTTGTTTCTAAGGGTAATAAAATATTGTGTTGCCTTGAACTTCATTATTTCACTCAGGAGGAAAAGAATTATGCATATAAAGGTATGGGTTATAACAGACATCCCCCAGGAGTCTTTGAGTTTTAGCCACGCACATCTTCAGGGACTCAAAAAGACACCAAATTCATGATATGTCATTCATATAAAGAGACATTCATGAAGGGGCTATACATAAAGGTTTAGGGCAACAGGTCAGGGTGGAGAGACAAAGATGCAAGAGGCTGTGTGCTCCTCGGGGTTAGGGGCAAGGCACAAGGATCTCCTTGCAATGAAATGTATAGCAACTGTCCTCTGTCTATGTGTTGCTCATACCCTCCATTGGGCAAGCTCACTTGGAGACAAAAGGCACAGGATCCCACCAATGCAGTCCTTAGGAGTCAGCCTGGCTGAGAATGGTAGAAGAAGAACAATGCATCATGTGGCATCAGTTGCCAGAGACAATTAACCAGAGTGTGCCAACCCCAAGGTACTCAAACAAAGAGACACTGGATATGGGATTTGGGATGGGATGGCCCTCATCTGAGGGAACCTCAGACACTATGGGTTGACTAGTGTGCTGAGCTGCAAGGCAGAGACAGTGTTCAGGTAGGATATTGGAAATGGGAAAAAAATACAACAAAGAAAGATTATGCAAGGGATGCCACTGCAACAGGCACCAGCAATGAACCACAGGCAGTAATGCCTTTCCAGAAGGAATCCACCCTGGTGTGATGCAGTGAGGTACTGTGGAGGAGACTAAGTGCCTGAATGTTCATGTGGCCAGGAAGCAACCTGTCAGAAACCAAGTCCTATGGAGTCCCCCTAACACTCATGAGCTGCAGTGGATCGTGAACAGTATAGAATTTGGAGGCAGGGAAAGCAGTTGCTTTTGTAATCATAAAGGTGGCAGGCAGTGGGAACTCCAGGAAAAGAGAGCCGGGCACATACTATTCTTTGTTGGGTCTAATCCACTCAGATTGCTCGCATAAACATTCTGTTCCTCACACATAATTCTCTTATGTGACTCGCAGTTGCAGAAGTCCATTCTCCAGCAAAGTGTGTGCTGCCCCCAACCCCCAGAAACTGTTCTCCCTCCTGGGTTCTCCACCCACATACACATGGCCTTCCCACTGCCCTCTGTGGCACCATGAGGTTCTGTACCCCATGGACTGAGTGAGTTTGGTGATGCAGGTATGTTGTAGCCTTGTTATACTAATCTGGACGACTAATGTCAAGCCTGCCTTTCTATCACAAACAAAACCACAGTACTTGAAATACCCTTGAAGTAGCTATACCACTGCATGGCATATGGGGAGGGCCTCTGATAATCACATATATATATGGCATATTCTGTAGATGGAATGTCAGTATGACCCCAAAATATCCATGTATTAAAGACAAACCTCTACTGTAATGTATCTAGATGTGGTACCTTTGGGATGGTGATTAGATCATGAGTGTGAAGTCCTCACAAATAACCTCACTGTCTTTATAAGAAGTTACAGAAAACAAAGTGGTATGAAACGGACTCTGGGCAGGGGACTCCCAGCACCATTCATGCAGCATTACTGATTATGCTGGGACAAGACAGGAGCAGGTTATGAGAGAAACTTCACAATCAAATAACTCTGCCAGGAAAAGAAGAAAACATGGAACTACTACCTGGATCTACTCCAACCCCCAAAAATCCATTTCAGTGACTAAGAAATTGATAGAGAACTGTGTGACTACCCTTGTGAAATGACATGAATTTAAATACACATACTCAGGGAAAGACTTCAGGGGGCTGATGGAAAGGCCTCCTGAGTCCTATAGTGAGGATCTTAAGCCCAAGTAAAGATCATTCACTAAGAAAACCCACATGAATAAAATAAACAAACAAAAATGTGGAAAAAAAGAAGAAAAACTTAAATATACATCCATGCCAACATGAGCAAATCACACTGGCATAGTAAGTACATGGAAAGGAAAGTCTGCACTTCACTCCACAACCCACAAAGCCTCAATAGCTGAAGCCAAGGTGATGAAATAACTAAAATGAAAAAAAAAAAAAACCCTCAGAATCCTTTGTAAAATGTTCAACATAAGTGAGATGGCTTGGCAGTTAAGTATACTTCTTGAACGAGCATGCAGGCCTGAGACCACCAGTCTGAATCACTAGATCCCACATAAACAGTTGGGCATAGCCATGCATTCTTATAATTCCAGTCTTGGACGAAAGCAGAAGTCCAAGAATTGTTGGAGCTCTGCAAGCATTGGATTCAGTAGAGACACTCTGGTTCAAAACAAGACCAGAGAGGAGTAAGAAAGCAGAATCCCTGACGTTACACTCTGGCCACTGTAGGCAAGCCTCCCTCACTGTAGGTGAATGGATAGGGTATTGCAAGAGCACATACACCACACACAACTAACACATACACACACACACACACACACCACATTACAAAATAATGTTCAGTAACTTCAGAGGATTCAAATGAGCAGATGAGTAGGAAATAAATTTACTACATAGATACAAAAGTCAACACTGTAGATAAGAAATTTAAAATATTGGAGGAGAAATCTGAGAATATGGAAGAAAAACTCAGCAAGAAAGTTGAGATTTGGAAAAACAACAAACAGAAATGCTGGGAATGAAAGAATCAATCAAATAAAAAACACAATAAATCAACGGACAAGATCAAGTAGAATGAAAAATAATATCAGGTCTGGAGGACAATGTGAAGGATTTTATAGACAGCAATTCTGGAAAAGAGTCATCAAGCACAGCTGCTACCTCCAAGACCTTCAGGACATGATGAAGAGACAAAGACCTAACACTCCACAGGATAGACGGAGCTGGGGCAAAAACTAAAGGCATAGAAAAACACCTCAATAAGTTATAGCAGACAATGCCTCATATGTAGAGAAAGATATGGATACTTCAAACCCCAAACAGACATTACCAGGAAAAGACTCTTCAAGACATAATATGTATTATCATGAAATGTTAAAGCTACAGAAAATGGCTGTAGAGATTGCTCAGTGGTTAGGAGTGCATGCTGCATAAGCATGACATTGGAGAGCAACTGAAACCACCAGAGTTTGATTTCCACATGCATACATAAACAGATGGGCCTGGCCAAACACATCTGAACCCCACTCCTGTGGGAGATGGACACCAGAGCTTGCTGACCAGAAATATGGTTTAAAAAAAAATAGCAGTTCTGGGTTGAGTGAGAGACTCCATCACAAGGAAATAGGTGATGAGCAAAGAGGACACCCTACATACCCCTCTAGCCTCTGCATCCATACACACAAGTTACACACACACATACACACACTACACATACACACATACACACACACACACACTCACACACATGCCCAAAAATAAAGATAAATAAAAACAAATTTAAAAATTAAAAATACTGAAAAAGAGAAACAACATTAAAATCAGTAAGAATTTAAAAAAAAAAAAAAACTTATTTGCAAAGGCAAACTCTAAGCCAAAAAACAAAAAATCACTCTGAGAGCCAGAGAAGTATGGAATCATTTATTTCTAGCCCTGAAAGCAAATAACTATCAAACAAAATGATGTCCAACAAAGATAAGCTTGGTGTATAGATAAAGACTTTCCAAAACAGACACTACAGCAATTCATGAGCACCATGAAAACATTACAGAAAGTACTTGAAGGAAATCTACACAATAGTGTAAGAAAGAAAAGAACAAACAATATGCAAACCAACCTGGAAAGTACTCAACAGAATGACAGGAATAGGGCTGGAGAGATGGCTTAGCAGTTAAGATGCTTGCTTCCAAAGCCTTAGGACCTAGGTTCACTCTCCAGAACCCATGTAAGCCAGATCCACATGGTAGTGCATGCATCTGCAGTGTGTTTGCAATGGCTAGAGGCCCTGGTGGGCCCATTCTCTCTCTTTTTCTTTAATTAATAATTAAATAGATAGATAAAAATTAAAAAAAATCATTAAAAAGTTACAGGAATCACTATGTATATATGGTATATATGTATATATCATATGTATATCAATTTTAACTGCTTTAATGACAAAGTTAATGGAATCAACTCTCCTTTAAAATATTCAGATTAGTTGATTTGAACAAAAGATGAGATTAACCATTTGTTGTTTTCAAGAGAAACACTTCAGTGGCAAAGGCTTTGGGAAAGACAAAGGGTGGAATGCTATAAAGTAAGGAACTTAAAGGAGGAAATAAACAAGAATAGCCATTCTTTTTGGAGGGGGGCGAGAGACAAAGACAGAGAGTCAGACAGAGAGGGAGAGGAAGACAGATAGAAATGGGCACACCAGCAATCTCTCAGCTGCTGCTAATGAAATCCAGATGTGTGTGCCCCCTTGTGGGCAAGTGCAGCATTGTGCCCTTGTGTCACTTTGCATCTGGCTAAACGTGGGACCTGGAGATTGGAACCAGCATTCTTAGGCTTAGGAGGCAGGCGCCTTAAGCGCTAAGCCATCTCTCCAGCCTAAATTACTAAATTACAGACTGCTTGCCTAAATTACTCAAAAAAGATAAAGAATGTCCCTATATTTAAAAAATGGCAAGTCCATCACAAAGATATAATGACTATAAGCATATATGTGCCAAATGTTGTTGTACGTAATTGCATAAAACAAGTACTACTGGACATAGGTACAGATACAACAATAGTGGGTGACTTCAATACTCCAATCTTACCAATCCATAGATTATCCAGACAAAATAAATCAACAAAGAAATTTCAGAAGTAAATTATAACATATCAAAGAATATAACAGACACGTGACAAATATTTCATCCAATGGAATAGTATAGCCTACTCAGCATGACATGAGACTTTCTCTAATACAGAATAAATCCAATCTTAACAAATAAAAAAGAATCAGACCAATATCCTGTATCTTATTAGAACAGAATAGAATAAAACTAGAAGTCAATGACAAGATAAGCAACAGAAACCATGGTAAAAACACATGGGAATTGAATAATACATTGTAGACTGAAGAGTGGGTCATTGAGAAGGAACTCTACTAAGTCCATTTTATGAAATCAGGATCACCTAGTAGCAAAACTGTATAAGGACACAATTTTTTTTTATCTTACTATATCACCAAAAGCAATCTACAGATGTAATGAAATCCCCATCAAAAGAGAAGAGCTATGAAAGGCAGCCTAATATCTCTAATGAAAATATATACACTAAACTAAACAACACGTTTTCAAAAGACATACACCATGACAAAGTTGGCTTCAGTGTAGGGATACAAGAAATCCTATCTGCAAATCAGTAATATCATACAGCTCATGGACCAACTCCAAGACAGAAATAATGTGATCGTATCAACGGATGTAAAAGACTTTTGGCAAAGTTCTGCACCCTTCATGACGAAATCCTTGAAAAACTAGAAATACAAAAAACATAATAAAAGCTATATATGACAAACATATACCCAACATTATCCTAAACAGAAAAAAAAAGAGCTAAAAGCATTTCCTCTAAAATCAGAAAAGAGACAAGACAGCTCTTCCTCAACATAGTGCTCAAAGTCTTAGCTAAAGCAATAAGACAAGAGAAAGAAACAAGGAAATACAAACAGGAGGAGAATTCAAATATCTCTATTTGAAGATGATATGATCTTTTATTTAAAAGACTCTAAAGATGCTACCACAAAACACTGAGAACTGGCACTGTCTACAAAGTAGCAGCATGCAAACGCAATACAGGAAAATCAGCAACTTTCCTCTACAGTAATAATGAGCATGCTGAGAATGAAACAGGAAAATAATGACATTCACAATAGCCTCAAAAAGATAAAAAACTCAACGAAGGACATGAAGGACATCTATAATGAAAACACAGATACCAAAGAAAGAAATTGAAGAAGACACTTGACGATGGAAAGGCCTCTCCTTTTCATGGCCTGGGTGCCATAAATAGATGAATAATGAAAATGTAGGACTTATACAGTGGAGCTTTATTCAGTCCTAAATAATAAAATTGAGTCATTTTCAGAATAATGGGTCAAATTTAAAATCATCACATTAAACAAATAAACCAAAGCCAAAAAGACAAATGTTTATTTTCTCTCATATGAAGAACTAAGGACACACACAAACACAAACACACACACACACACACACACACACACACACACACACATGAAAATATTAGGTGAACTGTTTGGGAAGAGTAAGGGGACAAGCAGAAGGGGGAGGGACTGGAAAGAGTGATGAGAAGTGAATATGGTCAAAGTTCATGATATACTTGTTGCTTTGTACAATGAACATAGAATGAGGAAGTTTTAAAGAAGCCATGGAAAATGGATGACCTCTGTCTCTCTCCACCATGTGAGATATTTTGCTATAGCAGCCAGAACTAAGAAAGCATTCAATACAGGAAGAAAAATAGGGAGAGGAGATAGCAGAGGGAGGGAAGACAGCTCTCAACTCTCAGAGATCCATCATCACTGGCAACGTTTCAGGGTCTATAGTGTGCTTTCCTCACCCCATTTCTAACCTCTGAGCATATAAGACAATAGTTAAACCACAGTCATTATCCCCAGGAAATAATTCCTGGCCATTAAAAATCTGGAATTTGGGGTTGGAGAGATGGCTCAGCAGTTAAGGCGCTTACCTTCAAAGCCTAACAACCTGGGTTCAATTCCCCAGTAGCCACAGAACTCCAGATGCCCAATGTGGCATATGCATCTGGAGTATGTTTGCAGTGGCTGGAGGCTCTCCTCTCTCTCATCTCTCTCTCTCTCTCTCTCTCTCTCTCTCTTTGCAAATATTTTTTAGACTTTTTTATTTCATTTTCATTTATTTGACAGAGAGAAAGAGGGGGAGAAAGAGAGAATGGGCACACCAGGGCCTTTAGCCACTGCAAAAGAACTCCAGATGCATGTGCCACCTTGTGCATCTGGCTAACGTGGGTCCTAGGGAATTGAACCTGGGTCCTTTGGCTTTGCAGGCAAACACCTCAACCGCTAAGCCATCCCTCCAGCCCATCTCCTTGCAAATATTTTTTTAAATGCCTGGTCTTTCCATTTTAGGAGTCCAAGACTGGACTGTTATTGCATCCAGAACACTAGCATTCAGGAGTCAGAGGCAGGAGGATCATGAATTTGAGGTCTCCCTGAGCCACAACAGCAAGACTTTGTCTCAAAACAAAAAAGAGAAGAAAGAAAGGAAGAAAGAAAGAAAGAAAGAAAGAAAGAAAGAAAGAAAGAAAGAAAGAAAGAAAGAAAGAAAGAAAGAAAGGGAGGGGGGAGGAAGAAAGAAAGAAAGAAAGAAAGGAAGGAAGGAAGAAAGGAAGAAAGAAGGAAAGAAGGAAGGTGGAAGGTGGAAGGGAGGGAGGGAGGGAGGAAGGAAGGAAGGGAGGAGAAAAAGAGTGACAGGCTTGAATTCTAGCCCAAGTCCACTTACTCACTACATGATAACTTGGGAAAGTCACCATAACTCCAAGCCTAAGTTAACACTGGTTGTGGAACAGAAATGACGTCCCTTGCCTGCGAGATGCTGGCAACTGGAGTGCAGCACCTGCAAACAGAGCCTCTAGAGCGGCACTCTATTCTGAACTCTTCACTTTTTCAACAGCTAATGAGAGCCAACTTCCCATACCTGTGGATATTTTACTCATCATCACCTTGATACCATTCAGCCAATAATGATGAGCAAAGCAAGAGGTGTAATTGAGAAATGGCCAGTAAGTCACTTTGTCCCTCACATAATTCCTCCTCCACCTCCCCTAAGACCTATTGTTTCAACCATACATCCTTACACAGTTTTGTTTTGAGCTGTTATTCCCAGATCTTACCTCCTCAGCTAGTGTGTCTCTCCTGGAAGGAGGGTTCAAGTCTTCTGTGTCCTTAATGCCTAGCTCAGTGCTGTGATCATGAAAGAAATGTTGGATAAAATAAGTTCCAACTAACCTGATATTTTCAAGTTTACATCACATGTATACTTCTTGCCAATGCTACTTAGAAAAGAGAGAATTATCATTTATTATTCCTTTGTGCTTGAAAGATCTGGATTCATCTTAAAATATTTTCTGGAAGAGACTCAAATAAGTTATATATAGCTCAAAAACTTTTCCAGCTCTCAGAATCAGTGATCCTTTGCATTAATATAGCCCTCAAGCTTAATCAAAGTTAAAGTGATTTAAGTTAAGAAAATAATTTGTGGGAAGAATAAAGTCTATTTACTGTTTAATGGCTTTGGCTGGGAAAGCAGAGAGGAGTCTCTCTGCTGCTCAGATGCCCACAAGGAAGCAACTCCCCCTCCCCACAGCCTCAGAAAGTGGGGGTGTCATAATCCCAGCAGCAGGCTTTGGTCAACAGAAATGGGGTGCCATCCAGGATAGGAGTGGCTGCGGTAGGACAGCTGTAGTGCTTGTTCTCAAAGGCCACCGGGGTTAAGAAGTCAGTAACTGATGGCGTTTTGTAGGACATGCTGGTATGCATCAAAGCATTCTGTAAATCATCTGCTAAAGACTCCGCTCAGAGCTGCTTCAAAGCCTGGACCTCAGGAGTGAAGGCCTGAGAAACCATAACAGGAAATACACAGAGCATCCAAAACTATGTCAGCAGAATCTGGGACAAGAAAAAAAAAAATGCAGGCACATACAGGTGTGTTACTTCATTTTGTGAGACTGTAACAAAATGATTTAGGCTGGGTCACTCACAAAAGACAGAGGTTTACTTCTCATCTCTGTGGAAGCTGAGCAGTCCTAGATCAAGGTGACAATAGGCTTAGCTGTCTGCTCTCTGATCCCAAGGTGGTGTCTCATTGCTGAGTGCTCCAAAGGGAGGAATATGGTATCCTCAGAAGGAAGAGGGAGAGTCAGCCAAACTCCCCCCATCCCACAAAGCCCACTTACAGGGCTATTAAATACAACTGGTAAAATGAACCCTTGACCTAATTACCACATCAAGGCACTACTCCTTAACACTGCTAGAAACACACATTCAAGCTGCAAGCCCTTGAGAAGTGACCCACCTTGCTTTAACCTCTTCGCCAGCTCCCTTTAATACAGAGGACCTCTAAATTCAGAATCTACTGCATAGTGTATACTCATGCCTTTAAATATATTACATATTGTTTTCAAATCAATAGAGACTCAGATATCCTTCATCAAACATATGTACTAGTGATATTAATGTTAGTCAAAATTAGTGAAGATGTTTCTATATATAAGACATTGTCATAAGTGCTTCTCTCATTAAAAGCTTAATGGAGGAGGGAAGGGATATGATGGAAATTGGAGTTCTAAAGGGGTATGGGGGCAGGGGAGGGAAGTATCATGCATTTTTTGTATGTAAGTATAGAAGTTGTCAACAAAAAAATCAAAAAAAAAGGAGGGATAGGAGGGATATGATGAAGAGTAAAGTTTCAAAGGGGAAAGTGGGGGGAGGGAGGGAAATAACATGGGATATGGTCTATAATTAAAGAAGTTGTCAATAAAAAAATTTTAAAAAAGAAAACCCGACTCTAAGAGAAAAAAAAAAAAAAAGAAACCCAATAAATAAATAAATTAAAAGCTCAGTGCAACTTCAGGAGGGGAGCATGATCCTTATGTCTATTTGTATGGAAGAAAAGTAGCACTTAAAGAGGTTGGCTATCCTTTCTAGATACTTGTATGATGGTTCATTTTGTCAACTTGATTCAATTGAGATGTACCAAGTAAATTAATGAGGTACGCTTCTAGGTGTGTCTTTGAAGATGTTTCCAGAAAGTAGTAATTAAGATGAGAAAAGATGCACCCTGAATGTGAGCAGCATAGTCCCATAGACCAAGAACCTGAGTAGAACAAAAGGGGAGAAAGAAGAAAGTGAGGAGCACAGACAGGAACTGCTCTATCGGCTCCATCGTGCCCTCCACCATGATGCAACCTCTGAAGTCATGAGCCTAAACAAATAATTCCTCCTTTTAAGTTATTCTCTCAGATGTTTTGGGCATGGCTACAAAAATATCTGGCTAATTCACATGAAACCTGGGACTGAACCAGAATTTGAACCCACATGTTCTCTATCCACAGCAGAGACATGGGCTGGACATCAGTGGTGATCATCTGAAAGTGCTATTAACATCTCAGGCTCTCAGCCCACACACTAGGGCTTTGGGTTCATTGCAACTGTGATGAGGCCCAGATGCCACGCGTCCCACATGACTCAGATGCACGTAGACTGGACGCACACTTGGCTCATGGCCTCACTGCACAATAATCTGCACTTTATCATCTTCAAAGCATCCTGTTAAAAGACTTCCCTCTGGGTGTTCTGTGAGAACACCTACCCAGAGTGGGCCTCATCTCTTGCATTCCAGGTCCAGAGCCCCTGAATGGGCAAAAGCCCATCAGAACTGCGATGCCTTGGGAGAGTTAACTTCCTTGTGACTTGTTTCTTCCTGAAGATGTCCCATCACTCTTAGTTTCAGAAAACAGGGTCATAGAAAAGCGTTAGCAGAAGGTAGCTACTAAAACTACAGGAAAGACAGGGAAAACAGATCCTGTTGCATTCTCCAAGATAAACCAAGCCCTGGAAGTTTCAGCCTAAGTGCTCCAAGAATCTCCACACTATCGTCTTTTTATTTTTCTTTCATTGCATGTGGCGCATACTATTTTTTAATTGAAAGTTGGACGAGTAGAAATTTAAATCATTTAAAAATTTTATGAAATTTGATCAACATGACCAATCCAAGAAGCAATTTACAATGGGTGCTGCTTTAGGTAGTTGGGAATACATTTGTTTTATTTTTGCTAGGGAAGCTATAAAAGATGTTCTACTTTTCCTAATTGTATATACATCTCCTAGTTATTTTCTTAGAAAGTTTGCCTAATCAATGCTACCCATAGTTTTATATTTTTGAAAGATTATCAAAGTAAAATTCCATTGATAATTTACTATTTTCTCTGATAATTTTTATCAACTACATAAGTTACAGAATGTTTATCTCATGTCTTCTTCTTAATAGCCTAGCGGCTCTACCAATTATTATTCACATTGCATTCATAATGGCTTTGTTAATGCAAGAAACCACAGTTACAAGCTGTATCTACTGATATTCTGACTACTGTAAAAAGTGTAAGCATTTGCACACTGCTCAAACAAGGTTTCAAGTCAATTCTATGCTGTCTTCAAAAAGTGATGTCTCTGCTTCCAGCAAATGCAGACATGTCTAGGGTCTTTTTTTTCCTGTTCATTATGTGGTATTGACACCAGTATTTTTACTACCAGAATCTCCAGTTTTCACTTAATTCACTTGAATATCCTCTGCCACCTCTCCGAATCCAGCCTTCTTAGTCAATACAAACGTACAGACATGACTGCAAACTCAATATATACAAGCCCTGATTTTGGTCCTGAATGTCTGTCTCATGCTGAATTTATGAATTTCAAGAGGAGGTTGATGTGAAAGTTAGGAGTTGTCTGTGAGGACCACTGGAGCCTCCTGAAGAAAATCACCAGATCATTACAGAATCTGGATGAGTGAATTACTTCTTAACAGTAAGTAGAAATTTGTGATAGGAAAGGGAAATTGAAAGAAAACAAGCACAGCTTAAAACTGTTCATGTGAAATAATGACAAAGCCCCAGATAACTAAGCATATGCAACAGTCAGTAACCTGTGGATGCGAGAAGCACCCCATCTTTACTCTCTGAGGTAGGAAACAATCCACATGGAAGGCTCCAACTTCTGCCATTGGTGGGACTTCCACCCATGGCTGCATGAAATTTTCCAGGTGCTTTCTTTATCAAAAAATTTAGGGCTGGGTAGATGCCCATCAATTAAAGTTTTTTGCTTGAAAAGCCTGCTGACCTTCCCCAATAACCATTTAAAGCCAGATGTACAAAGTGGCACATGCATCTGGAGTTTGTTTACAGCTACAAGAGGCCTTGGAACCCCCATGTTATTCTCTCTCTCAAATAAATAAATAAATCTTTAGAGGAAACCCTCTATCCACCTGTCTATTCAAGTTAGATTTGCATGCATCTGGCTAAAACCACAAGAGTTAGAAATGGAAGGGACTCTGCTATATCAGTCCCTTTGAAGCCAGGGAGTCTTGGCTAAGATGCCTGGGTCAACACCTGGGCAACACCACCTAACCCCTGAAGGTGTAACTCTCTCACTCTCTCTGAATATTATCTTTATTGAAAGTTTTAATATTTTGTTCATAGGGGTAATCATTTGTATTCATTTTTTATTCTTTTAAATAATGTGTTCAAATACTAATCTTGATTATGGGATTTTTTGGAGTCCCCCCAAGTCTTGTGCTCAAGTCAAGTGTCTTGATTGCCAACTCTAGTCCTATCCTTCCACTAAGGCAGGTGGCACATTGTGCCACAGGTTGCTACTTGTCATGGATGCCACATGTACCATGTACCCTTGTCTCCTCTGGGCTCTAGGCTGCCTCTCTGGGGAAAATCTCTCTCCACCACTATCCTCCTCCCCACCAGCTCTCTGGGTATCTCTGCCCCTGCAGGTGTCTAAGCTCTTTGAGAACAGTAGTCAGTATTTGGAGCACGGTGAATTGAGCTTCTTTAAACACTCCATCCTCAGAGTCAGTTAAAACCTTCCTCTAGGCACAGAAGTCAAAGTTGGGCTTAGAATGAATTTGAAGAAGAGACTGGGAGGAATATAGTAGAGAGGAAAAAAAAAAAAAATAAATATCTCATAATCAATGCTTACTAAGAATAGTATTGAGATATTTACATAACTAAGTATTAGAATAAAAGTGTTGTTGCTGGAGAAAAATTAAATTTGGGTCATTAGTCTCTCCTAGTGCTAAGGGTAACATTAGTGTTGTTGTTGTTATTGTGATTTTTTTTTTTTAATATAGGAAGCCCAAGAGTGATGAGGAGTGAAGGGAGATGATGGAAAAAAACAGACAAACTATATTACCTTTTCATTGCTGGGATAAAAGCAGCTGAAGGGAGAAAAGGATTTATTCTGGCTTACCCTTACCGTCTTGAGGGGAAGCTTCATGATGGCAGGGGAAAGCATGGCATGAGCAGAGGATGGCCATCACCTCTAAAATAGCAGGTGGAAAGCAACAGCTGGCGAGTGAGCCAAACTCTGGCAAGGGGGAGCAGGCTATAACACCTCTAAACCTGCCCCAACAACACACCACCTCCAAGGTTACACCTCCCGAATTGCCATCAGCTGGGGACAAAGCATTCAGAATACATGAGTTTATGGGGACAGCTGATTCAAACCACCCACATCCACCAAGCTTTGGGGGCAAACCAGGAAAAATAATTTCAGATTCCCAAGATATACAGAAAGTACAATTGTAGGAGTTATTACCTGGGGTGGGGGAATTATATTTAGTACTTAGCCAAAAAACACATGGTGATAGTTGAATGAAGAGACACAAAGGAGAAGGCTGAGAAAATCTGATGGAGAGGCATGAGATGGCTATAAAATTTCAAGCCTGAGGGCCTTTTCCTTCAATGACCATGCCCCACAGAGATGCTCCCCTATGTGCAAGCTCTCAAAGGGAAACCAAGGACAAAGAGTGGTCATGTGAGGAGACAGCAAGGGTCTGAATCTCCTTCTGAAGCAGTTTAAAGAGACAGGCTGAGGAAATAAGGGTGTGAAGGATGCGTCAAGAGAGGTTCTCAAGAGGACACAGATATGCACAAGTCTAAAATTAAGAAATTCCTCAAAAGGTACAAATGAAAGGAAAATAAAATGAAAATGAAAAGAGCAAAGTTACAAAAGAGAAAAGGCAGCATTGTGGTTTTACCCAATACTGCTTAGGAAACTTGGAGAAAGAGCCAAATTTACTAGCTACGAATTTTCATGAAGCACCCTACGTGCAAGTGGAATCAGCTCAGAGATGAGAGCTGCTGATCCCTGGCATCTTTGTTTTGTCCTTCGGCCAGTGCAGCTCCCAGGCATGGGTGACAGTGGGTGTCCTGCCCCATGGCCAAGCCTCACTGCTAGTGTCCCACTGACTGAGAAAAAGGTTCTCACTTCACTTTCATAATCCTCTGTAGACTTCTTTCTCACGTGAGCAGTTTTGGCAGTCCTTTAATACAATATGCTAGGAAAGTGTCACCCTAAAAACAAAAATGATAAAAGCTCAACAGCCCTTTTCACTTTGATATTGGTATTAGACCCCTATGGAAACTAAAATAATATCAAAATATCCTCATATTGTACTCCCAGTTTTACTTTATGTGCAGAATCTATATTCAAGAAATATATCAAAATATAAAATCAAAAGTTCTAAATTAGGGCTGAAGAGATGGCTTAGTGGTTGAGGCACTTGTCCACAAAGCCTAGAGACCCTTGTTCTACTCTTCAGACCCCACATAAGGCAGACACACAAGGTGATGCAAGCATGTAAGGTGGCACATGCGTCTCAAAATAGATTACAGTGGTTGGAGGCTCTGGAGCACCAATTTTCTCTTTTGCTCTCTCGCTCTCTCTCTCACTCTCATTCTCACTTTTGCTCTCTCACATTAAAAAACAGCCAGTCTGTTGGACTTGCTTCAAAATAAATAAATAATTATTCCCAATATATATTTCCATAATGCCTAACATCTAAAAGATATTTTATAAAACATTAAATTTATTCTAAAATTTCATTCATTCTCCTAAACTTACTAATAAAACATGATTTCATGTGATTTGCACTGTTTGGTCATATGTTTTTGATTTATGGACTGCACAAGGGTTTTGTAATATTTTGGCTCATCTGTTGGGGAAGAATAATGTTAGATATAGCATTTTAATCATATAGTTTCCCTGGCTAAGGATATGAATTTCTCAGTTAATTATGACCTGAGCATCCTCAATAATTAAAGTCATAAAGTTCCAGATGAACAAGACATACCATAAACATAACATCTTCATTGTGATCACTTCAATATTCTGATAACAGGAACTCACTGGAGATTAAAACACTCAATGTAAATGTTGCAGGCAACTTATGTAATTACAAAAAAAAAAAAAAAAAAGCTGAACAGAACCCTTACAAGGTGGTTTGGCTGAAAGTACAATTCCAGTCATAGAACTAAGCAGCAGTTAAACCCAGCCATATTGTCTGCTTTCCAAAGATGACAACAAATAAATGATATTAGCCTCACATGCTATTACCAAGAGGTGGACAGGATGTGAGTTATGGATCCTGGAAATCTCCGTCAGCAAACTCTCCTTCCCAGCTCTCAGCTCCTCTTCTGAGGAAAACACTATCCACTCAGACTCCAGGTGCTGATTTTCACTCATGTTACCTCTCTGCCTCCAATTCTTCTGGAATAAATGAGCAGTTTAGATTTGTCAGGTTTATGGTGGGGGTCCTTAAAAAAGAAGGAACTTGAGTCAAACTGCGGATTTTCTGCCCCAAAGAAAGAAGGGCTAAACACTCCCCTGAATCAAAGCTGACTGGTGCGTGTATCCCATCCTGCAGGTCCTCAGTGTTTCAAGAGAAGCCAGAAGCGCATTTGAATGTGATGCCTCCAGCCTCCCAATTGATTGTCAATCAATTAAATTGTTTCAGAAAAAAAAATGTGTAGCAAAATGTCTGCTTCTGACCACAGATGCCGTCTTACTCCTACCGATTGGCGTCCTGTGAGAAATGGACAATGAGGTGAATCGTAAGCTTGCCCCAATGAGAGTATGTACAGCCTTTCAGTGGAGAAATGAGTCTGTCCGACAGAGTGCTGGAACAACTCAATATTCATGTGGAAAAAAATAAGCATTCACTAACACCTCAGACTATGTAAAAAAAAAAAAAAAAACAGTTTAAAATAGATACAGACATTTACATGGTCCCTGAATTATAAAACTTCTAGAAACAAAGAATGGCAAAACTTTTGCCATTATAAAATCTTTGGGGTGAATCTCAAAATAATTATGCTGAGGTTTTTTTTTTTTTTTTTTTAACTAGACAGAAAAAGCAACATACTGTATAATTTCAGAAATTCAGAAATTTTTAGAAATGCAAACTAAACTTTCATGAAGGAAATCAAATCAATGATTGCCTAGAGAGGCTAGAATAGGAAGAAGGGATTACAAACACGCATGAGTAAACTTTTGTTGGTGCTAAATGTTAATTACTTTGCCTACAATGATGTTTTAACCAGTGTAAGCCTTCATCCAAATGATGGATTTCACAGGTGCACACCTCTATCCAAACTTTGCAAACTGTGCAGTTTCTACAGTTTTTAGTGTGTCAAGTCAGCCCCAATGAAGTTCTCTCTCTTGCTTTCTCTCCCCCTATCTATCTATCTATCTATCTATCTATCTATCTATCTATCTATCTATCTATCTAATATCTATCTATCTCAATAGCCAAATATAACTCAATTGCAGGCAAAACCTGGAATGCTGGCTTCTAGTTGATAAATTCTGTTTGATGGCATCTGGAGTAACTTTCTTTGAAATTTATCCAAGACTACAGCTAACGTTCCATTTTCATAGATGGAACTAAAGGAAACACTGTTGAAAATATTTGCAGTTGAAAACTTGGATGTATTGACTGTGTGTATTAACATATGTAATTGCTGCATTTTTATAATACTCGTCATAAAATAGATTGCTCATTTTTAGCAGAGTCTTATTTCCTTGCCACTTGGCAAAGCCAGTCAGTACTCAAGAGGGGGGGAAAGGTGCAAATCTATTTCGTGGCATATTTCAGGATGACTAAATAATGATGTCAAATGAAGCAAAGATTACTGTAAAAGACATCCTAAGAAGCCCCCTTCATGACAAATCCTGATATATAGGACTTATTTGAACAACATCTGTGTAATCAATAGGCCTGAGATTTTATTCATTCTACAGCCACATATTTGGTTTTCTTAGAAAACTGTAGAAAAGGCTTTGGCATACTTACATCCACATTAACATTCACCTACACAGATAAAGCCACACTATTGCATATAAACATATACTCACAAACCATATGCACCAATAATCATGACCTAACTAATATCTATATGAGTACTTAATAAAATACACACATGTATAATTTCCTATTTTTCTTCTATAAGTTCCTGGAAATGTGAGTATCTCGTTGCTCAAAAGCATTTTTCCAGGTTTAGATGAAACTACTCAAGGACTAGAAACAGAAATGAATGGTTATCTGTTAACCACATTGTCACCACCCTCCCCACTGGTATCTGTTTTCACTGGCCATCAGATAAGCTTCACAGTGATGGAGTTGATAGAACCCAGTTCCATGGTGAAGAAAATGCAGGCACATTTCATGTCAGACTGTTACACAAACAGGGGTCTGAGGAACGTCACTTGTCCTGTTTCAAACAATACCATAAAGAGATCGAGTATGGATGAGTCACCCTAGCTTTGGTCAGTTTCACGCAGGTGGAGTCCCATAAAAACACATTCTGGAATGTTGACCATTTTATACAAAGGGGTACCAATTGCAAGTTCCTTTGTTTTTTCTTTAGACTGTGGTTTTGAAAAAACTTTTTCTGGTGGCATTAAAACCATTTACAACAATTTTCATCACTCAACTTGCAGGAAGAAGTGTCCTAAATACTTTGTAGAACTTCAGACAAGTTCCTAGTAAAATTAAACACCCAGTACCTCCTGCATTTCTATGAATTGATGCTCTCTGATTTTGTTTCTGAACACTTTGTCAGACATCTGACTATTTCACAAGTTTGGTCACCACCTTTAAATGGGTAATTAGGGGAAAGACCATTTTCTTGGTTAAGACACATTGAAGAAAACTGACCTAAGGACATTTGGCTGGAAAAGCAATTTAAAGATCTTTGTAACTGAGCATTCTACAAACGTATTATAGGCAGATCTCCTCCACAGTTCTTAAAGGAGGAAATAAATATTTAATATGTGTGTTTTAAAATACACATAGCATTGAATCAAAATTCATAACAAATAATGGACATTCACATGAAAACATAGCAGGACCACTTGAATATTAAATACAAATGAGTAGGATTGTTAATCCATGGCCCCAGCGTAGAAGATCTCTCTAGCAAAGTAAAACAATCTAACTTCAATAAATCTATGATGGTGTCAGGAGTTTAATGAATGTTCTGATAAAGAAAACATGTCTCGCCTCCTGAAAATAATGAAAAGAGCTAAGAGTTATGCATCATTTATGATGTGCTAGGTGTTTCTCTCAACATTCTTTTATTCTTTTATTTTTTAACTCACTCAAACCTCATGACAAAACTACCAGGACTGGGAAGATGACTCAGTGAGTAAAGTGTTTGCCTCACAAACATGAGGACCTGGGTCCAATCTCTAAAACCTACATAAAAGACCAGATACCAGGGCTGGAGAGATGGCTTAGTGGTTAAGGCGCCTGCCTCCTAAGCCTAAGAACACTGGTTCCAATCTCCAGGTCCCATGTTTAGCCAGATGCAAAGTGACGCAAGGGCGCAATGCCACACTTGACCACAAGGGGGTGCAGGCATCTGGATTTCATTTGCAGTGGCTGAGAGGCTGCTGACGCGCCAATCTCTATCTGTCTTCCTCTCCCTCTCTGTGTCTCTCTAAAAAATAAAAATAAAATATAAAAAAAAATTTTTTTAAAGTACCAGATACCAGATATGATGGTACACATCTGTAATCACAGGGCTGAGGAGACCAAGGGGGCAGCTCTCTGAAGATTACTGTTTAGCTAGCCTAGCTTATTTGGTGTGCTTCATGCCAATGAGAAATCCTGTCTCAAAAAGTGGTGGACAGCATGCCTGAGGTTTTCCTCTGGCCTCTGCATGTATATGAACACTTGTACACACACCCACACATGTAGGCTCACACAAATATGAGCATGCATATACCCAGGCAGGTGACCACACACAGACACAAAGACAACGGTGCAAGGTAGCACTATTATTGGCCATATTTTAAAATATTTTATATTATTTATTTACTTAGGAGAGACAGAAAGAGATCGAGCGAGAGAAAGAAAATCGGTGTGCCACCTTGTGTATCTGGCTTATGTGGTACTGCAGAATCAAACCTGGGTCCTTTGGCTTCACAGGCAAGTGCCTTAACAACTAAGCCATCTCTCCAGCACATATTGGTCCTATTTTATAGATGAAGATTTCAAAGTTGACAGTCCTTGGTAGATGTCCCATCGCATAAGGTGGCAGAAGCAGGATTTGGCCTAATTTGTCTGATTCTGAAATGAAAGTTGTTGATCCTATACCATCCTCTCCTTGAACCTATGGCTCCACACCTTACTTGCCAAGACACCTTACCCCTATGAACTCACCACAGTGAGGATGGGCTAATGGTGTGTGGCCAGTCCTCCGACCTGACCCCTACCCTGCTGCCTTCCTCCACCACCCAGCTCTTCCACCTGCTTTATGGAAAATAGTCTTTCCAAACAAAAACAGCTATTATTGTCCAATTTGACACACATAGGGTAAACGGCTCTAAGAATGCATTTGGGGGGGTTGAGGTAGGGTCTCACTCTAGCCTAGGCTGACCTAGAATTCACTATGTAGTCTCAGGGAGGCTCAAACTCACGCAATCCCCCTACGTCTGCCTGCCTAGTGCTGGTATTTAAGGCATGTACCCCCACACCTGGCTAGGAATACATTTTGATGGAAAAATGATATCAAAGAAAACAATGACAACTTGCAGGCAACATCATCAGAGATGAAGGACGGGACGAGGAAGGAGAATAAGAGCCCAGTCTAACCTGACTCAGGACCTTCAGGAACTGATGTTGAGTGCTTGGCAGCTAGTCACAAAACTATGCATGCCAGAACACTCCTGCTCAGTACTGACCTAACAAGGTCCACAAGAAAACCAGAGTCACAGGGTGGCACTGATACAGGGCCCACTTCCATCCACTGGGGAACAAGCATCACAAAAGGCTGCCTAGATGAAGCCTTGAGCAAGAAAAAGGGTCTCACGAAGCAAATTTCAGCTCACTGTCTGATAGGAGAATGTTACTTCTTAATGAAGTGTGTCATCCCAGAGGTAACTTGCCATGGTTAACTTGTGGGGTGCTGTCCTCTGACAATGTTGGAGAGGTAGATGTGCTCCCTATCAAAGCTGAGAAAACACTAAATTAGTGTTTGCCGGATCTTCTTTCTGCTTTCCAGGATGCAGAAGCCAGTATCTGGCTAGAAAGACCATATAATGGATATGATCTTTATTTCCCTACACTAACTGATAGCTATCATCGCTAAATTTGTCATTCCCAGTGGCTTAACACACTTACATATAATGGTAACTTTATGTTCACATGTATCCCATATTATGCAAATGAGATAATGGGGGAATTATTGGTAAACAGGTGAGTAGAATACATGTGACATGGCACTCTCCTTTCAATTGAACTGGTAAATGTCCTCTCACACAAAACTAGACACTCTTCACACCAAGCACATGGACTGTGTTTTAACTAACAATCAGCCAGTCTTGTATTAATACATAACTCTCAGTTATATAATGATGGCATATCATGATACTGCCCTCGGATAGCTGCCTTTACCACTTATAAAATCATGATACTGTTATACGACTGTGACAATCATGTCCACAGGTAGCAGCAGTGGAAGTTTGAAACAAAGTCTTGAATAACCCTTCAAGATCCTAGATCTATGTGATTAAAAAGAATCTCAAACTTGCAAGTGAACTGTTACAATCTTTCATTTATAAAGTGATTCTTTCTAATAACTGAAGATTCCTAAATGCTTTCAAACCAATATGCACATATGCATGCCTGTGTATGTGCACACACATACACACACACACACACACACACACACAGAGAGAGAGAGAGAGAGATTTAAAAGCCTACCAGCCTGGTTTCAAATCTTTGTGCTCATTACAATGGCTTTATCCATTTCCCTAAAGCCTGAGGCCTTAAAGACTAGACATGAAAACAATTGCATTTTGAAATCTACGCTAATCCTGGCTGCAAAAAAAAAAAAAAAATGCTCCTTTGGGATCCCATGTCACTCCCATCAGCCTTGGAATTGACTTTCTTCTCCAATTACCTGTATGCCCACATCATCTACAGCTCCGTTTCTCTGTCCAGCCATTGGGACTGCCCACCACCATTCACACCTCCTCCATCATGTGGGTTATTGGGGTCTTGCTTTCATGTCTAGCTGGTAAGGTAGGGAATAGCAGGTTGGAATAGCAGGGAAAGCCAGTCCTCAGGACATGACAGAATCTAGCCTGACTTTGACAACTTCTGGGAAAGCACAAGCCCAGGGTACATCAGACCCAGGTGACAGCCTTCCTAATAAAGAAAACAGTTGTTAGATGGGCTGGAGGGATGGCTTAAGGTGTGTGCCTCCAAAGCCAAAGGACCCAGGTTTGGTTCTCCAGGACCCAGGTAAGCCAGATGCACAAGGTAGAGCATGTGTCTAGAGTTTGTTTGCAATGGCTAGAGACCCTGGCACTCCGGTTCTCTCTCTCTCTCCCTCTTTTGCTGTCAAATAAATAAATAAAAATATTTTTAAATTTTTTTAAAAAGAGAATAGTTGTTAGAGTAATTATTACGATGACATTGGCAAAGCCCAGATACCAAGAAGGTGACAGAAAAAAAGCCTCTCCAGACAGAGGTCAACTCCTCCCCTCCCTTCATCATCAGGACCATCAGCTCCCAAGCTGCTTTGAAAGTGCAGGCAGTGGGAAGATGGCATCTGAGAGGTTTCTAGCACATGCCATGAGGTAGGTGAGTGAAACCAGGGTCAGCTCCAAGGCATAGGTAGCTCCTCTCCACAATCTCCAGGGGAAGACAGAAGGCCCACTGGGGCTCCTGTGTAACAGAGACTCTTCTGGGCAAGCATGCTTAGGAATGGAAAGGTCCAGGTCTGCAGTCCTCTAGGCTCTGCCTGCTCCTTACAAGCAGGCCAAGGCCCATTGATTGCACAATACTCAGCTCTTAGCTGGGGCTGCCTTCCAGGCCGCAGCCGGCCTAACCCAACAGCTGCTCAACTTGGCTCTAGGCATTTATGGCTTTATTTTGAACAAATCTTGAACATTTTCATCTCATCTTTTTTCCCAACTTGACTCTGCAACTCAGAATTTGTTTTAAATTTTACGGTCTCTTCCCTGCCCCACCACCCTCCCTTTCTTACAGCTGTAGCATTGGAATCTGAGTTGAGATTTTGGGGGGGGCTACAGCAGATTTTGTGGTGCAAAAGGAAGTTTGCAGCAGGGAAGGAAAGGGGATACAGTGGAGGAGCTGGGAAGGGCAGTTTACTCACTGTTTGGATCCCTCAGAGCAAGCAAAAACCTAATCCCATGTAAATATTGAAGTGTATGGTAGAGTCAGCATTCAACAAACATTTACTGTGAATGGAGGCATTAGGAGAAGCTTAGGCCCTGCCTGAATTCCCATGAAATTTGTAAATATTTCTTTCATTTGTTCTCCATTTACAATTAGTTGCGGTCAGGCTGATCAAAGCCAGAAGAGGCCGGTTGCCTGTGAACCCGCATCCCTCACGACGACGTCCACAAAGCAGAATGAAATATGGAATATCAGGTTTCCACGGATGTATGAACTTGTAAAAAATCTGAAAGAATAGGCGGTTTTTCACACTGAGTAATGTGAAACATTTGGTGCAGATTGTAGGCCTCTGAAGAGGGGAAGAGAGAGCCCAAATCCATCAGGCAGTAAAACAGAGGCATGCCCAAGCAAATACCAGCCTCTTCCCCTGGCATCCAAGGATGTCACTGTCACATACTCTGAGCTCTCCAGGTGTCCTGGGGAAGAAGCCCCTCAGCTGCAGAGGGAGAAAGTGGTTTCCCAGGGTACCCTGGTTCCTCCCATCCCTCTCTCCTCTCCCTGTCTGGGTTTCCTCACTGATGGACTCTTATGTCCCCACCCCAGGCAAGCTCACAAGCTCTGTTAATGCAAGCATTTCCAACCAGACAGGTGTTAGAGTTAACTGAGCAAGTGCAGGCATGTGCCATTTACATGTTTCAGTCAACAAAAGCCACACACGCTAAGGTGGTCCCATAAGATCCTGTGGGTCCTTGCCATTCCCCCGGCAAGGCCACTGACGTCCTGGGCGCAGGAGGAGTTGGGGGGAAGCAGGGTCCTTGAGCAACAGGTGAGTGTGACGGGCAATGATGGAGGCAGTCTGATGGATAGCATGCTCTCATTTATTCAACAGGGGAGTGGGTTTATAAACACTTGAGAAAGGTTGAGAAGGCACATACAGACTATATGGCGATTGGATACATAGTTTATGGGTTGCTATCTAATTGGTTGAAAGGCAGAAGTGCAAGGGAGATAGGGGCGGGAAAAGCTACGTGACTTCAGAGTTGCGAGGGAGGAGCTGTAAGGAAGATAACAGAAGTGGCAGGAAAGACTACATGACTTCAGCCACATAAGGGTCTCTTGGGCAGTTAGCCACAAGGTCAGGAACTGTGGGGGGCAAAGCCTGATTTATGGAATGGTCAGATGCTTGGGGGATCGAAAAGGGGAAGACCTCACCAGTTCTGCCCACTCTGGGCAATGACAGGGCTCACTACAACCTTGCCCGAGGGCAGGAGGGCCAGTCACTGTCACCAGGGTGGGTTCCCAAGCTGCAGCCCCCACAGCCCAAGGTCCCTGGCCATGTCCACCAGCTTCCTCACAGTCCCAGCCCATTTTTAGCAATGCTCAACAAGATCCCAGCCATTGTAGTCTGTGTAAGTACTCTGCAATGTTTGCATAATCATGACATCACCTAAAGCCATGCTCCTCAGCATTCATTCCCAGTTTTCATTGTTAAACAATATAGAGTTGTACTTGGGGAAGATCATCCCACATCTTCGACACTAAGTAAATCACCCCAGCTGAAAACAGAGGTACATGCCAGCCATCACAGGGCCACGTAAGTTTGGTTGGCTCCCTTCCTCTCCTCCTCCTCCTTCTTATATTCTCTCTCACTTTCTGTCTCTCTCTCTCTCTCTCTCCCTCCTCCACCCCCTCCCCAATGCCTGTCACTGTCACTGGGGCTAAACCTCCTTTGTGACTATTTTAATCCTTTCCTGTGCCTTTTGCAGCTGTCAGGTCATAGCCTAGCTGGGTCTGAGATGGGGACATGGGGATTTAAGCATGTTTACAGGTTTTCACCTCCACAAATGCATAAGTTCATGAAACAATGTCTCTTCCTTTTTAGAAAACTGAGCAATGGCCAGTGCCACTGCTAGCATGGACGGACTAGGGAGATGGCTCAGCTGGTAAACAAGCACAGGGACCTGAATTTAATCCCCAGAACCTACTTAAAAATGCCAGGCATGGTGGTGCATGCTTGTAATCCCAGTGCTGGGAAGGCAGAGACAGGTGGACCTCTGGGGCTCACTGGCCAGCCAGTCTAGCCTACTGGGTTAGCTCCAAGTCATTGAGAGACCTTGTCACGGAAAGATGGATAGAGCATAAGGAATGACAGCTGAGGTTGTTCTCTGGCCTCCATTCATACATGCACACTCATACGCATGCACCTGTACAACACTCACACACACACACACACACACACACACACACACACACTTACACATGCACAGAGAAAAAGGGATACCACAGAAATTCACACAATGTGCAGAAGGAACTAGGCACTGTCATTCAGCACGGACTTCCCTCAGCAGGAACAAGCCCTGCTGCTCTCTCTCTTTCTCTGGAAAATGCAAACAATCCTCCCCTCCCCACAAAGGGCCAGCCTTCAACCTTCACTCCTCTCCAGATTTTCTGGTGGACGTGCTTTGTTCAAAGAACAAACGGACACCAAAAACACCAAGAGGGAGTGACGCTGAAACCCACAGGTAGAGAAAAATTGTGGGAAGGTAGAAGGGGAGGGGAGGGGAGGGGAGGGGAGGGGAGGAGGGGAGGGGAGGGGAGGGGAGGGGAGGGGAGGGAAGGGAAGGGAAGGGAAGGGAAGGGAAGGGAAGGGAAGGGAAGGGAAGGGAAGGGAAGGGAAGGGAAGGGAAAAGAGACTACTTTCGAGGGCTGGGGACTTGGGGCAAAGGTGCATGAACTAGCCCTGGAAAGAAGGGAGGGAAGTGGGCAAAGTGTCTCTGAAAACAGCCCCTCCCTTCACCGCTCCGAGCTCTTGACCCCTCTGCCCTCCACTCCTCTAGATCATCACCCTCATTCCCTCAATCAAAGCAGCAGAGGAAGAAGCAGGGGCCTGTCCAAACAGCAGTTGGCCTCAGGGCTACTGAGGGTCACCTTTGAACTGAAAGCCACTGTGTGAACAAGCTCTGCTTCTTTCAGAGTCTGCAGCTCAGTAGGTAGGAGCTGTCCTGGGCTCCTGCCACCAAGTGGAAGGAATGCTCCCCGGGCTCTGGAGAATGAGGAAACAGTCCGCAGGACTCCACATCCACGGATCCAAACAGAGAAAACAAGACTTAGACATTCAGTCTAGAAAAAAGGAATCATCCCAAGCCCCTCAGATTTACTGGGTATGGTAGAAGGGAGCAGCTTTAAACAGCCACATGCAGAGTCCCCAGACCTCCCAAAAATAAGCAGTGGTATCAAAATCACAGTTGAGAGATTTGGTTAGGAATGATTTGAAATGCAAAGAGTCAGGATTGTGCTCATGGGAAGATGAGCTGATAGATTGGAAAAGGACTGTGTTCTAAGGAAGGCGGCACTGGAGATAAAGCGAAAACCAAATTTGGCTTTGCAAATTTAGGCTGTTCAGATGTAAAACTTTCACAAGCTGTGGGAGATTGCAGTTCATGGCAATGCCATCAAGTTCCACACAAGCAGAGAAACTGCTGGGGTATTGTTTTTTAATAGTCATTGTATTAATCAACTTCTCATTTTTTTAAAATCAGTTTAAGGGAGGAAGGGTTTATGTCAGTTTACAGTTGGGAGAGAAAGTTCATCCTGATGAGAAAGCATTCCTCTTCTCATCAGGGAGGAAGCAGAGAGCCAGAGCAGCAAGGGGGGGGCTCAACTAGGAAACCCCAAGGCCCACCCCCAGCAATACTTAGAGGGACAAATAATATTAAAACAAAAAAAAAATAGCAGAGAGGGACTGAGAAGATGGCTCAGTGGATAAAGTGTTTGCCACACAAGGTTGAGGACATACACACACACACACACACACACACACACACACACACAGCACTTACACACATATGAAAAGGTAATCATGGGTCCAGGTAGGGTTTTCTCCCACTGGTCCAGGTGAAGACTGGAGACTTTCTGGAAACTGAAGCATGAGGTCTCCCAGCTACTCACCACCCTTAGTTCTTCAAATCCTCCTACTGCTGCATTTTCTCATGGGTTTCTCTTAAGTCACTGATGCTTTACCCCAAGACACCTCCTCTACCAAGGGCCTTGCACATACTAGGCAAGTACTCTACTACTGAGTTATAGCCCCAGCCCATATTTTCGTTTAAATTTTTGGATGTGTTTATTTCAATTAATTTTTTTTTTTTTTTGGTTTTTTCATTTTTCAGTTTTTCAAGGTAGGGTCTCACTCTAGCCCAGGCTGACCTGGAATTCACTATGTAATCTCAGGGTGGCCTCGAACTCATGGCGATCCTCCCACCTTTGCCTCCCGAATGCTGGGATTAAAGGCGTGCGCCACCACGCCTGGCTATTTCAGTTAAATTTTGCACCTAATACCTGTAATAACAGGACCTCCTTGCTTGTATATATTTTAGTCTCTAGTTATTTTTTGTCTGGTTTTGTATCCCTGTGTATTTTGATAGCATGCTGGACATCTTATATGGAAAAGCTAAGACATGGTAGTAAGTGCCCCAGGATGATGCTACTGACCTATGGAGAAGGAGTTAGTTTTGGGGTTTTGCAGCTGCTTAAGATGGAGGACCTCGCCATGATGCCAGCAGGATCAAGCTGGTTCCAGGTCTAGCTTTGTGAGGTCTGGTCTACAAGTTCCTTCATTCTTAGTGGGTAGTCTTCCAGGGCTGGATGGGGAGCCCAGCAGTTCATCAGGACAGTTTCTCTCAGTGACTGCCATGAGCTGCAGTTGGCTTGGAGATGTCAAAGCCTTTTACATTTTTTTTTTTTTTGAAGCTGCAATTACAAAAGATGAAAGCCATCCCAGAATGGTAAGCTCATTTCTCAATGACTTTCTCTTTCTCCAGATGTTTAAATTCTCACTGCCTGCAGACCACTTGACTATTTTGTACCTTCAAACATTTATTGTTGGTATTTTGTTCAGCTTTCCTGTGAGTGTTGGTCTGAGATCTGGTCACCAAATACTGGAAATTAAACTTGGGTTCTTTAGTCATTTATGCTGACAATGATACCTTTTAAAAATTATTTTAATTATAGTGGATATATAAAATTTGACTGTTTTATTAAATTAATTTTATGAAAAGTAACATGACCAAACTCTCTTCATAATTCTAGCTATTTATTTACCAATTCCTTATAGCTCTCGTATATACCCTAGCTTTTCCTATTATCTGGGGATTAAATTTCACTTTCTTTCTTTACAAAGCTGATGAAAGTTTAATGTCCTTTTCTTTTCTTATGTTGGTTGCAAATGCCAACATAATTGAATGTATATTGTGACAATGACAACTTTACATCGTTTGAAAGCTTAAATAAAATGTTTTTAGATAAAGGCTTAACATTCCTAAAATTTGAAATATATTATGAATTATTTAATCAAAACTGCATGGTACTGACATTAAAAAAGACACAAAGACCCACAGAACAGACCAACTTATTTTTTTCACAAAAAGGGGGCAAATACACATAATAACAAATGATTTTTTTTGAATGGCTGCCATGGGAAAAACCAGATCACACCTGTAAAAAATGAAATTGGACCTTTATCTCACTTCCTATATAAAAATCAACACATAACACAATGGAGACAAAGTACAGGAATTGAACCAATGAGTCAAAACCAATGAGAAAATGGAAAAATCTTCCATGCTCATAGATTAGAAGAATTAATATCCAGAAAATGACCATCCTACCAAAAACAATATACAGATTTAATGCATTCTCAGTTAAAATTCTAGCACCATTCTTCACAGAAATAGAGCAATGTCAAAACTCATATAGAAGTACAATAAATCCTGGATGGCTAAAAATGCCCTCAGCAAGGAGATATCACCATACTTGATTTCCAGATATGCTATAAAGCCATAGTAATAAAAGCAGTATGGCACTGGCACAAAAATAGACACCTGGATCAATGGAATCGAATAAGAGATCCGGGTTTAAGTTCTAATAACCACACCCACCTGATCGTTGACAAAGAGACCAAAAACATACACTGGAGAAAACAACAAATTCAATAAATGGTGCTGGAGACACTGGATAACTTCAGGTAGAAGAATGAATCTGGACCCTCTTCTCTCACTTCACACAAAAATCAACTCCACATGGATCAAGTACACTAATATAAGGCCTGAAACTGTGGAAAAAAGAAAAAAAAGAAGAAGAAGAAGGAGGAGGAGGAGGAGGAGGAGGAGGAGGAGGAGGAGAAGAAGAAGAAATAAGAACACTCCAAAATATAGGCTAAGGGAAAGACTTTCTGAATAAAACTCAAGTAGCACAGGGAATTAGACAAACATTCAACCACTGGAATCTCATGAAATGAAAAAGCTAAGAAAATCATCAAGAAAGTCAGTACACAAACTACAGAATGGGAGAAAAATCCTCATTTGCTATACTTCTAAGCCAAGTTTACTATCGGGAATATTCAAAGAACTCAAAAAACTACTTTAAAAAATCAATCAAGGGCTGGAGAGATGGCTCACCATTTAAGGTGCTTGCCTTCCAAACCTAAGGACCCACATTGTACTCTCCAGAGTAGCTAGACACACAAAGGTAAGGCAAGTGCACGGTCGCACATGCCCAATAGGTGGCACAAGCTTCCGGATTGCAGTGGCTGAGTCCCTGGTGTCCCAATATTCATTCTCTCTCTCTCTCTCTCTCTCTCTCTCTCCAAAATAAAAAAAAAATCAACAACAGTCAAAAATGAGATATGGAACTGAACAGAGAGTTCCCCAAAAAAATCAAATGACCAATAAATATATAAAAAGATGTTTGACATCTTTAGCCATCAGGGAAATGAAAATTAAAATGACTTTGAAATTCCATCTCACTGTAGTCAGAATGGTAATCATCAGAAAATCAAATGACAACACTTTCTGGTAAGGGTGTGGAGAAGGAGGAACTCTTACCCACTGTTGGTGGGAGTGCTAACTTATATTACCACTATGGAAATCAGTATAGAGGCTTCTCAAAAATCTAAAAACAGACCTACCATTTGGCCCAGCTATATCACACTTTACTGCAGATACTTGCTCAGCTGTGTTTGTTGCGGCTATTTACAATACCTAGGAATTGGAATCAACCCAGATGCCAATCAACTGATGAATGAATAATGAAGATGTGGTACCTATTTAAAATGGAGTTCTATTTAGTAGTAAGGAAAAAAGAAATTGTGAATTTCACAGGAAAATGGATGGATCTGGGGAAAACGTATTATGTAAGGTAAGCCAGGCTCTGAAAAGCAAATGTTGCATGTTTTCTCTCATATGTGGATCTTTTTTTTTCTTAAAACTTTTGCTTGACAACCTCCATACATATAAACATGATAGCATGATCATAATCTCCTCCCACTACCATCCTTTTTTCCCCACTCCAGAAACCCTTCTTTCTAACTAGTCTCTTCTATTTTTTCCCCCTGATGTAGGGTCTCACTCTAGCTCAGGCTGACCTGGACCTTACTCTGTCATTCCATGCTGACCTCAAACTCACAGGGATCCTCCTACCTCTGCCTCCTGAGTGCAAGATTAAAGGCATGTGACACCACACCCCAGCCTCTCTTCTATTTTGATGTCATTATTCGTCTGTCTTCTGTTATGCAGGTCTTGTGTAGGCTGCCTCAGCCACTTTGAGGTCATGAATACCAAAGCCATGGTGGCACATGCCTTTAATCCCAGCACTCCAGGAGCAGAGGGAGGGGGAACACCAGAGGGAGGAGCAGAGGGAGGAGGCAACTACATAATGAATTCCAGGCCAGCCTGAGCTAGAGTGAGACCCTACCTCGAAAAAAAAAAAAAAAAAAAAAAAAAAAGCCACCTTGTCCAGTTTGCTGTTTGAGACAGGGTCTGTAACTGAACCTGCAGCTCACCAATTCATCTAGACTAGCTGGCCAGCAAGCCCCACGGATCCTCTTGTTTCTACTTTCCCAGTGATGGTATATTACAGGCGCATGCTGCCACACCCAACTTTTTTATATGGGTGCTAGGAATCCAGCTCTTTCTCATGCTTGAACAGCACCTTATTAAGCCATCTCCCCCGCTCCAATCTTTTCTAATGTCTGTTCTGGACCATCCAGATATGAAAGCCCCAAGATATTTCACTCACATCTACATAAAGTGCCATTAAACCTTCTTTCCCTATTAACTGGTTGAGCCTCTTCACTCATGTATGGAAAATTTAGCACCTCCAATATTTACTAACTTGCTCAGGTACCCATAGGCCACCCATAGCCCAGGAAAGACCTCCCCAAATCAAAACCCTTGGTTCTCACAGGGCCACCTCTGTGAAATATTTCTTGGCATGTAGATGCATACGCATGTTTGTACATGCATGTGTGGAAGCCAGAGATTGATACTGTTGCCTTCTTAAGTCTCCTTATCTTCTGAGGTAGACTCTCACGTGAGCTCAGAGCTCATGGATTCTTCCAGTATAGCTAGTCAACTTGCTCCAGGAATTCCATGCCCACCAGGCATTACATAGGTCATAGGTGTGGGGGATCTGAACTCTGATCCTCACTTACATGGCAAGCACTTTATCCACTGGGCTATTCATCTGTTTTCCATTTATTTGTGCACATGTCTGTATGGGTATACCAGGGTCTCTTGCCACTGCAAATGAATGCCTGTTAAGCTTTATGTGGGTGGCCTGGGAATTGAATCCAGGACAGCTAGTTTTGCAGTCAAGTGCCTTTAACTGCTGAACCATCTCCTCAGCCCCAAGATTCTTAAGCCACAGGTTTCTTTAACTCACAGCATGAACACTGTCCTTCATTGGATCATCTCAAGTATTGTCTGGCAACATTTCTGGGTGGTTCTTTAGTGTTCACGGCACTTTTCATGTCCCAGTCAGGTTTTAAACAACTGGGGGGTCTTCTTTGTATTTTCTGGCTCACAGTATCTGTCCAACCGTCCCCAGTGAGTTCTTTAAAGAGGCAAAACAGTGGTTTTGCTCACAGCAGAGGGCAGGTGGACTGAATGAGCACCCTGGCAAAGCTTCTGCACATACGGATGCTAAGAGGGTAACAGAGGCCTCATCTCCACAATTCTCCTTCCTTGAGGACAAGGCTGGATTGTAGAGTTTTGCCATTTCACAGCATCCAGGCAGAACCTTTGCTCTTGACACTGCATCTTCTGAAGGGACTTTTACTTAGTGGGAAAGCCAATAACTCCTGAACAGGTTTTGTTGCTCCTGGGCTACCAGAGAGGTCAGCGGTTTTACCCTGGACCAAGATAGTGGATCGTGTAGCAGACATGAGCAGACTGGATCATGTAGCGCACATGAGCAAGCTCTCTGGAAGGATGTCAGGAGGAATGGGATGATTTGATTGGGAAGCAAATAGACTGGGAAGGCTGACCCAGTCTCTTATTTACCCTATTTCCTGTTGCTTTTGCTCTGATGGTAGCCCCTCCTTGGACTCATACTGCCATCCAGAGACGTGCACAGTCAGCACACCAAAGCATGGGTCCTTCCACATTCCACCATATGAATTCCAGGCACTCTTGTGATGGGAAGAGGTTCCAGATTAGCTGTGGACAAGACAAGCTAAGGATGTGGCCACTGAGGGCTAGCAAATACTATGAGCCCAGAGCTTATAATGTGCACATCTCCCACTGCCTCTTGGTCCCAGGCATCCATCTCCCAGCACATTTCACAATGAGAAACACCTGCTGCTTCTCAGCAAAGCTCTGTGCCTGGAATTCAAGGCCCTTAGTAAGTGGCTCTTCATCATTTAAAAGAGTCACACCCACACCAAAAGTGCCTGCTGTGTCCAAACAGGGGAACTTCACATCTGGGTTTAAGACCATCTGACCTCTGTTCATAATGGCCACCTGCCTCCTTCCACCTCATTCACAGGGTGCAGCTATAGCATTACCTTCAAGAAACTACCCCTTACATGGATTTCACATTTGCATGGATCAATAGTAACCAATCTTCTATAATCGGTTTTATGTTGTCTTTTCTTATGGGGTAAATGGCACATCTCTACACAATCCTTAAGGCAGAGATTATGTCCTTTGCATCCCTCATGACAGCTCATGTAAAGAGATGACCTGGCAAAGATCAGGCACGTGTGGATGGATCAAATAGTCTCCACTGGTCAAGTCACAAGCTCTTCTTCTCACTTTCCTCTGGAATGGGCTTGAAGGGAGAGCTGACTAGCTCGCCTGAGAGGTCAGGTCATACTTGCCACTGAAAAACAAGATATCCAGAATAGCGGAGCTCTCTTGAGTACCTTCTCTTGAGCCATATTTCTCAGCTGTAAAATGGCAATGATACTTGCTCTCCTCAACCACAGACTCAATATGAGGATCACAGAGATAATGTAAAGGCAAGTGCATTGAAAACACTGAACAGACAGCAACTGTATGATCACTTGTTAACAGCTCAGACAGGACCCAACCTTTGGGCCTAGAGTGAAGGTGGCATTTATTTCCTCTGTTGGGATAGAAACAAAGGAAAAGGTGGATGTGGCCTGGAGACTGGGGCTGGAAGAGCTGGGCAGTCATTCTCACAGGCTTCTCTGTGTCCACATCCTGCACTTAATGAAGGGTGTGGGCAAGAGTCAATCCCTTTGTAGTAGCAGCTTGGTATCCATGGAGGCACAAGGAGTTGTGTGCTGGGATTCACGAAGAGGAAGGGGAAGCAGGTGCCCTGAGTGAGGGGACATGGCTGGGTGGTTGACCCCATACCCAATGCCTGCCCAGTAAGGACAATTTTCACAAGGCCTAGATGTTGTGACTCTCCTCTAAGGAAAAGCCTCAGGGGCCTAGAAGCATCACTCGGTCCTATGGCTGGTCCCTTAAATGTCCATCTCAAACTGTGACTCTTCACCGCCTGTCCGCTTATCTTCTGGACTGTTGCACAGGTGGGTATGGTTAGCTGGCATGGGAGGTTCATCACTGGCAGGGCTGGTGACCCCAGGAATAGTGGGCAGGTCCCTTGGGGCTTCTTGGCCACAGGGCTCAGAGTCTGGCTGCTGCAGCTGCCAAACCAGACATGGCTCTTGGGCACCACCGCCACCCTACTGGGACCCTCCAAGCACCTCCTCAGCCCAGCACCAGGTGTCCCCGGCCCTCATATGTGGATCTTAACATCAAATGGTTTGACTTGTTTGCAAGCTGTGGTGAACATCAGTAGTACTGAACAAGAAAGTAGAATGAGGCTTGGAGAGAGGAGAAGTGGGAGGGATCAGAGAAGGGGATAGTACACAGATAAGAGGAAGCAAAGAATACAGGGGGTGGAAAGGTCTATGTGAGGACTAGGAAAAGGGGAAAGGGGAGATGGAGGGATATGAAAAACTGAGAACAGTATGAATCAGTACTATAGAAACCCGCTTCTTTGTTAGCTAATTAAAAGATACACAACTCTCTTCAAAAGATAAAGAAAGAGAGAGTTGAGGTGGAAGTACCCTGCTAGAATGGAGAAAGTTTTACCCTAAAACCATACTTAGTTATTGGTAAATTCCAGTAACAGAATTGAGTTATCCTCCCACAATGAGCTGTTGGTCAGGAAGGCTCATGAGACCCACAAAATTATGCAGGCCTTTGCCAAACCTCTTAGTTACCCACAAGAACTAGATGATAAGACCCTAGTGCTGAAGACACCACAGGCTGTAGTCACAGAACATAGAGAAACCAAACTGGAACTGAGATGGAACTCATCTTCCTGCTGGCTAGCTGTCATAGTGCACTATGTGAGCTGCTGGGGGATATAATTTATCAATAGTCTGAACAAGCATTAGATGCTGCAAGCTACAAAAGTCAACAAGCCAGGCAAGATATACCCACCATTGTGTGCAATAATGACACATAAGTTATGGGGACAATCAACTGCTATCTGATTGGATATGAGGCTCGCTCAATGAGAGGAAATTCATGCGAGACAATGGGAACTAAATCAAAAGCCTATGACTTAGAACCCCATAGACCCTATAGGAATGCTTCCACTGTTCTTTGGGTATAAATTGAGTTTATGCCCATCAAAAAGTATTCATAATGTCTATAGTTACCCACTTTGATCAATGCTGCTGTCACTCTTGGTTAGAGAATCTGCTTTTTTCACATGGAGGAAAATACTGAGTAGACCCAAGGACCATCTGTATGACAAGAAATAAAGCTCACTGACTAAAGTGAGCTGCACCATCTCTATCACATCTTCCAGGGCTCAGAAAACATTACCACTAAAGTGGTGGGTTAAATATGAATGCCACCTCAGCTAGCCTGATAACCACTGCCATAGGAGATGGTGGTAGATGCTGTGGAAACTCAAAGCTCATCAAAGCAAAAATAAGATGCTGCAGAGAGCTCAACATTAAAGCATATTTATAACACACCCTCCAAGGCTCAGGGAACATCGTGGAAGAGGGGGGCAGAAAGAATGTAAGTGCCACACAGTGGGAAAGCATACTGTGAGGCATTGTTTCCCTAACCACCCACAGAAATTGACAGTTGTATTTATGACCTCATAGTGATGACCTGATTACCAATACCCCCACTGAGTAGGGCTCTAAGGGGAGAGGGGACAAAATAGGATAACATGATGAGAAATCAACCAATGTGCAGGATATATTAAATTTCACAAAAAACTAAAGATCATGGTATCCACTGTGGGGCATGAAGGCCTCAGTTAGTCTCTGTGAGGTGGCCTGGGAACCATGTATTAGGGTATTACTACCCAATCTATGGTTCTTACAATCTTTGCACCTTCTCTTCTGCCATGTTCCCTGAGCCATGGCAGACCTATTGGCAGTCTCATTTAGAGTTGAGTTCTTTGTAGCTTCTGGATTTCTGCCTTGATAGATTGTGATTGATCACTGTGTCTGACACCATTACCCTAGAGATAGTTTTCAGGCTAGCAATAAGAGCAGTATTCATGTTGCTGCTTCCTCTGCAATTTCTGCTGGGCACCAGCAGATATGGCAGAGGTGGTGCATCTCGTGATGGGTAGTTGGATATCTTCTCTTTTCAATCAAGGATCACAAGGGAGGGCTCCAAGGGTGGCTGGTGGCCAGGGCAAGGGGACTGAAGAGTATAACCTGTTATAAACAAAACGAAATTTTAAAAAAGGAATTACAAGAACTAGGGAAATAAACTAAACATCAGCAACATATAATTCTCAACAGAAGTAATCAAATGGTTAATAAATATTTTTTAAACAACACCCTTAGTCCTCAGGGAAATGCAAACTAAAAATACTCTGAAATTCCATCTCACTCCAGTAAGAAAAGCTAGCATCACAAAGACAAATGACAACAAATCTGGCCAGGGTTTGGTAAAAGAAGAAACCTTATTTACAGATAGTGGGAGTTAGTGTGGAAATTAGTGTGGCTGGTCCTCAAAGATCAGAAATAGAACTACCATATGACCCAGCTATACCACTGGACATATACCTGAGAAGTGCACACTTTACAACAGAGGTACTGGTTCATTCATGTTTACTGTTGCTCTATTCACAACAGCTAGGAAATTCAATTACACTAGAGCCCCATAAACTGATGAAAGTATAATGAGGGTGTGGTCCATATATACCATGGAGTTTATTCAACTGTGAAGAAAAATGAAATTCCAGGGGAGAGCTATGTAATGTTTCCCTTATTTTTTTACACACTCTGTTGTTTTTTTCCTTGACTCTTCAATCCAGCTTTCCTTTGTTGAATTTTCTTCACCTGTGGTTTACTTGACCTCTGAATACTTTGCTGGAAAGATGATGTGCTCGGATAATTAGCAAAAATTCCTTAATCTTTTTCTTGTTGCTATAACAAAATACCTGAGACAACATAATTTATAAAGCAGTTTATTGGCTCAGGGGTCTAAGGACTAAGAAGTCTAAGGGTGTTGCACCTTCATTGGCTCAACATCTGTTGAAAGCCTTCCAGATGTATCATAAACTGGTGAAAATAGCATGGAAAGCTCAGTTCTCACTAACTCTTATTATACAGCCATCAGTACCATCATAGTGGCCCAACTCTTTCTTTAGTCCTCATTATTATCCAAAGATCCTCTCGACAAATGCCACCCATGCAATGTCAACATGAGCTTTAGAAGGGGCAAAACTCCCAACTGTTGCAAACCTTTATACTTGTACATTTTCTCTACACTTGTGAAAGTCTCCTAACATTTCATTCCTGGAGAGTTTAGGAAGTTAGCTAGCAATCTTGTGCACTCCTGTCATCGGCAGGGGGACTCATGATATCATTCATGCTCTATTAAATGACTAGCAATCATGTCACGCCATAACTTGTAAAAGGACACTGCTTTCAGAAATTTAATCACATATGATTCTTACTCATTTGGAGTCCCCACCATCTGAACAAGGGATCCCCATATCTACCTGTGCATTGTGGAGAGTGTAACAACCACTGATGCCCAAGTCCTACTCCAAAAGAATCTGATTGGACTGAGCTGGAGTGGGGCTGGAGTGATATTTGAATGTGCACCCAAAGCTGAGATCCTTAGCACACTGCCTACTCTCTAGTTCATGTCAGCATAGCAGTTAACTCACTTCACTGCTCCTATGAGATCCACCAGGATCTAGTGAAAATGCTGACTCTGATTCACTAGGGTCTGGAATAGGGAGCTGGAATTGTATATTTCTAACAAAGTTTTGGCTAATGTTGACGCCATGGCGCACTGTGAGCAGTAAGAGAGCAGAGATCCTTCCTCAAGTGGAGCACAGAGCTCACAGTAACCAACACACAGCGTGAACTTACTAGATCAAATATCTTTCACCCATAAATTTGACATACTCTCCAATATCCTTTCTAAACTACCTTCAGCCTTTGCTGGGGTCCTCAGTTGTTTCAGCATTCACCCTGACTCTGTGTGTCCACGTTCCTGTGATTTGTCAGTTTTCTGGTTTTGTAAAATGAGTGAGTGCATGATGCTTGCTTGCTTTGCTTATCTCTTGGCATGATCTTCTTACTCGTGTATTTTTTTGTCTTAGGTGGTAGATTTTGGTCAACGAGCCACTCATTTTGAAGTCAGCTGAGTGGGTCCAGATGGAAGAGTGCAATTAGAATATATATACCTGTGAATGCCCAAACACACATCTGATGTACCTAAGTGTCACCATTTTACACAGACACGTTGCTTTGTCACAAACCCCTGTCCTCGCTATGACTTCAGAGCTCAGAGAAATGAAAAGCAGCTTCTCTCTTCTTTACAAGAAGGCTGAGATATTAGGTGAGCTGTCTCCACCTAAGCCCCGGCTCTTCTGAATTAAATTCTATCATGAATAAACCTCACATCTAAGCCTTCTTTCTCCTACCCCAGGTTTTGGGTGACCCTTCTCACCAACATCATCATTTGGCTTCAGGAGTATGTATATAGCTGAATGCTTGCAGCCAGTATATTTAAAGATCTTTGGATCTGGAGCTACAGGGTTATGAGGTATTCACTGAGGGAACCCAAGAGTCATTAAGGAAAGCAGGATTTCCAGCACAGCCACGTGCCCAGTGTGTGATCATGTCCAGTTATTTGATTCCTCAGAACTTCATTTTCCTTATCTGCAACAGGGTGCTAATCCTACCTTCCCCACAGGGCTGCTGTAAAAGTTACACGAGATGCACATGAAGTCCCCACAGAGTACCCTGGACTTAACACTGGCTCAGTCAAGATTAGTAACCCCCATTAGAAGTCTAAATAAGTCCAATCTGGGATATTTAAAGCCTTATTTAGATTTTCCATGAATTCTAATAGACCCCTTAAGGCAGAGTGCATAGGGTGCTTAGAACCTCCACTTCTGGCCTGTGTCTACTATTTATAAAGCTCTGAACCATACCATAACCCTCCATTAGATTAATCCACTATTCTACCTAAACAAATTAAATAAATGAGTGAATAAGAGAGAGAAATTTTCCTCTCCTTTGATCGATCTTTTTTTCTTGTGTGTTAGTGTGACACACACAAGAGTGTTTAATTAGGGTTGCCTATGTGGGCAGGGGAGAGGGATTATTTACCAGAGCATGTGGGTCCTAAGAAAGAGAGCGGATAGGGAGGGAGGGATGGAAGGGGAAAAGAAAAAAGAGCAAAAAGAAAGTGCCTCCTTGTCTTCAGTTTATGCTAACCCCAAGTCAAGCTCTAGATGTGGACATCAAATTGCTCCAGCAGATGCCACTCTCCTTTACAGTTTTGTTTTTCTAAGTCTGAAGAGCTGGCTGCTGTGAGAAGCTGGGGAGGAGACTAAAAGCATGGTAGACGTGGAGCCTGGGCTTTGCCCCTTCTGTGAGGAAAGGGATGAGAGAAGCTGGAAAACTGCAGTGGGGAGGTATACAGATGCAGGAAAACCTGCAACTCTGTGCCCCCACTCATCTTGGAGGACTCTGGATGGGTCTGCATGGGTGTGGGGAACCCCAAAGCCATGCCCTGCTCAGCTCTGTGACAACATTGACTACTCAAGCTCATTTGACACCCAGCCAAAAACTCCAGTACGCTCATCACAATGGCTGGAAGAAGTCCAAGTGCACAGGACCATGCTGGGTGGATGAAGACCCTTGGAGCCACCCTGGCTTTGTTACCTGCACCAGACCACATGTATGTTTGATTAGGTTAGTGCATGAAGGCAGAGAGGAGGGAATAGTAATTTTCAGTCTTTCATGGAAAATTAATGTCCCTATTTCTTTCTATAAGCAGAATCCTTTATGCAAGCCACACAAAAATTCACTTTGACAGAAAGCAAACCCACTGCTGGGACTCCCCTCTGTTCAGTCCTTTGGTATACTTAGCCATGCACACTTTTAAAGTCAAAAGTGCTGTGAGAACTTAACTGCTGGTCCTAATAAATACCTACTGTGCTGAAAATTGTCTTTATGAGCCAAAACTCAAGATTTCTAATTTGGCAAGAATATATTTTTATTTGTGAGATTTAGATTCAAAAATGAAACATTTAGTTACCTTTTTAATAGATTTTTCCTTCCCTGCCTCAAAACAAATTATACAAAGGCTAAAAAGATAGGCCAGCTAGCAAAGTGCTTGTCTTCCAAGCTTAAGAACCTGAGTGGGATCCCCAGAATCCATGTAAAAATGCACAGTGTAGTGGCTCATGCTGGAGAGGAAAAAACAGGAGGGCCCTTGGTGCTCACTGGTTAGTCAGCCTAGCATAATTGGCAAGTTCCAGGCTGTTGGGCATTGCTAAAAATGGTCTGGGACTGTGAGAAAGCTGGCCTGGGCTGTTGGACATGGCCAGGGACCTTGGGCTATGGGGGTTGCAGCTGGCCTTATTGTCAGGAACCCACTCTAGTGATGGTGACTGGCCCTCCCTGCCCTTGGGCAAAGTTGTACTGTGCCCTGTCATTGCCCAGAGTGTGCAGCACTGGTGAGGCCCTCTGCCTCCCCCAATCCCAAAAGCATCTGACCATTCCATAGTCAGGCTTTGCCCACCCCCTAAAATCCTGACCTTGTGGCTAGCTGCCCAAAAGACCCTTATGTGCCTGAAGTCAGTAGCTTCTCCCACCATTTCTGTTATCTCCCTTGCAGCTCCTCCCTTGCAACTCTAAAGTCATGTAACTTTTCCTGACACTATCTCTCTTGCACTTCTGCCTTTCAACCAATTAGATAGCAACCCATAAACTATGTATCCAATTGCTATATAGTCTGTATGTGCCTTCTCAACCTTTCTCAAGTGTTTATAAACCCACTCCCCTATTGAATAAAGGAGAGCAAGGACCCACACCAGGCCAATTAGAGCTTATCTCAAATAGATGATAAATGATGACAGATGTTAGATAGATGATAGGAAGATATATAAATAATAAATAGATGATAGATAGATAGATAGATATAGATAGATAGATAGATAGATAGATAGATAGATAGATAGATAGAGATAGATAGATGAATATAGCATTACTGAAAATGACAACCAATGTTGTACTCTGGCCTCCACATGCACACACAAACATGCCATGCATACACACAAAATTCACATGAAATTATCATTTTGACCATTCAGAAATAAATGATACTCTGATTATAGTTCTGCAGGCCAGCAGCCCTCCCGTGTGGCTTCAGAGTAGTCATTTGGCAAACATACTGTTAATATGGGTAGACAAGGAGCACAAATCTACAGCAGATGGGAAGAAAGCCACAAACTGTGTGGATTTTGTTGCTTAAGGAGGGGACCACCTCCCATGTGCCTGTGCACCTGAGACATAAGACACATACATGTCTGAGGAACAAGGAGAAAGCAGTATACATTTCTATTTGGTCTGGGCAAAGATTTTATTTTGGTCTGTATTCTCAAGCTGGTAAAATATCATTATCTCATTCAAATGAACAAAATATACATTATTGATTCCTCACAAATAAAAATTAAATTTTTTTATTTTTTACTTTTTTTTACTCACATATCATTTTTTATTACCAACTTTTATATTTACAGACAGTAAACCATAATATTTCCCTCCCCTCCCCTCTTTCCCCTTCACAACACCACTGTCCATCATATCCCCTCCCTCTCTCTGTTAGTCTTTTATTTTGATGTCATCATATTTTTCTCCTATTAGGAGGGCCTCGTGAAGGTATTGCTAGGCACTGTGAGGTCATAAATATCAAGGCCAATTTCTGTATGGACAGTTGCATTGTAAGGAGTGGTACCCTTCCTTTGGCTCTTACATTCTTTCTACCACCTCTTCGCAATGAACCCTGAGCCTTGGAGGCTGTGATAGAGATGTTTCAGTGTTGGACATTCCTCGGTCCCTTCTTCTCAGTACTGTGTTAACTTTGGGATTATTGCAGTGGTTAAAAATTTTTATGCAAATCATGAGATTTTCCATTTTATTCAGGATTATAGGGTATGTGGTGGCTTGAATATAAGTAGTTCTCCATAGCCTCATGTGTTTGTGATTAAGCCTCATACTTGATCCCCAGCTGGTAGAACCTTTGGAAGTTGGTAGCTTGCTGGAGGAGGTGTATTACTGGAGGCAGGCCTTGGGACTTTATAGTCCAGCACCCTTGTTAGGACTAGCTAGAACACTCTTGCTGTTGTCTTCTAGGTGACATGACAAAATATGACACTTGGTGTCTGCTCTGCCATTTTTCACAACCATCATAAATCTTCCCCTTGAGACTATAAACTGAAATAAACCCTCTCCTTCCATGAGCTGTTCTGGTTGGGTATTTTATCCCAGCAACAAGAAGGTAACCACAACATAAGAGGTGTAACTTGTTGTATCTAAAATAGGTAGAACCTGAATGTTCATTCCTAGAGGGTAGGGAGGGCTGGGATAAAGACGAAGGATGCTGGGGACACAACCTATAATCATCTGGGAAGATAGAGTCCAGGGGCCAACACACCCATGATACTGTCAGGGGATAAGACAGAACCACAGTGGCACTACATGGGACACACACACACACCAAAAAAAAAAAAAAAAAAAAAAAAAAAAAAACATATATCCCAGGTCATCTGACCTACTAGAAGGACCTTGATATCTGTCTTTTATGTCAGTCTTTAGCCCTTTTTCATCACAGAGGTCAAAAAGCCATGGTGGTGACAAAGGAACACCAAAACCATCTCACAAACTCAGCTTATGTTTTCTAGTTTTTCTAGGAGGCTCTGAGGAGATTTCTCAGTGGGTAAGGCCACTTGCTATGCAAGCATGAGGGATTGAGTCTGATCCTCAGCACCCACATAAAAAATGAAGCATGGCACAACTCCAGAGCTAAGAGAAGCAGAGACTGGGGCATGACTGGGACTTCCCTGTTAGCCAGCCTAGCTGAAAAGTAAGGAGCTCCAGGTTCAGTGAGAGATACCATCTTAAGGAAGCAAGGTTGAAGAGTCGCAGAAGACACCCAATATCTTTTTTTTATTTTTACTTTTTTTGTTAGTTATGTATATAGTGTGTATACAACCTGATGGTACCATCGTTAGACTTCTCCCTGTCCTCCCTCCATGGAGATTGTGGGTTTTGCTTTGTGGGGGTAGCCATCAGTTATGGGGGAGAGGCAATGTCTCTGTGCATAATGACCCAACTCATGGATCTAACAATCTTTCCATCCCCTCTTCTGTGAATTTCCCTGAGCCATGTTGGGTTCATTTTAGGTCTATTTCAGTGATGAGGTCTTGGGAGTCTCTGTGTCTCTGGATATCTGATTTAGCAAGAGTTTAGTGTTCTCTGTGTCTATCTCATTCACCCTTGTGCTGATACCAGGTTCATTGAGAAAGCAGCACTCTTGCTCACTTCCCCAATAACTCTATGGCTTCAGCTAGTGCCTTGGTGAGTTGTGATAGGTTGATTCTCTCGTCAGGTTCTGCATCCATCTGAAAATTTTCTAGTAACAGTCTATTAAGTGTGTGTTTGTCATTTGTATTTGTTCCTCTGAGAACTCCCTATGCAGTTCACTGCCTCATATTGTGAGTGGATTGTTTGACTTTTTATTGTTTAGGTTTTTGAGTTCTTTGTAGATTTTAGAAATTAGTACTCTGTGTGATCTGTATCCAGCAAAAATTTTCTCCCATTCTTTAGGTAATGTATTGGCTCTGCTTATATGTTTGTCTGTGAAAAAGCTTTACAGCTTCCTGAGATCCCAATGGTGGAGTGATTGTTTAATTTCCTGTGCTACTGGGGTTTTGTTCAGGAAGTCTTTTCCCACTCCTGTATCATGGAAAGTTGCTCCTACTTTTTCTTCCAGTAGTAGCAGATTTTCCATGCTTATATTGAGGTCTTTGATCCATTTGGACTTGATTTTTGTGCATGGCGAAATGTGTAGATCGAATTTCATATTCTTGCATATGGTTATCCAGTTTTCCAGCACCATTTGTTAAAGATGCTGTCTTTTTTCAGTCTACATTGCTACTACCTTTGTCAAATATCAAGTAGCTGTAGTTACTTGACCCAAAGTTTTGGTCCTCAATTCTGTTCCATTGATCTATAATCCTATTTTCATGCCAGTACCATGTTGTTTTTATTACTATGGCTTTGTAATATAGCTTTAGATCAGGTATGGTGATACCTCCAGAGGTGTTTCTTTTGTTGAGGATATGCTTGGTATCTGAGGCCTTCTGCCATTCCATATGAATTTTGAGATCATTTTTTCTATCTCTGTGAAGAAAGATGTTGGGATTTTTAATGGTGTTGTATTAAATCTGTATATTGCTTTTGGTAAGACTGCCATTTTCACCATGTTAATGCTCCCTATCCAGTAGCATGGTAGGTCTTTCCATTTTCTCAAGTCCTCCTCAATTTCTTTCTTGAGTGTTTTTATATTTTTCATTGTAAAGGTCTTTCACCTTTATTCCAAGGTACTTTATTTTTTTGATGCTATTGAAAATGGGACAATGTCAGTTATTTCTTTCTCTGTATCTTTGTCTTTTGCATATGGAAAGGCTACTGATTTTGTGCATTGATTTTGTATCGTGCTACTTTATTGAAGGAGTTAATCACTTTTAAGAGTTTTGAAATGGAGGTTCTTGGGTCACTTATGTATAGAATCATGTTGCCTGAAAATAGGGCTAACTTAACTTCTCCCTTTCCAATTTGTATCCCTTCTATTTCTTTCTCCTGTCTTGTTGCTTGAGCTAGGACTTCCAGTACTATGTTGAAGAGAAGAGGTGAGAGTGGACAACCCTGTCTTGTTCCTGATCTCAATGGGAATTATTTCAGTCTATCCCCACTAAGTATCCATGCCAATTCTCCCCAATGTTTTAATCATGAAGTGATGATGTATTTTGTCAAAGGCCTTTTCTGCATCTATCAAAATCATCATGTGGTTTTTGTGTTTGAGTCTCAGATTTCCATATGTTGAACCATCTCTGCATTCCTGGGATGAAGCCTACTTGAGCCTGGTGGATAATGCTTTTGATGTGCTGTTGAATTCAGTTTGCAAGGATTTTATTCAGGATCTTTGCATCTAAGTTTATCAGGGAAGTAGGCCTGTAGTTTTCTTTCCTTGTGGTATCTCTGCCTGGTTTTTGGTATTAGGGTGATACTAGCTTCATAAAAGGAATTGGGGAGGTTTCCCTGTTCTCTGATCATGTGACCCAATTTGAGAATAATTGGTTTCAGTTCTTCCATGAAGGTTTGATAGAATTCAGCTGAGAAGCCATCTTGTCCTGGATTCTTTTTTTTAAGGGAGGTTTTTGATTACCCTTTTAATTTCGATGGTTGTGATAGGTTTGTTTCGCAGATTAATTTCCTCTGAGTTTAGCTTAATATGTGGTGTGTGTCCAGGAATTCATCCATTTCCTCCATATTATCCAGTTTTGTGGAGTAGAGGTTTTTGAAGTAAGTTGTGATGATTCTCCCAATTTTACTTGTGTCTGTTGTGATCTCCCCCTTTTCATTTCTAATTTTGTTAATTTGAGTTGTTGCTTTTTTCCACTTGATCAAATTGGCCAGGAGTTTATAAATCTTGTCTATTTTTTCAAAGAACCAGATCTTTGTTTGATCAAGTTTCTTCATTGTTTGTTTGGTTTCCAATTCATTAATTTCTTCTCTGATCTTAATTAATTCTTTCCGTCTGCAGCTTTTCGGGTTGGATACTTCTTGTTTTACCAATGCCTTTAGGTGGATGGTTATGTTATTGATTTGGGATCTGTCTTTGTTATGAAGGCATTTAGCACAATGAATTTTCCCTGGAGGACTGTCTTCATTGTGTCCCATAAATTTTGGTATGTTGTGTTCTCATTGTAATTCATTTCTACAAATTTTGCAATTTCATTTTTATTTCATCCATTTCCTTTTACTGTTTAAGAGTGTGTTGTTCAGTTTCCAGGAGCTGGTTGGGTTCCTGGGGCATCTTTTGTTGTTAATTTCTAGCCATACAGCATTGTGATCTGATATCATGCAGGAAATTATGTTAATCCTCCTAAATGTGTGGAGGCAGGTTTTATGACCAAGTATATGATCTATTTTAGAGAAGGTTCCATGGGCTGCTGAGAAGAATATGTAATCTGTGGATTTTGGGTAAAATGTTCTATATATGTCTGTTAGGTCTAATTGATCTATGGTATTATTGAGCTCTCTTACTTCCCTGTTAATTTTCTGTTGAGATGATCTATCTATTGCCAATAGTAGAAAATTGAAGTCCCAGACTATGATGGTGTTGGTGGTTATTTCTGCTTTATTGTCAAGTAGGTTTTGTTTTATGAATTGTGGTACACCTGTGTTTGGTGCATAAAGATTGATGAATGTGATATCCTCCCCTGGTAAGTAAGAAGTAGCCTTCTTTGTCTTTTTTGATTACTTTTGGTCTGAAGTCTATTTTATCTGATATATGTATAGCTACACCTGCTTGTTTCTTATTTCTGTTTGCTTGGAATAACATTTTCCACCCTTTCACCCTAAGGCAGTGCCTGTCTTCAGTGGTGAGGTGGGTTTCTTGAAGACAGCAGATTGAGGGGTCTAATTTTCTGAACCACCCTGCTAGCTTATGCCTCTTGATGGGTGAATTAAGGCCATTAATATTTAGGGTAATAACTGTGAGGTTTGATTTAATACCTGCCATATTGTGGTGGTTTAGTGGCTTGGTATTTTCTTGGTCTTTGAAGTTTTTGTGCCTTCTTGAAGTTTGGTTATGGTGATATGCTTCTCGTGGGTACTTGAGTTGGTCATTTGATGCTTCTGTGTGGAGAATTCCTTGAAGTACTCTATGTAGGTTTGGCTTTGTGTTCATATAGTTGGAAAGCTGAGTTTTATCATGGAAAGTTTTTATTTCACCCTCTATTATGAGAGATACTTTTGCTGGGTAGAGTAGTTTGGGTTGGAAGCCATAAGGTCCTAGAGTTTGCAGTGCTCCATCCCAGGCCCTTCTGGATTATAGGGTTTCCATTGAGAAGTCTGAAGTAATTCTGATGGGGTTTCCTTTATAGGTAATGTGTTGTTTCTCCCTAGCTGCTTTTAGGGCTTTTCTCTTTGTGATTAATGTTTAGTGTCTTAATGATAATATGTCTTGGAGAATTTATCCTTTGGTCCAGTCTGTTTGGAGTTCTGCTAGCTTCTTGTAACTTGATGGGACTTTCTTTTGAGAGAGTGGGAAAGTTTTCTTCGATAATTTTGTTGAATAAGTTTTCCATGCCTCTTTCCATGGTCTGAATTTCTTCCCCTTCTGGTATACCCATGATTCAAAATAGACTCACTAACTGTTTCTTTGGTTTTGTCTTCCAGTGCTGAGTTTCTATCCTCCACTTGGCTGACTCTATTCTTGAGAGCTTCTATAGAGCTTTGGGCTTGTTCAATTTGGTTCATATTTTCTACTGCTTTTTAATGTATAGTTTCCATCCCTCTGTCGAGTTCCTTTTCACGTCATTTTCTGATTTTTTTAATGCTTCTTGGAGTTCATCCTTGTATTTTTTTATGTCTCCATTGAGTTTAGCCAGTTGGTTATTGAGGTCCTCTTTTTTTTTTTCCATCTCTCCTTCAGATCATTTAACTGTCTTTGGAACCCTTCCTGGTTCTTTTCTATTAGGTCTAATCTAGTGAGGGCACCATTCATACAATTATTGGCTCTTTGTTGAGTTTCTATGAGTTCTGCTATTTGCTTGGCTATTAGAGACATCCATTGTGGGACTGGACATTCTAACTGGATTTATTTGCATCTGATTTTTTATGCTATTCCTTTTTCGCTGTGGTCTGCCCATCATGATGGTTGAAAAAGCCTAGTGTGTGGGATGCTAGCCTGCTGGCCTGGGGTGGAGGGGTGGCAGGTGGGACTGCTGAGTGGGACGGTGGTCATGCGCAGAGGTCAGAAAGGCTCAGGCAGGACTAGTGACTGGGTAGGGGTGATGCACTGAGCTCAGAAAGGCTAGCGCAGGACTGGCAAGTGGGACCACAGTGGAACAGAGATCAGAAAGGCTAGGACAAGACCAGCGTGAGACCATGATGGCACACAGAGCTCAGAAAGGCTGGGGCAGACCGGTGTGGGACCGCACTGGCTCAAGGATCTCAAAAAGCCTAGGGTGGGACCAGTGACTGGGACCGTGGTGATGTACAGACTCAGGAATGCTAGGGCAGGATAGCAACTTGGACCACAGTGGTGTGTGGAGCTCAGCAAGGTTAGGGCAGGACTAGAGTGGGACCACAGTGGTGAGTGGAGCTCAGAAAGGCTAGGGCAGGACCAAAGTGCGACTGTGGTGATGCACGGAACTCAGAAAGGCTAGGGCAGCACTGGCACAGGACCACAGCAGGGGACGGTGGTGGCAGGTTGTGGTAGTTTGAATATATGTCCCCCAATATATTCAGTGTTTTATTAGTAATAGTTTGCACCTGCAATCACCTTGCTAGAGGCAATGTCACTGGGGGCTGGTCTTAAGATGTTAATGGTGTAGGTTTGAGATTCCATTGTAAAGATATGCAAATGTGCCTAGCAGGAGTTCCTGAAGTGTGCTGTGTGACCTTTTGGCTGTAGTTTTGCTCTGTGTGCTGTGGTGGCTGGTTGGCTTTTTTCCCTCTCTGCTTGGCCCTGTTGATAACTGGCCAGGTCTGCTTCATCTCAGCGAACCTGAAGCTGTCTGCTACAGTAAAGCCTTTATGGAACTGGACTTGATCTGTAAGCTTCAATAAATTTTAATATCCCTGAGAGTTTGAGAATGCCTCCATAACTGTGTCTGGTCTGGAAGTTCATCTCAGAGAACCTTTGAAGAAAGTTAAATTTGTAATGGACTGATGTGCTTGCTGTCTGGACTGAGATTTTAAGATTTTAAGTTGGAAAACAAACAGGTGGAGCTCAGAGAGGCTGGAAGGACAAGACCTTGGAAAGAGCTGACTGGAGAAGGAACCTGCTTTTCAAGTGGGACCTTGGAGCTCTGATCAAGATGGTGGGCAAAACCCTGGAAGAGCCTTTTGGAAGATGGACAGATGGTCCAGGACTGTGCAAAAGGCCTGCAGTGTTGGCATGAGATGAAAGTTTTCCTGGCGAGCCCAGCTGAGCCCTGGACTTTAGCTCTGGTTATATTGAACGGTTTGTGACAGCATTGTTTTAGTTTCTCCTTGCTATTTCTTATACAGTTAAAATGTTTACTCTGTGCCTTTAGGGACCTCTGTCTGGGACTCACTATCTTAAGTTGATCAAGACTGTGAACTAGGAAGGCCGCTTGAATGGATTGGGGAACTGGTGGACTACCCATGAGCTTAGGAATGAGTGGACTCCCTATTTTGCTCCTCTACACCCACCCAATAGGAGTCCACTAGAGTCAGCAAACCCCTAAAAAAAACCCATGAACCTTAAGGGTCTTGCCTTTCCCAGTGAGGTGAGGCAAGGTTAGGCGGACACCATCTTGACCAGAAGTCCTGAAACCCGATATCTTTATCTGGCCTCCACACATGTACAAGTGGACATGTACATCTGAACACATATGTGCATATACACATGCATGCATACACAAACATGCACACCACATGCTACACACACACACACACATACACACACACATGAACATACATACACATGCACACAACAGACACTTATGCACACTCAAAAAGGATTACAGAATAAATTCGAATTTCTGATTTCTAAGGTTAAATAGATACAGTTTAATTATGGGAATCATACTACTGGGCAAACCTTGAGCACACAACAGCTGTCTCAGGAGATGATGGTTAGACAGTCCAGTATGAGAAGGAGAAAACAGTGGAGCTTTCAGAATGTGCCCACAATGCCTGCTAAAGACTGATAGGCTGCTGTGGGTGCCAGGGCAATAAGGCTGGCCATGATCATCCTGGAGGCCCCTTTAATAGCAACAGATTTAAAAAAATACTTCAATCAGAATTTCACACTTCACATTGTCTTTAGGTTTAAGTGCTGAGACAGATTAGGAGAGGCGCTTAGCAGAGTTGTGGGGGTAGCTAAAAGATATTCTCAGAAGTGATAAGGAAGAGAAGGGAACTCAGAATTGAGTGAAAAGGTGAAGAGAGAGAGTAGGGGTATAGAAAACCTCTGGCAGGAGATTTGGGAGAAAGAAACTAACATCCAGATCAAGGAGGATTTCAAACCAACACACATTCAGCAGTTTAAGGAAATGAGAAAATATTCACAATCTAGAATTTTCACATTTAAAAAGTGGTTGCACTATATTGCCCTGCTATCTAACTTTTTGGGGTCATTAAAGTTTTAAGTACTGTATATATGATGAAACTAGTATAAAACATTTAAGTAACTCACCCCTTAGCAAAATTATCATCCCATGGTATAGAAGGGGGTAGAATTTCGAATTCCTAGTGGGCAGGAGACTTAGCACCTTCTGCACACAGGAAAAGGACTATGATTATGGGAATAAGTGCACTTTTTAAAAACCACAGTATCCCCATGAGAATCTGTTTGATGAACAGATTGAGTGAATAGATTTAAATATTTCCTAAAAATTGCTGACTTTGCCCCAGTCAATAATCTAGGTATCTATGGAGAGCATCTATGTACATAACCTGAAACTGTAACCAATGGGTGCTGGGAGATTCCAGAATGAGAATTTCTAAGGCTTCAAAAATTGTGAGCTTCAAAAATTCAAATCACATTTTTAGCTTAAGAGGTTCTAAATCATGAGTTCAGAGTGTCCCTTGAACTGCAAAGTACCTAAACCGATTCAGTCCTCATTCTTCACCACCATAGAAGACCTGTCAGACATTAGAGATAGATAAGAATAGATTCATGATTTAGGAACCCACCTAATTAAATACATATTATTAATAAACAGAGTTTAATATGGTTTTCTGCTAATAAAAGTTTGGCCTTTAGCCAGGCATGGTGGTGCATGCCTTTAATCCCAGCACTAGGGAGGCAAAGGTAGGAGGATTGCCATGAGTTCAAGGTTACCCTGAGACTACAGAGTTAATTCCAGGTCAGCCTGAGCTAGAGTGAGACCCTATCATGAAAAAAAAAAAAAAGTTTGGCCTTTGATAAATAACTCAATATATTAGTAAGAGAAAGAGGTGGAATAGATTAGGCAGAAGTACCCTGTAGTAGTTAAGAAAGCTTTACCCTAAAATCATAGCTTCTTGTTGGCAAATCCCATTGCCAGACTGGATTACCCCCGACACACAGTGAGCTATTGATCAGGGAGTCCTTTGAGGCCTCTAAAACAATACAGGCCATTGGCAAAGCACTTGATTACTCACCAGATCTAAATGGCAAAACCTTGTTGCTAAAGACATCACAGGTTGCAGGGCATAGAGAGATCATGCTGGAACTGAGATGGAAGCCATCTTCCTGTTGACCAGCTGTCATAGTGCTGGAAAGCACTACGTGAGCAGCGGGGGGATAAAAGTCATCAACAGAATGAACAAGTAGTGGATCCCACAAGCTGCAAAATCAGGCAAAATGTACACAGTGGAGGCAACAGTGGCACATAAGCTATGGGAATAATCAACTGCTGTCTGATTGGCTATGAGACTTATTCAGTGGAAATGAATTCTTACTTCATACTGAGAACCAAGTCAGAAGTTTCTGGCTTGGAAGGTTATAGACCCTAAAGGAAAGCAACCACTGTTCCTTGGCTTTATCCAAGGACAGGTTATGCCCTTCTTCTAAATGACTATATTTTTCCCCTTTGATCAATGATGCTCTAATACCTGGCTTTTCACAGATGGCAGCAAATACTGGGTAGATTCATGCATCAGTATGACAAGAAATACAGTTCACTGCCTAGAACAAGACAAATCATCTCTATCACATATGCCAGGGCCCAGGGAACATTAGAAATGGTGAATTAAATATGAGTGCTGCTCTAGGCTAGCCTGAGAACCTTCCTCAGGGAGATGTTGGGAGATGCTGAGGAGACTCAAAACTCTTCAAAGCAGAAAATAAGAGGTGTCTGAGAACTCAACACTAACAGGGGATTATAAACATGCCTTTCAAGGCTCAGGGAACATTGCAGAAGAGGGAGTAGAAAGAATGTAAGAGCCACAGGGTGGGAATGTGGACCCAAAGCATTGTCCCTTTACCCTCCCCCAGAGACTGACTGGCACCACACAGTGAATACCAATAACCCCATTGAGGGAGGCCCTCAGTGGAATGGGGGTGGGGTAGAGAAAATATAATAGTACAAAACCCAACAGTAATATGGCCAATATGTAATATGTTCATACAATAAAATTCTCAAAAATAAATTTAAAAGTTTAGCCTTTGAAATTTAAAAAAAAACTCATGGCGCTTTTACTGCTAGCTATATGAGCTACTGACCTGTGTTTTTGCGTCCAAAAATAGGATTAAAACTAGTATCTAATGATACAAGCTCTTAATGCAATGGATTTACCAATGAAGGACATTTAATAAACATTCAGTGGATGCTATAACTATTGCATCCAGATACATCAATGGCAAAATGCAAAACATAAGTTTAAAAAGCTGGGTCAGGGGCTGGAGAGATGGCTTAAGTTTAAAAGGACCCTGGTTGAGGCTCGATTCTCCAGGACCCACGTAGGCCAGATGCACAAGGGGGTGCATGTATCTGGAGTTTATTTGCAAAATGGAGGCCCTGGCACACCCATTCTCTCTCTCTCTCTCTCTCTATCTCTCTCTCTCTGCCTGCCTAAAAATAAATAAATAAATAATAAAATATTTAAAAAAAAAAAAAAGCTGGGTCAGATAAGATATTCTAAAATGAATTGCTAAATAAAGTTTTGGGGTCTCCCTTTTCTGAAATTAATTCAAGAAAAGATATATGTTTTATATTAATCATTTTCCAATAAATATTTTAACACCATAAGGCAAAAACTGGAAAACAGTCTTAGAGTTTCAAAGATGAAGGAAAGTTACCATTGTCTTTAAGAGCATCACAGGTGGGCTGGGAGATGACTCAGTGGATAAAGTGCTTGTCACTCAAGACCGTGTTTGATCTTCCCCAGACTCCACATAAAAAACTGGAAGCTATGATGAACTTCTGTAATCCCAGCATGCTGATGGCCAGATGGGAAACAGAAACAAGAGAATTTCCTAGAAGTTCATGGTGGTGAGCCCAGCAAACAGAACAGCAGAAAGAAGATCCAGAGAGAGAAACTCTGCCTCAAACTGAAATGGAAAAGGGAGGACTGACTGAAAGTCCTTCTTTCACACTTCCACATAAGTGACATAGCATGCTCACGACCACATGCATGTATACACACACACACACACACACACACACAGAGAGAGAGAGAGAGAGAGAGAAAAAAATGCTCATGAAACACAGATAAACACAAAAAATAAACAACACAAGTGCCTGTGCCACTGAGCTGAAAGGGCTGAAAGGGAGAATGAGTTAGTGTTGATCAAGGTCACTTCTAAGCTCCCAAACATCTATTCCTAGACACATCTTCCTTCCCACTCTCTGAGTCTCCCCTGATCATAATTTATGTAATTATTGGAAGGCAGAGATGAAGCCAGTGGTGTGATTTACAGTGTGACTTAGGGAGACTCCACCATTTCCCACTGACAGCCAGCCTCTTTGGAATTTATTAGCTGACAAGGGGTCTCCTCATACTCCCCAAAGAGGGCTGCTTTTATTTCAAGGGTGTCTTTAGCTCCTCAGTTTCATGATTCACACTCTTTTGACCATACTTTAATTCCTTTTGGTCCCTTCCCTCCAGGCCTAGTCCTGTCCTTCCAGATGTGATCCCAAAAGGGTTGTATTTGACCACTCATACCTATAAACTCTACAAGTTCCTAAATATTAGGTACCTAAGAGTTAAACTCTTAAATTAATTGTAGCTTTGATAGTAGACCAAAAAAACTTCTTTGAGAATTAAATTTTAGTCATCATAAGGTATTCAGGTCACCTTCATCCTATAATTGATGCTCAATGACTTTTATTCTAGGGGTATATATAAATAATGAGTTATTACCCAAAAGACACTCAGCAAGATGTGCCATGTGATTTGGGATTTCTTCTTTTAAGGTAACAAGCATCCCTTACTTTCATATCACATTTCTTAGCTAACAAGATAGGGGTTTGTGGTGTACTATTCAACCCATCTGTCATGGAGATGGCTTTATCACAGGAGATCTCTGGGGGTAGGTCTGACACCAGAAAAGCCTGCTGTGCATTATTTTCAGCTACTTGGTTGTTTCCTACTATAAGGTCTTCAAATGAGACCAGGGTAGACACAAGAGAGGAGGTTATTAAATGCCTAAAAACCACTAAACCACCCAGTTTCTGTAGGAATTCCTGGACAAAATCACATTGAATGTCACTACTGAACTAAGAGACCAGTTCCATTTCTTGAGCCTAACCCATACCATTTTTCATGCTGTCAAGTAAGGAGTAGGAAGGGCATCTCAGGATCTGTAGCCGTGAAGCACATCTGATCACATGCATGACAGTGAAGAATGCTGAGTACTTCAGTGGACACTGGCCCAATCTCCGGTTGAAGCTTTCCCACCAGCACTGGAATCCAATCAGGAAACTGAGCACCATTAGAAAATGTGGTACAGGAAAGCCAAAGGAAGGGCAAAGTCAGGACACCAATATGTATTTAGTTGCATGTGGTGTCATGCATGTAAATTAAACCACAAAGTTAAACTTCACTTCAGAATGATGAAAGTTATGCCATGACAGGAAAATCTACAGAGAGAAAGCACAATATCCCAGATCTAATCTTTTCATAAAATTCCAATTACATTCCTACTCTTTGAATAGTCTTCATGGAGAAGTCCAGGCAATCATTCTTATTAAAAATTATTTATTTGTTTATTTATTTGCAAGCAGAAAGAAATAGAGAGAGAGAGAGAAAATGGGTACTGGGTGTGCTGGGGACTCCATCCACTGCAAATGAACTCCAGATGTATGTGCCACTTTGTGCATCTGGCTTAACATGGGCTCTGGGGAATCAAACTAGGGTCATTAGGCTCTGCAGTCAAAGCACCTTAACTGGTTAGCCATCTTTCAATCGCCCAGGCAATTATTCTTGATGGCAAACTGTTAAACAGGTTTCAGAGCCAGTAGGTTGATCTCCTTCCCTTCCCCTGACAAAGACAGTAGTGTCCCAAGGATGCTAAAACCGTCAGTCATTTGAGTGGAAAAACATTATTTCTAAACAAAGCAGGTGTTTGATACATAGACATGCTTAAAAATACCAATAATAATTCAAACAAAACCAACTGTTCTATAGTCATATAGTCCTTAGATAAAGTCTAGAATATCGAACGGGCCACTGGGCAAATGCCTCATTGCACTTCCAGGTTATTCAATATTAATGGAAGGAAAATCAGTATGAATTGCATATATTCTGCTGCCATAGCCAAGATAAAAAGAAAAACGCTCCATTTAGTACCTATTTGGAGACTGGCACTATTCCCTAGCTCTGCCATATGCTGTCCCTTTTACTCAGTTACACTGCACAAAGCTTCATGTTTCCTTGTCTCCCTTCTCTGAATTAGGCTGTAGGTACACCTCCTACAGCCAAACTCAGTTCTTTGCTTACACTTAGGCCTCCTTCTTCTCCTCTAGTCCATTTTTAAAGTTCCAGCTCATCTCCCTGTCACCTGCCTCTATATCCATGTTCCTACTTATAATAGTTCCTCTTCTCTTTTCCCACTGCTTTTCCCTATTCATTGTACCTCATGTTCCAAAGTTGGATTATTCTAAACACTCTTGCATTGCCCATCTTGTCTCATCCTTGCACTACATGTCCTGTGGCCTGGTTAATTTTTCTGATGTCATGTCACATTCTTCTTCAAATTGTTTTGATTGATCCTTAGCCACTCCCAAAGAAGGAAGTCTATGCTCCTTAGTGTAAGAGTCAAGATATCCATGTTCCAATCTTCATCCAATATTTCCTAATCTTATTTTCTCTACACATGCCCTATTTTCTAACCAATGTAGTCCCTACCACCCAAGCACTACACACTGAATGCATGCCTCTACTCAGACTGTCCCTTCTTTGCAGAATGGCTCATGACCACAAATATACATGACCCAGTTATACTCCCATCAGGGAACAATCTAAGCCATCTCTTTCATAAGACTTCTCTTCAGACAGAAAAATCTCATAACATTTCACTTTGTCATAGAAACAACTGCTTTCATAGATGTTTATTATGTGCATACCCAACTTAAACTCAGTGGTGCATGTCTGTAATCCCAGTTCTCAAGAAACTGAAGCAAGAGGATGTTGAGTTCAATAACAGCCTGTGCTATACAAGAGACCCCATCTCAAAAAAAAAAAAAGCAAAATGAGAAGAAAAGGAAGCATACTTAAATTACAATTTGCCCTCAAAGTCCCATGCACAATTCTTTTCACATAGTAGATACTCTATGATCATTTTAGTTCAGATGCATAAGCAAATAAATTATAAATTATAATAAAATGCCATGTTGAAGAATGTGATGGAGCAATCCTAAAATAAATAGGGCTCAACATGTCAGTCACTAGGAGAAGAAACTGCATGGCATCATTGAAAAAGAAATGAAGGCACAGCCATTAATGGACACAATCCCTATCAGCTATAGTGACTTTGGGAAACGATTTGGTCCCCAAACTCAGTATTTTTTTCTGTATCACTTGCATTACAATGTTGTGGTGAGCACTAGGAGAAAACATGTGAGTCTGAATTTGACACAGAGCATGTGTTCAACAATGGTAGCTGCTGTTGATGCTTATGACTTATTTGCTACCCAGATCTTTATTCCTTAACCCAATACCAACATAATGTGTGTGGGAGGCAGTACTTTCAGGTCTCTTGGCTTCCAGAGTGAGATGGTCTATTTCCATCAGAAATCAGCCAGGTACTTCCCTGTCTATGGGAGGCATGGACCAATTCCAAGTTCAGACTGAACTAGACTCAACTAACACATAGTAGGCTGCTTGATTTCTTGTATTCATTGAACTTTGTACCTCACCTTTGTACAAAGACAAATTAATGGTATTGCCACTTAAAAACTCATTTCTCAGGGCTAGAGAGATGGCTTAGCAGTTAAGCCATTTACCTGCAAAGCCCATGGACCCAGGTTTGATTCCCCAGTACCCACGTAAGCCAGATTCACAAGGTGGCACATGCAAAGGGAGTTTGTTTGCAGTGGCTAGAGGCCCTGGCATGCTCATTCTCTCTCTCCCTCTCTCTCTCTCTCTCTTTCTCTCTCCCTTTCTATCTCTCTCCCTGCTTTGCTCTCTCTCTCAAGTAAATCAATAAATAATTTTTTTAAGTTCATTTCCCTCCATTCCTAGTTTAAAGTATGTAGAAGGAGCCCATCCTGTGTTACTCAGATGTTTAGTCAGTGTTGACACTGTCCTCCACTTACCATAAAATAAATGGCCAGATTCTTTTCAAATCCTGTTGCAATTTTTCAACCTGTTAGTGAAAAATATTTTCAGTGACTTCTTTTCCTATTGGTCTCAGGTTTCAGCCTCCCTTAATCCTTGAAAACTGAACAGCTTCCCTTATGGATTATGTACCACAGGAGTTTTTCATGAATTCCCTATTTCTTTTTGTAAAGAGTACCTCAATACACAAAACAGACAAAATGCAGGGCAGCTCTTGGCCAAGCTGTGTAAGGTGTTAGGGAAAGACTTTAAGTAGACCACCAGAAGGATCCAGCTTTCTCTGGGCCTTCTAGAAGTTGCCTAAGGGTTTAGAGATAACTTCCAAGAACTCATGTCGAATGCTAGTGACCTAGAACAAATATGAGAACTTCTAGATGTTAGAGGAAATCTATGTTTTCCTCCCTTTTATAAAAAGAGAGAAAATGATAATCTTGCTCAAAAACTCACAGGGGGAGCTCTACTCCCACAAAGACTTCCAAATGAAGATTCCAAATCTTCATTCTATGTATAGTATAAATGATTTATCTCTTAGTCTTACCATTTGCTTCTCTTATCTGTATCCTAACATACTGATTTTCAAATTTTTGAATGAAATATTTAGTAAACATTTCATTTTACATTGTGAACACAAATGCATACACACACATATATGCATATATAGTGTGTTTGTATACATACCAAGTGTGTTATATATTTATTCATAATATATATATTTGGAGTATATGATACATATGTAAAGCTCTAATAATATACATTCATGCACTTTAAAAAAATATACATATGATATGTATACAAAAAGTTTCTTTTAAATAAGTATAATTATTCCTGTGTATTGATATTTTCAATTTTGCTGACCTCTATTTTCTTTTAAAAAGACTAATAATTATTTTCATGATGAATTAACTGTTAAAATATACAGATTTAAAAATGCTGCTTTAATGGCTCTCTTTCCAGGATCCATTTGGCCCATCAAGGTGTTTTTCCTGAGGGATTTTTTTTCCACTCTCATAAAAAGTTGAAAAACACATCAAAAAATTTGACATATTATTTCAAAGTGGGTACTATAGGGTGGAACTAAAAATGGATGGGCTTTGGAATGAAAACTACCTGGATTCAGTTCTTAATTTCGAACCAATTGAACCCAACTTCTCTAAGTCTTGTATTTCTCATCTTTTAAACTGATACAACTGCAATGATATAATGACAACTAATTCACAGGAATCGTGTCGGGATCAAATTGAATAAAATAAGGATGTTTCCTTTGACAGTGATACCTAACAAGTGATGGTGGTGGTGTTGTTATTCACAAATGTACATGATCATTTGAGTACCCATTTCATGAACCATCTTGTCATTGATCCCTTTGTTAGCCTTAACAAATAAAGTGAGGTCTGCATCTTTCTACCAAGATCATTTCACTGTGCATGTTACCAATACTAAAGCGTAAGAGGCAACTCATGAGACTTTATGTCCCAAACTAACAAAACCTTTCATTGTTTACAAGCAGAGTATGTTATCCAAGAAAATTTGCATGTAAAACCACAACCCAGTGGACTGTAAATAGGCCACATTTTTAAAAAATTTATTTTAAATTTATATACCTACATGTAATTTACATAGGCTATACTCTTGTATCTATCCCTTCACCCCTGGTCTCCATTTCCCTGAGGGCCCTCCTCAGTAGGGTTCTTGATGTTCACTGTTGGACAATTGGGGGGGTGCTATCCCTCAGGATATTTCTACCACCTTGTTGTTCTTACAGTCTTCACATCCCCTCTTCCATAACAGTCCCTGAGCCTGGTCAGGAGTGTTAGCAGTTTACTTTTAGTTTTGAGTTCTCTCTAGACTGTTTTTCTGTTTCAGTTCACCATCATGTTTGTTGCTATTTCCCTGGAGGTGATTGTCAGGCTTACTTTGGGATCAATAGTGGTCACTTCTTCCCCTGAAGATTTTTCTGGAGCCTGGTAGCCATGATAGAGGTTGCAAATCTCATGGTGAGCAGTTGGATTTCTTTTCTTGTCGAATTGATGGATCTTGGATCTCCCCAGCAATCTCTGCCATCTGTAAAATAAGAAGATTCTTCAACCAAGGGTGAGAGTAGCTTTGATTAAGGGGATATGCATATAATTTCAAGGGACGTTTTTATGAAGATGCCTACTTGTTCAGAGAGTAGTAGGGGCTTCTTCTGATGGTTGTGAGCTTCCTGACTTTGTTCCCAGAACCAGGCATGAATTCTCTCCCACTGAGTGGGCCTTAAAGTCTATCCAGAGGGAAATTGGTCACCCATAAAGGCTGTGTGTCACTATTGCCCAAGTGTATATTTCTTATCCAGCTGGTGTATTGTGTAGCTTGCAGGGCCTCCTGCTTATTCATACTGTTGGTGACCATTGTCACTCAGTAGCTTCATAGCACTTTCCAGTGCCATGGGGTTTTTCAGGAGAGGACTGGCTTTCCTCTCTGTTCTCAGTGGTCTATCAGTGTCCAAAGATGGCAACCTGTGGTGTCTTTAGCAATAGGGGCTTACATTTTAGTTCTATTGGGTAGCCAAGTGTTTGACAATGGCCTACATTGTTTTGGGGACCTTCCTTGCCAAGTATTCACTGGGGCACAACCCAATTCTGGTCTTGAGATTCACGAGCCAGAACCCATGATTATAGGATTAAGCTTTCTCCCCCTTCTACTGGGCATATAAGTCTGGACCACATTTTAAAACCTCCTTGACATTTCACTTGGTTTTGTTTGTTCTTCATTATCACCAAGAAATGCTAGTTCACTGTAAAGAGAAAATAGAATAGAGGCTGGAGAGATGGATTAACAGTTAAGGTGCTTGCTTGCAAAGCCTAAGAACTCATGTTCGAATCTCCAGATCCTACATATAGCCAGACACAACAGTGATGCAAATGTGCAATGTCAGGCATGCCCACAAGGGGGCACACATGTCTGGAGTTAGTTCATAGCAACTGAAAGGCCTGGAGCATCCATTCTCTCTCTCTCTCTCTCTCTCTCTCTCTCTCTCTCTCTCAATCTCCCCCCCCTCTTTCTCAAAAAAAAAAGGAAAGGAAAGGAAAGGAAAGGAAAGGAAAGGAAAGGAAAGGAAAGGAAAGGAAAGGAAAGGAAAGGAAAGAAAGAGATAAATATCCCTAACTGCATCACTAAGTACTTTTAGTGTGTCTAGCTGAGTCTCTATAGCCAAGAATTCCAGGGCTCATAGGAGGGAGGACTAGCCTGAGCAGGTCCCAGCTCCAGATAGTATGCCTGACCAATAACCAGAGCCTGCTTTCCACATTACTGGACTGGGTCCCAGTATGAGTAAGCATCTAAGAAACTTGAGGGAGTGGTTAGCATGATATGATATTCAGTATTGTCACCTCTGCAGCACTTTTGAGTTTACATCTGACAGGTCTATAGGACTTTGCTGTGTCTCTTATTTCCTTAGCCTCATATCCTGCTATGTATACACATCAGAAGAAAAGTAAGTGGCTTAATGTCGGCCACAGAACATTGGATTAAGAAACCCTATTTTTTAAAATGGTGGTTCCTTACTGTTATTCTCCCTCTCCCCTCCTCTTATTTTCCCTTTCCTTCTACTTTTTCTTCCTTCTCCTCCTTCTCTTCTCCTCCTCCTTCATTACCTTTCTCATCACCTCTTCTCACTCCCCTCCCCTCTCTCCTTGTTATCTGTTTAATGGCTTGGAGATACCCCTCTATCATCCAAGTTAACACAACTGCAACTTGACAGCCTAGGGAATATTAACATGACTACATAGCTGGGGTCGTTGACTTTCACAATCCAGTCAAAATCACACATCTCTGTCCTATTGAAATTTAGGATCATCTATTGAGGAGCATCCCCAACAGAATGGAGGCAGGAACAAGGGAAAATGTCTTAATAATAATAACAAACATAAAACAAAGAAATTTAGGATCATTAACCTAAATTCAGAATTCTAACTAAATGCAAGACCATGCTCTGGGTTCAACCAGAAACTTCAGCTCAGCCACACTGATTGGCATGCCAGCAAGAACTCTCACAAACTACTGTCCCCTGATTTTATGCCCACATACCTATCACAGTGCCTGGCACATTGTATATTAGCAACAAACGTGGAGAAGATTGAATTGACATAACTGGTGGAAGCTATTGAATTCAACCAGCACAAGTTGCATTTAATGTCAGTGCTTTCACTTTCCATATTGAAGACTTTTATTAAAAATTTAAATCAAAAGCAGACATGAACATCATTCTAAATTTTCTGATAACATTACATCCCCTAAGCCACCTAGCTCTCTCAACTTTAATGCACATAATAAGAATCTTTGGTATTTGAATGGGATTTTTGAAAGATCTGCTCTTATCTTATGGCTGCATTAAGTTTGCATTTATGAAAAGGACATCACTTGAAGAGCCATTCCAGGCTCAGTGCAGCTTGCAGGAGGATGTAACAATGAGCTTATGATTAAAACCCTTTTGGAAAGCATGAACAAATGATAACCAGTTGTGATACTTTTCCACATTTTTACAATATTTAAAAATATGTTCGGATATCCAAAACTGATCCCACAATTTGATTTATTCACAAGTCCCCTGAAGTGCTTAATAAGTACAATATGGTACAATGAAAATCATGCTTATTACTGCTATTGGGTTGGTAATTCTCCAAGATGAAATCATACTTTTCAGGTTATAAATATACATTTTATTGTTGATTTTATGCTGCATTTTGAAATACTGCTTCTCTGCTTTCATATTTTCAGGACCTTACAAGGGCATCATAAATCAGCTCCAAACTGGAGGAATGCTAATTGATATCAGGTGATTTCAAAATGAAGGCTGAGTTAACCTTGCTGTGTTTCATGAATTTGAGTCAGTTCTGAATTCTTTCAAACCAAGACATGCCAAGAATTTGTCTTCCATGATTAATTAAATACATATATACATATTAGATACTTTAAATACCTAACAGGGATGTAGGAAGGTATGTATGCAACCTAACTCTAATGCCAAGATATATAAAATGATGCACACAATATATTGTCACAGGATACAATGTTTTCTTAGTAAAACAAGGAAAATTACATTCCCCATCATGTGATCTGAATAATTATTTTTAACTTTTATGGTCTTTTTCCTGCCATTCTGTTCTTACAATCTACAATATGTATGTGTTTCACAGAATTCCACATGTAGAACAATAGCAATAGAAAGAGCAAATTAGCTATTTCTCAAAACATTTTGGAAAAAACACAATGAAGAACTTGAGATGATTTAGGATGCAATGGGAATTAGCGTAAACACTGGAATGTCGACTCATGATCCCCACCAGATAAACTTAAAGAGTCCGGATTACTAGAAACTGAAATGGTGAGTGGGAGAGAGAGTAGAAATAGGGAGTTTGAATTGTATCCTGGGTATGATATATGCATGTATGAAAGTATCACACTGAATGCTATTAAAGTGTAGATTAAATATGTTAATAAAAATTTGGACTAATATCAAACTTTTGAAGAGTTATAATTTAATCTCTCTCAAAAAAAAAAAAACTATAGGAGTTTCCCAAAACTGTTATTACATAGGAGAATTTAAAAATGTACACAATGGGAAATCTTTTTGTATGTATGTGTGTATACAGCTTATATACAGCTTACTAAAAAATACATACAGATGCACCACCAAGTCAGCAAACTCATGTATATTACTGAAGAGTAAGAGAATGTATTTTAAAAAGTAAATAAAATACTAATCAAAGTAATGTGTAATCTACATTAGCATAAATAAAAGTCTATGGAATGAGGATATGTAAGTTGGTACATTTTGAGACACAAGTATTAGAAATTTGAGAAAAAAATATATAATTGACCTATTACTAGTACTAAAAATCTTGGAACTTGGTCATATCCAACCCTCATTTTTAAAATGGGGAAACTGAAGCCCAGGAAATCTAGACTTACTGAAAGTTATAAGCTGATTAATAATATGGTAGGACAAGAAATGATTTTTTTCTCTCCTAGGGAGAACTTTCCAGTTCTCTACCCACCTGGTGGGAATGAAGTCCATAGTAGACCACTCACCATTTCTCCCATCATCAAACACAAAAATATGTTCCTTACCCTGGTCAGTTCACTCACCACTTGCAACACTTATCTGTCACTGTAAAAAAAAAAAACATGCTGATGGAGAAGATCATGAAAATTACTCTCTTTTTTGACCTTTTATAGGTTCTTGAGAGAAGCCAGGCTCCTAAAAAGACAATATAAGTCATGGCCTATGATGAATTGTGGATTTACTCTGATACCGTCAGAGCATCATATAGTCCATATTATAACCTTGCCCTCCTTCCAACCTACTCCCCCTTTCCTGTGGGTTTATATAAGAGCAAACATGGGAGGAAGAAGTCAGAGAATCACAGGTTGTAACTGACTCAGTCTCACACACACACTGAGTCTACAGGACGAGGGGTGGGTGTTTGTGCACCTCCCTATCTATGCACAAGGCTAGATGATCAAGTTGTATGAGGGTTCAAAATGTGTGATGTGTGACTGATGATTCCTTCAGTGTACATGTCCTAGGCATATTGTCTTTGGCTACTAAGAGAACAGTCCAGTTCTGCTCTGTAAAAGCTACAACAGCCTCCACCAGGGTAAGAAAGACTAGAGCCCAAAGGGCTGATCAAGGGAAGGAAAGAATTAAATGCCCAGTTTGAACTTTGCTTTGACACATTAATCATGAAAGCCTGCCTCTGCCTTGAGGAAAAAAGGAAACGAGGGTGTGAGAATCTCAAGAACAAGCACTCAGCTCCTTCAGATCCTGAAATTAAGGTCCAAGGAGTTGAAGTTACATCTACGGTCACCAGCCAACTAGTGGCAGAGATGAGACTAGAATCAGTGGCTGTGTGTACCACAGTGCTTTTCATATAGCTTTGGAGAATTCTATGGCTTGGAAATTCAGAATTAATGTCAAACCAGCAAACAGGTTAGTACAAGATGGTTAGAAACCGCAAATTAGCAATATAAGCCTTGTATGGTTACCAACATGTGAGGCCTATTAGCATTGAAGCATAAGACTGTGCCAACCATTTACACATATCACCTGTGTTATGTGTGTATGTCAGCTGTATATGTGGCAAGAAAAATTAAGTTTTAATGAGCTGTGCTTTTATTTTCACTTCCATTCCCACAGCTTATTGTTTTGTAGGAAAAGAGTATGAATTTCTTAAGAAAATTTCTCCACTTCTTCTATTGGTAAGCAAGGGGGCATATGGAAGCTGGCATTTGTGAAAAGGGAATGAATAAAATAGTATAATGAACATACATACAAAAATGCTTTGATGAAATTCATGACTTTGACTGCTAAATTAAAAAAATAATTTTCAAAGCTGATGAGATTCAAATATTCTTGTGCAATACTATTTTTAATCTAAAAAAAATTGCTAATTGAATCCCTGAAGAACAAACATCCAAGTATATTGCTGGATATAGAAAATTTCTTCAGTGTTGAATTTGCCCATCCCCCCTTGCAGTTACCTTTTACTGTTATAACCTTTCATTCTGTATTATGTATGTATTGGTTTTCTTTTAAAAGATGCTGCCATCTCTACTCCATGTTATACAAAATGGCAAAAACTCCAGACCAGAACTGATATTCCCAGTGTATCAGTCAGGATAAAAGGAACAGTTCTTATAATTAAAGTACAGTGTGTGTACCCATTGCTTATTTATGTCATAGTCTAATGAGACTCTGCAGAGGGTCTCTGTGCCAGGCAATTATTTAGGAAACTAAGGTTTTTTTTCCAGCCAGTGCTTGAACCACCCAATGGGACTGTGGATCCCCCACTATATCCTCAAGATCAAGGTGGCAGATGAGGGAAGAATCACAGAGAATAGGGATATCAGATTAGTTTCTGCAATAATAGCAATATTCCAGGTGCTTCTATAATCTGCACATGCCTTCAACCTGATTCCATGCTAAATTCCTCTTTTCCTTGAGCCCTTTAGTTTCATCTTCCTCTGTGTGAAACACATTGCTGCAAAAATCCCTCCATGTCTCATTCTGCTTTATTCAATGTCTGATTAAATATTACTTATCAAAGAAGACTTCTTTGTCTACACCACCTGTCACCCCACACACCCATGTCAATGTCAATCACATTACCTTGACATTAATTATCTGAACTTAAGTTTCTTTCCCTGACATATTACTACTGTGTTCCTAGGGTAACTGTCAAAAAATAAGGTCGAGGTAACTCTAAAAATATTTCTGTCAAAAGAATAAATGAAATACTTAAAGTCCAAGGTTTATTTTATATTCAGCCCAGTTTCCAGACCCTGAGGTATTGACACAGAGACAGGCATGTATAAAGGCCTACCTGGATGAGATAAGGACAGCTTGTGTTTCTTGTAACATAACAGAGTGTCCATGATGCAAAACACAATAAAGAAAAATCAAAACAAAGGAGGAGATGGTGACACAACCTTCAATGCAAACACTAATTGACAGTTAACTCAAGAAGAGGTTCTACTCTTCCCATACCTTATACAGCTGCATGTTATCAGTAAACCTAAAGGTATGCCAGCAAAGTGAAGCCAGACTGAGCGAGGACAATTGGGAAGGTGTAACTTTAATAAAATGTCACTCTTGGCCTATATGAGAGGGACCCATAGCCAACAGCTCCCTTAACTGTTGACAGAAGTGTGGCTTAGGATATAATCTTCCCAAAGCTGCCCCAACCTACTCATCTTTATGTTCCTCCAAACTTTTGTTCCTCCAAAGGTAAGAAAAATCAGTTGTCACAGGGTGATGGCCATTGTAGGATCTACTGAGAAGGGAAATTTTGGAAGAATAAAGCTCCTAGAGAATCAAGATGGATGTTACTCATATACATGCAAATGATCAGTGGCATGAAGCAGCCAGCCAGTGTTGGGTGAGTCAGTACATAATAGCCATACTTTCCTGGAGTTGAAAGCTCCATGGGACTTTGCAAATAATCCCAATGCATACCCTACAGGATGGAGGCTCAAGGGAAGTAAGTAACTCCCAGGTGAGGATTCAACACATTCCACATAGCCAGCTCCCCAGTGCATTTGTTCACTGCTTTCTAGTTTCTCAGAACCTTCTCTTTTGCATTCTCATCTAATCCTCACAGCCCAACTCTGGACACTAGGAGAAGGATGATTACTCTCCTTATTTAACACTTTGAATAAAGAGAACCAAAGAGCCAAAGGTGCTTGCTCACAATTAAGTAAGTGCTGGGATTAGAGCCCCAGTTTCTAACTATCGGTCTGTGGTAGTTTGAATATATGTCCCCCAATATATTCAGTGGTTTATTACTTATAGTTTGCATCTGCAATCACCTTGCTCACTGGGGGCAAGGTGTGGTGATGGTTTGAGAGTCCATTGTAAAGATATGCAAATGTGAGTTCCTGAAGTGTGCTGTGTGACATTTTGGCTGTAGTTTTGCTCTGTGGTGGCTGGCTGGCTGGTTGGCTTTGTTCTCTCTGCTTGGCCCTGTGGAGAGCAGGCCGTTTCTCTTGCCATTATGGAACTTCCCCTGGATCTGTAAGCTTCAATAAATAATATCCCTTCCTCCATAACTGTGCCTGGTCTGGAAGTTCATCTCAGTGAACCTGAAGCTGTCTGCAACAGGTCTAAGGTTGTTTGGAATCTACTGAAACTCACAGACGAGGAAGTTGTTGAGCTGAACATGGAGCATGGCCCATGCATGCCTTTCCTAAGACTACCTTCACAAAGCACCACCATCCATGTGGTAACAAAGGACCACATCTGTTTTGTCAACAGAAAGAAAAACTTATTGTATGATAGTTCTGGAAGCTGGAAGTACAAATTAAGGTGTTGGTAGGTTGATTCCTCCTGAGGACTGTGAGAAAGGGATAGGTTCCAAACTCCCTTTGGCTAGAAGATGGCCATCTTTCTCTTCATGTGCCCATCTCTTTGTATGTACCCATCTCTAGATCCAAATATCTCCTTTTGGTAAATATATGAGTCATACATCATTCATACTTCACTAGGGGCCCACCTATTACAAGCGATCTCATCTTAACTAATTGTACCTAAAGCAGTTCACATTCTGTGATACATAGGAGTAGGGCTTCCAATGATGATTTTGGAAGGGACACAATTCAGCCTACACTCATTGGAAAGTGGAAGCTTGGGAGATGGCTCAGTGGGGATGCCTCATGCCAGGCAAGCATGAGGACCTGAGTTTGGATCCCCAGCACCCACATAAAAGCCAGGCATGGCAGCATGAGTCTTCAACCCCAGCACAGGGGAGTCAGAGACAGGAGGATCCCTAGGGCTTGCTGGCTAGTTCGTCTAGCAGAATCAGTGAATACTAGGTCTCAAAAAAATAAAATAATATAAGGTGGAGATAGACTGAGGAAGAGTCCCCCCTGAAAACTTCTAGCCCTACATGTGCACACACATGCAACTGCAGATACAAGTTCACCCACATACATATGAACATGCACATATCACATGCACATACACATCCAAAAATAGCTGCTGAGTGGTAAAGAAATTGAGAGATTGTTTTTTTTGTGTTTTTTTTTTCCAGGTGAGGTGACTGATAACTAACTCAAATCAGCAAAGGCATGGGCAGAAATGAAACTGGCATGGCAAGGCCAGTGTTCACTGAGGGAAGCAGTATGAAAGGAAGAAGGATGAGACTGAATGAGCCAGCCTTGGGAACCTGTCCCCACAAAGCCTGTTGTAGATGCTTAAAGATTATGAATATGGAATTATGGAAGCAGAATATGCTTTCAGCCTTCATGATAACTTACTCTCCCACCCTGTTACTGCAAAAAGCAAAACTCATCACTTGAAATAAGAGTGACCCTTCTGTATTCCAAAAGGCATTCATTCAGAGGCAGCCATAAACACCATCTTGCACAGATCAAAACAGACAGTCTTCCTCAAAGGAGGAGGAGGGGGGAAGGGGAATGAGTGCAGCAAGTTCAGGAAATGTGCTTGCACTCTGTCCACTGATTCTCGCTCCTGCTATTGGCCCATCGTGAGGGGTCTGACCTCAAGGCGCGCAGCTGCACCTTTCGGCCTTGATGCCTTCTGTCAGCATGACAGAGCCAACGGATAAATTACCTGGCCTCCATCCTGGGGATGGATAAATTTGGGAGGTGTTCCATATGTTCCAAAGTGGTTGAAACATAATCAACCCTACCAATGCCTAACGCGGAGGCCTCCATAATGCTCCTTAATCCTGCCTCCTCCTCCTTTCCTCTCTTATTGGCATCTCTCCCGTGCTCCTGTTTCTTGGGACCACCTTCAGTATTCATTGCCACATACCCAAATCCTTGCCTCAGGCTCTGCTTTGAGAAAAATATAACCTAAAAGAGTAAAAAAAAATGAGACTAGGAGGCTGTTAGGATGGTACAGTGGTTAAAGGCATTAAGGCATTGGCTTGCAAAGCCTGAATGTTCAATTCCTGGGTACTCATGCAAAGCAGATGTGTAACATGGTGCATGCATCTGGAGAGTCATTTTTAGCAGCAAGAGGCCCTGGCATATTCTCTCTCCCTCCCTCCTTCTCTACCTTTCCTCCCTCCTTCACTCCCTCCTTCCCTCCCTCTCTCCATCTATCTGTCTCCTCTCTCTCTCTTAAATAAATAAATAAATAAATTTATTTAAGATAGTGAGAGAGAAAGAAGCAGAGAGAAAGGAGACAGATACAGAGAGAATGGGCGTGCCTCCTTCTCTCCATCTAATAAATCAATAAAAACATTTTTAGAAAAATGTTTAAAGAACAAGACTAGGATCTGCTGTTAGGTATCTCCTCATTAATAAGTTACCTTCTTGGACTGTGGGCTTTTCCTTAAAAAATTAAGTTAAGTAAATGGTCTGGGGGTCTACGTTATGCCAGGCCTTGGCTAAGTGTTGAGAACAGAAAGTAGAGAAGATATGACCTCTGCTCTCAGGAAGTTTAAAATCTGCTGGAAAGGATTTATGCTTTGGAATAATCTCTAGCCCTTGCTGAAACACAAAGATCCATCTTCATTTGATATTTTTGATCCACAAGGCCCCAATAATTGCCCAAAAAAATCCCCCACTTCTCCTGCCTCAGAACATCCCATTCAGTTTATGACCTGGGCTCCCATGGCTCCAATTTACATGAGATTCACATAACATCTGTTTAATTTTAAAGTTTACATGTCAGCTTTTCAAAATCCCAGAGTCTTTTCAACATTTTTTCTTCCCTCAAACACTAAGAGGATGTAGAAAATTAATTTCCTGTGTAAAATGCAAGATGACAGAAGGTCTGAGGTTAAACCTCTTTATAAAAAAAAAAATCATTGCCAATGTTTAGAAAAGTCTGTTTTATTTGAAAAATTTACTCATCTACCTGGTTTCTACTATCTTATGGCACTACTATGAAGAGGTTTGATCTATAAGCAACAATGGAAAGAAAAGAATTCTTGATAGATTTTTTTCCCCAGTGTGCAGAAGTATTGACTAACAGGATGCTCTGCTGCTTTGCTACATGGCCACCCCAGGAAGCCTCTTTCTCCACTCTGAGGTTGTCTGAGAACCCCATACCCCAAGGCCTCAGAACCTCTGCCCTCCTGAGGATTAATTCTTTTAGTGCTAGTAGCTAGAGCAGGCCTGGAACTTCACTTCTGGCCTGGCCCATAGCAAACTGAGCTTTGGCACCACCAAATGCATGCATACAAACTCCCCTGACAGAAGGAAGAGCGGAGGGTGTGTCCTCATCACAGGTAGATGGCTGTGATCATCCCTTCCTCTAAGATACCGTGTAGGTGGCCGCTCTGGTCCTTCTTGTTCACATCCCAAAGACCCTTCTCATTTAGACCTTGTCCAAAATTTAGGGATGTCCCCTATGGTACCTGCAAAGCATTGTGCTACTCCGCCACCAAAACAGGCTTTCAGAATACATCATGGGCCCTCCGAGGCCAGATCTGCCCACACATAGCTCAGCCTAAGGACCGCAGTACAAGTTGAATCACATGCCCAACAGTTCAAATGTTCAAGACCTCAAACCCAGTGCATCTTGATGTGACCTTAATTAGAAATAGTGTTGTGGCTGACAGAAGTACTTAAGGTCATTAATTCTATGTCAATGTGCTCTTATAAAGGAAAACGTGAACACAAAGACACACATATAGGAGAAAGGCCATGCCAAGGAAGACCAATGATGCTCAGCAAACTCCCGGAAGCCAGACATGAGACATGGGACAAGGTCTCTCTCACGGACCCCAGAGGAAGTCAACTCTGCTGTAAGCTTGAACTCATACATTTAGACTACAGAATTGTGAAACAATAAATTTTTTTTGTCTAAGTCACAAATTTGTGGCATATTGTCACAGCTTACCTAGAGAAGTAATATAGATTCTGGAGCTCTTGCCTGGACCTAGACAAGCAATGACTCCAGACCACTTGGATGAATTGGAAAAGGGTCAAAGGGACAAGATGCACTGGTGAAAATATCAAAAGTATCAACGTACTACCATTTCATAAAGTAGAAGGAAGATCGGCATACAAAAGCATTGTTTAGAGTCAGTCAGAAAAATGTTAGTACTTTATGATGCTATCAGCATTTTCCAATCTTGACAAAATGAGTTCTATTGTTTGAATCCCCAAGATAACATTATAATAAGGATTAGTTTTGAGTTTTCATGGTGGTAGCAGTGGAAAAGATGTGAGCCTGTGGAGTTCCTCTGTCAGCTCCAACATAAGCTAACTAGGTGAGACCTCTGGAAATTGGCAAAACCCTTCTCTGTAAAATGAGGATGGTAATTCTCCCTGGGGTTATTCAGAAAAATGAGAAAACAATTGTAGGCACAATACATGGTACTGTCCCTTCTTTTCTCCTGGGCCTTACATTAGGTGTGCAGTCACCTGGAAATAGACAAGTTGACGTCGTGTTGCATTGATAGGATCAAGGAAACTGTACTCCTTTGTTTCATTCAAATGAGAAGTTCTCATGTGCCCTGTCATCTTGTGTCCAAAGGACCATTGATTGGAAAAGGAACCTTCTGGAATCATCTGCTTTCTTGAAACTAAGCAATTGATTCAAATTAATTATCATTAATATAAATTTCCTTTTTACATGTACCAAGTGGATACAGTAGGATATTTAATAAGGCCTAGGAAATAAAAATTCATTTAAATATTAGTCCCAAAAGGACAACAAAATCACCTCATTTACTGTAAGCATACCTTCTTGAATTTCCTTCATCCATGAAAACAAAAAAGAAAAATCAGTGGAATAGGGGCAGGAGAGGGGACAAAAGGGTAAGATAACCCAATGGGAATACACCCAATTTATAGTATGTTCGTATATTAAAGCAATAAAAATTATTTTTAAAATGAAATAAAGAAAGAAAGAGAGAGAGGAAGAAAGAAAGGTAGGTCTATTTTTGAAACTATGGCAAGGGTTCGTGGCATTTATGGTAGTTATTCAAAACCAATCTCTTGTTTTGTTTTTGTTTTTTGGTTTTTGTTTTTGTGAGGTAAGGTCTCACTCTAGCCCAGGTTGATCTAGAATTCACTGTGTAGTGTTTGGGTAGCCTTGAACTCATGGAGATCTTCCTACCTCTGCCTCCCAAGCACTGGGATTAAAGGTATGTACCACCATGCCCAGCTCCCAAACCAAACTTGTTGCTCCTCCAACAGGACCTAGTATCATTGGCTTGACCTAAGAGTCAATTTTAGTATCCCAACCACTGTGCATGTACACATATGTGCATATGAATGTGTACCTGCTTTTATATGCCCATGTAGGTATATAGATATATACATTCATACATTCTTTCACATATATGGGATCCCAATAATCAGATTATTCTGAAACTTTCTTAACTTAAAATATGAATCCATGGTAGGAAGATCAGCATGAGGACTCGGAATTAAGATCCCTTAGCACCCATATAAATTCTAGATGGATGGTGCAGCCCACCTGTAAGCTCAGCACTAGGGAGGCAGACAGGGGATCCCCAGGGCAAGCTGGCTAGTTAGACTAGAGAAAGCAGTTTAAGTGAGAGACCACAGTAAATAAGATAGAAAGCAATCAAGAAAGACACCCAACGTCAGTCTCTGTCCTCTACCTGCACATGTACCTACACTCAAGTGTACTCACACACATGTGAACACATATCATACACACACACCGCACAAACAACAAAAAAATTTAAAGTAAATCTGCATGCAGTTTGAAAGACATTGACATACATAGATCATTCTCAAGTGACCTAGATCACTGTTTCTAACAACTGTGTAATATTCTACCATGTAGATGTACTTTCATTTATTTAATCAGCTCTGTCTTAGTAAATGTTTAGGTTGTTTTCAATATTTTGCTCTTACCTTGCATACTTGTGCAAATGCATCCAAAGGATGTATTGGAATTGTGGGGTTCAAGGGAAATGTATTCAACATTTTGGTAGGTACCATCAAAGTGCCCTCTACAAAGTTTCCACTGGTTGTCGATACACTGACAGAACACAAGAAGACCTCCTGGGAAAGGATGTGGTGATCTTAGTTAATACAGATGCCCAGGCACCATACCCTTTGAAATTTGGATGTATCATGTCTAAGGTAGTGTCCAAAGAATTTGTATTTTTCACACATGCCCAAGAGAATTAGAATAATCGATCAGAATTTAGATCCTTGGAGGTAGACCATACCCCATGGCAGGCGGAACCCATTAGCTATGTATCAGTTATTCATCTTACTGAGGATTACTTACACATGTGGCTCTGATCTATGTACAAGGAGGTAGCATGTGAAAGCAGTTCTTTCCTAGAGAGACAAGCTCTGTCTGCTCACCTTTTTGCTTACACATGGCTGTAAAATTGCCCAGTTTTTAGTACTGGATTGAAAACCTCTTTAAAAAATGTTTTATTCTGACATTTTATTTTCAGGATGGTTAAAGAGATAACACATACATATTATAACACTGAAATTTCTGTTTGCAAAGTAACTCCCAGTGTTTTGAAAAGTTTCACCAACTTAGAAGGTGTGTTTGGCTAGTGAGTAATGAAAACCAAAGATATTTGCTGTGATGTAAACCACCCCACTGTGACATGAAGATATGTGTGAACTGGATCCCTTCTTGATGAAGAAGACATCTGTTCTCAAGACCTCCCGTCTACAATACCATCAACCTAGCAAGATAACAAAGGATGTCCTGGATTGAAAGACCTGACTGGTCCAGGGCTGGAGAGTTGGCTCAGACAGTAAGAGCTCTTGCCATGTAAGCATGAGAATCTACATCTGATCCCCAACACCCACATAAAAAGCCATGCATGGCCATGCAAACCCATATCCAAGCCCTGAGGAGGTCCAAGACAGGAGAATTGCTGGGGCTCATTGGTCACCAGCTTCAGGTTTAGTGAGAGAATCCATTTCAAGGAAACAAAGCAGAAGATCAATAGAGAGCACCCAATTTTTTTTCTCCTCTAGCCTCCACAGGCATTCACAAGGGCACATGCACCTCCACACAGCACACACACACACACACACACACACACACACACACACACATCCCAAGATTAAAAAAGAAAAAGATCAGAACGTTCCTCCATGACCCTCACACACCTAAGAACCTAGCATTCTCATCTTTGTTACACAACAGAAATACATTGGACACCTTAACAATTACCAAGACCACCCTCAGAGACTAGGACCTAGTTTGTGTGGGTGGAACCCAGACACTGCTTTGTTCTAAATGGCTGTGTGAAACTGAGTTAGCAGCTGGTCCAAGAACCATTCCGTGTCCTTCCTTGTTCATGGGGAAAGCCTGAAAAGCTTCTGAGCTCTTCATTTAATATGCTAGACTGGATGAAGCTACCTGTGAGAGAGGCATGCAGGGATAGAAACAAGGTTCAATAAAACCTGAAGAGACGGTCCCCTCAACGCCTCCCCCTACCCCCACACTTCCTTCCTCTTGGTCCCTCAGCTTCAAATCCTATCTCTGGGTTGCCCACTGCCATGGGCAGAATGGGGAACCTGGGGGAAGAGTGACTTTTAGATGAAAGATGGGAAACTCACTGTCCCAAGAGTGAGGAAGCAACACAGAAGTAGGCAAACATGCAGGGATGAGGCAAAAGCTCCATCCACCAGCCACTACCTGGCCTTGACTCATTTGGACATGCACCTATCTGGTCCCAATGGGCTCAGATGAGTTAGTTTTTCTAACAATACCTAAAATACAACTAGACTGCAAGCTTATCAATTCATAAAGCTTATAAACTACTTTTTTTTTTTTACTCTGAGTGGGCTAATCAAAAACCCAGTGATGGGTCAAGTTAAGCCCCAAACTTCTAAATTACAATTCAGGATATCAGGGAACCACAGTTCCATGGTTTTCATGGTTCAAAACTAGAAACATTGATCATCAGAGTGAAAACAGTAAAATGCAGCTGGAATGCAAGCAGTGCCAGTTCAGGTCGTGTATTAAAGTGCAGGCCTGCAGAGGTTCACCAAATGATGTTCACAAAACTCTGGGTAAATAGTTCAGGCTTGTGTTTAAGAGTCAACCCAGATGGCCTGGGTGACGCTGGTTAAAGACTCATCTTTCCTGGAAATCATTTCCCTTTCATTTCCTTCCATAAAGTCCAGGTGTGCCTTGCACTGTTACATGTCAGAGAAGACACTCCTCCCAAATGATCTTCATTCCTCTGGCCACCATCTGTGCCCCAAACCCTGCTTCCAGCAGGCCCGTGGTTGTCAACACCATCAAGACAGAAGCATTTCCCATAATAAATGCAGAATATTCTGCTGATTCTGTTTCATATGCTTAGATTGATGGTGTTTTGTTCTCTAGAGAGCACACAGTTAAGAGAGACCAGAGCTGACAGGGAGTCTCAGAAAAATAGATGATGGCGTCAATGAAATAATAAAGAAAATGAAAATATTAGATAAGATTAAGTTAACCCTTATAGGATGTGTGATTTGAAAATATTTCTTTCCATTCTATAGGGTGTCTTTTGTAAATTAAGAAACCATAAATGAAATAGAGCACAGATTAAAGAAATCAAAAACAGAGGGAAACTAACAAGGGATTACTGTGATTAGAAAAGGCATTCCCTGGCCAACAAGAGACAGAACAAAACTCATGCTTCTAATTCCCTTCCCTTGTGAATAAGGAATATCACTACATGCCATAGACCTGCACTGTTTGATTCCTAAAAGTGAGTATCATATCATAAAAATTTATGTGAAATTGGCTTAATATTTCTGGCAAAGGTCTGCCTGGGCAATATCCTTATAGGGAGTGCCCTGTTAACTTGGCCAGCTGGAAAGCAATATCAGATACTATACAAGGAAGAGCGGGCAGGGAAAACAGTCTGAGCTCTATTCCTGCACACCCACCGCCACTGGTCCCACACTGAGCAGCATATCTTCACACTGGATGGTCATGTAAGAAAGATTCTCGTTTCCTTCATTTCTCTGCCTCCTACACTATAGCCGTCCCCAGCCCACTGCAGCCGGGCGTGGTGGCACATGTCTTTAATCTCAGCACTTGGGAGGCAGAGATAGGAGGATTGCTATGAGTTTGAGGACGCCATGAGACTACATAGTGAATTCCAGGTCAGCCTGGGCTAGAGTGAGACCCTAGCTTGAAAAACAAAATAAGAAAAAAAATCAAATTAATTCCCAGGTCAGATCTCCCACTTGGTCCAAGGGTCATTCCAACATTCTTGGTCCCAAAGTGGAACTATGACATCCTGAGCTTATGTGCTCCAGTACTGAGCTGTATGGCTTCCAAAGTCATCCATGCAGGAAACAAGTCAGCAACAGTGTTGATGGAAAGGAAAAATCTGAGTAAGCACAGAAAGAATGGGTGGAAAAGAGGGGATTCCAGTAGATAGAAGGCCTGCAGAACAGAATGAGGAAAATTTGGCCTGTATACTGCACAATGTGCTGAACACTAATTACTTAAAGATACCCCCACAAATACTGAAAAAATATGCTATATATATAGTTCATGCATCTTGAAGCATAAAAAAATGCTCCCAGACAAGGCCCCTTACCCTCTCTGTCCTATGAAAAATAATGAAAACATTCCCACAAGACAACATCCACCCGCAACAGTCAAAGCTTTTGGAAGAAATCAATCCATCCATGCAGGAAGGAGTAGAAAGAAACATAGCTAGAGATGGCTTTGCTGTTGTTGGTGAGAGATGTCGACACACTATCAGCTCCAACACCAAGCTGAAAAGTGTAAGGAAATCTGAGAAGTCCCGTTGTATGCCTTCTCAGAAGGCAAAGCCACAGAAGAACAAAGGTATTTGCATCTAACTTCTAAAATTAACTCTCTCTTCACCTTCCATTCAAAGATCTTATCATGATAGGAAATCAGACACTGGCCTTTCCTGAAAGGCATTTGCTTTTTTTGTGCATATGATCTCACACACACACACACACACACACACACACACACACACTCAAACACAAGTACTACAGAATAATTCTACTGGATGGCCAGAATAAAAGAAAACCTACTGCATTCACAGAAAGGTTACCAGTTTTTAATTTCACCATTCCTCTCCCTATGAGTCTTGAGCACATTCAAGACAGGAAAGCAAACACAGTTTCAACCCTTGATAAACAAAACCATACCAAGAACAGACAGCAAAAGAAAGAAAACATAGTGGGATGGAAAGGTGAGCTTCATTTTCCACAGAGATTCCTTTAATGATTAGAAAGAAGCTGTACCTCCTACAGTTTTCTGCATGCCCCTTCCTAAAGAACTCCTTTAGGACCCATGGAATGAGGAACTCATTCTTTTTTCCAGGTAACTTTCCTGGCCAGGCATCACACAGGGCTTCCCTGCTCATCTAGAGGCAATGGTAGCTATGGAAATGTTCCTTGTGCTCATGTAGAGATCATGAAGCCTTGATCAGCGCTCAGCATGGGGCTCCAGACTCCCCATTGTCTCGCACAGAAAAGTATGACAGGGTAGGATGAGGCTACTTTTCTTGAAGGAAAACCCCTACAGATCAAAGGAAGCTAACTAACTACTAAGAATATTCATTTCTAGGATTGTGTTCATCTTGTCTGTATTGTCCTAAGAAATCACGACTCCATTTGTCAATATGAAGCATAAGGTATTCTTCCCTGGGGAAAAGGAGAGTGCTAAAGAGATCCTATTCCATCCAGACACTAAGGTAGAGACTTTTCCCATCCACATAGCCCTCCTACCATCTAGAAACAGAAGCTTCATTGCCATGTACAAACCTCAAGGACACAGAGATCATGTAAGGTGCCGAGGTCACCCAAGGTCATTGTACCTCATGCTTTGCAGTTCTGTATATTTGTTTATATGATGATATTAAACACCAGTTGTGACAGGCTGTGTGTTGGACAATATGGATATAAAGTGACCCCATGAGAAACATTACTTGCATGTGGTTATGTCTCAAATCAGAAGGAATATTTTAAGATGGCAGAGCCCAACAACTGCTTTTGCAAGAAGAGCACATCACTTGTGATCGGTGTTCCTTTTTCCTCCTCTTTCTTTCCTTCTCTCAATCCTTCCTTTCATTTCTTTTGTCATAAGGATGAAGGAAGTTATAAGATTTGGAATTGATTCTAATGTATGGTGATCCCAAGACATATAATCTCCCAAAAATGTTCCCCATGAATCATTTCAGGTAGATCAGTTCCAGGAGAATCTGATATCAAGTGCATAATCCACCACATGCATGAAACTTTACTTAGTGTTATGATGACATAAACATTGTACTTATATTTGGAAAGATTAGAGGTGATCTATAGAACTTTTAAGTACCCACCAGTGCCTATCAAAACACACACACACACACACACACACACACACACACACACACACACACCAGATACCCAAGAGGTGCATGCATCTGGAGTTTGTTTGCAGTGGTTAGAGGCCTTGGTGTGCCCATTCTCTCTATCCCTCTTCTCTCTATCTCTCTCTCTGCTTGCAAATAAATTGAAAAATTATTTTTAAGAAAGTTCACAATAGCTAGTGAAGCCATGCTGCTGCAGCTGGGACATGAAACCAGCCTACATGCCTGTCACCTGATAATGGATAATGAATACACAATGGATACACAATGTAGTTTTATTCAGCTTTAAATAAATATGAAAATTATTGGGCTGGAGAGATGACTTAGTGGTTAAGACACTTGCTTGTGACGCTTCAGGACCCAGATTTGATTTCCCAGTACCCATATAAGCCAGATGCACAAGGTGGCACAGGTATCTGGAATTCTTTTGCTGTGGCTACAGGCCCTGGCACACCCATTTTCCCTCTCTCTGTCTCTCCATATGTGTGTGTGTGTGTGTGTGTCTGTGTGTGTATGTGTGTGTGTGTGCCCCCTCTCTCCAATAAATAAAATATTTTTAAAAAGAAAAAATACAATTATTAAATTCACAGAACAATGGAGCTAGACAATATTATACAAAGTGAAGTAAAAAGTTAGACTCACAAAGACAAACATCACATGTTCTCTCTCATGTGTAGAATCTTAGCTTTGAAATTTTATAATTGTGTGTAAGCTGAGGTAAGAGTCAGTAGTAGAGGCCAGGAAGCTAGAAATGGTTCATAATGGGTGAAAACTGGGACAGTGAAGGAGAGGGGATATTAGATATGCAAGTAGAAAGAATGAATACAGAGTATGGACAGATCTAAATGGGATCAAGGCAGGGGGTAGAGAAGAAGAGAGGGTGGGGAGGGGCACATAAAGCTAAAGACATCATGAATAAGCCATATTTAAACATATGTATTCATTAGCTAATTAAAATATGTAATTTAGGGCTGGAGAGATGGCTTAGTGGTTAAGGCACCTGCCTCCTAAGCCTAAGAACGCTGGTTCCAATCTCCAGGGCACAATGCCGCACTTGAGAGGCTGCTGGAGTGCCCATCTCTATCTGTCTTCCTCTCCCTCTCTCTCTGTCTCTCTGTGTCTCTCGCCAAAAAAAAAAAAAATGTAATTTAAAAGAAAAGAGAAAGTTTTGGCAGAACTGCCTCTAGGGGTGGAGAACACTGCACCCTGAAGTTCTAGATTATCATAGGAAAATCCAAGGGCCAAGGGTTGGATACCCTAGTGCTAAGGGGGAGCAGAGACAAAAGTGTCCCTGGGGCTCCCTGGTCAGCCAAGTTATCATAAAAAACAGGGCACTAACAGGGAAATAAAACAGAGAAATAAGCCAGAAGAGGAGAAGACCAAACAAGCTCCTCTGGCCACCACACATGTGAATACAGGGTGTGTGCATCTACACTCATGCATATATACCATGTGTGTGTGTGTGTGCACATATACACACACAAACATGGAAAATGCAAAGAATCTACTGGAAGAGCTAACAGTATGTGGTGGCTTCTGTGAAGGTTGAGATGAAGTTCATTGGGCAGATAGTACCTGCTACCCATCCTGGTAAACTATACTGAAAGCCACATTAAGAGTAGGAGCATCAGGCAAGAGAGATGGTGTGGTTGTTTGATTCGGGTGTCCCCCATAAACTTAGGTGTTCTGAATGCTAGGTTCCCATCTGATGGAGATTTGAGAATTAACACTTCCTGGAGGCAGTGTATTGTTGGGATCATGCTTTGGGGTGTTATAGCCAGTTTCCCCTTGCCAGTGTTTGGCACACTCTCCTGTTCCTGTTGTCCAGCTAATGTTGGCCAGGAGGTGATGTCCATCCTCTGCTAATGCCATCATTTCCCCCTGCCTTCATGGAGCTGCCCCTCAAGTCTGTAAGCCAAAATAAACCCTTTTTCCTCACAAGCTGCTCTTGGTCGGGTGATTTCTATCAACAATGCAAACCTGGCTACAACAGTAAAGTTGGTACCAGAGGAGTAGTATTGCTGCTAGACACCTGACTGTGTGGCTTTGGCTTTTTGGAGCTGATTTTCAAGAGGAATGTAGAAGGATTTGAAACGTTGGCCTAAGAGATATCTTGCAGTGCTCTAAGAACAGCTTGATGGACTATTCTGGTCAGAGTTGAAAGACATGAATGCAGTAAGAACTATGGACTGTGAGGTTTGGTTTATGAGGGTGAGAAAGAGCTTTGCCTGGACTGGGCTAGAAGCAGTTCGTGTGAGAGGCTTGCTGTTATGGTCATGACCTGAGAAGTTGTGCAGGATTGCAGTGCATAGAAATGGACTGGTGTGAGAAGATGGATATGGCACAGAAAAAATTAAATCTTTGGGCTGAAACTTCTGCCTTTTCAGCTGCAAGTGTATGAGAGGTTATAACCTGCATTGGGACAACAGAAAGAATGCTGTCTTTTGGAGGAGTCTGAATGCTAAAGGAGTGTCCTGTTCTTCAAAGTCTGCACCCCGGATTAACAAATTGGCACCCTACATGGTACTATAGAGTATAGAAATGCAGGAGAGAGAGGGTCATTGAATTTGCAACATGGTCTTGTGTTTTGGAAATGGACATGGGCAGTGTGAAGCAGGTTTGCTGGGTGCCTGCATGGAGATCCCATGGGGCCATGAGGATGGACCGTGGGTTGCAGTGGAGACCCAGTGGAGATGCCAGGACCATGAGATGGCTGCCAAGGACAGCTGCTGGCCCTGGATGAAGTTTTCCAATACTGAGTAGCCTAACTGGAGGGGCTGAATTGGAACTCCAGAGATTTGTTGCTGTTAGAATTTTTGGACTTGGAGATTTGTCACTGGCTAGAGTTGTTGGACTTGGAGCTACAGAGTTTGATGTTTGCCCTGGTTGTTTTAAATCTTGTATTGGTTGAATATTTCTTTGCTATGCCCAATGCCATATTTTGTAATGTGTTTATTCTCTACCATGATGGGTTTGGGGGGATTTTTTATTTTTTATTTTTTTATTTTTTGGTTTTATGGTTCAGTTAAAAGATCTCAGACTATGGGAAAGTTTGAACATCATTAGGATTGATAAAAACTATGGGGACACTTAAAGTTGGACTGAATGCATTGCATTTTATCTCATGGATGGTTATCAGTTTATGGGGGCCAGGGGCTGAATACAGTTGTTTATTCGGGTATCCCCCATAAACTTAGGTATTCTGAATGCTAGGTGCCCAGCTGATAGAGATTTGGTAATTAAAGCCTCCTGTAGGCAGTGTACTGTTGGGGGCAGGCTTATGGGTAATATAGCCAGTTTCCTCTTGCCAGTGTTTGGCATATTCTCCTGTTCCTGTTATCCACCTGATGTTGGCCAGGAGGTGATGTCCAGCCTCTGCTTATGCCATCATTTTCCCCTGCCATCATAGAGCTTCCCCTTGTGTCTGTAAATCAAAATAAATCCTTTCCCCACACACACAAGCTGCTCTTGGTTGGGTGATTTCTGCCAGCAATGCGAACCTGACTGCAACAGTTGGCTTAGCAGGTAAGGTGCTTGCCTGTGAAGCCTAAGTAAGGACCCAGGTTTGATTCCCCATTACCCATGTAAACCAGATGCACAAGGTGGTGCATGCATGTGGAGTTCATTTGCAGTGGCTAGAGTGCCCATTCTCTCTCTCACTCTCTCCCTCTTTCATCTATCTATTGCTCTCAAATAAATAAATATTTAAAAGTAGGGACCTGGTACTAGAATGAAGCTATAAAAACTGGAGAAATAGGAAGGGAAATGAGGAAGGGCTACAGGAAGGAAGGAAGGAAGGAAGGAAAGAAGGAAGGAAGGAAGGAAGGAAGGGAGAGGGGAGGGAGGGAAGGAAAGGAAAGGAAAGGAAAGGAAAGGAAAGGAAAGGAAAGGAAAGGAAAGGAAAGGAAAGGAAAGGAAAGGAAAGGAAAGGAAAGGAAAGGAAAGGAAAGGAGGGAAAGGCCTGTGGGGTAGAGGTAGGGGAGATGAAAGAATACACAAAACTAATGGCAACATGAATTAATTTCATAGAAACCCTCTTCCTGGATACCATTCTATAAGTCATTACCCTAAGTAAGAGGGAGGGTCACCTGAATAGAAGACCCCCATAAAAGGCTGAGAAAGCATAACCCTAAAACCATGTACTCTGGCTGGCAATTCCTAGAGCCAGAATTGGATTACCACCCATAGTAAGTCACTGGTCAGGGAGACACAGGAGTCCCAAAATAGTACAGGCCATTACCAAAACACTTGGTTACCTGTCAGAGCTAAAGGATAAGTCCCTACTGCTGAAGATACCACAGCTTGCAGCCACAGTGACCATGTGACCACATGAATATAAAGTGATCTTGCTAGAACTAAGAGGGAACCCAGTTTCCTCCCAGTTAGCCCTAACAGTGCTGCAAAGTGCTGTGAGTGCTGATGAAAAATAACATTTGACAACAGATTTAATAAGGAAGAGATCATGCCAGACAAAATCAACCAGCCGAGCAAGAAGTACACACTTGTGCAATAATGGTACACAGCCAATGCAGATAACCAACTGCTCACGGATTGGACATGAAACCCACTCAGTGAGGGAGAACTCATATTTGGCTCTGAGAACCAAGCCAGATTCCCTAGGATAAGAAACCAATAGGCTCCAGAGAGAATATCTACTGCTCTTTAACTAAGAAGAGTGGACATAAACATCACTAAGTTTCTCTGATAACTAGGCTTATCGCCTTTAATTCAAACTGCTCTCACCTTTGGTTGGAGAATCTGTGCTATCTTACAGATGGAAGAGAATACTGGGGATAACCAGGATACATCAATACATCAAGAAGAGAGAGCTGTCTACCATGAGATGAGTCACCTCCACCTCATCTGCTTGGGCCTAGAATTCACCCCAGAAGAAGTAGTGATATGAATACTGCTCTCATGCTTACCTGAAAACCAGTTCCAAGGAGATGGTGACAGACTCTATGATCACTCAAACCTCATACAAGCAGAGATCCAGAGTCTACAGAGAAAGCAATACTAAATGAGCAAGACACATACTACAGTAAAATCCAATTATTAATGAATCCATGTTTAAAAAAAAAAAAAAAACTCTTTCCTGGGCTGGAGAGATGGCCTAGCGGTTAAGGCGCCTGCCTCCTAAGCCTAAGAACGCTGGTTCCAATCTCCAGCAGTTCCAATCTCAAGGTCCCACATTTAACCAGATGCAAAGTGATGCAAGGGCTCAATGCCGCACTTGACCACAAGAGGGCGCACACATCTGGATTTCATTCACAGCAGCTGAGAGGCTGCTGGCAGGTCCATCTCTATCTGTCTTCCTCTCCCTCTCTCTCTCTGTCTGTCTCTCTCTGTCTCTCTCCAATACATATATTTTTTTAAAAAAAAAAACCTCTTTCCTGAGTTAAAATCTCAGCAAACATATCATAAGCCAAATGACTTCTTTGAAAGACATGAATTTTGCTCTTGAGAAGAAAGGACGGTTATGGGACAGAAGGGGTCATGCGAGGGAGCAATGAACAGGCTGATCTGTTCATACTGAGTTTCAGTTGCAGGAGCAAGCATCTCTGGTGAAAAATAGTAGATAACTGTTATCTATTGCTTATCTCAAAAAGCTAGAAGAAATTATTTTGAATGTTTTCATAATGAGGAAATGAATAATGATTTAAGAGATGGGTATGCCTACCATCATCTAAATATCACACAATATACCTGTGAATCAAAACATCACATAGTACCCCATTACATTCAATTCCTGTGTTTTTCTATAGTATTTAAAAATAAATTCCATTAAATTAATTTAAAACTAAATTTGTCTAACTTAATTAGTTAAACATTAATTGGAAAAATTATTAACTATAAATTAAGAGTTAACTATTTTTACTTTAAAATTCTCAAATAAATGAGAGAAACACTAATATGGAAATAGAGAAACAGGGAAATAACATGAATAGAAGCTTTACAAAAAATAAATTGGGCACTACATAAGTGACCAATGGAAAATGTATTCACTAATAAATTTTCACCTGCAAATTAAAATTCCTAGAAGATTGAAATATATTTTTGAAATTACTATTTAATACTAGTAGGGGTGACTGAGAAAAGTAAGCATTCTCATATATTTCTATCAGAAATTTCACTTGGAAAGCAATTTGGCAATATGTACTATAAGTCATAAAAATGCTCATACTTTTAAATCAATAATACCACTTCTAGAAATTTATCCTAAGTAAATGAAATATGTAGTAAAAGATTTATGTACATAAATATTTATCACTTAGTTATGATACCACAACAGGGAAAAGTTTCTGTAAATTATAGCATGGTCCTGTAATTGGATATTAGGGACAAATTAAACGTAATATTCTTGAAGAATATTTAGTAACATAGGTAAATGTTTATGATAAAATATTAATGTCAAAGGCACATGGTACAAATCATGTGCAGTAATGATTCCAATTTTATATGTTTACAGATCAAATTTTGTTATATGTGCATATATACTTTATATGTGGATTCAGAAGCATTGGAAATAACTACATGAAAGTTAAATTATTATAGGTGAATTCTACTTTCCTCTTGCTCTTTCTAAGTTTTCCAAACATTTTTTAATGAATATGAATTATTTTCTAATGACAAATATAACAGAATAAGGTAGTAATGGTCCTCATCATAAGTATATAAACATTTACAAGATATGTAATCTAAACTCAAATTTTCACCATTCTGATTTTGTGAAAATTTGGACACTAGAAGTTCTTTTATTTGGTAATCCTTCATAAAAGACATAATGTGTGAACATGACAAATGGGTTTATAAAAGGAGATGGCTCAGTGGTCAAAGGCATTTGCTTGCAAAGCCAGCCAGCCCGGGGTTAAATTTTCAAGCTAATAAGCCAAATGCAAAATGTGACCCCTCTAACTCATTTGAAGAGACAAGAGGCACTGGTGTGACTCCCATCACCAACACACACACACACACACACACACAGAGAAATTAAAAAAAAAAAAAATACCAGGCTAATATTACTGGTTTTCATGTGTAAAATACCACAACCAAATGCTTTACCATTTCTTCTCTTATTTATGAAGTTATGGTAATCCTGTTTGTGAATGGTCCTCTTCTGATTACAGAAGCATCTCTGTGGTCACCCTTCAAATACCCTTTGTCCAAGCAGGCATGGATTATCTGAAGGAGAGGCTGCTCTGCTTTCGGCATCCCCCCACTCTCAGCTCAGCTGGACCCCAGGCATTTTGTTTCTCCTCCAGAGAAGCATCACTTACCATCCCCACCATCAATGCTGTCCCCTCAACAGGCCAACCATCACAGGAACCACCTCTTACTTCCCCTAGGAGCCCAGGTTTCCAGACCAGGATTTGCTGGAGGTCTTCTCTGGCTGACCACAAAAGTACCAAGCAGCATTCTCTCTCCAGAGACAAGGAAGGCCTGAGCACTGAAATTATGTACGGTGACTATAGGATTTCAATTTTTATTGTGCTAATATATAATAGTATAAACTATAGCATTGTAACTATTTTTAAGTAGACAGTTCAGTGTCTTTAAATACATTCAGATGACAGTGCAAACATTACCACCTTCATCTTCAGAACTCCTTGCTTCTCATAAACTAAAACTGTACCTATCATAATAACTCCCCCATCTCCCTCACCCAAAGTCCCTATCCACCATCACTCTACTTTCTGTTTCTGTGAATGTGGCTGTTGTAGATATTTCAAACAACTAGAAACAGGCAGTATTTGCCATTTTGTGACTGGCTTACTTCATTTAGTATAATACCCTTAAGGCCTCTCCATGCCATAGCATATATCAGCATTTCTCTCCTTTGTTATAGCTAAATAATATTCCGTGAGATGGATATATATATATATATATATAAATTATATATAATAGGTGAATTCTACTTTTCTCTTGCTATTTCTAATATATATATTACACTTTGTTTAGACACTGATTCTTCAAAAGACAGTTGGGTCTTTTACTGTGAATAATACTGCTATGACCATTCATAAACCAGTATCTCTATGATATTCTATTGAATATATAATATATAGCCAGGAGTAGATAGCTAGATGATATGGTCATAATTTTGGTGTGTTTTTTTTAGGAACTTCCATAACTGTTATCCATAATGGCTATATCATTTTAGTCAATAAATCACATATACAAATAATTATTATATTCAATCATGATAGGCCCTCTGCCTGCCACAGATCAGGATGGTTAGCATACATGAGGAATGGACAAAGGAATGAATAAATGATATTTTCCAACCACAGTTGTGATAAATTGTTTCATGTAATTCATACTACTCTTTTCTTAAATAATGCTATTTTAGTAGAATTGTTTCCCCACTTACTTTCATCCTGAAAATTGTTGAATGTTAACATCATCAAGATTCCACTAAATTAAATGTGAGATCTAAATGTCATCAACACGGGCCCCTTCAACCAGTATCTTTACCCAGCTCTCAATAAAACACACTTTGACAAGTTAATGGTTATGTTGAATTGTGTAGTGGATGTGTGGGTCCGATAAAAGGTCCAACTCTGGAGCTGGAGAGATGGCTTAGTGGTTAAGGCGCCTGCCTGCTAAGCCTAAGAACCCAGTTCCAATCTCCAGCAGTTCCAATCTCCAGGTCCCACATTTAGCCAGATGCAAAGTGACGCAAGGGCGCATTGCCTCACTTGTCCACAAGGGGGCGCACGCATCTGGATTTCGTTCACAGCAGCTGAGAGACTGCTGGTGCACCCATCTCTATCTGTCTCCCTCTCCCTTTCTGTCTGTCTCTCTCTGTGTCTCTCTTCAAAAATAAATAAATATTTTTTAAAAAATTTAAAAAAAGGTCCAACTCTGAGTGACCAAAGCCCACCAACAGATGCTTCCAGCTGAAATTCTACAAAGAGCACCTACACTCCCCCCGCCCAGGAGTACAAAGAGGATAGACAATTCTCACCCATGTGTCCAGCCTCTCCAGTGAGCACTGGTCTAGTCTAAGTGCTCGGGGCTGCAGACACCAGGGACTCTCATGGCTAGCAGCCCCATCCACAAACCACAGCAAAGGTCCAGCATGTTCCTGACCCCAACACCTGCCACAGAACTAACACATGACCCAACCCTGAGGTCTTGGTTTTCAACAGGAAGCTTGTGGCTCAAATTATTCATGGGGTGACTGCCCTGGTGATTAAAGCAGATTTGGTAATATTTTGCATATGTCTGTGGTACAGGCATTTTTCATAGCACTATGCTAAACTCCATAAGGAACGACCCAGGATAGGCTAAATGAGAGGACAGATCTTTCAATATAATAAATAAAATAGATGCAAAGTCAGAAGCCAAAAATAAATGGAAAGAATCACAACACAAAATTTTATGTGTGATGATATTCAAGTGACAGAAAACAATTGCAGTTAATGTGTCTCTTAACTTATCCCATGCTGTATACATTCTTGGTACAATTACATCTCATCAAGGACTTACAGGACACTGCACTGTGTCCTTTTACAAATCTGGAGTTTAGTTCATTTTTTTTTTAACTAAAATGAGAGAATGGATTAAAATTTGAATAAAAATTAATTATTTTACAGTATCTTTTAAAATATATATATATATTTATTTATTTATATTATTCTGATTTTACATTCATAGTATTGGCTCCATTGTCCTCCTCCCTGTCCTCCCTCTTCCAAAGGGACCCTCATCAATGGATCTTGTAAAATATTTTATTCATTTATTTGCAAGCAAACACATGTGCCACTCTGTGAATCTGGATTTGTGAGTACTGGGAAATCAAACCAAGGCAGTTAGGCTTTGCAAGCAAGCACCTTAACCACTGAGCCATCTCACCAACCCCACAGGATTTTTAAATAAACTGAGTATAAAGCCCTTATAACAAGGTATTGACTGGACATTCTGAGTTTGAAGATTTCCCTAAATGGGTAGCTCTCTTCACTGAGAATAGCATGTGGAAAATCCATTTTAAATGCTATAAACTTGCCAGCATTTTGTGTAAAGGGTTAGGTTTTCACTTTTCTAGCTAAATATCACGAAACTTCACCTATACACAATGCAATGAGGAGCATATCTGAGCATTTTAATGGTCCTGAGTTCTGTTATGTCTTTACTCTAATATTCTTTTAAAACCAACTTTCAAAGCATAATTTGTGTACCGCAAATGAATATATTTAAGTGGGGCCTTAAGAGGGAAAAATGCATGCACAAGTACTCAACAAATTATTTTCAGGAGAGTCATAGCAATAAAGACTTTCTAAACATCATTCACAATTTTTCCTAAGACTTTAAAAAGTTAAAGAATTTTGAAATGTCCATCTAAGCTTTCAGAGAAGCAAGGATTTTTATAAATACTAACCTTACAAAGTAGTTTGTGCTTGCATCTCCAAATGTCATATTTTACTTAATAATAATTAGAAGTGACTCCCTGGACAACTCAAACGCACATCATGTATTTATCTGCAGATAGATCTCCCCCAGTGCAGAAGATAATTAAGTGTGACTGCTTAGTTGCCTGGCACTTGCATGGTACTTCAAAGCAGGTGGGTTTTCTACTGGCATGTTTGTTATAGGCTGAACCTCTAGGAGAGCATCACAATAGTTCACATCTGTCATGAATTCAGACATTATCAGAAAACACAAAATGCTAAGCATTGTTCCACAGAGCCATTCTGGAACTTAGACACCACCTATCCTGTGCCCAGCTGACTGATGAAGACTATGAAACTGAAGGGAAATGCATGCTATAAAAATGGCCCTTGTGAGGCAAGATTGAGCCAAGAGGGAAGAGCATGAAGACTGCCAGCAGACTGTTTTGGGTTCCGAGTCAGGCTCTGTCACCTGGGCAAGTCATTAACTCCTCTGAACTTGCACCCTCTCAACTTTACAGTGGGGTCATAACTGTGCAGGGTTGGGGGGACACTTTGAGACAGTGTCTATAACATAATTCAGACTTTCTGTATTCTCTAATAATTATAACTTCATGCCATTGTATCTCATAGTAGTAGTTGCCGTTGGTTAAGTATCCATTGCATATTAATCACATACTTTTATACACTGTCTCGAACAGTTGATGAGAAGATAGAAATGGTCATTGTCAGTGCCAACATTGTGCCATCCTGGAAAAAAATTCTTTCTCCTAGAGCTCTCAGCCAACCAAGTACAGAATCACAGAGGCAGATCGCCTAAAGGCAGAAGTTAAATATGTCTCCTCCCAACCATTGTGGGGTCATCATGCATGTCACCGTATATTTCTAGTTGGTGTGTGAGGTTTCAAAACACAGAAGTCTGTACTGGGCACTAGAACAAAGCCCTATGCTCTCTCTGCAAAGACAGCAGATTCTTATAGGAATGTGTTTATAGCAACACCTCCCCCACTCTAGACTGGTTGCTGCAAGGCCATAAGGACACAACATTGATCCTCAGGGGATGACATGCCATCCTGCTTTAACATCTCAGCACCATGGCCTGATGTTTCAATTAGTCTATTTCTCAAATCTCTTTTTGCTAGAGACGTAGCAAAGCTTTCATTTGTTTATGTATTTATTTACTTAGTTACTTATTTTTAAAAACAAGTTTCTCTTTTCAACTATTCATTTATTAATTTACTTATTTGTGTGAGGAAATGATGGGGGAGGGCTGCCAATGCCTTTTGCTATTGCAAACACATTCCAGATGCATGTGCCACTTTTGTGTCTCGTTTTAAGTGGGTATTGGGGAATTGAACCGGGTCAGCAGGCTTTATAAGCAAGTATCTTTAACCACTGAGCAATCTTCCCAGTCCCATTACTTACTTACTTTTGCCTTCAACACTAGACATATCTGCAGATTAAATTTTCAAATTACCAAAGCCCCAATCTAATCTATTGATAATATTATTTTCTTTTTACATACATGCTGATAATACATGAAATTCTAAACAGAAACAAGGAGAGACTTATGAGGAAAAAGGGACATGGAGGAGGATGAGGGAGAGAGGAAGAACAGGGACAGAGTAGAGTGGTAGCATAGGAAAGGGACAGAGTGAAGGGAAGAAAGGGGAGGAAGAACAAAGTCCAAGGATAAAAGATTTTTAACTGCCTTAAATTCCCTCATCAACTTCCATCTCTTGTCAAGAGTTCCTCACAAGATTTTTACATGTGAAACCTAACTCTAGCCTGTTTAGTTAATTATGAAAACCCAACATGGAATCCATTATGTCAGTGTGTAAATTTATTCACCAGGTGTTGTCCACCCACTGCTCTACTATTCTCAAGATGACAAGAGCAGCCTGAGGCGCCCAAGGAGAGGGAGATCCACGGGGAGCTGTCACATCATTCCAAAAGATGCCGGCTGAAGGAAGCAAGGTCCATTCCTACCCTACTGGGCTTGAATTTTTAAAAGATTGCTAGTTAGTGAGGTGGGACTGTATCTCAGGGTCAGTGTTGAGAGGGACTCCCTGGCTTGAAGGCTGACTATGTGTTCTATAAGGAGATGCCAGCACTCCTGCATCACAGGAGGGTCCTGGGAGCCTGCTCAGCATCGTCTGAGCTCACAGTCAGAGGTTGCTAAGCTGTGCAAAAACCTTTTATTGGCCAGCTGTCTCAGGTGGGTTCTCTACCAGGAGGACTAAAAGATGGATTCTTATAGACTCTCTGGAGAAGTCTGTAAGCATATGCAAGTGCACAACATCAGACAGGGGACAAGGCCAAGGCAAGATTTGGTTTCAGCTGACATTAAACATCAGCCTAATTATACTGGCAGCACTGAGCATGAGTTATAACTAGAACCAACCTGGGATGGACACCAGCAGTCATTGCCACCACAGCGTGTAGCCATGACAGCCACTGGTTGCAGATGATCCTGTGAGATAGGAGGGTCCACACCCTTCTACCTCACAAGGGCATGCTCCAGAGATGAGAGGAGTTGAGAGCCCTCAAGTAGGCAGAGACAGATGTACTGGCCATGTGTCTAGGCAGGGCATCCCCAGCAGCTCACACAGCCTGCTTCTTGCATTTCTCCACGTCCTGTGCTTCTTGCTTGAAGTTTAATCCTCTGAGCACAGATTCTCCAGCATTCTGACAGGTCCACATTCCATGGAAACAGAAGAGGAAGATGGATGTGAGGAAGGATAGTCTCAGCTGCTCATTTAGTCCTAACGGGAACTTATAGCTATCAATTCATCACCCTCATTGACATCCCACTCGAATCCCTCACCCTTGGTTAGGACTTTTGCTGGCCTAAGGGATGCCATCTAGACCACGGAATGAGGGTTCCAACCTCAACCCTGAAGGACCCAAGCCCATGCTTACTATGTCTGTCAGGAATCTGTAACTGAACAGTAAGAACTGACACAGAAGGGATGCCCCCGCTGAATTGCCCTAATATAAAACTTTTCCTTCCCTGTCCGTTGAACTGGGAATAGACCTGCTTTCTCAAAATCACCTGGATCAATTATACTTGCCAATAGATTAACTTTTTTTTCTAGAAATAATTTTCTTTTTAAATATTTTATTATTTTAGAAAGTGAAAAAAGGCACATGGGGGTGGGCACACCAGGGCCTGTAGCCACTGCAAACAAACTCCACAAACATGTGCCACTTTATGCATCTGTCTTACATGGGTACTGGGGAGTTGAACCTGGGTCCTTAGGCTTTGCAGGCAAGTGCCTTAACTGCTAAGCCATTTCTCCAGGCCTAATTATCGTTTTTTTTTTTTTTTCCTGCTCTATTGCTGATATGAGGAGTTCTAAGTGACCAGTCACAGTAATCAGGTTACTCTGACAGCCTTATGGAAGTAACTTATGAAAGTTTCTCCTCCAGGAATCCAGGAGGATAGATCTACAGACAGAAAGCAAATCACCCAGACGAGTCACTTGTAGTAATGGGAAGGAAGCAGGGACACTCTTATTGCCAGCCCCTGATTGTATTTTATTCATTGCTCACAAGTCCAAGATGTATGTCACTTCCTCAAGGACAGTCCTCCAGAGATAGTAGCTACAAGCTGGAACCTCAGTTGATGTCTTGAGGAGCTCATGCAACCATACAGCAGCAATTTCTAAATGGTATGACATAAAGGAGGATCATTGGATCCCACGATGCTGCTCTCACTATCATGGATCCTTTGCCACAGAGTGGTCTGGATTAAAGGTAATGCTTTGCTGGACTGGTCAGCTTTTTATACAACTTGTCAGCCCTCAGCTGTGCTGTCAAAGGCAGCAAGTGAAGCCAAGACAATGGAAAGAAAAGAGAAGAAAGAAGAAGAGAGGAGAGGGAAGCAGAGATGAAGGAAGGGGAAGAAAATTCATAGCTTAAATATATTAGTCCCTTTCCATCACTGTGACAAGATAAGTGAGAAATCAACTTAAAGGAGGAAAGATTTCACTCAGCCTACAGTCACTTCATTCTGGTGTTTCTGGACCTAGGATGAGGCAAAACACCATGGCAGCAGGGAAGCAAAGAGGAAGGACAGAGGTCTCAATATATTCTTCAAAAACATGACCACAACACCACCAATTAGACCTCACCTCCAGATGCCTGGGCTACCTCCCAAAGCTCCACAGACTAGTAACCAAATGTTTAGCACATGGCCTTTGGGGAGGGGGATTTCAAATGAAAACTATAACAAGGTGTTATAAGGAATACGTTTCCTTCCCACGTAGAAATGTTCCAATGTTATCAACTTACAAGTGGGTTGGTCAAGGGCAGAGCTCGATGATGCCCTTTCCACTTGGTTATAGTGACCAGGCTACAGAAGAGAGTCCCTAGTGAGTGAGCATCACTGCGCAATGCAAAGGTTCCTCACACTTTGCCCTTGTGCTGACATACTTCCCCAGATCCCGTGTCCCTGGCATTCCAGCCCAGTCAAAAGCCAAGCCAGTCTTCCACAAGTTTACTTTGGACCTCCTCCATACAAAATAGACGGTGTGTTTCTCCATCTGAATCTCAGGATTCCTCTCAGCACTGTCCATTAGGTCCACTTCTGTCTTTGGTGGCAGTGCAACAGATATTTATTTTTGTCTTGTACCAGCATAGTGCACCAACCAAGTTCATAGGCTTTCCTCTTCATCAGTTAGTCATGGAGAACCCCCCCATGAAGCCATAGGTAGAACACTGACAGGTAACATGTGACACATACCATCTGCTTGTTCAGCTGCTTGAATCCTCTGAATTTCCATTCTAGAGTGGGTTCTTATCTTAGCACATCTGACATCCCAAGTCCCACATGCTCACATGCTTGCCACAATGAAGATCATCCCTGGAGAGACCCAGTAGCTTGCCAACAACTGCTTTTTAAATAGTGACCCATCTCTGATATAGGTGATGGCCTTGCTCAGAGCCCAAGACCAGTTGCACTCTCCCCAGACTGCTCACCTTCCGCTGATTGCTCTGACACTGGATTAGTTGCTTTTATCTTTGCTGTGACAAAGTACCTAACAAAAAAGACTAAAGGAAAGACATGATTATTTCAGCTCATGGTTTGAGGGTCCCATCCATCCATGCTGGCAGGGAAGGCATGGCAGTGAGAGAAGCTCTAACTGTGGCACATTCAGAAAGCAGAGAGATGAATGTTGGTGCTGAGCTGGCTTCCTCTTTTCCCTTTTCTAATTTAGTCTAGGTGTGGATATGGGATGGTGCAACCCATACTCTGGGTGGATCTTCCTTCTTCAGTTAAATCTCTCTGGAAACATCTGCACAGACATGCCCAAAAGTTATGTCTGCTATGTGATTCCAAACCTAGTTAAACTGAACACAAAGATCAGACATCACAAACATGCATGGGATCATAACAAACATGGAACCCACTGAGTCATGTAGCTAAAGAAGTAAAATCATCTGTAGTGAATCCCAGACTAGTGAACTTGCTGTTATCTCTCTGAGGACTGCCTGAGCCAAGCAGCCTTCTGTCACCTGATTCAGTCAGAGCAGAGCCCTCAGGTGTGAAATGTATCACCACTCCTCCTCCCAAGGACATAAGTTATAACTGGATTTAAAAGCACTCGGCGCCCAGCCCATCAAGGTGTTCTGCCTCTAGTTGTTTCCTTATACTCGGACCTTGCTGGAGTTTCTTAGAATGATAATTCACTTGCCTTTGAAGTTTAACCATCAGCTTCCAACAAGGATGTACTCTAGATGAAGGGGAGATCATCTAAGCCCAAAAGAGAACCAGACCTACACAGAACCGCCATGACCAACATTCAGAAATAACTATAGAAGTAATTCAGATCACATTCTCATGGCCTTGAACGTTTTTCAGTGGCTTCCCATGGCTTCCTTAGCATGGCATTGAATCTCTCCTGGTCTGGCCCCTGCTCTCCCCTTTATACTTTACTTATTTCCCACCAACCCCTGCCACCATGTTGCAGACTCTAACCACACTGAGCTAATTGCTCCTTTTATGCAATATCCCCACAGTATTCACCATCCTAAATGGCCTCCTTAAGCATGTCGATGCCCTCCTTCTTCCCTAGAAGTGTTCCCAATGCTCTGCTTGCATATCACCTTCATTATACCTTCTTATAATCGATTATAGTCCACAGTAATCAATAGTTTTCAAGCCTGTCTCCATCTTCCCTGGTCTGTGTGATGCTTAAAGTCAGGCGCTTGGACCTTTTGTTTAGATCCTGGAACAACACAGATACTTAATGGATATTAAAGTAAAAAATGCATATAAACTGGGCATGGTGGCGCGCACCTTTAATCCCAGCACTCGGGAGGCAGAGGTAGGAGGATTGCCGTGAGTTCGAGGCCACCCTGAGACTACATAGTTAATTCCAGGTCAGCCTGGACCAGAGTGAAACCCTACCTCGAAAAACCAAAAAAAAAAAAAAAAAAAAAAAAAAAAAAACTGCATGTAAATAAAATCATAAGCACAATATAACTGAAATTTTTTTTCTGAACTACAATTGAGTCTGGGAATCTGGGATGCTTGCAGGTATGTAGATTTGCTAGGCATTTCTGATCCTTTCCAAGTGGTCTGAGTCACATTCCAAGCCTCGGCATTTTCTTGTTGCAATATTTATTTGGTTTTGTTTGTTTTTTGGTTTTTGGTTTGGGGGGAAGTTTTGTTTTATTTGATTTGTTTTGTTTTTATTAAGGTAGGGTCTCACTCTAGCCCAGGCTGACCTGCAATTCACTATGTAGTCTCAGGGTGGCCTCGAACTCATGGTGATCATCCTAACTCTGCCTCCTGAGTGCTGGGGTTAAAGGTGTACACACCATGCCTAGTTTATTGCAGTATTCTTTTAATGCATCCCTATTCTATTGTCACTGTTTGCCACCTCCTGTGTCACTCCATCAGATCCACAAGACACCAAAAACATCATTTTTCTCTGCTTGCAAAATGATGACACCAGCTAGAATGGAGAAAAATGCTAGAAAATTGCATATTCTTCCTTGTGTCTGTCCCGATAGCTGTTTTGACTGTGGCTATATCAGCCACTATTCTCCCACCATGCTTGACAGATACAGACATTTCTCAGCTCTTCCTGTAGATGGCAGTACTCCTGTTAAGTCACCAGTAAGTGAGTACAGACAGGGCCGTGGAGTTTTTTCGAGAAATGGCTCCCTTGAAAAATTTGTTCAGCGCCTAAAGTCATAATTGTTATCCTAAATACATCACACATGCCCTCTTTCTTCCCTGTAAAAAGATAGCGAACAAATAACCTAGAAAAGGCAAAGGACCGCTCTTCCTTTGACCCCAGAGCCTGTTCTCAGTAGGGTTTGTTTGATGGAGTCATTATGACATTGCCAAAACTCAGGCTGTAGCCACACTCCAAAAATCTTCACATGTTTCCATGCAGAATAGAAAATTACTGTGGTGGCTTGAATATAAAATGTCCCCCATATCTTCATGTGTTTGGGATTAAGCCTCATACTTAATCCCTAGTTTGTGGAGCCTTAGGAAGGCAGAGCCTCACTGGAGGACCTTGGCATTCTATATTCCAGGCCATCTTGCCAGTATTGCTTCCTCCATGCTGATGTGACAAGATATGATGCCCAGATGTCTGCTCATGCCACGCTTTCACCACCATGATGAAACTGCCCCTCAAAACTGTAAGCCAAAATAAGCCTTTCCCTTCCTGCTACTAGTCAGGTATTTTATCCCAGCAACAAAAAGTAACTGCTGAAGGTTAATAAAAATAAATAAAATAAGCCAGGCATGGTGGTGCACACCTTTAATCCCAGCACTTGGGAGGCAGAGGTAGGAGGATCACTGTGAGTTCAAGGCCACCCTGAGACTACATAGGAATTCCAGGCCATCCTGGGCTAGAGCGAGACCCTACCTTGAAAACCAAAAATAAATAAATAAAATAGCCTCAGGTCTTCCCTAATAGTGTGTGCAGAACTATAGATATCTATGTCACCAACTTCGTTGTTGAGCAAATGTGTGTGTGTTTGTGTGTGTGTGTGTGTGTGTGTGTGTGTGTTGTGTATGCACATATGTGTGCATCTGATGTCTTCTGCTATGTCACTCATCCACATATTTCACTGACATGGAGTCTCCCCTGCATGTGGAGCTGCTATTTTCGTGAGCCCTAGCATTCCCTGGTCTGTTTCCCAAACCCCATGACTGGGGTTCCAGGCATTTGTGCACAAACCCAGGTGCTTACATGGGTGCTGGGGAATTAAACTCAAATGGTCCCAAACCCTCAGGATTGCCCAGAAAATGCTCTTACCTGCTGTGCCATCTCCCAGCCTCACTTGCATGCTTTAATATGATAACAATCATTTCTAATCTATTCAACATATACTTGGGATGTCTCAATCTTGGTTTTGAGAAATCTCAGTGTTTCTACTTCTTAAAACGGCTATTACAGAAATAATTGGTATTAAAGAAACAAACGGGCATGATAATTAGGAGAAAGTACCTCTGCTCAAAACTGATGATGAGAAATCTGGGTTTTTGAAAGAATTCCGTCATGGGTCACTTTGGAGGCTCTTTTGCTTTGCTTCATTTGTGTGTGTGTGTGTGTGTGTGTGTGTGTGTGTGTGTGTATTTGAGACAAAAATCTCACCATGGAACCTAGGCTGGGATCCTCCTGCCCCAGCTTTCCTAGTGTGAGGATTACAGATCCTGTACTATACCCAGATCACTGATGTTTTTTTTTTTTTTGTTTTGTTTTGTTTTGTTTTGTTTTTGACTGGCTGGTATTGGCGTGGCTGGTTGTTTGATTGGTTGAGTCTCGTTAAACAGCCCAGGCTATTTAACCCCTTGAACTCATCACGATCCTTCTACCTCAGGTTCCTGAGTGCTGAGATGATAGATAGGCACAAATCACCACACCCACCTCATTTTTAGGAAGCTCTGTTCCTCCCAAGAGTCAGCCTGCTGCCATCAGGGACCACAGACACTCATTCTACAACTCTTGGACCAGACTGCCACAGTGAGGCCTAGCTCTAGGCTGGTGGATTTGAATCCATGTGTTACGAGGGAAGGTTACAGAGAAAGGGCATGCGATGAAGCTGAGTGAAGAGCAAGGCATGTCCGACTCCCTGACAGGCAGGCAAATGCTCGTCTAAAGTTATGTGTTCAGTTTCTATTTTAATTTCTGTTTGAGCTGTATGTTTCCTAAAGAATTTTCGGATTCTCAATCAGGACTCATCTGACTGATTTATTTGCTTCTTGAAGGTTTCAAGGGCTTGCAAAAGCAATGTGATTTTAATTTACAGCTTTTAAAACTCACTCCGCTTGAAGTGGTTTGCACATTAAGGTTGTAGCTACATGTCAACATGGCTTGTTGGAAAGTTGAAAATTCAGCCTTTACACTTCCGTGCTTGTGGTTATTCTTTTGGCTGGTTACAGAAAGAAGTTAAATAACCAGTCTGACTAGTTTTCCTTCTTGACTGACTTGACAGCTGATCCTGATGCTGTTGTCGAAACAGCCTACAAGATGTTTTGGCCCCCAGATGCCCACAAGTTAAACATTACATGCAAAGTTCATAACTCCATAAACCACCTTCATACTTCAGCCTGGACTCACCATCGACGTGTTAGCAGCTCTTAAAATGGGCTTATCGGAGTCGAACTATGCGATATAGTTTCTAGTAGTAGGTGATTAACAAGTCCTTGACTCTGAGCTTCCTCGTCTTTGAGAGACGTTCACAAATTTGGACAAGGGGGATAAGAGGACTATGGTCAAAACTTAGCCGAGTGCCAGATACAATTTGTCTCTTTGGGGTAGAATCATTTGCAGCTTTTACCTCAAGATCTTTCTGGCCCAAGTCTTCACAGACACAGTTGCTTAGGAGTAACAAAGGATGCTGACTTCATTTCCCAAATTTTATTCCTTCTTAAAATTACATTTGTTTCAAAATGACAAAGAACATGAGAGCAAAAGACAACAGTTCTGGCTGGAGAGATGGCTTAGCGGTTAAGGCGCCTGCCGCCTAAGCCTAAGAACACTGGTTCCAATCTCCAGCAATTCCAATCTCCAGGTCCCACTTTTAGCCAGATGCAAAGTGACAAAAGGACACAATGTTGCAATTGACCACAAGGGGGCGCACGCATCTGGATTTCCTTCACAGCAGCTGAGAGTCTGCTGGCGCGCCCATCTCCATCTTCCTCTCCCTCTCTCTCTGTCTCTCTCCAAAAAAAAAAAAAAAAGAGAAGTTCCTATTCTTTCTGTCTTCTGTTGGTCCCTCCTTCCCTACTTTTTCTCCCTCTCAACACTATTAAAAATCTCTTTCTTCTAAATGAGTAATGTTTAGAAACTCGCCTCCGTGATCTTATTTCATGCTTTCTAGTCACCATCAGTGTGGGTATCAAAAGTTGGATAAGTCACTTGCGCAAGTAACTGATCTCATTGAAGGTGTTTGTACTAATATTAAATCACTTACCTGTGAGATGATGGAGTAGAGTGTTGAGTGAGATGTGTATAAGGTCACTTCTAATTTTCAGATTCTATGTTTGATTGTGGACATCAATTTACCTAGGCAAGGCCAATCTAGTAGAATAGACAGTGTTGCATTAACAGCAATAAAACATGCTTTCAATGTGCTTGTGACTTTGGTCTTATTCTCTGGTCTGCTATCACAGTGAGAATGTCTCTGGGTATCCTGAACCATGACATGACAAATAAGAACCTTGGGGAACCACCCAGATACATACAGATCCACAACCTACAGCAGGGCCATTAGAACATAAAAATAACAAGAAGACATCACCAAATTAAGCTGAGTTTTGGGATGGTTTGTTACACAGTGCTTTTGGGCAATTAATGATAAAGGCATTAATCTTTAAAACCTACCATGCCCCAAAATATTGAACATCAAAATGATTCCTATGGGCTGGAGAGATGGCTTAGCAGTTAAGGCACATGCCTGTGAAGCCTAAGGACCCCAGTTTGATTCTCCAGATCCCACATTAGCCAGATGCACATGATGGCACATGTGTCTGGAGTGGCTAGAGGCCCTGGTGCACCCATTCTCTCTCTCTCTCTTCTCTCTCTCTCTCTCTCTCTCTCTTTCTCTCTCTCCCTCCCTCTCTCAGTCTCAAATAAATAAAAATAAAATCTTTTAAAAATTTTAAAAAATGATTCCAATATTTTATTTGCATTTTTCATCTCCCATAAAACTCACCAACATACAAGTGTTGGGTGTTCAGTCTGACATTAAGTCTAGAGTACCTTTTCTCCTTTGGTGCCTGAGACTTCACTGAGCTAAACTTTTTAGCAGCAGTCTCCAAACTGGGTTCCTGGATCTGTGGAGAATCTACTCAAAAGACCACAATAAGGCCCTGACCACCTTAGAAACTGGCGTTGATACCTGCTGAACTCGAGGAAGAGAGCCTTCAAGGTAGACTCTGAAGACAAAAATTTATCACCTGACTTCCAATGCTCTGGGAGTCCAAAGCCTGTTTGTTTTGATTTGATTTGCTGGGCTAAGGGTGGGGGCTAAAGAAACGTCAGGGATGAGTGTGGTATAAAAGAAAACTGGAGCTTTCAAAAATAACTGAAGTGTACCAGTATATAGCATAAAACTATAATAACCTTAATGATTAAAAAAATTTTTAGAATTTTAAACTCAAAAGAAGGAAACAGATTTCAGCATAAGGGTTTTCTATTAATACTTACAGTAGCTTCCTCAGAATTATAACAGTACGATGTTTTCATATGAAAATATGAAGAACTGGCATTATAAGGCAAGACATTCTCCACTGTTCCCCTCAAGTATTTCAAACCAAAGCCAAGTATATGGTACAAAAGGAGAGTATACTTCTGTAAGAGTATGAAAAAGAACATTTAGAAAAGTCATATAAGCTGCATTATGTTGGCTTCTGTCCTGGGTATCTTCATAGGACCCACTTGGACCAACAGAATGAGAATTAAAGACTGCAAGGAAATGGGTCAGCTTCTCCATAAGATCTTAGGGAGAAGAACATTGCCACTGTGGTGACAGAGGAAGTGCTCTCTGATATAAGAAAGTGATTCCACAACTTGCCTAGGCCAGCATGAATGAGACATTTGTCTCAGCTGTGGTGTAGGAGAGCTGGCTTAGATAGCCTGGGTGCTCCCCACATCAGTCAAGCAGGCTCCTTGTATGACTCCTCTTAGTAAGCTGCAATTAACTCTGATACCCAACTTCCAATAAGACTGAGAGATGGCAGAAATAGGTGACCTTCAGACACCTTCAGGTAGGAAATCTGGTACAAGGAATGAGGTGGGAGAAAGGAATCTGCCTTTTATCACTACAGCAAAGACCTGGGGTCATCATCTGCTAAAGAGGAAAGGTTCATTTTGGCTGATGTGGTCTGATGTTCTAATCCATGAACAGGTATTCACTTTGCTCTTAGGTCTCTCATAGTGGTGCCTCATGGTGAATGATATGGAACATGTGGTAGAAAAAAAAAAAAAAACTGCTCACCACAGAGCCAGGAAGCAAAAGAAAGAAAGGAGAGAGATCTAGTAATGAGCCTCAAGGACTCATCCCCAAAGACCTAATGATCTCCCAGTAAGTCCCACCTTTTAAAGGTCCTATCACCTCCCATTAGCACTACACCAGGAACCAAACCTTTCACACATGGGCCTTTGGACACATTAAAGTCCCAAACTATAGCAAAGTGGTAAGACAAGTGGCCACATGTTCATAAGAATTGTCTTGGATCTCATTATATACATTTCTAAACCCCTCCAAAATATAGTGAATCTGGGGACAGGGTCTTACAATGAGTAGGTAACAGGCACACCAAGTGCTTCTGACTAGATGATGTCTTGTCACACTGTGAGGTAAAATGGACCAAGAACAGCTCACAAGGTGAAATTATAGATTTAGTCCCCAGCCTATCACAAGTAGTGCCTCAAGTCTATGAAGTTTCCTCAGCCTCAGCTTCTCTAGCTATACAGTTAAACTGTAGTTAAACTACACACACCTGCAGGCAGTTTTACCTCCTCAGTCTGAGTTTCTGAAGGAATGCCTAATATTTTACATTTAAAAGAGGAGAGGTAGCTAAGAAAACTTTACAAGGGAACACAAATTATCCTGTGCAAAACAGACAATCTAGAACTCTGAGAATTTGTGTTAATCCCAAGAACCTGGTTTGTCTGGGTCTTACACCATGTTAATACTGAAATTCTGTACCCACAGAAAATCTTCAGTCATGGACCAATCTGGACAGTGATCACCCTACTTTAATGCATTCCCAGCAGGTAAGTTTTCCTAAATAAATAAGGGGGATTCTCTGACACTCTTCTCTGCCTTCCTTTCAACTCTTTGCCTTATAGCCAAATCCTAAAAATATATTGTAAGGTTACTTCTCCATTTCTGTGCACCTGAAGGAAAAATTGAGGTGCTAGAACCCTAAACTTTAGTCCTCAAATGATCCTTCTTCTTTGCTACCATATTGTGCTTGAATCTTTATCACTGCTATGATGAGCAATGCAGGACAGGCTCCAGCTCTCTGAATAAAGCAGCCTCACTCTCTTATACTTCTAGGGTGAGTTGGCTCTTAACTTCTGCCTCCCCTTATAAGAACAAGAAATTGAATCCAGGAATACCTGTTTTTAGTGATGGTGCTAACTTTAAAACATCCCAGTGTTCATCTGTTCAAAATGAATCTGGATGTAGAATAATCCTTCTTTATATAAGTTGTCTTTGTCCTCTAAACACTAATCAAGAAACATGAATCACCATCTTGTCATTTCTCATAGCTCTTTTTTTCTAGACCAAATGAGTCATGGAATCACTTAATAGTTACATAAAATAGCATTATGCATTTTACCTCATTCTCACTAATTACCACAGGACAACATTGTGCCTCTTCCCAATTTCTTGTCTTGTAATAATCTTCTTAAACAAATTTATGTAGTTGGTAGGTATTTCATACCCCAATAAAGGGAGTGCTACTTATATACCTCATAGGAACCCAACTTTGATATCTATAAGATTAAGACATTTTAAAATGTCACACTATTTAATAATAGAGGTAAGGAAAATAAAAGGAGATATCAAATTAAAATTACCCAGAAGACATCGGTAAGACATGTGTGTGATAAAAAATACTATAATAAATAAAACTACTATATAAAAACTATAGTAATTATAAAACAAATTTAAACATTATATATGTATAATTTTCCTATTCTAAATTCTCTTTAATCTGGGAGGTAGATATTATTCTTATCTCTATTTAACCCCTTGAGAACCTGACATTAATAAGTGGCCGAGAAACGGGATTGGACCAGGGAATCTCACATTAGCATCTGTGTCCCTAACCAGTAGTGTACCTTTTCTCTACTTGACATTTCTTTGTTTTGTTATATTGTCCTCCAATATAATACTATATTTTCTGAACTATGATCAAGTTGCTATATTGTTAGATTTATTGGAAAGTTTTATTGTTTTGTTCTTAATGATATTAGGCTCATGACAGACCTGACTTTCTGAATATATTTTTCTTTTTCCCTTCCACCCCCCCTTTTTCCTTCTCTTTGTAGTGGAGAGAAATGGAAAATCACCTTTTACTTTCCATCTCCACATACCACATTGATGAAGGCCAAAGTTCTCTGGTGGGCCAAGTCTGGCATTTCTAGCAATAACCTAATGTGCCATAAAATGTTTCAGAAAGATATTCTTTTACTCCTTGGAGTGCCGATCAAGTTCTCTGAAATAGAATCACAGTGAACTTTATACCAAGTCGAGACCAAACCAGGGAAGGATCTGAGGGTCTCTGGTTCAAGGTAAAGTTATCTGAACCCTTTTTGTTTCCCCTTCTATAGCAGGGAAAAGAGTGCCTTAAATCACAACCATCATTGTCAATGAGAACTAGAAAACTTAATGCTCAGAGGGCAGGGAGATCAAAGCTTAGCACCTGGAGAGTTCCACGTGGGGAAGATTAATAAGACAATGCCTGCCACTACATAAATCTTGAGCAGGGTTACTCATAGACATACACTGCCCCCAAAATTATTGTAGGGGTCAGATAACTGATATCAAATCCATGCAGTCTCCCTACCGGGGACTGTTCTCTTGCCCTCACCTAGTTGTTGACACAAGGCACGGAGACGATTTTGTTTTAAGCTTCTTTGGTCTAAAGTTGACATTACAGATTTTGGATCTGGACCCAGCACATCTGCAAGCCAGCGGAAATACCAAGATCCAGCATGTGCCTGTGATTGTTACATTTAAGATATCATGTGTGCTACCAGCTCTGCTGCTGTAAGGCATTAGAGGCCGTTACTCCGGCTTGTAAAGTACTTTGGAAATACTATAGACCAGGATTAGAGCAGATGAGTATTCCACATGGTTTCAGGAGACATGATAACCAAGAGGAGCGTTGGATAGTTAAATTGATCTATGTGGAAAACAATATGTGAAGAGTCTGCTCTAGGTGTGCATGTGAATGTGCGTTAGTGGTTTTGAAACTTACATGCCAGTTGAGCTCTAAAGAAATGGAAAAAGGGAGGGAAATGGGAGGTATATACGTATCCAAACTTCTTGTAGTTTTTTTTTTTTTTTAACAGTCTGAAAGCAAAACCAAAACCAAATCCAAGTACCCACTGCTGAAATGTCACTTTGGAATTTGGCTGACAAGCTCTGTGGCTTTTTTATATAAGTGAGAGGCAAGTCATATGGAAGTTGTGAGCCAGAGCATAAGGTAGCAGAGGTTTCAGTATTACAGTCGAAGTAGGAAACTTTAGCATGTGTTGATAATGTCCTGGAAACTTTCCCAGTGATAAAAATAAGATCACTTTCATTTGTATAGGTTATTTATTGCTGCTAGATCTCAAACATGTATAAAAATCTATATGGTCATATCTAAAAATTATAAATCATTGATTCATTATGGCCATATGACTTATATACACATGGTTTATCTATCTGAAACTCATATAATGATAAATATGCTTACACAAAAATATATCTTCTATGTGACCTGGTACCTTGTCACCATGCAGCATGGTCCCCCAATGTTTTCCTCATCCGACTCTGAACACTATTCTTTGTTAGGAAAGATAGACAACATTATACTTAATTTAAATTTGAGAAAACTGCATCCCCAAAAACCTGTGACTTACTCAAGCTTTCCTAGTGATTAAATAGCAAAATGTCTGAGTTCTCTGACTAGCTTCCATCAACACCAAAATAAATTCTACAATACCACACTAAGGGCATGAACAATTGACCAATTTGGTTCTGTCCAAACCATTGTCAAGAGGCTCTGGGATTCATGGATACCATGAGAAATGGGATGATGAAAACCTCTCCCAAGGTCACTGCCACAGCATTACCTTAATAGGAAAACACATGCACACCATCATTTCCTGAGAACAGTTTAGCCAGACCCAGAGGGCTGTGGCAGAATGATGCTAGCCTTCATTCTGTGTGAAGGAGCTTTATTCACTTATATTCTATGTTTATCTATTTTTAATGAGTCTTAACAAATTCTTCAGCTTATATTATACATTCATTTTGAGGTACTTTGTTGGTAGAAAGCAGGAAATAAGGAAAGATCAGTTCCAACTGAGTCTGTTTTAATTGAGGTTTCTTTAAATAGTTTGTCATGAATAAAGGCATAATAATATGCTGGAAGAGTCAGTACATATTATCAATCAATTAATAGATTTCTATATAAGCACACCAGAATTACAAAATATTAGACAGTGGATTTAATTGCAAAGTATCATTTCTATTATATCAGTATGGCCCAGTAGGAAAGAGTTGTATATAGCTGTGACAAACATTGGGAGGCTGCAAACAGTTTCACAGTGGATTCTTATGCTGTTTTCACATACTGGAGGTGGACACAGGGCTGGTCTATGGGGATATCCCAGTAGGCAGCCGTTTTTGTCACAGCTGGGAAAGGGACGATGCATGGAAAAGGAAGAAGATTCAGGTTCTGCAGGAACTAAGACTTTGCGAACAGGTTGAGAAAAATAGCAAAGTAACTAACAGAGAAATACAAGCTAATGTAAAAGAACATTATTGTGAGATATTACTGTGTCATAGGGTCTGAATTAAATGCTTTAATTTCTTTTTTATTAATATAGCTGTTTTCAGCAAACCTTTGAGATAGGTACTATTTTAACATTTTATGACAAGGCAAAACCAGGTTCAGAAAGACTAAAGAGCCTGTTTGAAAGTGGTGGAGACAGAGTTAACTAGTTCTGAAGCCATGGAACTACAGGTCTTATGTCCACTTGATGTATTGACCATTAAAGACTAGATACTCTGATTTTCCCTCTCAAATGCGTTTTCTAGTTAATGCTTCCCTAGACTTCCTACATGGGTATTTTTAGCCCCATTTTATATGAAGAAACCAAGGCCCAAAACGAACAGGAAAAGCTAGGAAGCATGTGTAAGATCCTCTTCCTATAAATGACTTGGACCAGAACTGAAGAAGGCTTATGCTCAACATATGCTCAATCTGTGTCACTGTGGAAGCACAGAGAGGACAAGCCCTAACCCTGTGCTCACAAACAAGTACCTTCTTTACACTATTCAGCAATATCAGCCATTTATGTGTGGACTGGCTTTTCATCATCATCAAAATTCCATTGTTAATATCCAACTGGTTTAGGCCCCAGCAAACTCTGGTATAAACAATGAAGAAATGTGACAAAGAATTTTAAAACAGACCCAATGATTCAGGCTGGGATTTTAATTGTCTTGCAACTGCCAGTTCAGAACAGACTTGCCTGACCACAGAAGGATGTCAGACTTTACCAAACAGCTGGTCTATGGAAGGCAGATTGAGGTACTTTGAGCTGATGTCTTTGATCCACATTTCTTCAGCTCCAGGCCTACCCCTTGTGAATGGCTCTCCCATCCATGTCTGTGAGTCCTGAGCCCCTGGGAAAATAGGCAATATAGAATACAGCCCTTTGTTCTTTAGCTGGCCTGTCAAAATTCTTTAATTTAAAATATATCCCCTTTCTCCCCTTGCATTCAATTATACCTTTTTGGCTAAAATGTCTCCATGAGTATATATTTCCTGCTTCTTTAAAAAAAAAATAGTCCTTCTATCTTGGAGAATAAGTGTGTCTTGCACAGTTTGAAGCAGAAACCATACTGACAAAAAGCTTTTTATTTTTTTAAAATACATTAGCTGCGGTTATAACTTCAAACCCTGGTAGGGTTTCAATCACATTGGGATACATGCAATTTATGACAAAATAAAATAATACCAGGTTATTTGGAATATAAGAATATTCCTAATTTACCTTTTCTGCAGTACTGTAAAAATATACCTTTGTGCATAAGTGAACATATCAGGTTTTAAAAGTTATTTTCTCCACAATCATAATAAAGATCCAGGAGTGAGGGCTAGGAATGGCTTTTCCATGAGTTTTCAGGAAACTTGGGTTTCTGTCCAACAGTCAGCTGTGGAGAGGTTTTGCTGAGTGCACTATATTTTCATCTGCCTCCTGCCTCTAAATTCTGAAGGACACAAATTACTGACCATAAATCTGCCTTTTCCACTCAGACTAGACCCAGCAGCAAGTCAAACCATATCATGTTGGGGACACCAGGTTGTGATGGAGTGTGCTGTAGGTACTTCTCTCTCTTATCTGTTGGGTAGGCCGTTTCCTGGCCTCAAATCATTCCAATCACATATTCTTTGTTCCCCACCGTCTAGTCTTTCCATCCTAACCTTATTTCATTTGTTTTAATTAATTTGTGAATGAAGGAATGCCTATGACAGATTTGATTAATACTTTTCACTCAGTGGATGGTTAACATTCAGTATATTCACATGGTTACATTAATTATGTTAATTAATAAGAAGTCAGTGTTTAGCAACTAATGTCACCAAATAATTTTTTATCTAACCTCACTCTATTTTCTAAGTGGCCCCAAAAAGTAGATAAAAAAATCTGAGTGAATGTGTAGCTACATGAGTATAAGTGTACTCAGAATATATATATTATACATATAGTATAAATAATGTTCATACTGATAATTGTATATGTCATAATATATCATTTATTATGTTATAAATACATATCATACTTACATTCACATATACACACATATAAATACATAAAAGTTTATTTCAAATCCTTAGCCAAAACGATCTGACTGGATTCCTTTATTCACTAAGAGCAGGGACAGAGTTTTTCTTATCCCCACAAGGGAAATCAAAGTCATTTCCAAGTGCCTCGCCACGGGACTTTGTTTCTATTTCTCCTGCCAGCTGATCCAGCCTCTGTTCAATCTGTGGGCCCACCAAGCTGTCAAAATCTACCCCGTCTGCAGCTTGTACCATACATGGCCAGGAGCTTTAGTGCTTAGCAGAGACGTAGTGAGAAGGCAAATGTCTTGGCAGCCATTTAAGATGTGTGTAAAAAAAGCTCTGAATCAAACTTCATCAGATACCAACTCTGGCATTTGAGAGTGCTTGAAACCTGCCCAGTGCCATAATTTATTTTGCCAGGAGGTAAGAAATCGACCAGGGTTCAGAATGTAATCCTTCTTCAAATATTATTTCTGGGAACACTTTTCTCACCAAGTATGACCCCACAAATTGAATCTTGCCTTCCCATCCCAGGCCGACATTCCATAAGCTCTGCTCTAAAAGTAAATTGTTTATACAGGCAAGAAGAATCCTGGTCTCCTTAGGAAGCTGAGAAAGAGCTAGGATTTTATCCTAATAGCTTTTCGTTCCTTTTGCCCCCTCCAGATCACATGTAGAGTTCATGTTAAATAGACCTTGAGAAAAGCTGTCCCATACCAAATCCAGTACTCTCTTTATTAATAGTACACATGAATGGTCAGAAAGGGAGCAACATTGCAAATTTTGGATAATCCTAGCACTGGAGGTGAATGGGTAAGTCCATTCACTTTAGTTGTCAAGTATGCTCCCAAGGTTTGGTCAGTGAGCACCTGCACAAAAAGGAAACAGCACAACAATGTCAACCAGTGAAACAATGACAATTCTAATATCAACTTTTACTGTTTACTACTTTCCAAGAACTATATGATTTATATGTTTATTGTCAATGTTCTTCTAAGTCTCCTATTACCACGTGACATGCAAGGAAACTGAGACATAAGATATAAGTAACTTGGCCAGAAGTGGTGGCACACTCCTTCAGTCCCAGCACTTGGGAGGCAGAGGTCAGAGGAGCACCATGAGTTTGAGACCACTCTGAGACTACATAGTGAATTCCAGGTCAGCCTGGGATATAATGAGACCCTCTACTTCTCAAACTCTCCCCCTCAAAAAAAAAAAGATATAAGTAACTTGGGCTGGGGAAATGGCTCTGTGACTTAGAGTGCTTACTGTACTAGCAAAAAGACCTGAATTTGGATCCCTAGCACCCACACATAAATCTTGCCTGGCCACACATTCTTGTAGCCCCCCAGTAAGAGGGATGGGGACAGGAAGATTGCTGGAACTCACTGGTCAGCTAATCTAACAATATCAGAGGTTAATGAGAGACCCTGTCTCAAATAATTAAGGTGGACAAGTATAGAGGAATATCTTCCTATGACCTCTGCACATGAGCACACTGTACACACATGTGCATGTGCTACATATACCACTTACTTCAAAAAAAGATATGTGACTTATGGGTAAGATGGCAGCATAGGAGCCATGCCAAACAAGCCTAGCAAGGGATTTAAGCAAAACCACAGAAAAATACACTTTTCTTCTGAAAAGTTAAGGTGTATAGTTTTTTTTTTTTTTTTTTTTTTTTTTGGCCATAGCTGAGAAGCAGGAGAGACCAAGATCCACCAGAAAGGAGTAAAATGGCCAGAAGCCCACTGAGGCCCTTGAGGCCCCCAATCCACGCAATCTGCATGATTCACACACCCACCCAGCACCACCCACCCAGCGCCAAGCTGCAGGAGCAGAGAACAAATGAGGGGATTTTCCAACCTCATCAGCCTCCTTGTAAAGTCAAGAAGCTTAAAGGAAAGACAGCAGAGATCAGCTAAGGAGCTGCTGAAAGAGGTGGGACCAGCTAAGCAGTTGTAGTACAACTCCAGGCTTCCCGCACTCTCCCATCCCCCAACCATCAGAACAGTGACCCTCCTGAAAATGCAGTCAGTCCCCAACAGCAGGGCATCCAGCACAGCTGATCAGAACACCAGCTCCACAGCACAACATAGAGGGATCAAGGTGAGCAGTCAGCATTGGTGAGATTGTAAGCCACCCCAAAAGGTAACGAGGCTAACTGACAAAAAAAGCAGTACTTGGGCCTGCACTGGAAGTGCTAATCTCTCTTTCCATGTCAGGGCAGGTTATGAGTTACATAATCTTGGTTGGCTTTACCATTCTCAATTAGGCTGTATTTGGAAGTTGAATATTATTGCCTTTGATGCTTTCAGATTTATAGGGCCTTTTTCTTTTGCTTCTGTCATTATTGGGGGCAGAGTCTGATTCAGATCTAGGCTGACCTGGAACCCAATTCAGGACAGAAAACTCAACCTCCCAGCTGACAGGATTAAGGGTGTAGAGCAACACATACCCTTAGGGATTTTGGCCTTATCAGTCTGTTTTAATCCCCACACTTGCATACTCTGTGCTGGTTTCTATTTAAAGTGTATACAGCTCAATTGAAGTTTAGAATTCACCCCACTAGAATACTTGAATAGCAGGCAAACTCAACGTGTAGGATTACTTCTGCAGCTGGATTGCAGTACAAGAGCTACACATGCCACCTTAAACTCTTACTCTGAGGTACATAAAGTTGGACTTCCAAATCTAAAAGCACCACAGATTATTAGAAAACCCAAGCATCAAATCAACTCAGGATGCAAAAATTGCAACATTATAATACAAGAAACACAAAGAATGAAGACAATACAATCCCACCAAAAATTATAAATTCATCAGAAATGGCCCCTGATGAGACTGTTTTAGATGAAATGCCTGACAAATATTTCAAAAAAAATGATTTTATACTCAAAGAAATCAAAGGAATCAAAGAAAACAAAGGAATTAAAGAAGAAAACAAACTCCTGAAGGAATTCCAAGAGAACACAGGAAACCAGTTTAATGAAATAAAAATGTCATAATAAGACATGAGTAAGGATATAGAAATACTGAAGAAAAAACAGGCAGAAATTCTAGCTCTGAAAATTACAGACAGTCAAATGAAAAAACTCTGTGGAAAGTCTCATCAGTAGAATGGATGAAGGAGAGAACAGAGTATCTAAACTAGACCAGGTGGCAGATCTAATACAGTCCAACAAAGAAAAAGACAAGCTAATAGGAAGGCATGAATGGGAATTTCAAGATATCTAGGACACTATGAAAAGATCAAACATAAGAATTCAGGGTATAGTAGAAGAACAAGAATTTCAAATCAGAGGCTTAGTAGGTGTTTTCAACAAAATCATAGAAGAAAATTTTCCCCAAATTGAAAAAGAAATGCCAATGCAAATACAAGAAGCTTTTAGAACACCAAACAGATAAAACCTGGAAAGAACCTCTCCTCACCATGTTATAATTAAACTACTAAACATGCAAACCAAAGAAAATATTGAAAGCAGTTAGAGAGAAAAAGCAAGTCATCTACAAAGGCAAGCCCATTAGAATAACAGCATATAACTCAAAACAAACTTTAAAAGCCAGAAGGGCTTGGAATGATGTATTCTAAGTTCTGAAAGCTAACAACTGTCAACCAAGATTACTTTCTCCTACAAAACTATCTATCCAAATTGATGGAGAAATAAGGACATTGCACAACAAAAAAAGCTAAAGGAATTTATGAAAACTAAGTCAGCTCTACAGAAAATACTTGAAGGAATCCTTCACATTGAGGAGAAAGCAAAACATACACATGAGGAAATAAGTAAAAATAAACCATACTCAACTAACAGTTAAAACAATGAAGTAAAGAGAAAACAAGAAGCACTATAAACCAAGAAGAATGGAGAGAATAAGTACATAACTTTCAATAATAACTCTTAATGTCAATGGCCTCAAAACCTCAACCAAAAGACACAGGCTTGCAGTCTGGATTAAAAGGCAGAATCCTGCCATTTGTTGCCTCCAGGAAACTCATCTCTCAATAAAAGATAGACAGTGTCTTAGGGTGAAAGAATGGAAAATGGTATTTCAAGCAAATGGGCCCAGGAAAAAGCAGGGGTTGCTATCCTAATATCTTACAGGATAGACTTCAAACTAACATTAGTGAGGAAAGATAAAGAAGGTTGCTTTATACTGATTAAAGGAGCACTCCAACAGGAGGACATCACAATCCTAAACATATGCACCTAACATGGGGGCTCCCAATTTCATCAAACAAATGCTATTAGACTTAAGGTCACAAATAACACCAAACATAATTGTTGTGAATAACTTCAATACCCCACCTCACCAATGGACAGGTGTCCCAGCAAAAAATAAACAGAGAGACATCTGGATTAAATGATGTCATGAAACAAATGGACCTAACAGATATCTACAGAACAGTCCATCCAAATGCTGTAGAATATACATTTTTCTCAGTAGCACATGGAACATTCTCTAAAATAGACCATATATAAGAATACAAAACAAATCTTGACAAATACAAAAATATTAAAATAATCCCTTATACTTTATCTGACTACAATGGTATTAAACTACAAATCAGCAACAAGATAAACTACAGAGCATACACAAATTCATGGAGGCTAAACAGTACACTATTGAATGATGAAAAAATCAAATTACAGAAATCAAAAAGGTAATCAATAAATTCATAATCAAATGATGAAGATAATACAATATACCAAAACCTTTGAGACACAATGAAGGCAGTCCTAAGAGGGAAATTTATAGCTCTAAGTGCCTATATTAAGAAATTAGAGCATTTCATAAGCAAACAATTTAATACTTCACCTTAAGGCCTTGGAAAAAGAAGAACAAGGCAAACCAAAAATCAGTAGATGGCAAGAGTAATAATGATTAGGGCATATATTAACAAAATGGAAGCCAAAAAAAATCCAAAGAATCAATGAAACAAAGAGATGGTTCTTTGAAAGGATAAATAAGATTAATAAAACCTTAGAAAATCTGACCAGAAGAGAGAAGAGACAAAAATTAATAAAAAATTTCCAGGTGTGGTGGTGCATGCCTTTAATCCCAGCACTTGGAGGCAGAGGCACGAGGATTGCTGAGAGTTCAAGGCCACCCTGAGACTACATAGTGAATTCCAGGTCAGCCTCAGATAGAGTGAGACCCTACCTCAAAAAAAAAAAAAAAAATAATAATAATAATAATAGATGAAAAGGCACCATTACAGCAGATACCAAAGAAATTCAGAATACATAAGGACAAACTTGAAGAATATATATGCCTCTAAAGTTTGAAAATCTGAAAGAAATGGATGATTTCCTTGATTCATATGACCTACCAAAATTAAATCAAGATGAAATAAACCAGTTAAATAGACCTATTACAAGTACGGAGATCCAAGCAGGTATAAAAAGACTCCCAACTAAAAATAGTCCAGGCCAGATGGATTCACTGGTGAATTTTACCAGACTTTCATGGAAGAATTAACACCACTGCTTCTCAAACTTTTACATAAAATATAAAATGAAAAAATTCTACCAAACTCCTTCTATGAAGCTAGCATCACCCTGATACCAAAACCAGACAAAGGCAGAACAAAAAAAGAAAATTAAAACCAATCTCCTTCATGAACATAGATGAAAAATTCTCAACAAAATATTGGCAAACAGAATGCAAAAAATATATCAGAAAGATTATTCTCTCCTAGATGCAGGGATGGTTCAACGTAAGTAAATAGATAAATGTAATACACTATATAAATGGATTGAAGGACAAAAATCACATGATTGTCTCAATAGATGCAAAAAAAAGACATTCGACAAAATCCAAAATCCCTTCATGGCAAAAGTCCTACAGAAACTGGGAATAGAAGGAACATATCTCAACATAATAAAGCTATTTATGACAAACCTACAGCCAACATAATACTAAATGGAGAAAAACATGAAGCTTTTCCACTAAATTCATGAACAAGAAAAGGTTGTCCACTGACCCCATTTTTATTTAATGTAGTACTGGAGGTCTTCACTATAGTAATAAAGGCACAAGACATTCATAAAAGGGATACAAATTGGAAAGGAAGAGATAAAATTATCGTTTTTTGCAGATGATATGATTCTATACATAAAGGACCCTAAAGACTCTACCAGCAAACTGTTAGAGCTGATAAACACTTTTAGCAACATAGCACGATACAAAATAAACACACAGCTTTACTATATACTAACAACAAACATGCAGAGGATGAAATCAGGGAATGTCTCTCATTCACAAGTGCCTCAAAATAAATAAATAAATAAATAAATAAATAAATAAATAAATAAATAAATAAATAAATTTACTTAGAATAAACCTAACCAATGAAGTGAAAGAAGTGAAAGAAAGAAATTGCAGAAGACACTGGGAAATGGAAAGAAACCCCATATTCTTGGATTGGAAGAATCAATATTGTGAAAATGTCAATCTTACCAAAACCAATCTACACATTTAATGCAATCCTCATTAAATTCCAATGGCATTCTTCACAGAAATAGAAAAAAAATCCTAAAACTCATTTGGAAGCACAAAAACCCTCAAATAGTCAGAACAATTTTGAGCAACAAAAATAAGGCTTGTAGAATCACCATACCTGATTTTAAGCTATATTACAAAGCCATAGTAACAAAAACATCATGGTACTGGCACAAGGACAGGCACGTAGATCAATGGAATAGAATAGAGGACCCAGATGTTAATCTAGGCAGCTACAGCCATCTGATTTTTGACAAAAATGCCAAAAAATATTCATTGGAGAAGATAGCCTCTTCAACAAGTGGTGCTGGGAAAACTGGATATCTATATGTAGAAGTGAGGTAACCCAGGCCCAGAAAGCTAAATGTCACATGTTCTCTCTCATATGTGGATCCTAGCTATACTTGTTTAGACTTGTGTGTGTAGCAGAGGCAAGTAAACTGGAAAAAGGCTATAAAGGAGGGGGAGAAGGATGGACTTTAGCGGATGGTATTGTATATACGTAAGTAGAAGAACAGATCACAGGAAGTAGAATGGCCTAAGTGAGGCCAGGGAAAGAGACTGAGTAAGAGAAGAGTGGATGGAGGGTCAATAAAAATTCGAAATATTCTGAATAAGACATATGAATGCCTTCTTCTTTGGATAATGGCACATCCAGAAGCCATAGATTGCTACTAGAAAGTTTTCAGTGCCAGGGATGGGATACCTACCAGTGAGTTGTTGGTCAAGGAGGTCCCTGCTGCCTCCAAAATATTACAGGCTTTTGACAAGTCCCTTGATTTCCCATGAGTAACAGATGGTAATACCCTATTGCTGAGGTGTTCACATGCATGGGCAGCAAGATCACTGAAAAATCAAGCTGGTGCTGAGCTGAAAACCTTCTCCCTGTAGACCAGCCAACTGTAAGCTGGAAAAAGCTGCACTGCATGCGGCCCTATGGGAAACAGAAGTTGTCATCAGTGAAAAAAGTGGACACTGGAAGCCTCAAGTTTGACCAGACAAGCCAAATGATCAAACTGGTACAATAGTGGCATGTCTGTTCTGGACTAGAGGCCTGCTCTAAGGGAGGTAATACAAGCCTGGTACTGAAAACCTAATAAAAAGCCTATGGCAAGGGAGGTCATGTACCTTGGGGTATAAAGCCTGATTTTGTCTGGCTAAGTGCATATATTATTCTCAACAAACTGCCCTGAAAGCACCACACTTAATGTTCATATTCGTATATTAATGCTACTCTCACTTTTGGTTAGAGAAGCTTCTCTTTTCAGATGGCAGTGACCACTGGGATGACCCAAAAGGCAACATAGTGCTGAGAAGAACTGCTCAGCACTGAAACATGTATATCACACCCTCCAAGGCTCAGGGACCATTGCAGAAGAGGTGGTGGAAAGAATATAAGAGCCAAAGGAAGGGTATCACTTCTTACAATGCAACTGCTCAGACAGAAATTGGCCTTGATATCCATGATCTTGCAGTGCCTAGCAATACCTTCACAACACCCTCATAATAGGAGAAAAAGGTGATAACATCAAAATAAAAGAGAGACTAATGGAGAGAGGGAGGGGATGTGATGGAGAGTGGGGTTGTGAAGAGGAAAATGGGGGAGGGGAGGGAAATATCATAGTTTATTGTCTGTAACTATAGAAGTTGTCAAAAAAGTTAAAAAGGAAAAAAGAAAGTTCAAGGAGCTCCTGCTATGTGGGTAGCTGGAGGGGGTAAAGGAGCCTATGTGGAGAGTAAGGGCTATGGGGTCCTCCCCACTGGGCCTGGACCAGCCGCGGGAAAACTCACCCACAGCTTGAAGTTCCCAAGTATTCAGAGAGCCTGACCTCCCCTTGCAAAGGTATTTATAACCTTATAGTGATGGGCTATCTTCCAGCTCAGGTGAACCAGAGGGACAGCTGGTTGGTTCAGGCTAGGGGCTCTCTCAGGAAGAGGTTAGCCCTGGCACCAAGTTCTGGGGGCTGAATTTGACCAACTGCAATGCTTAAATCCTATGAAAGTCCTCCCTCCCAGAAAGGGTCCTGGTTGTTTGTGGAGAAACAGGTCTAAGGAACTAGGCAAGAGATAAGAAATCAGATCATCTTTGATTTCTAACAAGTGCAGAGGTTCTTGCCATTTTTACTTTCAAGGGTCCAGTCACCGTAATTGTACCCCCTCCTCCCAATACCTCTTGGTGTGTCTGGGAGGGTATTCCAAAGAAATTAACAAAAGGGGATACAACCAGTCCTGAATTGTGGTATTACATACCAATGGGCTGGGTGCAAAATTAATCTTTCCTCCTTAAGCCATCTTTCTCATGTATTTTGTCACAGTGACTAAAAGTCTAACTAATACATGTACTTTATTTTAATTACAATTATGTTTCATTTGTATGTACTTACATTAAAAGTCATTAAATTTTACACTTAAAAAAAGATATGTTATTTGCTAAGTAGCACAGCTGTAAGAAACATTTTTTGACCCAGCAGTACCATTAGTGGAGAGAAAATAACCCAAAAGAAAGTAAAGACTCTATATACAAATATAGTAATGGCTTTAAAATAGTGAATAGTATGCCCCATATCATAAAATGTATTAACAGAAGAATTGGATTTTGAACCCAAGCAGTCTCCACCAGGACCAAGCACTAAACTGCAATGTTACACTCGTTGGCTGTACCCTTGGGTGCCTGTAGTGGAGCACAAATGTAACATGAACACCTGGAAACCATTAGAAGCCAAATAAATGAGGATATATATGTGGTAGACACCATAATGTGATTGGGTGAGGAGTTCAAAGCAGTGTCCCGGTATAAGAGATTTGAGCCAGACCAAAGATGTTGGAACTTTGAAGACAGGAAGGCAAAGCACTGATAAACAATTAGTGCTACCTTAACTGAGCAGTTACCACATGCTAGGCATGTTTCTAATTGCTTTCCATTTGTCAACTAACTAAACAAGATGCAAGCTTTCTACTCAGGAATATGTCACACCAGGTGTCTAGTGTCACCAATTTTAAAAATAATCTGCTTAAACTTGAAGATTAAAGCAAAGAAAACAATCTATACTTGTAATTAGATTGAAGCTTATAAGAATTTCAGTGAAAAGCACATCTTGTTAATGGCCCCACTCACTAGAGAAGGTTTTGCAAATTGCATGGAGAGAAATCAAAAATGAAATGTGTTTCATTTTCCAACCTCAACTCAACCAGCCTTTGAAAACCCCTTTAATCATTTTTGTGCCTACTGGATGTCTACCATGGCATTTGTAGTTTTACCACACCCATCCATTAACTTGTATTCATGACAGATTGCTGATATTATGAGTTTTGTAATTAAAAGATATGCAAATAATTTCAAAATTAAAGGATATGAAAGTATTTTACCATTAAGAAAGATCCTTCAGGGCTGGAGAGATGGCTTAGTGGTTAAGGCACCTGCCTCCTAAGCCTAAGAACGCTGGTTCCAATCTCCATCGGTTCCAATCTCCAGGTCCCACGTTTAGCCAGATGCAAAGGGGCGCAATGCCGCACTTGACCACAAGGGAGCACACACATCTGGATTTTGTTCGCAGCAGCTGAGAGGCTGTTGGCTCGCCCATCTCTATCTGTCTTCCTTCTCTCTCTCTCTCTCTCTCTCTCTCTCTCTCTGTGTGTGTGTGTGTGTCTCTCCCAAAAAAGAAAGAAAGAAAGAAAGAAAGAAAGAAAGAAAGAAAGAAAGAAAGAAAGAAAGAAAGAAAGAAAGAAAGATCCTTTAGGGACACACAGGCTGTGGTCAGAGGACACTGAGAGATCACACTGGAACTGAGGTGAAAACAAGCTCCCTGCCTGCTGTCATAGTGCTGATTAGTACTATGCAACCTGCTGAGGGATAAAGGTCACCAACAGCATGAATGAGGAGTGGATACTGCAATCTACAGAATCAACCAGCCAGGCAAGATATGCACACTGGTATAATAGTGGTACATACATATGGCAGTAACCTACCTCATTCCAACTGGCTATGAAGCCTCCTCCGTGGGAGTGAATTCACACCTGGTACTGAAAACCAAGTCAGAAGCCTATGGTTTGGAAGGTCATAAACTCTCTAGGGGAGCTTCTACTGTTCTTTGGCTAAAAAGAGAGAGTATGCCTGTCAAAAAGCCTTCTAAATGTCTGTTTATCCCTACTGATCCATGCTACTCTCACTCTTGGCTAGAGAATCTGCTTTTGTATAGATGGCAGCAAATACTTGGGAGACCCAAGACCCCTCAGTATGACAAGAAAAGAAAACTGACTACCTAGCATGAGATGAGTCATCTCGCACATCTGCCAGGGCCCAGGAAACATTACAGAGGACGTAGTGGGTTTATGAGTGCTGCTCTCACTGCTAGCCTGAGACCCTCCTCCAGGGAGATGGCAATAGACACTGAGATGCCAAATTCCTCAAAACAGAAATCTAGATGTTGCAGAGAGCTCAACACTAAAGGAAACTCATTATATGCTCTCCAAGCCTTGGGGAACATCGCAGAAGAGAGGGTGGAAAGAATCTAGAGCCACCAAGGTAGGAAGGTATACTCTGAGGACACAGAAATTGATGCATTCATAACCCCACTGAGGAGGGCCCTCAGTGCAATGGAGCAGGGGAGAGACAACATAAAACTACAGCCTGGTGGGAATAGGACCAATTTGCAAAATGTTCATATAATAGAGTTCTCAATTTAAAAATCTCAGTTATATCATGATCTCAAATTATACTATTTTCCCCAGTTATTGCTGTACTGAGTAAAAATAGTGTGAAAGGTCAGTGTCTAGATAATTGCATATGTTATAAATAACTAAACCTAATTCCTCTGTCCAAAAGTTTATCTTCTAAATTAAAAACAACATTTATAAAAGAAGAGTCCTGGGTGCTGAAGACATGGCTTAGCAGTTAAACGCTTGCCTGTGAAGCCTAAGGACCCCGGTTCGAGGCTCGATTCCCCAGTACCCACATAAGCCAGATGCACAAAGTAGCACATGCATCTGGAGTTCGTTTGCAATGGCTGGAGGCCCTGGTGTGCCCATTCTCTCTCTCTCTCTCTCTCTCTCTCTTTTTCTGTTGCTCTCAAATAAATAAATACAAATAAACAAAAAATGAAAAACAAAAAGAAGAGTCCTTCAAGGCTAGGAAGATGCATTTGCACATAAGCTAGAATGCCTGAGTTCAATCCCCAGAATGAAGTTTAAAAAAAAAAAAAAAAAAAAAACAAACCCTGGGTAGAATCAGTTACACACACCTGTAACCTCAGTCCTGAAGGGAGCATGAGATTAGAAAATTACTGTGGCCAGTCTCAATGAAAATGGCAGCTCTAAGGCCGGGCGTGGTGGTGCACGCCTTTAATCCCAGCACTCGGGAGGCAGAGGTAGGAGGATTACTGTGAGTTCGAGGCCACCCTGAGACTACATAGTTAATTCCAGGTCAGCCTGGGCCAGAGTGAGACCCTGCCTTGCAAAACCAAAAAAAAAAAAAAAAAAAAGAAAGAAAGAAAGAAAAGAAAATGGCAGCTCTAGGTTCAATGAAAAACTGTCTCAAAGACACAAAGCAAAAAGGGAGATAGAAGATACTGACTTTCTCCTCTCCCCTCCTCATACATGGACACGTCATATGTACCTGCACACATGTACTACATCACACATACTATACCAAAAAAGTGGAAAAACAGAGAATGTCCTGCATTTGGCTTATTATGGTTATAAGATACTGAAAATATAGAGCTGCAGGCATAGCTCAGTATTAGAGTGGTTGCCTAGCTTGCATATGGTCTTTGGTTTGATATCCAGCCCACTGTGTAGGAAGTAGGCAGGGGTAGATGCTCCAAAAACATACTATTAAGTATTTAACATGCTTTCAAATATTTAATTATCTTCCTGGTATTAAAGCTGAGAAAGAATTTATTCTTACAATGGTTCTGCTTACAGTCACCTAAGTTACCAAACACTGTATGTTTTACATATTGAACCCAATAATAATAACCATTTATTTGTAGGTAGCATGGCTGTGCTGCAAGGAAGAGGTGAAGTCACAGGGTAAACAAGAAGCCAGGCTTCAAACTCTGTCTGAGGGCAGGAGCCCATGGTTAAGGCTATATAGAATGGCTGGCCAGATGGTCAAATGTCTGTCTGGTGTAAGCATCTATTGAGTGACAGCCTCGGAAAAATGTTCTGTTAAACTGCGCCTACAATCCTTGGCACAAGAGCTGAGTGATTTCATTATTCTGTCTCACGGAAGCAAGTGGAGCAATAGGCTGTGATATCTGCAAGTTTCCAAGTACTAACAAAGCCCTCCTCACAAAATTCCACAGGCAGTGAGTCCAAAACCAGCAGAAGGGTTTCCTGCTACTGGAGTGTCTGAGATCTGCAGCACATGACTTAACTCCTCACAGTCTAACATAGAGACTTTGAAATTGCTGGGCTCCTTCTATAAAGGAAAGATTGATTTCTGGAGGATAGCAGTGAGCCATGAATAGGCAACTTGTCAACAGCTAGGGGATGGTTACTCTGGCCCAGGAAAGGGACACTGGTTAGGACTTTATGAGAATCCACTACCGAGACCAACCACCAAATCCTCATTCCAAGCAGCAAAAAAGAGAAAGGGGCACACTCATTCTCTTTAAGGGCATTTTACAAAAGGGATTCACAAGGATTGTGCATATCCCTTTGTCAGAAGGTAGACAAATGTCCACAAACCACTGCAAAGGAACTTGGAAAAATAAGTGTCTATCACAGATGCCTATCTTCCCATACATAAATTTGGAAGTTTGATTATTCAAGATACTCAGAGAATTAGTGGTTTGTAGTCTAAAAGGCCTATTTGATCCTCAATGGACCCTCCTCCCCAAGAAGGCATCTGCACGTGCCTGGGAGCCTTCAGTGGTTGCAGGCATCCTTCCCGCTGGTTTAGAACTGGCCCTGGGAGCCATATATTGAAGTTTGCCTGTGTCCTCCCTCTAACTACTAGGAGCTTCCTTCAACTTACAGTTTTGATTGTGCGGAAGCCATGGACCTCCCATGCTTCCTAACTGTGTCTGCACTTCTCATGTGTAAGGAATATAGGCATCTCAAAGTCTCCTGTCTAGGTCTCTGTGACACCTCTTTTCTCACACATTGAAATACTAATATAACATCACTTTTACAGGAAAACAGCCTCCTGTACTTACTTCAGTGTAGCTTTACCAGTATTCACTCAAGTTGTCTCAGTTACATACAATTAAATAGCAATTGTTATTCCATACAGGCAACTAGTTCCCATCTATTGGCAAAAGGCAGCAATTTTAAAGGCTTTTTCTGAACTTGGAGAAAGAAGTTTTGCATCTAATTCTGAAGTAAGAGACTGATGGTGACTCTGTCTCTCTTGAGAAGCCTGTGTTCCCTCTGGCATGAATACTAGGATTCTTATGTGTTTCCCTCCCTTTCTTTCAAAGCTTGGACTTACATTTATACTAAAACCTCTTCTAAATTAACTCCAAATTTGTTTCATTTTTTTAAAAGAACTAATTGCAAGGTCAAGTACTTGCTAAAAAGGGAAGGAGGTAGGGGCTGTAATCTGCATTATAATTTATAATTATAAATCAGGTTACACAAAGATAAACAATGGGGAAATGAGCTAAAGACATGAACAAAAATAGAACTATAAGTGGGCAATAAATTCATAAAGAAATACTCAACTTCAGTGCTGGAAAGATGGCTTAGCAGTTAAGTACTTGCCTGCAAAGCCTAAGGACCTAGGTTTGAGTCCCCAGTACCCATGTAAGCCCAATGCACAAGGAAGGCTCATGCATCTGGAGTTCATTTGCAGTGGTTAGAGGCCCTGGTGTGCCCATTCTCTTCCAATCTCTCTCTTTTCCTCTCTCTCTAATAAATAAATTTTTAAAAAAATTTTAAGAAATATTCAACTTCATTAATCATCTCAGAATATCATGTTACAATGATATTTCTTTACCTTTTTTTTCTATCCTAGTGGTAAAGATTAAGGAGAATTACATAGATATAAGGAAATGCACTGTCAAAATTAACTGCCTCAAACTGAAACTGGTAGAATCTCTTAGAAAGTCAGTTGCAAAATAATCAAAACTCTCTTGAAAATGCTTTGATCTCAGTAATCCTCATACTGGGAATTGAAGTGTTAAAAACATTTGGACAAGAATATTCCTCTCAGAACCATTTTTAATGGAAGAAGACCCAAATTTTCAGTGCTGAAGGAATAGTTAAATATGTAACTGAACCTTGATGTAAAGGAATGGTATAAAGCCATTTGAATTCTATGGGAAAACTACAGCCCCTAGAAGAGAAAGATATTCATGTTACATTTTAATTTAGGAAAAATGTAACTTATATTCATTCTCTAAATGCAATATCAGTTTTGGAAAATTCATGTTATCATATATTTATTATTAGCTCTTCACAATATAAATAGACTGAAAGAATATCTACCAAAAATATCACCTATTATTTTCTCTAGATGCAGAACTTGTGATTTTTGTTCTTTTGGCATAGCTGTATACTGTATACTTCTTAAAATTTTCATATAGAAGGAAATAGCATTGATTATCTACCAACCCTTTAGAGAGGAAGTGACTTTCTAAGTGATTAAAATCACATAGAAAAAAAGAATGATGATTTAACAAATATAATGAGTTTGGTATTTCAAATATGAAATAAAATATCACATGATACCTCACAAATATGTGCAAATATTATGTGCTAATCAAAACATAAAATAATGAATAAAATGCAACAAGTTTTAAGAATAATACAGCCAATCTTATACCAAATCCTCATACAATGCAATCAGGAAAATCTATTCTAAAAGTGAAATAGGAAAAGAATGTGAACCATGAAAGTAGACCATTCTCAAAGTGGGAGTCTCTAAGAAACCTCTGCAATATGTTTCATTTAGTAAATACCAACTCAAACACAGCTATGAAATTCATAATGAGAAAGCTGAGTTATGTGAAGTGGACTTTGTGGTACAGATGTGAGAATTGGTATAATACTTCTGGAAAGCCACGTGACAAAAGATCAGGAGCCAGAAAACTGATTAGCCTTTGACCTGGAAACACAGAGAAACAGTCTGATCAGAGAAAAAAAGATATCAACAGATTGGGTTTTTTTTTTTGCATGTGTGGGGTGTATGCATGCATGTGCACAAGTGTGCATGTGGGTGAGGAGCCAGAGGTTGATGTCAGGTATATTCTTCAATTGCTGTCGACTTTGTTGATAAGGAGACTCTCACTAAACCCAAACCTCACCAGTTCAGCTAGTCAACCATCAAAGAATGCTTACATATGTGTGTTGGTGAATTTATTAAATGGAACATACTGTAAAGATAAGTATTTTATTTATGATGATTATGTAAAATGGAAAATTCTTATATCATATACCAAAAACTGATTTGCATGTGTTTTCAAGATGTTTTTTAAAAGCACACTGAAACAAAATATGTAAATATAGCCCATCAACAATGTTTAAACTACCTATTGTCTCTAATGTCACTATGTTCTCTAAAGAACCTATATTCTGAATGACCTAATTTTAAGAGGCAGAAACATGGCAAATTATCTAAGGAATATATGTGCAAGTTCATGTACATATGGAGTATAAAACAATAATATTTTTTAAGAAAACTTGTCTGCAATGGTAATAAAGTCATGTGTGAATTTTCTCATGTAATCAACATAATTATAAAACTAAAGTGTTTGTTTAAAGATTATACCTGTCAATATTTCATTATAGATGAGATCCTTCTATAAGATCCATGATACCCCACACCTCCCAGAATAAACAGTGGCAACTGATGATTGCTGGGGGATGGGAAGTCATGTCCATTGAGAGTGGGCTTGTGGGTTGCCCATTCTTGAATGTATAACCTCTCCCATCCATGATCATGCAAGCAACCCTAACATAACTCAGTGGGTCAAAAAGATGCATGAAAGTAGGATGGGGATTGTGGTGGTTTGATTCAGGTGTTGTCCATAAACTGATGTTTCTGAATGCTAGGTCTCCACATGGTGACAATTTGGGAAATGAAGCTTCCTAGAGGCAGTGTATTGTTGGGGGTGGGTGTTATAGCCAACTTACCCTTGCCAGTTTTTGGCACACTCTATTGCTGCTGTTGTCCATCTGATGTTGGCCAGGAGGTTATGGACACCATCTGCTCAGGCCATCACTTTCCCTGCCATTATGGAGCTTTCCCTCAAGTCTGAAAGCCAAAATAAACCCTTTCCTACTATAAGATGCTCTTGATTGGGTGTTTTCTTCCAGAAACATGAAGCTGACTGAGACAGTAAAATTGGTACCAAGAAGTGGGGTTTTTACTGCTAGAAACCTTATTCTGTGGCTTTGGCCTTTTGGAACTGCTTTGCAGGATGAATGTTGATGAATTTGAAATCTTGGCCTAAGAGATGCCTTTAGTGCTGTTAAGTACAGCTTGATGGATTATTCTGGTCAAAGCTGAAAGTCCTGAATGCAATAATAACTATGGACTGAGAGGATTGTCTTATGAGGGTGAGAAATAATTTTATGTTGACTGGGCTAGAAGCAATTTGTGTGAGAGGCTTGCTGTGCTCTGCCTACTTGTGTCCTGGAAACTTAATGCAGGGTTGCATTGCATAGAAATAGACTAATGTGAGCAGAGGGATATTGTGCAGAAAAAAATGAAATCTTTGGGCCCAAACTCCTATCCATTCAGCTGCAATTAATTGAGAGATTACAACCACTGAGATTAAGCCCATTGTTCTGCATTGGGACAATGGGATGAATGCAGAGTCTTTTGAGGTAAGAGGCCTGAATGCTGAAGGCATGTTCTATTCTTTATAGTCTGCTTTATTCCTCCTTGGATTAACATGTTGGCAACCCATCTTGTACTATGGAATATAACAAATGCAGGAAAGAGAGGGTCATTGGATTTTCAACATGGTTTTGTATTTTGGAAATGACCATGGGCAGTGTAAAGCAGGCTTGTTGAATTACCTGCATGGATACCTGATATAGCCATGAAGATGAACCAAAGGTTGCAGTTGAAGACCCAGTAGAGATGCTAGGACTATGGGATGGCTGCCAAGGAGACCTGCCAGCACTGGATGAAGTTTTCTGGGACTGTGAGTAGCCTAGCTGGAGGGGCAGAAGTGGAACTCCAGAGACTCATCTCTACTTAGAATTATTGGACTTGGAGATTTGTCACTGCATAGAGCTGTATGACTTGGAGCTACAGAGTTTGATGTTTGCCCTGTTTGTTTTAAATTTTGTATTGGTTGAATATTTCTTTGCTGAATGCCATCATTTACAGTATGAATGTTTATTCTGTGTCATTATAGGGGTTTTTGGTATTACGACTCAGTTAAAAGACCTTGGAATACAGGGATGTTTCAACAGCATTGGGATTGATGAAAACTATGGGGACTTTTAAAGTTGGACTGAAGGCATTGCATTTTACATCATGGATGATTATCAGTTTATGGGGGTCAAGGGAAGAATGTGATGGTTTGGTTCAGGTTCCCCCATAAACTTATGTGTTCTGAATGCTAGGTCTCCAGCAGGTGGCATTTTGAGAATTAGAGCTTCCTGGAAACAATGTATTGCTGGGGGCAAGCTTATGGGAGTTATAGCCAGTTTCCCCTTGCCAGTGTTTGACACACTTTCCTGCTGCTATTGTCCACCTGATGTTTGCCAGGATGTGATGTCCACCATCTGCTCATGCCATTGTTTTCCCCTGCCATCATGGAGCTTCCCCTCGAGTCTGTAAGCCAAAATAAACCCTTTCCTCCCATAAGCTGCTCTTGGTTGGGTGTTTTCTGCCAGCAACATGAAGTTGATAGCAACAAGGGTATAATGGGAAAAAGAAAGGTGTTGGTTGTGGAGAAGTGGGAATAGAAGTAGTTGGGAGGAATGGAATCAAAATGCACTGCATACCTGCATGAAAGCATCAAAAATGTACAAAATTACCAAGTATTAAAAATATTTTATTAAAATTTAAAATACATTAATTAAAATGCTTATTTAAAAATAAAAGGTGGACATATATCATTGTAACATATTGATAAATATTCTCTGAATTTAAAATATGAAATAGATTATTAGATCTATATTTATCATTTTTCTGTCTTCAAAACTATGATTCATTAACCAATATATACTTTTCATACCATGCAGAAATAGTTTGGCCATGATTTTGACAGAAACATAAGAAAGAGAGACAGACAGACACATAATAGTGTCTTGCAAACTAATTTCTGAGAAGCAGTTAATAGCCTGTTCTCTGGACTGAGGAAATGAAAGCAGAAGATGATGCCACTTCCTGGTTCCTAAGCATTTCCTAATTGCTTTCTGTGATCTGTCTTCTATGAGCCTGGCCCAGGCCCCAGAAAAGAAAATACATGAACTTTCTACTTCTTCACTGGCCACCAATCCAACTAAGCAAAAAGAACAGGAGGCCTCGAGTCTGCTCCCTTATCAAATATTTCCAATATGCCAACTGTTCTATTCACAAGTGGCTTTAGAACCTCCCCATCCATTGTAGGAGTCTGACTGGATTAATCAGTCACTGGTCATTTTCAGGAAAAGGAACTCTGCCCCTGCTTCCAGAAGGGCAAGGAAGCATTTGCCATGACATCTCCCAGGCACACAGCTGGTAGGCATTCCTCCCATGCACTGAAGGGGGGGAAGGACTCGAGAAGGCTGACTTCAAGCTGCCATGTTGTGCTGCTTTTACTGCCACTGGTCCAAGATGCATTTGAGAACATCAGAAACAAGTGGCTCAGGAAGAGGCCGCTGCCTGACAGTTTGACCCTTTGCATTTAGTTAATAGCCATGAGCTGCCCTTGGGTGCTGCACAACAGCCATAATCTTCTCCAAGATGCCACCAGCATGTTCTTGGCTCTGAGTAAGACTCAGCCACACTTGCTGGGACTGACTTCAGTGTTCAGGTATTGCACAAGCTCTCTGGCAGTATACCTATAGCACCTAAGCCAAGCACTTCTCATAAATCTCTTAACAGAGACAAAGATGACTCGGGTTACGTTGCCCATGGCCGAAGTCATATTGGTGTAGGAAAGGCTTAACATGAGAGTTAAGATTGTCCAACACTCAATAATCACTGAAACTCCCCCAAACCAGTGGCTCTCGAGTTCTTTGTCACATAGAACAGGGAATGAGGACAGAAGGGACAGAACAGGGGCTGGAGAGATGCTTAGTGGTTAAGGCACATGCCTGCAAAGCCTAAGGACCCAGGTTCGATTCTCCAGGTCCCATGTAAGCCAGATGCACATGGTGGTACATGTGTCTGAGTTCATTTGCAGTGGCTAGAGGCCCTGGCACACTCATTCTCACTCTCTTTCTCTCTCTCTCTTTCTGTCTCTAATAACTAAATAAAAATTAAAAATTAAATAAAAAGAAAGGAACATAACAAAGCTCTCTGTGTGGGAAGAAGGGACCCAAAAATGTTATCACGGACACTCAGGACAACAGTGGCATTTACAGTCTTGGAACAAGTCCTAGTGATGACTCATATGGAAATCAGGCATCAAAGTGGTACAAACATGACAGGTCTACTGAAACATATCTGGGTATCTTTGGTGAACAGGGAAGGTAAGATTACACAGGCTCAGGGGGAGCCTGCCAAGTTCTAAGGAAGTTGTAGGATCCAGAAGTGAGGACAACAGTGGGTAAAGATGGTCAGACAGGGCTAGAGAGATGGCTTAGTGGTTCATGGTTCGCTTGCCTGCAAAGCCAAAAGACCCAGGTTCGATTCTCCAGGTCCCATGTCAGCCAGATGTACAAGGTGGCACATGTGTTTGTTTGCAGTGGCTAGAGGCCCTGGTGTGCCCATTCTCTCACTCTCAAACTCTCTTTATCTGCCCCTTTCTCTCTATCTATCTATCTAATTAATTAATTAAACTATTTTTTAAAAAACATGGTCAGCCAGTGTCCTGGTCAATCTGCAACTACTGTCAGGATAGATGAATATTGACCTACCTTGAGGACCTGTGACCCTGCTTAAACTGCCTGCAATGTGAGCTACCAGGTTCCTAATCTCTATCAAGTTCTGATTTATAAAAAGAAAAAAAAAACCTCTTCACATGACAATATTAGCAGGGGCGTCAAATACTAAACTAATTTCTCATAAGTATTTATAGTACTCTATTTAAAACAGTACCCTTTTCTCTCCCATTCCATAGCAGAGCACGGGGGTATATCATCTTGAAAACTTATAATTTTAAAAAAATATTTATTTACTTGCAAGGCAAGAGAGACAGAGAGAAGAGAGACACACAATGGGTATACCAGGGCCTCCAGCCACTGCAAACAAACTCCATATACATGTGCCACTCTGTGCATCTGGCTCTACATGGGTACTGGGGAATGGAACAAGTGCCTTAACCACTGAGCAATCTCTCCAGCCCCATTTGTGAAACTGTTAAGCCACTCAAGTTTTCTCACAATGTAAATTATTAGTAACTAGGCACTTTAGTTAGAAATAATAAAAAAAAAAAAACTTGTTGAGCTGGAAAGATGGCTCAGAGATTAAGATGCTTCCCTATGAAGCCTAAGGACCCAGGTCCAATTCCCCAGTATCTATGTAAGCCAAATTCATGAGGTGGTGCATGCATCTAGAGTTTGTTTGCAGTGATCGAGGCCCTGGCATGCCCATTCTTCTCTATCTGTGTCTCCCTCCCCCTCAAATAAATAAATAAAATATTTTAATTACTTATTTTATAACTCAAAACTATACACTAACTATGATGTAACTGCCTTAACTACCCAGAAAGCCAGAATACATTTTAACATCCAAAGATGTCAGAACATATGCTGGCTCATCTCTTGCTCGAAGAGTGCTAAAAGAAGGTCAGGCCTTTTGTGGCTTCAGCTTCAGCTCTTTGCAAAGCCCATATGTTGTGTTATTCCTGTTGCTCTTTCCATAGCTGGTTCCCACAGAATCAGATCCATGATTTTCCTCCTCTTATGAAGAGGTGAGCCATTATAAGTTATGAGAGAACAAGATCCAGCACAAACAGCTGAATGGTGACACTGACCCCAGCCACTGCTCACTGAAGTCCATGGTCCACACAGTGAAATAGTGCTCTGCATTACCAGCCTGCTTTTATAGAGATTATTTTGTAAACATTCTTGAACCTTTTCTATTGGTGTACAAAAACACAGAAAAGGTTTACCTACCTTGAGAGTATGAATTATGGTTCACATAAGGTAGTCACATATTTGGTTGTATCACATCCTGGCTCGTCTAATACCTGGACTTCCTCTGAGCTTCCCTGCATTAGCTTTTCCTGGGGAAGCATGAGAAAATGGCTGTTTGCCTCCAGACAGCATGCCAACAGTCAAGAGTAACAACCCACCCAAGTCTAGATGATGAATCAGTTAGTCTACTGGAGTTACCTACAGGACCGCAGATAACTCAGTGGTAACTACACCACAGAAAAGCCAGCCCCAGCACAGGTTAGGATTCCTAGAAGCTGCATCTCCAGAGCTTAATGAACAGCTTACAGTCAATGGTGCTGGTCCTAGAGTCTCTCTCCCCAGTAATTCTTTTATAACTTTGGTGTTGTAGTCAGCTCCATGCTGCTGGGATGAACGTTCAAACCGGACACAGTTTATGGGAGGTACACGATGTATTTGAAGCTTATAGATTCAGGGGAAGTTCCATAATGGTGAAAAGGGCTGAAGTAGAGAGAGAAAACCACCACGAAAAGCCAAAAACACACTAATAGCAAAATAGCAGGGACACAGGGAGAACTCACTATGCATACCTCAGGCTAGAAACAGATCTGCTCCCAGTAACACCTTAGGGATAGACCCCAGGATCTGCCCACAGTAACACCTCCTCCAGCCAGGTGGCTGGAAATCCAACATACAAGCTTTAATAAAACATTTGAGTTTATAGGAACATACATTCAAACTACCACATTCTGCCCCTGGCCCCCAATAGACTCATGATCACCTCGTATTGCAAATTGTATGTAGTCCAAAGGTCCCATAGTCTTGGTTATCCTCAAGCTTATCTCTGAAATGAGTCCTATAAAATGAAACCAATTACATAATTCCAACATGTAATGGCACATAATAAATGTTTCCATTGCTATAAGTCATAAGAAGGAGAGACTGGAAAAATGCAAATGCAACAACCATTAGGCAAACATCTGCGGCTCAAGGCCAATATGCATAACCAGTGCCTGACTTACAGGAGCACAGATGTCTCAAAGGTAACTGCATCACAGAAAAGCCAACCCCAGCACAGGTTAGGACTCATTGAAGCTGCATCTCTAGAACTCACTGCACAGCTTGCAGTCAACTGGGTTTTTTTTTAATTATTAATTTTTTATTGACACCTACTATACTTACATACAAAAAAACATATGATATTCCCCTCCCCTTCCCCCATTCCACATTAGAACACCAATCTCCATCATATCCCTCCCTCTCTCCATTAGTCTTTCTTTGAATTTGATGTCATCATCTTTTTCTTCTATTTTGAGGGTCTTGCAAAGGTATTGCTAGGCACTGCATGGTCATGGATATTGAGGCCAATCTCTGTCTGGACAGTTGCATTGAAAGAAGTCATACCCTTCCTTTGGCTCTTCCATTCTATCTGCCCCCTCTTCTGCAATGGTCCCTGAACCTTGGAGGGTGTGACAGAGATGTTTCAGTGCTGGGCACTCCTCTATCCCTTCTTCTCAGCACTATGTTGCCTTTTGGGTGATCCCAGAGGTCATCTGAAAAGAGAAGCTTCTCTAACCAGAAGTGAGAGTAGCATTAATATGTGAACATGAACATTAAGTGTAGTGCCCCCAGGGCAGCTTCGTGGGAATAATATATACATTTAGTCAGACAAGAGCAGGCTTTATACCCCTAAGGCTCATGACCTCACCTGCCATAGACTTTGCTTAGGTTTTTCAGTACCAGGCATGTATTCCCTCCTGTAGAGAGGGCCAAACTTGAATATTCAGTGTCCACTGTTTTCACTGCTGATGACCTCTGTCTTCCATATGTCTGCATGCAGTGCAGCTTTTTCCAGCTTTCAGTTGGCTGGTCTACAGGGAGAAGGTTTTCTGCTCAGCACCAGCTTGCTTTTTCAGTGACCTTGCCTCTCAGGCAAGAGATGTCTTCAGCAATAGGGTCTTACTATCTGTTTCTTAAGGGAAACCAAGGGCTTTGGCAAAAGCCTTTAATGTTTTGGAGGCTACCAAGACCTCCTTGGACAAAACTCACTGGAAGGTATCCCATCCCAGGCAGTCTACAGCTTCTAGATGTGCCATTATTCAAAAAAGTAGGTTTACATAAGTCTTATTCACAATATTGGCAATCCTCCTACCTCTGCCTCCCGAATGCTGGGATTAAAGGTGTGCACCACCATGCCCGGCTGTTCCTAGTTTTTGGTTAAGAGTTTGTATCATAAAGCATTAACCTATCCCAAAATTCTTTCTGAGATGGCTCAGCAGTTAAGGCACTTTACTGCAAAGCCTAAGGACCCAGGATTGATTTCCTAGTACCCACATAAAGCCAGCTGCACAGTGTATCTGGAGTCTTTTGCAGTAGCTGGAGGCTCTCTTTCTCTCTCTCTGCTTGAAAATAAATAAATATATTTTTAAAAGGACATGAACCTATTCCCGGTTATAGTAAAGCTGAATTGAACTGCTCTCCCTCCTCATAAGTGAGTCTCCTCCTCTCTATCAGATCCTCTGCTCAATCCTAAATGAAAGGAAGAGAAAGCCAAAATAAGCACAACCAGTTATTCTTTCAAAATTCACCACTTAGCCGGGCGTGGTGGCGCACGCCTTTAATCCCAGCACTTGGGAGGCAGAGGTAGGAGGATCTCTGAGAGTTTGAGGCCACCCTGAGAGTACAAAGTTAATTCCAGGTCAGCCTGGACCAGAGTGAGACCCTACCTCACAAAACAAAAACAAAAACAAAATTCACCAGTTATATGTCATTCATTTCCCTATGCAAAGTAAATAAAGAGCTAAAGAATACTCTCCACCAGAGATTTTTTTAATATATATTTTTATATTATTCTGATTTTACATTCATAGTATTGGCTCCATTGTCCTTCTCCCTGTCCTCCCTCTTCCAAAGGGACCCTCATCAATGGGGAATGTGGGTCATGCATTGTAGGGGTAGTCAAGAGTTCTGGGGGGTAGGCCAAGGCTCTGGGCATAATGCCCCAACTTGTGACTCTAACAATCATTCCACCCCCTCTTCCGTGAGTTTCCCTGAGCCACATTGGGGTCATTTTAGTTCTGCTTCAGTGATGAGGTTTTGGGAGCCTCTATGTCTCTGGATATCTGGCTTAGTTGGAGTTGGATGTTCTCTGTGTTTATCTCCTTCAGCCTTTTTCTGGTGTCGTGATCACCATGAACGCTGTATTTTTGCCCTTCCCCTGTGTTGTTCTATGGTTTCAGCTGGGGCCCTGGTGAGGTGTGATTAGCTGATCCTCCCTTCAGGTTCATTGTCCATCTGAAAAAAGATAAGCAAATTCTCCAACGGAGAGAGAAGTTAGTACTAGATACAAGGGATGACCATAGACATAGATGTTTTGGAGGGAATTTTATATGTGTAGGCTCTCTTCTAGCCCACATTTGGTGGTATCTTGATCTTGGAGACTGAGCTTGTTTTTTGTACCTGGTTTTGACTAAGATCCCAGTTCCAGCAATTAGTTCCATTCCACTGAGTGGATCTATTAGCCAAATCAAGAGCAGTTGGTTACCCACCATGGCTGTTTGCCACTACTGCACTTGTTTGAGCATTACGTCAGGTTGTTTCCTGCTGGGTATCTTAGACTGCAAGTTGTTTGGACCAATGTCAGACATTTTTCCCCCAGTTGCTCGTGTAGCACTCTCTGGCACTAGACTAGCTAACTGTCTGAGGACTGACCCTCTTCCAGATTCTGGCCAGGTCTCTCCATGTTTGGTCTCACACACATATACTGTCTTTGACAGTAGAGTCTTACCATTAACCTTTGGTGGGTCATCAAGAACTCTGACAGAAGTCTGTCTTTTTTGGGAAAACTTGTAGGTGTCTCAGATCAACAGCTCATTGTGGAAGTTAACCCTGTCCTGGCACTGGGAGTTATAAGTCTGCACCTAGGAAGGTGAGGGAGGAAAAAGATAATATAAAAGAGAAAGTGAGTATAGAGAGGAGAGGGAGAGAAAGAGAAGAGAAAGAGAAGTAGGACAAGATTAAGGTTGGCCTTCATGATGCTCTCTCCAGTTTCCTGTGGTTCGGGTGTTCCTTCTGCGGGCCTGCTGAAGGATCAATGTTTCAGCCTGTTGTTCAGAGTAAAGGGTTTTATAGTATCTTTTCCTTTTGGGTCCCTGGTGGGAATGTAAAACGGTTCAACCATTATGGACAGCTATATGGAGACTCCTGAAAAGGATGATCATAGACCTACCAACGGATCCAGTTATTCCCTTACTGGGCATTTACCCTAAAGGCTCCAAGCCTCAGATCAGAAACATTTTCTCAACTATGTTCATAGCTGCTCAATTCATAATAGTAAAGAGCTGGAATCAACCCAAGTGTCCATCACTAGATGAATGGATAACAAAGATGTGGGATTTCTATACTATGGAATTCTACGTAGCAGTAAGGAAAGATGAAATAAGGAAATTTGAAAAAATGGTCAAACATGGAACAGATCATCCTCAGTGAGCTCACCCAAGCACAAAAAGATAATTGTCACGTGGTCTCATTTATCTGTTGCTCCTAACCTGAATCCACCTGACATTCAGCCAAACCTAAACAACACTCTGAGGACCCGACAAGAGGGAGGGTGGGATGGAGGGAGGGTAAGGGTGGGAGGGAATGAGAGGGTGGGAGGGAGGACAAGGGGTGATACAAATTGGGACCCACCACAGATTTTTGAAATGAAAAGAGAAAAAGATTTGGCTCTAAAGTTGTCCTGATATATAGAGAAGGTCTTTTACATGCAGAAGCCCCTGTTTTGTAGGAAGCTCATGAGAAAGGCATGAAGAATGAGGAACCATGGGTGAACCACATTGTGCCCTACTACATTTCTCAACAAATTTGCAAATAAATGTTGGCCGCCATCCCATTTCCAGCCAACTGTTTAAAGCAATTTGAATAGGCTCTCCCCCAGCTAAAGTCTGCATCAATATGTACACACAACCAAAAGCAAAACTACCTGCCTCTAATATGTCCTCTATGGAGGGTTAGCCTTCAAGCTTTCTTGACTATGTGCACGATAAGAAATTTTACAAGATGGCTCTACATATGCTGCGCACACTGAAGGGTGCCACAAACAATTCTCATACTTATGTCTCTATGTCCAAAGGTCTACTCTGAAATTCTTTATCTGCCCACAATATGTAAGAGTTACAAAGGGAGCTGTTCCAGTCACTTCATTATTTAGTATCTGGACAGGACTCATTTTCTGCATACTAGATGGTTCCTCCTTGCTGCCTTCTCACAAGGCAGAAATCAGAAAAACAATATGAAACTAGGGTGCTTCCTGCACTTCTTGCATAAGGGCACTAACCCATTTATGAGGGTGGAATGTTCATGACTTAATTCCCAAAAGGCCTAAGCTCTTAATAGAATCACATTGGATAGTAAAGTTTCAACATAGGAATTTGAGGGACACATTTTCAGAGACAGAAAAGTGATATGAAGCACAAAAGTGGGTTATGCAGCTCATGCCACAACATGGAATACCCCCTTAACCAGGCCTGTGCACTCATCTTCCAGCCCCTGTTATTACTTGTTACTAATGACAAAGCCACACTCTCTTGGTGCTCCCATCCTCCTGTGGGTAAGTATCCTTGACCTACAGAGCCACCTTATCAGAAAGGATCCCAGTGGTTAAACCCCACAATTGATGTCTGATTGGCACAGGATCAAGAGCTCAGCCCCATGCCTCAGGATATCATGGATAGTCTCTTGGCATTTAAGTATACATGGTTTAGTTTTTCACATATCCTGAGTTACAGTGGTGTACTACTGTATCTCCACCTTCACAGTAGGCTCTAATTTGATTAATTTAATTTCTATCTTGTTAGTAGCCTCACTATCTCCTACAGTAAAAACAACTTATTAACCAAGACAGAACACATAAAAAGATAGAAATGTAGAAGGTATAGTCATATCCCATGGAACAATGCATGAATGACAATTCATACACATCAGCCATGGAATAGAAAATACATTCTTTCTCATCCCAGGAACACCCAGTTCATGTGAAGGATAACTAAATGTTTCCTCACACATTTGGCTCACCATGACAATGTTGTCCCAACCTTGCTTTGACAAGGGATATCTCCAAGTGGCCACCACTTGTCCATATATGTCTAATATCTTGTATTTGGGGGAGGGTTTCGAAGTTGGTCTCACTCTAGCCCAGACTTACCTGGAATTCACTCTGTAGTCTCAGGGTGGCTTCAAACTCACAGCAATCCTCCTACCTCTGCCTCCTGAGTACTGGGTTTCAAGGCATGTGCCACCACACCCGGCTTAGTATCTTGTATTTTAAAATTGATCAATCATGGGGCTATAGAGATGGCTCAGTTTGCTCACCAACACATATGTCAAATGCTAGGCATGGTTGTATGCACCCATAATCCCCAGACTGTGGAGGTGGACTAGTCTAGCCAAAACATTGAGCTCTGGGTTTAACAAAAGATCTGTCTCAAAGAATAAGTGGAGTGCAATTGAAATAGATACCAAAAATTTTAATCATGTGAAATTATATTTCTTTTTCAAAATTTTATTTATTTGCATGTGTATTGTGTGGCACGCCAGGGTCTCTTTTTAATTTTTTTTATTTTTATCTGGCTTATATGGGACCTTGAGAATCAAACCTGGGTCCTTAGGCTTCACATGCAAGTGCCTTAACCACTAAGCCATCTCTCCAGCCTGATCTTTTTTATTTATTATACATGTGTTGGTAGGCATGCTTGTTTGTGTGTAGAGATGCACCAGAGTCAATAGCCACTACAAAGGAATACCCATTCAGGTTTACATGCCATGGCTGGTGAACTGAATCCAAGCAAGTGTACCTTTAACTTCTGAGCCATCTCGCCAGCCCCTGAGATCAGGTTTTTAATTGGCATAAAAAGTCTGGACTTACTCTTAGAATTCAACAAAATATATAAAAGAAAAAAATAACTTCTCTTTCATATAAAGAATGGAAGAGCACTGGTGATAGCTCATCTAATAAACTATTTACCTTGCAAGTCTGAGGATTCAAGTTCAATTCTCCAAACCCACATCTAAAAAAAAAAAAAAAAAAAAAAAGTAAGACATGGTGGTGTGTTCTTGCATCACCAACACTGAAGAGGCTGAGAATGGTGAATCCCTGGGGCTCACTGGCCAGCCATTCCATCTAAGTTGGCATTTCCAGGCCACTGAGGGATCCTGTCTCAAAAAAAGTGGACAGTGCCTGAAGAATTAGCCTGTTATTTAGCCTATACATGTGCACACACGCACACACACACGTTTAGGCTCATTCATACACATAGGTATACCTGCACACACATGTGGACTTGGATACATATGAAAACACATATGCAACATATAAACACTCACAAATATCAATGGAAGAGTTTGAGCTTTGGGGAAAATAATCTTGAGCTCAGATTTCAGTTTTGTCACTTATCAGTTAAGAAAACATAAATTATTTAACCTCTTTAAGCTTTGCCGGCTTTATCCAATAAAGCAAAGGCAATGATTTGACATGCTTTGAATTTACAGACTTGATGCTCACATACTGTCACAGTTAGCATCACATTGCTAGGATGAACCTCTGAACCAGACACAGTTATGGAAGGAAGGGGATTTATTTGAAGCTTATAGATCCATGGGGGAAGCTCCATAATTATGCAAAAAGCTGCCCCCTTTTAATAGGTACACAAAGAGAGAAATGCCACCACCAGTACCATAAGCAAGCACATTCCAGGAACCCTATTCAGGACTCAACCACTGCATATCTTTAGACTGGAATTCATGTTGCCCCAAGTAACACCTTAGGGCTGGATCCCAGGATCTATCCACAGTAACACCTCCTCCAGCCAGGAGACTAGAGATCTAAGAAGCTTTAAAAAAACTGAATCTATGGGGGGGACATCTATTCAAACTACCACACACATGTCAGCCCTGAATATAATATACAACACACATTGAACATTCAATAAATGTCTATATTCATGGTTCCTTTTCAAGGCATGTATTTAGAGGTGCATTTAATAATACGTATTCCCATTTTATGGATGAAAGAAACTGAATACCAGACAAGTGAATTCAAAATTTCAGAAAGTACCTAGCGCTTCTTGCAATGGCGATAACATTGATTCAACACTGAATCACATAAAGAACTGCTCTCAAGCTATGCCCACACCCAGCATGGCTTCAGAGATTCCACTACGGTGATAATGGATCTGTTTAACCAACAGTAGTGGGGCTCAGTCTCAGCCTACAAAATAAATCTATAAGAGATGGCCCTTCTTCCTTGTCTCCAAGTCCATTTCAAATTGAAGCTGGTAAAACACAATCACATTGGTCCTGTGGTTGCCTCTCTTTGATGGCTTTACATCTAAATTCTTAGGTCATGGAAGGGAAAGAATTTGTTGGTAGTTCATTTGTGTACTTAGTCTGCAAAGAACAGGCCATTGTCTTATCCCTATGATTCTCTAAGGTCCAGTTTCTCAGGGCTGTCACATGGTCCAATGACAAGTGGTTTCTGAGAGGATGTCTCTGGATTTTTCTACCGTGGTGCACCTTCTGGGGACTTGCTTCCTCAGCAGGATGCACCACTCTACACCTCTCACCCCCATCCCACCCTGTTCAACCCTAGAAAATATTCTTCACAAAGTAACCAATCCCTTGTCTAACACATCAGCCTATCAGGAACCCCCACCCACCCATATACATTCAAAGTAACCAGTTCAGACCACCCCACTTGCTATTTAATTTACATCTCCAAGGGCATAAAAAAAATCCTATCCAAGTCACTAAGAGGTTACCTGACAGGGGTCCCAGCTCAGGAGCTATTCTGTTTTACTTTTACTTTCTTTTCTCATAACCCTCTTTAACTAACCCATCTGCCATGTCTGCAGTCGTCATTCTTTGCACAAGACAAAGAACTCGATAGCCAGTGGCTTGAGGAGTATTAGTTAGTGACTTTGAGTGTCTGCTGCTGAAACTCCTAATCTGTGCCCAACCAGAGCCAAGAAAGACTCCATCACACTCAAAACCTGCCTCGCCTGCTTCTGCCAAGCCACTCACTCTGCTTCCCCTTGAGAATCTCTTATTACTTTGTGCATCCTTGCTGGACACTTTAAGCCAACCTATGGCTTGACCTTTCAAAGCAAAAGACAGGAAGAATAGAAGTTTTCCTCTTGCCAGTCTGCCTTTGACTTCCCTGAGGAAGTGAAGTGGCAATACACGAAATGGGAAACAAATGGGCACAATTAATCCCTCAAAATACTTGTAAGTACACACTCTAAGCAATTAATTCCAGGAGGAAAAAGCTACATGTCCACGACCCAGCCCTCAGGGTCCACATCTGCCTTTCTGTGGACAGCATAGTTTTTACTCTGCCATACTTGGGCACAGAGGGCAGTGGTACCTTGTGGTCCAAATGAAAGCTAATTAAGAGACACATGCACCTTAATCGACCAATATTCCTCTGCTTAATTACATTGCTATTTAAAAATATATTCCTGAGCCGGGCGTGGTGGCACACACCTTAAATCCCAGCACTTAGGACACAGAGGTAGGAGGATCACCGAGAGTTCGAGGCCACCCTGAAATTACATAGTGAATTCCAGGTCAGTGAGACCCTACCTCACTATATATATATGTGTGTGTGTGTATGTGTGTGTGTGTGTGTGTGTGTGTATTCCTGATAACAGTCATTTAAAATAGTGAACCTACCATTGCTTAATTTAATTTTTTTTAAAAAAAGCCATTCAAGGAGGAGATCTGGAAGAGAGGTGAGGGGAGAGGGAAAGGACACATGTGATGTGTAAACAGAAGGGAGCTGTTAATGGGGAGAGAGGAATAGTGAGGAGAGAGAGGTGGGCCTTAGGAGTGGAGACAAAGATAAAAACAAGCTGTATTTGAAACCGCCAGAATGCATGATACCTAAATCTCTATGCTAACTAAAAAAATAAAAAGTAAAATAAATAAATGAAGTATTTTTGATTTTACAACTGAAAAACCTGGTCTACTTTTTTGTGAGTCAAAAGGCTTCTCTTTTCAACTATAAGTAATCATTCCTTAAAAAAAAAAATCAGAGTTTCATTCATGGACAGCCAGTATAATGAGTTGATCAGTGGCATCTACTGTAGCAAACATCCTCTTCATTTCTAAGTGTTCAGCTATGAGAAGATTGTGTCCTTTTGTTCAGGTCAGTTTGCAACTTTTAACAGACGGGATGCGGAAAAGTACACCTTTAATCCCAGCACTGGAGAAGCAGAGGTAGGAGGAATACTGTGAGTTCGAGGCCAGCCTGAGACACATGATGAATTCCAGGTCAGCCTGGGGTAGAGCAAGACCCTATCTCAAGAAAAACCAATAAAAATAAAAACATAAACAAAAAATATTAATTATACAGATGTTATAAAAAAGATTTCACCCCAAGATGCTTGCAACGTACACCCAAACTGATTTATTTTTATTTTTATTTTTTGAGAAATTGTGTGCTCTTTACTCTTTGCCAGACTAGCAAGAAATGTGAGGAGCCCAGCTCTGTGGCTTGCTTAGAAGGCCAGGCCAAGCAGGCTTTGAAGGTTAGCATGAAAGGACTGCAAAGGGTTCTAATATTCAAGCCCAGCTGGAGAACGTTACAGACCCTATAGAGCCGCCTCAAGATGTGACAGGAGTCTTCGCATTTCTGGCTATAAAGGCAAGGCTCCCTCAACCTCAAATATCCTGTAATCCTTCAAGTATTAAGCAAGCTTCTACCTTGCCCTTTTAATATGTTTTACTTAACACATTTCCTCATGTCACCAAAAGACTTCCCCAAATACCATCACACAGCTCCATTTCTGGCCAGAAAGAGGGAGTGGACTATGAGTTCAGTTCAGTTCAGAGCCAAATTCCTAAATTCATTAAGAACTGCCCTAAAAATGACTAATCCCAATGAGAGAGTCCCAGAGGTCAAAAGCGTTGAGAAAGAGAAAGGACCTTCAGTTTTCTTACAGCAATAACACTGCCAAGTCCCATCTCCTCCTGTGGATCCTCACTCAGTGCAAGACAGCCCCAGCAGGCAAGTTTAGTCAAGTTCACTCATCTTCCTCGATTGTACTCTAAACAAGGTCCGTGGCCAATGGGCAATGAGAGATGGGTTGCCTATGAACTACCTTTAAACCTGCAAAACAAAAAAAAAAAAAAAAGTAATAATTAAGTACATAATAAATTCTTAAAGTCCCAAGGGAAATATCTTAAATATAATTATGCTCATATTCAAAACGTTTGTCTCTCACTGTATTTTATGCGGAATGAACATTATTATCCATTGATGGTTATTATAAACATTAGGCATTAATCTTCCCATGGCTTTTCTAGGAAGTCTTATGTTGTCATTAATGCCCTTTTTTAGTCATTAACTGGCCTCAGAGAGACAGGATCATTAAGTCTTAAAAGCAAGTATTCAACAAATTCTTTCCACTTGTTTGGACTTATTTACTGATTCTTTGTTTGTTTGCTTGTTTGTTTGTTTTTCATTTTGAGCTTATAAGTGTATGTAAACATTTCACAAAGAGGCTGACACAGTTCCTCAAAGCAACTGAAGGAAATTGGTGGTCAGCAAGATGGAGGCTGACCGAGTCCTGGCCTGTTTTCACTTATGAAATCCCCTCCCCAGAAGCAATGGAGAAGTAAGACCACAGAGATTCCTGGAGGCATCAATCTGCTGGAATTAATGTGCTGCTCCCAGAATCTGAATGCTGAGCTTACAAAGTTGCATTGGGGAGCAAATGCCATGTCTGGGTATGTGATGCAGAGTGACAGAGAAACCAAGGTATGTGGTTGGCTTTATAGAGCCTATCTGGATGCCATAAATCACCACTTTGCATGTGTTACTTAGAATATCCATGCAGAGGGAATGTGAGCATTATTACAATATCAGAACTGTCTCCCCTTCCAGGGTATTTTTTACACCTAACTTACTGAATTATATACAAATTATGTTTCATGTCTTTTTTAAGCTATTTTCTTTATCATGTTTCCAAATACTATTATTTGCAAATATCCAAGTAAACTGAAGAAGCTTAAATGAGATGAATTCTCATAGAATAAATTTTAGTGTTTAACACAAAATACATAGGTAAATTTTAATACATAATACATATGTTACCTAATTTTTAATAGTTCTTGCTCAGCAGAAAAATATCAGGCAAGATAAAAGGAGAAGTGAACATATGATACTTGGAAATAAATTTAATGCAAAATATAAATATTCTTATGAAGAAAACCACAAAAATTAACTGAACAACATTAAATATTTTCTATATTAAATAAAAATATATAGGTACATTTTGATCAAAAGAATGATTATGGGGCTGGAGAGATGGCTTAGCGGTTAAACGCTTGCCTGTGGAGCCTAAGGACCCCGGTTCAAGGCTCGATTCTCCAGGACCCACGTCAGCCAGATGCACAAGGGGGTGCACGCATCTGGAGTTCGTTTGCAGTGGCTGGAGGCCCTGGCGCACCCATTCTCTCTCTCTCTCTCTCTCTCTCTCTCTACCTGCCTATTTCTGTATCTCCCTGTGGTAGTTTGAATATATGTCCCCCAATATATTCAATGTTTTATTACTTAATAGTTTGCATCTGCAATCACCTTGCTAGAGGCAAGGTCACTGGGGGCAGGTCTTAAGGTGTGGTGATGGTTTGAGATTCCATTGTAAAGATATGCAAATGTGCCTAGCAGGAGTTCCTGAAGTGTGCTGTCTGAATTTTGGCTGTAGTTTTTGCTCTGTGTGCTGTGGTGGCTGGTTGGCTTTTGCTCTCTTGCCTGGTCCTGTGAAGAGCAGGCTGCTTCTCCTGCCTTTATGGAACTTCCCCTGGATCTGTAAGCTTCAATAAATAATATCCCTTCCTCCATAACTGTGCCTGGTCTGGAAGTTCATCTCAGCGAACCTGAAGCTGTCTGCAACAGTAAAGTGGTACCGAGGAGTGTGGGGTGAGATGAACCAGATCATGTGGATATTCGTCTTTTGGAACCTTTGTTTTGGAGGAATGGGCATGGACTTGGTGCTTGCAACTGAAGATGCCTTCAGGAGTGGTAAGCCAAGTTTTATGGACTATTCTGATGAGAGTTTGAGAATGCTAAGTGCAGATAGTATTGAACTTCATGGCTTGGCTTATGAGCTTTCTAAGGGGAAGGAAAGAAGGCAGAGGACTTTGTTGGAACTGGGCTACTGGCATAAGGGATGGCTACATTCCGCTATCCAGGCCCTGAAAGTTTGATCAAGGTTAAATTTGTAATGGACTGATGTGCTTGGCTAAAGATATTGGACTGAGAGATTTAAGATTTTAAGTTGGAAAACCTGAAGCAAGTTAAAAGTAGAGGCATTTGAGACTGGTTTAGCTGCTATTGTCAACGCATTAGCAATCTTAAGGAAGGTGGAAGGAAGGTGGCCTGACTTGATTTACATTAAAACAATGGAGAGGATGCCTGAGGAAAGACTGTTAGAAATGCAAACTCTTTGGAAAGAGTTGACTGGAGAAGGAACCTGCTTTTCAAGGCTATGGTTTATTTTGTCCCTGGATTTAGAATATGGCTGTGTCCTGCACACCTGGTATTAGTTTTGGAAATATGAAAAATGCATGGAGTGGTCATGAGTTGCACACGGTTCCAGGAGCCGCTGCTGAGATGTGGCATGAGGCAGGGCATGAAGACCCTCAGGAATAGGCTGGAAGAGCCTTTGGAAGATGGACCGTGGTTTGCATGGAGACCTGAAGATGTTTTGGATATACCAGGACTATGCAAGGGCTACCATGGAGTGCAGTGTTGGCATGGGATGAAAGTTTTCCATGATGACTCTGCCCAGCTGGAGGGGCAGAATTGGAAAACCTGGAGACTGGCAGTCTCTGGTTATATTGAACTTGAACTGCAGAAGTTTGATGACTGCTGATGGTGGTTGAGTTTGCATTATTCTAGTCTCTCCTTGCTATGCCTTATACCAGTTAAAATGTTTTACTCTGTGCCTTTACATGTTGAAGGTATTTAACTTGTTTGATTTTACAGGACTCACTATCTTAAGTTGATCAAGACTGTGAGAACCTTTGAAATTGGACTGAGTACAATTTACAATGTGTGATAGTTATAAATCTATTGGGGGCCAGGAGCTAAATATATTGGGGGCCAGGGGCGGAATGTGGTAGTTTGAATATATGTCCCCCAATATATTCAATGTTTTATTACTTAATAGTTTGCATCTGCAATCACCTTGCTAGAGGCAAGGTCACTGGGGGCAGGTCTTAAGGTGTGGTGATGGTTTGAGATTCCATTGTAAAGATATGCAAATGTGCCTAGCAGGAGTTCCTGAAGTGTGCTGTGTGAATTTTGGCTGTAGTTTTTGCTCTGTGTGCTGTGGTGGCTGGTTGGCTTTTGCTCTCTTGCCTGGTCCTGTGAAGAGCAGGCTGCTTCTCCTGCCTTTATGGAACTTCCCCTGGATCTGTAAGCTTCAATAAATAATATCCCTTCCTCCATAACTGTGCCTGGTCTGGAAGTTCATCTCAGCGAACCTGAAGCTGTCTGCTACACTCCCTCTCTCTCAAATAAATAAATAAACAAAAAAATAAAATATATAAACATGTGGAAATTTTTTTAAAAAAGAATAATTATGTAACAGGTCAATACTTGTCAAATCTGTGTGAAAGTTTAATGCAGTGCTAACCAAACATACCAAGTTAATTTATTTTTTATTAATTGATAAAACCAAAATTCACCTAGAAGACTAAGAACTGAAAAATAAATTCACTATATACCAATAGTAGTTAAATATAACACAAGAAAAAGTAAAAGAATTATGGCATTAGCACACAAATATAAGAATACTCAAAGAGCACTGATGACATAAACCAAAGCTGTTCTATTGTTCTTATTTTTAAATATAAGTTTAATGTTTAATGAGGAAGGTGACATCATCAGTGTGTGCCAAAAGAGACTGAGATGGCTGAATTTGTCCTTTGCCATGGCCGTCTCCTCATTTTATGAACATTCTCCCTATAGTTGGAAAATTGCTTTCATTGTTTTCCCCAAATAATTCTTAGAAAAATTCCCTTCTCACTAATATACAACCACATGAGACTTTCCCTCAAAGGTGAGAAACCATCCCATAGTGCTGATCCAGGGCAGCAGAGGCAGCGGGCAGCTTCCTCACATGGCCAGCTCTGCTGCACTGCTGCAGACATAGCCGCGGGAACGTGAAGCTCCTCTTCATTAGGTCAGTGAAATCCACAGTGTTATCCACATGAGTTAAAGTAGCCAGAGCAGATTCTGCTATTTCCGACTAAGGTGCTAATAGACATGGATCACTAATTTTAAGAAAGAAAAAAATTTTCCAAACTGTCTTTCGTAACATTACATCAAAATAAATTTAATGGGCTGGAGAGATTGCTCTGTGGCTAAGACGCTTGCCTCCAAAGCCTAACAACTGGCATTCAATTTCCCAGGACCCACATAAAGCCAGATGAGCAAAGTGGTGCATGCATCTGGAATTCATTTGCAGCAGCTGAAGGCCCTGGCATGCCCATTCTCTCTGTCTGTATCTCATCTCTCTATCTCTCTGCTTGAAAATAAATAAAAAATTAGATGGGTTTAGTGGCACATGCTTTTAATAAAAATTTAAAAATAAATAAATAAATAAATAAATTTCATGTATATCAAGGGGGAATCTGTTTTGACCTATTAAAAACATTTTTCCAAAGCCAGGCATGGTGGCACATGCCTTTAATCCCAGCACTCGGGAGGCAGAGGTAGGAGAATCACCATGAGTTTGAGGCCACCTTGAGATTACATAGTGATTTCCAGGTCAGCCTGTACTAGAGTAAAACCCTACCTTGAAAAATAAATTTTCCTTTTTTGGGGGGTGTGGAAGGGTTCAAGGCAGGGTCTCATGCTAGCCCAAGCTGACCTAGAACTCACACTATAGTCCCAGGTTGGCCTTAAACTGACAGTGATCCTTCTACCTCTGCCTCCTGAGTGCTGAGATTAAAGACATGCACCATTTTGACCAGCTTCTTTAAAATATTTTTTTAAATCTAAAGAAAAATATACTCTCTTGATATAGGATTCTAAAGAAGAAGAGCAAAAGTAAAATAAAGAGGGGTTGGAGAGGTAGCTTAACAGTTAAGGCGCTTGCCTGTGAAGCCTAAGGACCCATGTTCTACTCTCCAGATCCCACGTTAACCAGATGCACAAAGGGGAGGCAAGAGCAAGGTCACACATGCCCACCAGGTGGTGCAAGCTTCTGGAGTTTGATTACAGTGGCTGAGGCCCTGGCCCACTAAGTCTCAGTCTCTCTCTCTCTCTCTCTGTGTGTGTGTGTGTGTGTGTGTGTGCCTCTCTCTCAGCCTCTCACTTTTTTTCTAAAATAAAATTTAAAATTAAATTAAATTAAAGTATAAATCTATTTCAACAATTAAAATATTATATTTCTCTGGCATGGTGGCTCATACTTTTAATCCCAGCACTTGGGAAGCTGAGGTAGGAGAATCACTATGAGTTCAAGGCCACTCTGGGCTTCAGAGTGAGTTCCAGATCAACCTGGGCTAGAGTGAGATTCTGCCTCAAAAAAAAAAAAAAAAAAATCACATTTCTTTCTGGGTGGGGGACATCCAAAAACCTAAGAAGCACATATCTTATGCTCATTAACATATTTTATAAAGTTCACTAGAACTAAATGCAATAAAAATAATAATATAATTTTACTTATGAAATTAGCAAGCATTTTATTAGTAATAATGATACTCAACTATAATAAAATATCATTTACTTATTTTACAGGAATGAAAATTGGTACAAACCTACTAGGAAACAATATCACAATATGTGCATTAAAGATTTTCAAATATTAATGCCCTATATAAAGCCCAGGATTTTTGCTTATAAGAATCTGCTTAAGAAAATAAATTATTTATATTTTCTGTACTGCTTTTATAAGCAGACAAAGGTATTACAAGTGTACTAAATAAACATTTAATGAAAAAAACAGGCTACAGTAAAATCTTTCTGCAAGACTATTCTAATATGGTATTTCCCACCTCAACCTTAAACATTTTAAAATTATGTATGAATGAGTGAAAGTAAAATTTAAAAAATGTAGATTTGGTTTCACAGTCAGAAACCCAGAAGCAATGTTCCTCTGCCCTCAGATCTATCAGCAGCTCTGAGACCATCCTCTCGTGTAACAGCAGAGAAGGAAAAAGTGGCCTGGCCCTGACAGACCTTTATTACTCAAGCTTGGAGCAGGAAAGATTTGAGAAACTTCCTGAAGTTTTAGACTAAAGCAAATATTCAACTCAAACTTCCTAGAAATACCATAAGGACACCAAAGAAAGAGCAGTGAGAAAGGTTTTCTCTTTCAAGACTGACAGTCTTAATGACCCTAAAGTTATGTGTCCTGGCCAAAGCCAAGCCAGCTCCTTGGAAGCCAATGGCAAGTACAGGGAACAAACTAGAACTCAAGGATGAGAAAGACTATGGAGGTTCAAAGTGAAGCCAGGCAGGCAAGGCAGCAGGCATCTTGAGGCACCACAGCCAACTCAGCTGGGGCAACAGGAAGTGAGAAGAGAGGTTTAAGTTATTGAAGACGGGGCTGGAGGGATTGCTTAGCGGTTAAGGTGCTGGCCTGCAAGGCCAAAGGACCCAGGTTTGACTCCCCAGGAGCCACATAAGCCAGATGCACAAGGTGGTGCATGCTTCTGCAGTTTGTTTGCTGTGAGGCAGCCTTGTTTGAACACACATCTGGGTGTAGAGGTCACCTTGGCCTGCTCTTTGTCTGCTATGTCTCTATTGCTACCTGGAAACTAACTTCCCAAGCTCTTGGCTACTCCTTGTCTTGGGCCAGCTAACACATCCACACTACTCAAACCAGCTTCCACGTCAACCAAGACTTTCTTCTCCAGCCAGCAAGCCACTCCAACATCTAAACTCTGGGAGCCCATCAATATGGCGGCAAGAAGGGCCTGGCATTTTGCTGCCACACTATTCTTGTGAACCAAGAACTGGGTCAACTGCATATAGCCAGGGAAACTTTCAAGCCTCTTTGTAAATCACAGTGTTCCAGTTCTTCTCCATTTCTCATCACACAAAGTTCTCCACGTGACAGGGTGTGTACCTCAGTTTCCCTGATTAGCACTGACATATATCATCAGAATTAAAGCCCTGCTTGCTGTCATCTGAGGCCACATGCCTACACAGTTTTGAGACTTTTCACACTAGGTTAACCAAAAAGACACTAATGACCTGGCACTGAGCAGCTGTCATCTAGCTGGCTTTGTATACATGCTGGCTATGCTCTGGTTGTGTCCTTGACCCCATCCAGTTACACTCTTTTACGCATCACTCTGTGCCCCAAGAGACACCTCATGGGTTCATTCACTGCTGTCTTTGGGTTGGGTTTGGGCCAATGGAAGACACCCAGAGATGGAGCAAGAGGTCAAGATTTTTCTTCTTCACCACCACTGACTTACCCTCTGGATAGCAGTAGCTATGAACCATGTGGTCACAACACTGGCTAGGTCATCTGTGCCCAATGGTCTCCACTCTCACTGGCTTCCAGGAGTATCATCCGTCATTTCTCCAAACCTAACCAACTTCCAGCTGTGGCGAGTCTGATTACTCAAGGGCTGCCTTAACTCTGTCCACACTTTTGTGGGCCATCCGAAGTAGATTCTGTTCCTAACTCCTAACCACTAAGCGTTTCTTGCCATCCTGTCCCTATACCACATCTTCTGTCCCTACCTAAGCCAACACTGTCTCATGGATAGGACACTTTCAACCTCGGTCTCCCACTGAGAACATCAGCCACATTACAAACCATAAGCCTTTGTGTCTTCTCTGCCAGGGATACTGCATTCTGACTGTATTAGTTAGACACCCATGACTGTCAACCTAGACCATTTCTGACCTGCAGCTGTCCCTATGCACATTGCATGTACAGTACTTCTGACTGACCTATGTTCACCATCAATTATGGTAGATGTGCCCCACTCTATACTCTTCACTGAAGCCCAGCTCTACTGATCAGGCTCTGGGCTGCCCACCATCCTACTCCTCCCTCCCATAACACTGTGCCAGCTAGCTAGCACTTACAACAGTGCCAACACTGCCAGCAGACATGATTACATCATAAGACTTCTCACTAAGTAGTAATATCAAATGATATTGGATTCTGTATCTACAAACTGTACTATATTGGGGATCACATGAAGAAGCATTATGGTCTTGAGTGACTCCAGAAACCAGTAATCATTGTTTTAGAAAGCTATGCTCTTTACACTCAAAAAAAAAAAAAAAAAGAAAAGAAAAGAAAAGAAAAGAAAAGAAAAGAACTTTCTGGGATGTAGATTTCTCGATGGTTAAGGCACTTGCCTGCAAAGCCCAAGAACCCAGGTTCAATTCCTCAGTACCCACATAAGCATATGCACAAGATGGCACACGTGTCTGGAGTTCATTTATAGTGGCTGGAGCCCTTGGTGTACTCATTTCCCTCTCTCTCTTTCTCTCTCTCTCTAAAATAAATAAATAAAATATATTTTTAAAAAACTTCCTCATCTTGCTACAGAGATCTTCGGGACTAATTCTGCTACATGCCTCTCTCATCCAGTATTGGACCTCACTCTCTAGAACGTCCCACTCCACTTTGGCCGTCTCCTACCCTACACATCAAACATAACATGACTTCTTTTTCTCTCTGATTTCCTGCCTCCCTGATCTCTAAAACACCACTCCCTTTCCTCCAAAAGAGCCTCCCAGCTCTCCCTGCTTAATAAATTATTCTTACATCTCCCTCCAATCCTCTTCCTCTTTTTCTCTTGCTGCTTTCACTTACATACTGATGTCAGAAAGGAGGTGGAGATGGGGAGGGTTCCAGGCAGAGGGGAAGAAGATACATTATCTTGCTGGTATTTTCTAATAGGGTCTTTTGTAAAATTTGAAGGAAGCTACACAAGCTGGAACAAATTTCTTTCAAGCCTGTTTATCCTTTCTTGTGCTTTTTCCATTATCATTTTTATAGCGGAGATTTCAGTGAGGATTCACAGTGAGTCATTTTATGAGGCAGCTCCATCTGTACCATCTGCAGGCATGACTTTCCCATCACTCTAGACATTACGTATCTCCTTATGGCAGCCTGGACAGGGGGTGGAGATTGCCAAGCCAGGTCACATGCCAGGAGTCCATCACTCATCCGAAGGGGATGGGCAGGGTCTGCTTACAATTAGGTTCAACTCCTGGTTCTGGATAGTATGTCCCTCTGGCTGCAAATTCTTTTTTGCCAGCTCCCTGCTGGGCCCAGGAGGAGTTGTGGTCCCTCCTGCCTTCTCGGTTTCTTTCCTTCTGTTTCTCCCCTTTTTTCACTCTTTAGTGTCCTCATCTGTCTGTTTCTCTTTCCACCATTCTATCTCCCCTGACTTCTTTTATCTCTTTCTCCTTCTTCAGATTTCTTTTGCTCCATCTCTCTCTCACTTGCCTTTATTCTTCATCTCTCTGCCCTTGTCTTCCCCTCTGTATTGTTCTTCTGTCTCAGGTCCTTGCAAAGAAAATCTTCATGTCATGCTAACATAGAGTACAGCTGTTTCTTACAATGTAACCAAAAAGCCAGGGCAGAACTAATAAAAATGATCCACCTCCACAGGAGAGAATCTCACAGTTAAAATGTTTAAGAGGAATTAGGGTTTGTGTGTAGTGCTAATTGCTGGCAAAAATGAATCTTAAGCCCTTAGGGATGAGGTGGGAATGTAAAATGAGGATTAGAGAAAAGAGCTCATTATAAGAAGGTCAGACTTGGCTAAACAGTCATTTCAAACCTCCCTGTCACTAATACAACCTCAAATTTAACTTAAGTTTTCTTCGTGTCAACTAACTCTCCTTCATCCTATTTCATTCCCTGTAAAACATAACCAAAAGCCAAGTTGTGATTCAATGTTATTTTGCATCTTTCTTATAAGAGATATATAAACACATATAGATTTCCAAATCATCAACACTGGTCTCCATCTAAAGTACCCCCAAAGCTGGCAAAGGGTCTGTGTTTTAATAACTCCGCTGAACTAGCACTCTATTAAACAGATGACTCTATTTCATGGTACTTCAACATTCACCATAGTAAATCTTCTAAAGATCAAGGGGGATTATTTGAGCTTTCAATTTTCAACATCACAGAGATATTAATGCAGGTGGCATTAGAAATACTCAGCATGGGCTAGAGAGATTGCTTAGTGGTTAAGGCACTTTATTGCAATGCCAAAGGACCCAGGTTCAATTCCCCAGGATCCATGTAAGCCAGATGCACAGAGAGTGCACACATCTGGAGTTTGTTTGCAGTGGCTGGAGACCCTGGTGCGTCCATTATCTCTCTCTCTCTCCCTGCCTATTTCTCTTTCTCTCTCAAATAAATAAATAGCAATAAAGAATTTTTTTAAAAAGAAATACTCAGCATGTTATTAAATCCAAATCAATACTTTGGTTCAAAGCCTTACATTGCTAACTTACATGCTACATGACAGTTAACTTCCAAATCTGCTTCCTTGGCTATTAAGTATGCACCCAAATGCCCACTACACAGGATCTTTAGGGAAATCTAATGAAATGTTCTTTCTACTCTAGCTAAAACTTCACTAATGCCCAAGGCCATTTCCTTGTTTTAATTAGCTATTGAATTAGGTATAAAGAAATGAACAAACTCACCCACTGATATAAGTGGCTTAATAATGGATAGGTCTTGTGCTTTCTGGTATTTTTAAATCACTTGATAATCTTCCAAACAATTTATTCATTGTCTTTCTTTAGAATGATCAATAATAGTACTAGCTATTATGTAGTAAAAATAATTTATTTATTTAAAATAAAAGCTAATATTTATTTAATCAAGTTCAAGATATGTGAGATTTCCTGTGAATTATCTTATCTCACAACAACCTTGATTTCAGTGTGCATAGAATGTATGGTGTACGTGGAGTATGAACTGTATGTACAGATACACGTCCCCCATACACATGCATGAGGCCAGATAAAGATATATTCCCTATTATGTCTTACTTCCCTGAGACAGTCTTTGTTGCTGAGCCTAGAACTCCCAGTTTTTTAGACTGACTGACCAAAGATTCTACTGTCTCTGCCCCCCTCAGCACTGAGCTCTTACCCACTTAGCCCTCTCTCCCCCCCTACAACAACCTTTTAAAGTAGATATTTTCTTCCTTTTTGAAGAAACTGAAGGTCACAGATATTAAGTAACATCATACCATTAGTATTTGGCACAGCTGGAAATTTAAAACAAGTCTTTCAGGATCAGAGTCCATTTTTTAACACTAAATCACTGCAAAACAAGGGGGTAAGGAGAGAGGTCAGCTAACAATGACGGCACCATAATGGTCTTATTTTCTGTTGCTAACATGGGAATGACTGAACTCTATTTCCTCAGAGTTGACTACTAAATCCCTGAGTGTTTTCAAATCTACAAGTGTTATAGAAAGTTACAGCAATACTAGACTGGATTTCTGTAAAAACAATGGTACTATTCCAAGCCTTTCTCTATCACAGGTGCTCAACATCATTATTGAAATGGCTGGAATACCATTTAAAAATAAAGTCAAGATATTGTGATTAAGACGTATGGAAACCTACTTTTTTGAATAATGGCACATCTAGAAGCTGTAGATTGTTACTAGAAAATTTTCAGTGCCTGGGATGGGATACCTTCCAGTGAGTTGTTGTCCAAGGAGGTCCCAGTAGCCTCCAAAACATTAAAGGCTATTGCCAAAGCCCTTGGTTTCCCTTGAGAAACAGATAGTAAGACCCTATTGCTGAAGACATCTTTTGCCTGAGAGGCAAGGTCACTGAGAAAGCAAGCTGGTGCTGAGCAGAAAACCTTCTCCCTGTAGACCAGCCAACAGAAAGCTGGAAAAAGCTGCACTGCATGCAGCCCTATGGGACACAGAAGTCATCAGCATTGAAAACAGTGGACACTGAATATTCAAGTTTGGCCATAGGGGCCAAATGACTGAATGGGTGCAATAGTGGCATGTCTGCTCTTGGGGTAACCAACTGCTCCATAATTGGACTGAAGGCCCTCTCTATGGGAGGGAATACATACCTGGTACTGAAAAACCTAAGCAAAAGTCTATGGCAGGGGAGGTCATGAGCTTTAGGGGTATAAAGCCTGCTCTTGTCTGGCTAAATGTATATATTATTCCCACAAAGCTGCCCTGAAAATACTACACTTAATGTTCATATTCACATATTAATGCTACTCTCACTTCTGGTTAGAGAAGCTTCTCTTTTCAGATGGCGATGACCACTGGGATGACCCAAAAGGCAACATAGTGCTGAGAAGAAGGGATGGAGGAGTGCCCAGCACTGAAACATCTCTATCACACCCTCCAAGGCTCAAGGCCCATTGCAGAAGAGGGGGCAGATAGAATGGAAGAGACAAAGGAAGGGTACAACTCCTTACAATGCAACTGTCCAGACAGAAATTGGCCTTGATGTCCATGACCTTGCATTGCCTAGCAATACCTTCGCAAAACCCTCATAATAGAAGAAAAAGATAATGACATCAAATTAAAAGAGAGACTAATGGAGAGAGGGAAGGGATATGATGGAGATTGGAGTTCTAAAGGGGTATGGGGGCAGGGGAGGGAAATATGCATTTTTTGTATGTAAATATAGAAGTTTTCAATAAAAAATAATTTTAAAAAGTGCTTGTTTACAAAAAAAATAAATAAAGTCCCACCTGGTATGGTGATGCACACCTTTAATCCCAGCACTCAGGAGTCAGAGGTAGGAGGATCACTGTGAGTTCAAGGACAGACTGGGACTACAAAGTGAGATCCAGGTCAGACTGGGCAAGGGTTAGACCCTAACTCAAAAAAAGTAAAAAATACAAATAATAAAAATGAAGTCCCAATCCTAGGGTTAAGTATCCAGCTCTAGCTATGAGCTGTGCATGCTGGGTAAAGTATGATACCTTTCTCCTCCTCACTTTCCATGTTGAAACATAATCTAGAATAAAAGTTAAAGACTAAGGCAAACAATGTAAGTATACTGTATACTGTCTGTGTAAATAAGAACACATTTTTACTTTCAAAAAAAAGGGGGGACAGTGTAAAATGGCCCTCAAATGAGCATTGGTCTGAGAAGCAATTGGTCTGGGAGCCACTTTGCCAAAACAAGAGCATCATATGTGCCATGAATCATCATCCAAAAACTCCACCCAAAAACAATGAGGGTTGGGATGGTAGAATGCCAGGCAACACACCAGCAAGAAACAGAATATATATGCTAATTCATAGATGAATAGCAAGTGTAATTTGTGACAGAGAAAGAAGTCTGAATTTTTTCTGCATACCTATATTTATCATACATTTTTATCTGTATGTTACCATCACCTTGTTCTGTGTGGAGTTTAACCAAAATCCACTCCAAAGTCTAAGAAAATGAGGTGAGTCTTAAGACTGAAAGTATACTCTAGCATGAAGATTGTCCATGGTGGCAATCAACATCATTGCTCACAGTGTTTGCTGACTCAACCTGCTAACTCCCCAGTGGGTAGGAAAGTCACTTCACTACAGCCCCTGTATCTTCTCACTTGGGAACTTCTGAAGGATTAGGGCCATCAGATGCTTTCCTGGGCACTGCAAAGTATGCTTCCCTTTGCTTCAACCTAAAGCAGGAATCAGGCAGAGATCCATGATGGAATGGTGGCCATTTAAATACTGAAAGCATGGACCTTCCTTTCCTTTCTCTGGGGTCCAGGTGAGACAATTCACTTCATAAGCCATTTCCAGTGAGGCAGTAGCTGAACTTGAGTGAGGATAAGGAAGAAGGATGGGCTGAGAGACAACTGAGAGCTCTTCTTGGCTGGCCTCATCCGTCACAAGGAGGAGCAATGTTCTAGGGCTCCAGGGTCCGAGCAAAACTTCTGTAAGGGATTTTTGACTTAATCTTTCAAATCTTCGCTTTCTTATCTATAATTATAGGACTCAAGTAAACTGTCTCTTTTGAAGCCCAGTATGATATCCAGTAATATTAAATATTCACTAGATTAACTAAATCTAAAATATCTTGGTTTTTGATAAAACTCTTATTATTTACTCTAGAAGGAAAATAAAGCCCTTTATTTTGAACAAAACCCATTAAGAGAAATAAATTGTCAGCTCTGGAAGAGGATGCATTACTTTCTTTCATGCAATGTTAGTTCATTCACTGGTGACTTCAGTGTCAGAAAGTCCAGCTGCAAGTTCAACTCTGCAAGGAGACATGCATTTAAAACATGGACAGCTTCAAGTAAATGTTATTTTCCCTTACACAGTCTTTCCCAGGTTTTAAGTGTATTCGTAGCCAAAAAACACTGAAGGCTTACACAAATATCTGATCCCAGAAATATCACATCCTTGCAGTGCCTGCAATACCAAAAGAAATCAATTGTAATTCTAATGTGGATGTTGTAGACATGCATTATGTCATTGTCCATGGGACCAAAACTAAGATCTGATACTTGAGACATCATGTTTCCTCTACAATGCATATTGGTTTCTTCCCTTAGAAAGAGTTGCATCAATTTATCTCCATGATGTCACATGATAAGGAAAAGTAATTTAAGGGGAGTTTTTCATTGCTTTGGAGATGGTCTTAGAGCCTGTCCTTCAGTTCAAACTTCATTCTCTGGTTGTAGGTTAGTAATGAGACCTGTAGCAAGACTACTCAAAATTAGGGCCACTTGGAATCAAGCATGGTAAAAGCTAGGCCTTTTCCACACCACTTTAAGAAAGAACATATGGGGGGAAATTAAAATGGGATTCTTCTGATCACAATGCTGCAACAAGAGAGTTCAAAACCAGAATTTTTACATCAAACATTTAAGGTCAACTTACCAGATTTCAACAAGCTTCTCGTTCCTCTAATTACTTGGGATTGCTCTGAACTATAAGCCTATAGTCAATGACCTTCATGGAGTGCCAGTCTGCAGCAAGTCCTTTGTCCTTTATCTAATACATAGCTTCTTGCACGAGGCTTAGGTTCAGAGGCAAATACTGATAAAGCCAATGAAACCAACATTGAAATGAATACACAAGGTTACTAATAAAAGCAAGGTCTACATAGATGGCTACATGGGTACACTATCCTTCAGTCTCAGGCCAGAGCCAGTCTTCTGAAGCATTGATGAGGAAATCCATGTTCCCTTATAAGGCTGATCTGGTGGCTTACCTCCTGGTCACCTGACAAAAGATGTGATTTAACCAATGGCCTCCTTCTCTCACATCAAGGATTTAAGAGTAGCAACCTAAGCCCACTTTCAGCAGCTTGCTCTGGGCAAGAGGCTACACACTAGATAAAGGATGAAGGACTTGCTTCTGCCTGACATTCCATAAAGGTCATTGACCATAAACTCATAGTTCAGATTTGTAGTTTAGATGTAGTATAGCATCCGCTCCTGGGCATCCTGCGTGCCACCACTCTGAGCCAGGACGGCTCCCCTGTAAGGAAAATAGACTGCAGGGTGGGGATAAGTCTCAGAGCTTTCAAAATGTGCAGAGATCTAGAATCTGTAATTCTACTTCTGGTGATATTTCAAAGAACAAAAGTCAGAAAAAGGATGTTTATTGGAAAGATGCATACTCCATGGTGTTTATCATAAGGTGACATTTTTTTATATGTGCCTTTTTATATTTTTATATTTTTTATATTTTTATATGTTTTATATGTGCCTACCATAAGAAATGAAGAACTCAGACTAGAGAGATGGCTCTGCAGTTAGGGAGCTTGCCTGCAAAGCCTAACCACCGGGGTTCAATTCCCCAGTACTCACATAAAGCCAGATACACAAAGTGGTACATGCATCTGGAGTTTGTTTGTAGTGGCTGAAGGCCGTGGCATGTCCATTCTTTCTGTCTGTCTTTCTTCTCTCTATCTCTCTTGGCTTGCAAATAAAAAAATTAAGAACTCTACACTTATTAGAGCAAATACAGGCAAGCTCATGTTTTATAAAGCAAAGCTAAGTCAACCATGTCTTACCAACCAAGGAGGACATCTTTGCCTATTTTCACATGCCCTGCTGGAATTCCTTCCCACACACATGTATGTGAATGCATGCATTTACTAAAAAGAGAACCATGTCTCATGTAGAACTACAACTTATTTGCTGACTTAATAATACAGAATATCCTATAATACTCCTTAAAACATCAAGTTCCCTATTTGCACTGTGGTACTTAGAATAGATATCCCCAATAGATTCAGGAGTTTTCCTAAAGCTTTTTGGATTTCCAGCTACCTGGCTGGAGGAGGTGTCACTGGGGCCTGATCTGAATTCCAGTTCAAGATATGCAAAGTGCCTGGGTTCCTTGCAGTTTGGCTGCTGTTTTTTAGCTCTTGCTTTTTGTGGTGGCTTTCCTCTCTGCATGGGCCTGTGAAAGTGAGCCAACTTCTTCTGCCATTATGGAACGTCCCCTGGATCTGTAAGCTTCTAATAAATGCCATTTCTCCCATAAACTGTGCCTGGTTTAGAAGTTCACCTCAGCAGTGTGAGGCTGACTACTATGGGCACATTTAGATTATTCTCAGCTTTTCTTAGTTAAAATGTGTTTGCACACACATTTGTATGGTACACATTCTGGAAAGGCACATATAAAAAATGTCACCTTATGATAAACACCATGGAGTATGCATCTTTCCAATAAACATCCTTTTTCTGACTTTTGTTCTTTGAAATATCACCAGAAGTAGAATTACAGATTCTAGATCTCTGCACATTTTGAAAGCTCTGAGACTTATCCCCACCCTGCAGTCTATTTTCCTTGCAGGGGAGCTGTCCTGGCTCAGAGTGGTGGCACGCAGGATGCCCAGGAGCGGATGCTAAGTGGCACACAAATCCCAGCTGCCAAAAAGCCAATGGGAGACAAATTGGAACACTTTCTAAAGTACTAAGGTGATTATTGCTTAGTGCCCAGAGATCTTTCAGCAATTTCATATAAAATATTCCTTCATGTCAGACCCATAATCACCTTTTCAAAATTGTGCCGTGGAGAGTCGTGGGTATGTGTTCGGTGTGCTGAGCATAAATCTCTTTGATCCACACTGCAACCTGCAGAGCCTCCCCTACCCATGGGAGAGGCTGCTCAGGGCAGCTGAAAAGCATATGTCTGCTCCCCAAATCTCACCTCCTCTCCCACACTCTCCTCCAGCTTCCTTCCAGCTTTGGGCTTGCATGTTTCTCTTTGGTAAATCCTCTCACACAGATATTTTACAAGACTCTTATCTATGCAAATCTGTCACACTTAACCACATAAATGACTATTGTACATACTGGGCACCAACTGTGACTATCAGAATGATCACCACAGTAGGGTATTTGGTGGGCGGCAATCCAGGGCCCAATAGCTTTCTAGCTCAAGTTAGGAGTGGAACACAGTTTCTTTGCCCTTCAGTTGAAGAGCTACAGACATGTATGAGGGCTGAGTAGAGGACAGCATTCTTTAAGAAGTTGGCACATGAAAGTTCACATAAGGGATCCTTCTCTATAGCACTACAGTTCCACTGTCTCTTTGCAAACAGCCCTTTAAGCCCTGGGCAAAAGGATCTGGCTCTTCAAAAGCTACAGTCTTCATTTGAGGTTCTCAGTGCTAGGCTGCCTGCACATACATCATCACATGCAGACCTGCCCAGCCTGGCTTGTCCACAGACAGCACTTGCTAACATGGCTATACTTGAAACAACTGGCCTCTTCTGTCCGCTATGATCTTGTTGTTGATGCCGAGTAACCCAGCTCCTGAAACGTGTGCTAAGCTCCTACCTGAGGAAGGCTATAAAAGTCCATTTTTGTATGAGACCTGAAGTACCTATTCAAAAATACCCTAGCAATGTGCCCACAGCCATTCCCAGTTCATCGATATCACGGCTCAGAGGCAGTTTCCAGGGGCTGTTAAGGATCTAGAGAGCAACCTGTGTTATCATAGCTGTACAAAGATGGACATTTCCTGGAAGTCAAGAAGTAGACATGTTCTGGGGACCCTGTTTAAAGGAGTCTGTTTAAAGAAAATAAATCTCTGGGGCCTGGACTCAGTGATAAAAGTTCTTGCTGTGCAAGAATGAGGATCTGAGTTGATCTCCAGAACCCTCATACAAATCCAGGTGTGGTCACTCAAGCCTGTAACACCAGTGCTGAAGGGGACAGAAGGATCATCACTGGAGCTCATTGGTCAGCTAGACACCAGCCTCCTCACTCACGGATACCACAGCATGCAAGACAAGCACACTCACAAGTTCCACTCACTGTAACGGTCTTCTCGCACCTTGGCAATTGACTCAGTTCCGATCTCCATGTGGTTTCCTAGATCACATCATTGGGAGGCTGTCCTTGTGCCCATATAACCACTCAAATGGCCCAAAGCAGAGCCATCTCCTTTTATCTATGCCATTTCCTTCTTCAGCATTCACCACAAAATCACTGCTGTCCACATCAGTTAATGAAATGAAATGAAAACTCCTATCTACCAAACCTTTCCACCTTGAGTGAGCTCTACCTTTTCTCTTTCAAATCATTCAAGGGTGGTCACCATTCAATCTTTATTCCCTATCTTCAGTCCCGGACCTTGCCCCAGTCCCTTAATCTATCATCAACACCACTTCCCAACTATACTTCCAAATATTCTCTCTCTTTTTTTTTTTTTTTCAAGGCAGGGTCTCAAACCCAGGCTGACCTGGAACTCACTTTGAAGTCTCAGGGTGGCCTTGAACTCACAGTGATCCTCCTACCTCTGCCTCCCGAGCACTGGGATTAAAGGTGTGCGCCACCATCCCCGGCTTCTAAGTATTTTCTATTTCACATTTGCCTCTAAAACTAATCTCACAACTAAATTCCTTCCTCTGATTAAAAAAAAGGTCTCTATAATTCACCCCACTCCATACTTCCTATCCCCCTCAAAGACTCCTTTGACCCACTAGATTAGATAGCTTCTGCTCCCCTGTATTTTACTCCACACTTATCCTCTCACCAACACAGCCTGCCTCAGCCATCTGTTACTAATCACAAACTGTTGATCCAAGGTCTTGTCCACAACACAAACCTGCCTTTTCAGCCATCTGTTCAGTACTTCTGATCTATTCGCCAAAATTGATTTCTGTTGATATTTTTATTTATATTATTTTGATTTTACATTCATAGTAAAGGTTCATTGTCCATCTTCCTCCATGAAACCTTGTCAATATTTTCTTACTTAAGAGTTCTGGGGTTGGCCCCAGTCTCTGTGCATAATGCCCCAACTATGGCTCTAACAATTTCCCTGAGCCACCAGTACTTCAGTGATCTATATCTGGCATTGGAGTTGGATGTTCTCTGTGTTTATCAGTGGTGTCTCCATGAACTGATTTGCCCTTCCCCTCTTGATCTTTGCCTCCCAACTAGATGGCAAGTTTCTTGAAAACCAGAAATAGGGCAATGGAGAAAAGCACAAATGGTAAAGTCATTTGGTAGTATCCTTGGTTTTTGTACCTGGTTTTGACTTATTTCCCAGTTCCAGCAATGAGTTCCATTCCACTGAGTGGATCTATTAGCCAAATCAAGAGCAGTTGTTACCCACCATGAATTGCCACACTGAGTTTGAGCATTACACAGAAACCCTGCTGGGTATCTTAGACTGCCATTTATTTGGAAGATGTCGGTCATTTTCCCCAGTTGCTTGTAAAAAAAACTGTCTGGGGACTGACCCCTTCCAGATTCTGAACATATCTCTCCATGTTTGGTCTCACACACGGTCTTCAACAGTAGGATCTTGCCATTAACCTTTGGTGGGTCACCAAGAACTCTGACAGAAGTCTGTCTATTTTGGGAAACCTTGTAGGTGTTTCAGATCAACAGCTCATTGATCCCCATGCTGGCACTGGGAGTTATAAGTCTGCAAATCTTTATCTTTGCAGATGGCAAGTTTCTTGAAAACCAGAACTTGTTTAAAGAAAGACATGAGTTTGAGTCACAGAAACCCACGATTTAAAAAAATAAAAAAATAAAAAAAAAAAAAAAGGAAAGTGTTGTGGCACACACTTGGGATACAGATACTGGCTCTGGCCAGCAGTCAAGCCTGTTTAAAAAGTTCTAGAACAATGAGAGACCCTGCCTCAAAAATGGTAGGTAGCACTTGAGAGAAACAACAGTTGATGTTGTCCTCTTGCCTCTACACTCACATGCAAATATGTTTATGTAGTCCTGCATACACGTGTACTTGCACACACAAACATGCGCACAGACAAAGAACAGCACCATAGCTTTAATCTCTCAAATATATGTACTAATAAAGTGACCAATGCACTGTTTTCTCTTGATTGCATAAATTTCACACCATCACATTTCACAGAGAACCAAGTGCATAGGGCTCAATCATCACACCCATTTCTAAATTAACCATGATAAAGTCAAGAAAATTTTGCTGAATTAAGAGGCATGACATGACCACATATTAAACACCTCTTGGCCACTGGTTGATGAAAAACTTGAGAGACATGGCCACTGAAAAAGCTACATCAAGACATTTGATCTTGTATTTTGGGAAGCATGGTGAGTAGAAAATGAACATAGTTTCAAGGCAGCCTGAATTGACCTGAGTATAACTTGAGGGTACTGTTCAAATTCTTCAGGCTACATGGTTAAGCAACTGGTCACCATAGAAATGGGATAAAACCAAGGAAGAAATACAAAAATTATTCCAAGTTTAAGACCATTAAAGGGACTGAATAAATGACTTAGCAGTTAAGGCACTTGCCTGCAAGGCCAAAGGACTCAGTTTCAATTCCCCAGGACCCATATAAGCCAGACGCATAAAGTGACACATGCATCTGGGGATTTGCTTTCAGAGCCTAGAGGCCCTGCACACCCATTCTATCTTCTGCCTCTCTCAAATAAATAAGTAAAATTTAAGAAAAAAAAAACCATTAAAGAAGTTAATACATCCAAAGGCCTATCCAACAGAAGACATCCTAGCAAATAAAAAGGTGTTTTTTTTTTACATTTTTCCATAGAGAAGAGCCATTAGGTAGAAGTCTGGGATAAGAAATACAACTAGTCCCAGTTTAGTGTGTGTATGAAGTACATATATGCAATGCTAAATATCTGCATCAGAAATGCTCTAGAAAAATTTTTGCATCTGGGTCCAAAGTACTAGAGTTACTAATATCTAACCACTGCCTTTATTTCTTTTCTTCTGCCTCCAGTAACTCCTTGAACTCTGCCGTGGCCACTTTGACCCTTTTGTGGCAATTCTGTAATCTATCTACATATGCATATGTAATTATGTATGATTAACAAAAAGTTATATTAGTGACTAAGATTGAATAAAATAACCTGTATTTGCCAAAGGCCAGCTAAAGGGAAATCAGGACTACTTGGCAAAGCACAGCCAACAAAACCAACAACTTGTAAATTTATTGTTATTCAATAAATTCTAACATGGTGGGAAGACACAAACATGTCTGACAGAGTATGCTCGTGATATTAAGAAGAAAAACTAGATTAATATACCCAGGTGATTCTAAGCTACTCTGAATCCTCTAGTGACTCATTTGCATGGCAGCTCTTGAATTTAAATTAAAAAAAAAAAAAAAGAAAATTTCAAATTTGAAAAAAGTCAGATGGGAGTCACTCTAGAATCGCATCCTTATTCCTCAGTACTTTGAGCCTTATTGCAGCCCAAGCTTTCCATGACATTAGACCACCCTTAGACTCTGTCCCCGACATAGTATGGGGAATGTACATAGATGTGAGTTGTTACAGTTGGAATGTTACCCAAATCTAGAGCCAGTCAAAAGGCTGTGCCTCCCCTTTGCAGGGTCACCCAAGCCCTGAGATTAACAGGAGGAATTGGGAAGTGTTTTTTGCAATTGAAAACACGCTGCCAGTCATCCTGGTCCAGCCAACATCTGCTTCTTCTGCCAGAACACCGATCTCCTTCCCTCCCTCCGCACCCACTCCTGCAAATACCTCTTGATAATTGTAGATGGTGTCCATGAGAGGAGGAGGAGTCACCCTCCTGACCCTACAAGGCATCTGTTCACACCTGGCAGTTGTGTGCTTTGATTGTCCTCAGTGCAGATTGGATAACTACAGATGTCTCTAATTTTCACAAAGCAAAGGAGCCCTTGTCTGGAATAAATGAGATAGATAAATTAGACAGGGAAAGGAAGGAGTCAAAGGTGTCTCCCCCTACTTTTCATCTGTGGCTATCCGGGTGCTCTAATCTATTGTACAAATGTCTGCACACAGCATGCCAACACTTGCTTGTAAACTCACAGGAGAAATCTCACCTGGAGACAATGAATAGTGTCTGTTTCATGCCTTTTGCCCCTAATATACTTTTTGTTTTGAAAGCGTCATATGGATTAAGTTAGTAACACCCCTCCCCACATTTTCAAGCCCCTATCTCCCCTAAATCATCTCTCTTTGGAACTTGACAGGTGATCACACCTTGTCTCATTTCATGCTGCAGCTTCCCATGAACAGATTAGTCTTGCTTCACAAATCACAGGCCGCTTTCCCCAGCAAAACACCTTTCAAATTACAAGGACTGTCTCTCCGGGATAGCAAAGTTCTTTTTTCCAAGGTCTGTGCTGTTCAACCAAGGAGCTTCATTGTTCGAAAGCACCGTGTCTTGCTTCATCTCCTTGGCTGATGGTATTATCATTAAAAAGAAAAAAAAACTCCATAAGAGAATTCACCCAACCCCTGATAACTTCATCTCTGTGTTTAACAGTGTGTCCTCTGGGCAAGGCTCCAGGCTGCCTCAGCCTGTGAGCCTTCAGAAGGGCAAACCAATGCCTGGGGCTGTCTCCAGAGCTGAAGGTTGCCCTGATGCCCTAGTGTAGTTTATTACGTTAAACAGCAACTGCTTGTGATTTGCCAACTCACTGCAAACCATGGTTAGACCAAACACAACCAGATGCAACAGTTTTGTGTGAACAGACACCACAGGTGCTCAAACAATTTGCTTCTCTCTTGCCCTCTTATGAAATTCTCCATCCTGGCAAGGTTCATCTGTTGCTTCTGCCCCCTAGGGATCCATTCCTTTGTCATGTGTTCTTGTCCACCTTACTGTGTCCTGAGGGATTACATCTTAACTGAGGCAATTTGGGTGAGGCCCAACACAAAGATCCCAGCACTCAAGATAAACATTTTACTAGGCCTAGGCATGGAGAAATTCCTTCATCTGGCCACAGTGGTTGAGCCAAGGATAGGCACTCGGCCCATGCCTGAGAACATCTTTGGCAATCACAGAGAGATGTTTCCTTTACACTAGGATTTCTAAGTCAGTTGAATGTAAGGCTGAATCTTTTTCTTTTTCTTTTCTTTCTTTCCTTTTATTTTTTTGTTTGTTTTTGTTTTTACAGGGTAGGGTTTCACTCTAGCCCAGGCTGACCTGGAATTCACTGTATAGTCTCAAGGTGGCCTTGAACTCACGGTGATACTCCTACCTCTACTTCCCAAGTGCTGTTAAGGATTAAAGGTGTGCACCACTATGCCCGGCTCGTAAGGCTGAATCTTTTGGTGAATATCCAGTCACCAGGAGTCAGGACCAAGGAAAGATCCCAGGTGAAAATGTGATCCTTGAAGAAAGAAGCCCTGTCAAAAGTGAGAGGTAAGCCAGGCGTGGTGGTGCACACCTTTAATCCCAGCACTTGGGAGACAGAGGTAGGGGGATTGCCAAGAGCACAAGGCCACCCTGAGGCTTCCAGGTCAGCCTGGACTAGAGTGAAACCCTACCTCAAAATAAACAAATAAATAAATAAATAAATAAAGTAGAGTTTCCTTTAAACAAAAAGTGAGAGGTAAACCAGGTGTATATGTCTGTAATCCCAACACTGAGGAGATGGATGCAGGAGGACCAGGAATTCCAGGTCATCCTCCGTGAGGAGCAGGCATGAATACATGGCTTAACAACTGTATCCAGTCATTTCAATCATGAAAAGCAATAACTGTGCTTTCTGGCTTAAGACTTTTTGTCTAGGGGTCTACACTGAATATAAGCATTCCAGTAAACACCTAATAACAAGAAGGCAGTCAATGTCATCAGCTTCCCACATGATCTGTTCACTGAGCCAAGCAAGACACAACCTTTACCTTAAACCTTTACAATATTGGAACTCATTTAGCAATCAGACCCTTGGAATTCAAGCGTTCCAAGGGCTCTAAGAAGAATGAGGGTTTTTGTTTTGTTTTGTTTTCTTTTTTTTTTTTTTTTTTTGGTTTTTTGAGGTAGGGTCTCACTCTAGCTCAGGCTGACCTGGAATTCACTATGTACTCTCAGGGTGGCCTCGAACTCATGGCAATCCTCCTACCTCTGCCTCCAGAGTGCTGGGATTAAAGGTGTGCGCCACCACGCCCAGCCTAAGAATGAGGGTTTTGAGCTTATTAAGAAATGAAACAGCATGGATTTGTGTAAGGATCTGGAGCTACACCTGTGTAACTAAGTTGCTGATGTGCAGCATACTTTTCCTGTTCCATACTTTGGTGAAAATAGAAATGTATACCAAAAAATTCTGAAAAGAGGAATATGGTGGTCACGTGTTATTTTATGCCTAGACACAGCCTGTTCCTTCTGATAATGACTTTGAGGAACCACCTTCTCCACTGCCTACAAGTTGGATGAGAGTATCAAGTGTGGGGCACTTCTCAGACCTGGACAGGGCTTTGAAGACAAGTCAGTTCTGTGAGGTGGGTCACTACTTCCCAATCCCCTTTTCTTGTTTCTCTCCGCGTGCTCTTGCCTTGGGACTCTTTGTCACCTACACTCACACTTAAATAGATCTTAATCAGATTCATTTTCTTCAATACCACTCATCTGTAGTTATCTTCTAAATTAGAGTCTCCAGCATATTCCTGTCCCTTGAATGCCATTTGTCTACTTGCATGTTCAACTGCCTATTAAAACATTCATCTTACTTCATCTTAATGTGTCCAAACCAAGCTCCCAATCACCCTCCCCACTGGCTCTTTCCCACAGCCTTTTTGCATCATAAAGAGTTATTTAGGTCAAAAAAAAACCTGGGAGTCATCACTGTCTCTTTTTCTGGCCCTTTATCCTAACTACCATCAAATCTTGCCAGTTCTTTATTCAAAAAAGATCCAAAACCAATCACTTCTCATCACCTCTGCTGAGATTACTGCTGCCCAAACCCAAATCATTTCCCACCTAGAAAATTTCAGAAGCTCTCTCAGCAGCAGCTTTTCCCCACTGTTTTTGACCTCTAAAAGCCAGAGTGCTTTTAAAATGCTAGTCAGCACTGTCCCCTCAGCCAAGAAAGTTCATGTCCCAGCACCACATTTTCCTCTAGGTCTTCACTCAGACATCACTTTCCAGTTCAAGTCTTTCCTGGCCATGTTAGCTTAAAACCGTATCACTCTTCACTTTACCCTCCTTCTCATAACACATAGCATTGTCTAACATAGCACATGCTTTACTAATCGCTGTTAATTTATTGCCAGTCTTTCCTAACTCGAATGTAATCTCTGTGATACCAGAGACTTTTGTCTGTTTTATTCACCATTGTCATCTAGAAGCTAAAAGAATGGTTGCATTCAATAAATCTGTGATCACTAAGTAAGTGAATGAGAAAATCAATGTGAAAAGGGACCTAGTAGCAGAAAAAAAATGTTGGTGCAAATCTGAGACCAGTGCTCAAAGCAAGGCCTTTTAACACATTCCCTCTAGGCCTTCTGAGCTCCTTATATCATCTGAAACCTGGTTCTTCTCTTCTTCTGTTGTTCTATGAGCTTCCCATATCCAGTCAGGGTCACTTTCTGTTGCTCACAACCATAGATTCCTGGCTGATTTGACAAGCTGAATATCTAGGCTCTTCCTACACTACCACCACTGTGACATTGCCCAGAGATATGGGGATAGGGTGCCTTTGGAGTCCTATTCCACAGGACGAGAGAAGACTTTAGTGGCTATTTACCACAAAGTCTCCCAAAGCCAGAATAAGTGACTTCTCTCTATGATTTCCCTGAAATGAGCATGACTGTTGCTTATGTTAAACCAACAAGATCTTATATTTATCAAAACCATCTTAATCATACAAAACCATCTGCACTAATATTCTAAAGAGGTTTATAGAGCAACAACAACTGGATGTGTGAAGAGAGCAGAATACCTTCACCTCCATGTGAGCAGCATCAACACAAATACACCTGACAAGATCAGGCACAAAGGATATGGTCTTTGAAATAAATGTGATCCCAATTTTTATGTAAAGAAGGAGAAGGAAATACACCAGAACATTAAAAATGATTCTGCCTAGATAGACAAAGGGTGACAATTTATGTTTTCTTATTTACTCCTGATTTATACAAGATCTCTAGTTAAGAAACAACCTGCCATCCAAAACAAAATGAGATACAAGGAGAGTCTAACACTGTGTGCCCTCTGATGACACCGTCCAGCCATTATCAGAAGACCCTTGCCTTTGGAAACTCCTTTCATTCTGGAAAGAACCAGAACATAAGCTCAGGGGAAAGCAGGAAGTAAACAAGGAGCAGAGAATGAAACTCAATGCTTCCCAAATGACACTCAGAAAACCATCTGCAGCAGTCACCAGAGTGTTTGATAAAAACAAAGATTCATGACAACCAGCCCAAACCTGTTATACCAGACCTCAAAGGTTAGGGTCTGGAATCAGCATGGGGCACATTTCCCCAGTGAGAGCAGTGCTTCCAAGTCAAAGTACCACTGGCAGGATAAAGGACACAACCTGATACTGGGAGAGGATCCCCAAACTCTGCTTGAAGGAGTCCAACTGAGTAACAACGGGAACTCAATACAGAAGGGAAAATGCAGCCAATCAGAATCTTCACTAGTCTTGCAGTGTTCTTTCTATTGTGCAGGAAGAAGCTATATTGCAAGCCAGGAACACAACATCTGCTATCCCAACCTCCATAAATCCATTACCCACTTGAGGGATAATAGAGTAGAGCCCAAGGGATAGCACAGGGGCTTGAGGACTTCACTGAGAGCTCAGGTCCCTTCATCCTCCTGCCTCACCTCATTTACCTGGTGATTTTCAATCTCTTGGTTGTGAAATTGTTGACACAACTCTTGGGCATCATACCCACACTCCAGACAAAAGAAAGTGGCAAGGCAGAGTCTTTTATGCTAACTATGACTCATTTTATCTTTAAAAAACTAGAGTAAGCTCCTAGAAACCCTGTCTTGTTGAATTCATCACAAAGAAGGAACAACATTGCTACCCACTTTGCAAAAGAGCTAAAGTTGTAGCTGGAGTTTGAGTAAGAGAACAAGGGGAAAGGATATGGAATGGACCAATAGTGGTTATTGCCACAAAGATCCTACTCAGATGTCATCCTACAATAAAAGTTTTTTAGACCCCTTTTGATTTCTTTCCCACTGCAGAATCTCTCCATACTTCCTGTCTGTATGTCTGTATGTCATCCATGATAATGAACCTAAGTAGAGTAACACATACATAGTAGACATAAATTTTACTCCATTTTGAGGCTTTTTTTTTTTCTCCATTTTTTTTTCTTTTTTTTTCTTTTCTCTTTCTTTTTTGAGGTAGGGTTTCACTGTAGCCCAGGCTGACCTGGAATTCACTATGTAGTCTCAGGGCGGCCTCGAACTCACGGCAATCCTCCTACCTCTGCCTCCTAAGTGCTGGGATTAAAGACGTGCACCACTACACCTGGCTTCATATTTCTCCATTTTCTTTAGCTTATATTAATTTTACTCTTGGCTATATCCTCATGGATATCGACCAGTATGTGAAGTAAAAGATGCTGTTAAGCCCCACTAAAGATAAAAGATTCGTGTTATTGTCACTCAGTCAGTCCATAACAGTTTCTACCAAGGCCGTTGTTGTCCAGGCCAAATACACTCCATTGGGGCTGGAAGCTCTTAATGTGAGCTGCATGTGAACTCTGGAAGTTTTCATGAATGCAAGGAGTTCTAGAGTCAGCCACAGCAAAAGTTGTTAGTAAATGTCTTTCATGAGATATTAACAAATCACCCAACACCGTTTTGCTCTGGAAACATAATACACAAGGTTACAAACAGGTGTCAAAAAACTTAAACTCCATAAGCAATTATTAAGTGACTGTGGTAGTTTGAATGGATGGCCCTCCCCCAATAGATTCAGGAGTTATTCAAGCTTGTAACTTGGCTGGAGGAGGTGTCACTGTGGGTGGATCCTAAGGTCCAGCTCTAAGGTGTGGGAATGGATCTGGAATTTCCAGCCAAAGATACACAAAGTACTAGAGTTTTGCCTAGGGTTCCAGGACTGTCCTTGCTTATGGGTTGGTGGTGGTTTTCTCTCTCTGCATGGACCTGTCAAAGTGAACAAGCTTCTTCTGCCATTATGAAACTTCCCCTCTATCTGTAAGCCTCAATAAATCCCTTCTTCCATAACTGTGCCTGCCTTGACAGTGCATCCCAGCAATGGGAAGCTGACTGCTACAGTGACTTTGGGTGGGAAAAGGGCCATAAAATGCACAGCTGAGAAGTGAAGATAAATATTGACCAGTCAGTTTTATGGTACAGGGGAAAAAACACTTTGGATTTCAGAAGTCAATATGGCTTTAAATCTCAGCCTGTGAACAGTTGCAGACTATTCTAACCCTCCATTTCGTCATCTATGAAGAAGTAGTGAAGCCTGCTTTAGTGCTTCTAACCAGCATATATTATTACCTAGCACTGAGGAGAGGGAAATGTCATGATGACTAAGAGAAAAAAGCATGACCTCACAATCCAAAAGGGCCCTCCCTGGTATTTACCCAAAGGAGTAAAAACATATATATATATAAATAAAAACACACACACAAAAAAAACCTATGGACCAATGTTATATAGCAAGTTTTATTCATAACTGTCAAAACCTGGAAGCAACCAAAATAGCTTTTAGTAGAAGAAGGAAAATAACATGTGGGGCATTTTTCAGGATCAGATATACTTGATACATGAGCTTCTGGGCCAGGAAGTGACATGGAAGAAGCTGAATGAATATTACTAAGTAAGAGAAGAGAGTCTGTATGATTTTACCTGTGTTACATTGTGGAAAAGAGAAACTATGGAGACAGTAAAAAGTTCAATAATTGCCAGTAATTAGAGTAGAAGAGGGGCAAATTATTGAAACATGAAGGATGTTTTGAGGAATCAAAATTATTCTGATAATGGCACATCTAGAGGCTGTAGACTGTTACCAGAAAATTTTCAGTGCCTGGGATGGGATACCTTCCAGTGAGTTGTTGGCCAAGGAGGTCCCGGTAGCCTCCAAAACATTAAAGACTTTTGCCAAAGCCCTTGGTTTCCCTTGAGAAACAGATAGTAAGACCCTATTGCTGAAGACATCTCTTGCCTGAGAGGCAAGGTCACTGAGAAAGCAAGCTGGTGTGGAGCAGAAAACCTTCTCCCTGTAGACCAGCCAACTGAAAGCTGGAAAAAGCTGCACTGCATGTAGCATATGGGAGACAGAAGTCATCAGCAGGAAAACAGTGGACACTGAATATTCAAGTTTGGCCAGACAGGCCCAATGACTGAACGGGTACAATAGTGGCATGTCTACTCTTGGGATAACCAACTGCTCCATAATTGGACTGAAGGCTCTCTCCACGGGAGGGAATACATGCCTGGTACTGAAAACCCTAAACAAAAGTCTATGGCAGGTGAGGTCATGAGCTTTAGGGGTATAAAGCCTGCTCTTGTCTGACTAAATGTATATATTATTCTCACCAAGCTGCCCTGGGGGCACTACACTTAATGTTCATATTCACATATTAACGCTACTCTCACTTCTGGTTAGAGAAGCTTCTCTTTTCAGATGGCGATGACCACTGGGATGACCCAAAAGGCAACATAGTGATGAGAAGAAGGGATGGAGGAGTACCCAGCACTGAAACACCTCTCTCACACCCTCCAAGGCTCAGGGACCATTGCGGAAGAGGGGGCGGATAGAATGGAAGAGCCAAAGGAAGGGTATGACTTTTTACAATGCAACTGCCCAGACAGAAATTGGCCTCAATATCCATGACCTTGCAGTGCCTAGCAATACCTCCACAAACCCTCAAAATAGAAGAAAAAAATGATGACATCAAATTAAAAGAGAGACTAATGGAGAGAGGGAGGGGATATGATGGAGATTGGAGTTCTAAAGTGGAATGGGGGGAGGGGAGGGAAATATAAGGTGGGTTTTTTTTGTATGTAAGTATAGAAGTTGTCAATAAAAAAATAATAATTAAAAAAAATTATTCTGAGTAACACCACAAAGATGGATCTCTGTCTTTATACACCTCCCAGTCCATAAGATGTATAATACCAAGAGTGAACCCTGGGTTTGGGGCAATGACTCAGTGGGTAAAGTGTTTACCAGGCAAGCCTGAGGACCTGAGTTTGTATATTCAGCACCTACATATATTCAGAGCATTGTAGCACATACCTGTAATCCTAGTGCTGGGGAAGCCAAAACAGGAAGACCCTTGGGTTCACTGGCTAGCTAGATTAGCCAAACTGATGGGCTCTAGGTTCAAGTAGAGGCCTGTCTCAAAGACTAAAGTGGAGAGAGGTTAAGGAAGACACCCAGCATCAATCTCTGGCTTCCCCAAACACATGTGCACACACCTGCCCACACATGTGCTCCCATACATATATGAATATTTTTATACACATACAACATACACATGAAAATAAAGAATAAACCCTAAGATAACTATAGACTCTGGGAGGGAACAATGTGCCAATGGGTCTATTAGTTGCAACAAACGCACTACTCTGATGGAAGATGTCTTAATGGGGGGACCTCTACGCTTGGGGAGGCAGGAGGCCTATGTGAAATCTAAGTAGCTTCCTCTCATCCTCTATAAACATAAAACTACAAAAAACAAGTAGTTCTGAAAACATAAGTGAAAGTATGCAAAAGCATGTAGCCCAAAAGTTGGTAGGCTCTTCAAGAAGTACTTATTTCTCACTATGCATCTCTTCTTCCAGTAATCTACTCTGACCTGAAACACTGAAGCTGTCAAAATGACTCCTTTTCAAATCAACACACTTCTAATTAATATTCTAAGCATGAAAACCCATACTTTCCATTGAGATGAATCTAAGAGACATCAATGGTATAATTCCTCCTACAGCTAGTATTTCAAAACCTTTGGTATGCCAGAATTTCTTTAAAATCACCTTCTCTGAAATTATCTTACCATCGTCTTCACCATCACCTGCTTCTGAGGTGTCCCCTATTGATCTAAGTCAGTCCAGCATAAAATAGAGGCATTTGGGTTCTCTCCCAGACAAGGCACCAATTCTGCCAATTTTTCCTCTCCCAAACCTCCCCAACTTATCCACTCAATTCATTTTCCTTGGCCAGCACCTGTCATTTCATACCTAGAGTATTACAAAATCTTGTTTTGCTTATAATGATGCCTGTACTGGACACCTAATCTTTATTATGTTTATGCCTGTGAGCCTCAATAGAAATCAGTTATTTGCTGTCTCCTGTAGGCAGTTACGTGCACATGACTCGCCTGAAATCCATGACCAGTAGCACCAACATAGAGCCAATGAGAGGTCAGCCATGCGTTGCTCTTGGAAGTCACATCTATGCGAACACAGCTGTGTTTGCCATTTTCATTGCTTCCAGAAGTTTGTTCTTTAGACCACAATTCCACCTTCTAAAATTATATTCTTTTACAAATAGCTGTAGCCTTTCTTTGGTTAACAAGAAATTTACATAAACTAGAAAAAAATCTTAGAATTTTCTTTAGTTAGAATAGAAGCTGGTGTTATCTTGCTTCAATCTCTGGTATTGAGGTCCCCCCTAAGGCCAGCCCAGGAGGGACGGTAGGGTCTCTGCCAAGTTGGGGTGAGCAGCGTGGAATCAGGACACAGACTCTGGGAGTTGGGTGAAAGCGGAAAGAGAGCTGCCACAAACTCTTTTATTGAGGAAGTGCAGGTGGGTTTTAAGGGGCTTGGCTGGCCAATCATTGTATGGGGTGGTCCCCTTTTTGTGACCAATGACAGCCTGTCACTGGACAGGTCATCTCGTATCAGGCTTCTCGCGAGCATGGGACTGTGCAGCTCTTGTCACACCAGGCCTGCCCAGAATGCCATGTTCACAGAAGCCACTTCCTGGTTTCTTCTGCCATGTGGTCTGGCTAGGACCAGGCCTGTATTGTGCCATACACTCTGGGAAATGTGTTTTCAAATATATTTTATTTTACATAGTCCTAGTGTTCAATCATCATGGTAAATTGTCTCAATGTCACATAAGCAGCAAGGTGGTCAATATCTCCGTTCTCCTTAACTAGATTAACAAGTCAGTGCAGTAGCCTCTTTCAAAAATGTTGGGCTTCTCTTTGGGTGAGTGTGTGGGTGGGTGGGTATGTGTGCACACGAGCTTGTGCATGTTTCTAATAGGATCTATTAGAAAAGTTTCCTTTTGATTGTGAAAAGTGTCATGTTCCTCTCCAAAATATACAATGCATCACTTGTTCCCCCTCAGTCTTGTCTGGCCAATCTTGTGGTCTATTTAATATAATGTTTCAGAATAAAATAAGATGTTTAAGGAAGTTTTCTCTGTAAACAGCACACTTTGGGAGCAACACAGGAGCAAGCTTAACGTCTATCCATAAACATGTCTTTTGTGATTGCAACAAGGGTAAAGTTGTAAACAGTTTATGGTCAATTACTTGATCAACAGTCATTGAAATAAAAAGTGTTCTGAATTCTCCTTATGCCTCTGTGCTCCATGCCCTCCTCCCTTCTCCAGCAGAAAAATCCCTTTTAACTGGCCACAGACTTGTTCACAAATGTTTCTAATTCAGCTAAACATCTTGATAGGAAATATCATAAATTATATGTATAGGCTTGTCAGTACAATTTTCAACAGGAGTAACATGAGTTCAGTTTGAAATAAGATGAAAACTTCATACCATTTTCTGGATTTGTTACCTTGAGTTTTAATCCAAAGTCCATTAGTGTCAAGAAAGACAGGAAAATTCTCAAGTTCTTGAGCTAAAACCCAAAACTAAGAAATATGCTTAAGATGAACTGCATCTATGTTGTTTTACTTCTTTTGGGAGTTGGGAAAACATTCAAAAGAATAAATATGTTAAGACAGAAAGCCCACCTCAATGTCTAACAATTCTGTTGGTGTAAATTTCCACTGGATTACTGTGTGAATTCCACTATATGTCCACTGTATTCACAGGTGGATTCCAACACCCGAGACGACAGTAAGGACCACTAGTCGACAATACCGTTACCCATAATAGACACTAACTATGGAAGGAGGAAAAGGAGAGGGAAATAAGAGCTAACACTCTGGAATATTGATTACTTTTGACAGTCTATTTGCACTCACTAGCACATCAGTGTGAGCACATAGGAACCTTTCACTCTGTCATGAAATTGCCTGCAAGGACAATGAGCATGACAATAACCACTGCCACAGAAAAAATGCAACTTCTGGGAAATCAGCACAATATTTAAACACAAGAAATAAGTTCTTAAAGCCAGGCATGGAGGCGCATGCCTTTAATCCCAGCACTCGGGAGGCAGAGGTAGAGGGATCACCGAGAGTTTGAAGCCACCCTGAGGCTACATAGTTAATTCCAGGTCAGCCTGGACCAGAGTGAGACCCTACCTCGCAAAACCAAAAAAAAAAAAAGAAAGAAAGAAATAAGTTCTTTCTCTGATGGGAAGCATGGTATATTGTGTCACCTTTTGTTTTTACACACAATAAATGATAATTTCTCCGACTGCCATTTCAAGGGAAGAAGCATACGCTCAAAGAAATAAGTAACACAGTATATATTTTATGAATGTATGTATGTTGTTTTTATTTTTTATTTTTTTAATATTTATTTATTTGAGAGAGAGAGAGAAGAGACAGAGAGAGAGAAAGAGAGAGACAGAGAATGGGTGCACCAGGGCCTCTAGCCACTGCAAACAAACTCCAGCCACATGTGTATCTGGCTTACATGGGTAGTGGGGAGTTGAACCTGGGTCCTTAGGCTTCACAGGCAAGTGCCTTAACCACTAAGCAATCTCTCCAGTCCTATATGTTGTTTTTAAAATGTAAAAGGTAAGGATAAAGACTTGGACAGATAGCAACTATGTATGCAGTTTCTTCTCCCTTTTTCCTCACAGAGAAACTGATCTTAGAACTCTTTGGAGGGAAGGACTATTAAACTGAAAGTCTAGGATTATATAGCCAAAAAAACATCTACTGTGAAAGATTCAGTATAATTGATAACTTTTTTAAAAAATTATGAGAACAAGAGAGAGAGATTGAGAATATGCTAGGGTCTCTAGCCACTGCAATCTGATTCCAGACATGTGGGCCACCTTGTGCGCATGTGTGACCTGCTCTTGCATCACCTTGTGCATCTGGCTTATGTGGGACATGAAGAGTTGAACATGAGTCTTTAGACTTTGCAGGCAAGCACCTTAACCACTAAGTCATCTCTCCAGCCCAACATTTTTTTTTAGAAAGAACATTTCATGTTCACTTCAGAAGCTACTCCCATAATTATTGCACCTATACAAACAAGCTTAGTAATATGTACAATAATTGTTCATTTCTTTCTCAGATCATCAAAATGGATTTAATATTAATTATGAGCATGCTTCAAACTGTAATTAAAATTCATCTATTAAGAGTTCATTGGTTTCTAAATTGTAATTGAGGGAAATGAAACATACCCTTAAAATATTTATTACAAAAAAAAAAAAAGTCTGTTACTTCCTGTATGATTCCATAGATGTGACATTCTGGAAAAGGTGAAGCTACAGGAGCAGAAAGTACTTCCCCCACAGTCAGAGTCCAAAGATGAGGAAAGGCTGATTATTAAAGGGAATAAGGAACTTTCAGGACTAACAGGACTGCTCTATATCCTGATTGTGATAGTATCTATGTCAAAATCCATAGAACTATAAGCTGGGGAGATGGTTCATAGATTAAAGGTGCTTACTTGCAAAGCTCACTGGTCCAGGTTCAAATCCCCAGTACCTACATAAAGCCAGATGCACAAAGTGGAGCATACATCTGGAGTTCATGTGCAGTGGTTAGATGACCTAGCATGCACATGTTCTCCCCTCTCTCTCTCTCTCTCTCTCTATACAAATAATAAATAAAAATATTTTTAAATCTTAGAACTACAAACCCATGTATTAAAATTATACCTTAATGTACCTGAGGCTTAAAAATATCTTTAGAGTAAACAATACGAAAACGAGATGATAAAAAAATTACTGTATTAGTAGAACAAAGTTTTCAAATAGGTGAGAAACAATGTTTGCATACAAACTGTGTAAGAAACCAAAATGTCAGCAATGGAAGAAAAGGTTAGGACATTTCAGAAACATACTAATGACCTTGGCCCTGTAAGGAAGGCCTCTCTTTGTGTCCTGAATTGGAAATATGAAATTTTCAAGTTAATAGACATTACAATCAAGCCTAGCTTTTCTTTATTTGAACATATCAGTATTGTTGTTGTCTAGGCCCAGAGGTTTGCAAACTTTTACTATAAACTGCAAGGTAAATGCTTAAAATGCAGCCAAAGCAACCACAGAAAATAGAAAATGTGTGGCTGTGTTCTATAAAATTTCATTTGAGTTGAAGTTTATTGAAACTAAACTTGATGCAATTCTCATGTTCACAAAATATTGTTTTGGGGTTTTTTGGAGCCATTTAAAAAACGAATTTCAGCTCAAAGGTGAATAAAGAGCGCCCGGGGCTGGGTGTGACCTGAGGGCCAGTTACCAATCTCCAGAGTAGACCCTTGTCCCTGGTTTATCCCTAGTTCTCTTTGAGTATCTGTCCTTTATTCCAACTTCCTTCCTGTGAAAGCTATCCATCCTAGCCGCTGCCATTAAAGACATAGAACCCTGTCTCCTGAACACAAATATTCAGGTCCAGATAAAATATCAGAGAAGCTGAAACTTCTGGAAATATACAGAAAATCAAATCTGCATGAGGTAAAAGAAGGCAGAAAAATAATGGACCCACAACCTTACGGTAACGATTTTTCAGATTTCTATACCAAAAATGCTTAAAGAATCCTTGCCTGTGTGCTAACATTTGGCCTCCCAGTGTATAAGGGGTTAGTGTCACCTGTTTAGAAAATGAAGTCTGATTTTAGTATATCTATGGACATGTAGTTTTACATTCTTGATGTAGGTGATAGTTTGTTCTTTTTCCTCCTCGTCTCTGAGGGGCCAGGAACCGCGTGCATTTATCTCAAACAGATTTGTGTGATGGCAACATTCCCAGCTGCACAAGCGCTGTAACATCTACACCCAAATTAGCTCAGGAGTCAACAGATCGCGTTTGGTTATTACATTTATTGCATCAATTATCTACAAATGAAATACAGCTGCGTTGTCAGTAGCCCACGTTCAAGCGCGTGCTTAATGAGCTTGCAAGGTAGGGAAGATCAGGCGCTCTTGCTGACAACAAACAGAGGAGATCCAATCCTCCCACCCACTGGACACCGCCCGCCCAAAAGTCCCTGCTTTGTGGGCAGAAGTCGTCGTACTTTTAAAGACTCTAATCAAGTGTTTATCCCAAACATGAGCAGCAGTACATTCTATTTGTTTGCTAAATAGAAATTGGATAAATCTCGCATCCAAATCAGAATTCCTACTAGCCCTAAGGCTCAAGGTCACTTGAGTCACCTTGATGGGGTCCCAGGATAGTTTAAGGCAGGAGGGAGAACCACGTTTCCAACCCAGCAAGGCCAAGCTTGATATTTTGACAGTCTCTCTAATCTTTTTCACATTTCTTTCTACAGAATGGGGTGGTGGAACCATATGCTCCCAGTTTCCCTGAAAGTTTTTTTGATTTTTTTTTTTTTTAACAGAGAGGCATGGAGCTAGAGATCTGGAAAGATTGAGGCAAAGTCAGATTTGGGAATTGTCTCCATATTTCTACGAGTTGAAGGAATTTCCAAGCATCTCCCCTATTGCCAGTATATATTTTATAGGCACTGGGTGGACACCTGTTTTCAATCGCACCTTCAGATCAGATGAGCCCTCTAGGAGTGGCCTGGGAGCACAGGCCTGGCCCAGAGCAAAGGGAAAAGTGGCCTGCCCAGGGATGTCTTTTCTGTTTGCTTTGTAAATGATTTCTGAGCCACATGTGAGCAAAAAGCCTGTCCCAGCTCTGCGTTACATCATGTGTGTGGAACTTGAGTCCCGCCATAGGAACACCATGAAGAAGGACATTTGTTTAAGCCTCTGGTCAGCTGGGGTCTTCCTCACTACAAATGGATTTGGGCTCATAAACTATGGGAGATTAGTTCTAAGCCCTCACAGTAGATCTCACTGATCAGACTCCAGGTGACATGAAAGGCAGATGAGGGGCAGCTGGGGCCTGGCCCTATACCCTTTCCAGATGGCTGGACCCAGAATCCAGGGCTTGGAGATAGATATCCAGGGCAGCTGGATTACGAAGACATAGCTGGAGCCGGCTCCACCTAACAGCAGCCACGTGTGACACATCTCCTCCAAAGTAATTCACAGGACAACAGAACCTTTGATCTCTGGGTGTGGATGGGATTGTCATTAAGAGGCCTCCAGTCAACTGTGCTAAACCTGGTCTCTTGAGCATGCACCAAAAAACCACTTAACCACAAGTCCCTGAAGACTGGAGAACAGGATTTAAGATACCTACTCTCAGTTGTAGAGAGATCATACCTTGACCACTTGGAATACCTGTGCCCAAGGATAAGCCAATTTCATGGTCTCTCCACCTATACATAAAATACTCCAGATAAGCTGGGCGTGGTGGTGCACGCCTTTAATCCCAGCACTCGGGAGGCAGAGGTAGGAGGATCACTGAGAGTTCGAGGCCACCCTGAGACTACATAGTGAATTCCAAGTCACCCTGAGCCAGAGTAAGACCCTACCTCAAAAACCAAAAATAATAATAATAATAATACTCCAGATCTAGAGTCATAGACTTCAGCTGAAGCTTAGATTCCTTTATATCAACTAGATCCCAGCAAAAGCTGAACCTGACTTTCTGTCTTCACATAACCTACCCTTCTTGTAGGGCTACCCTTTCCTTCTCATAAGCTTTCTGTTGCTAAACTCTGGACTTGACTGTCCTGATCCCCACAAAGTTAGCTTTGCACCCACAATTAAACATCATCAGGGAAGACTCAAATAAACCTACTCAGAACGTGTCTGAGAAAATCTCCTGAAATGCATGTTGTAGACCAAGAGAACACATTGAACCTCAAAGCAGACATAGTTGTAACTTCAGCCTCCAAGGACAGGTGGAAGGAGACATTGTGAGGGACACCACAGCTTCCTGATAACGTTCTGTAGGTCTTGCTATGTCATTCTTTTAGAAGTGCCAAAAACAAAAATCATGATCAGGCACTAAAATTGGAAGTTAGGACAGGAAGACACATTAGTGCTAAAATCCCCTGACCAAGGCCACCGTCAGCACATCCAGGCCTTCAGGATCCAAGAGGAGAGAGCACAGTCAGTCAGTGGCAGTACAAGACGGGCGAAGGTTTAGGTGGTTGTATCCCTACTTCCCCACAACTCGAGGTTACAGCAGCAATGTTGCCTCTGTCCTTTCTCTCTCCTACTCTTCCAAGCTATTAAGAACACCTTAGCAATTAAAATAAGTGAATAAGTTCAGGTATAAAAATTGTCAATATATAAAGAAGTTTAAAAAACTTTAGAATGCCTTAAGCTATACCCTACCCTCACCCCCACATTCCCATGCCTTCCCTATGACTTCCCTTTCTATTTCCAAAGGAAGACAGCACAAATGGCAAAGCCCATGGCTACTGGACCACTAGCACAGGCTTCTGCCTAAACTTCCCACAAATTCCTGTGTTCTGCAACAGAAAGAAAACGCTCCATTCCAGCAGCTCAGCCAACTCATAGGCATGAGGCTCAGAGTGAAGTACATACTTGGCTTTCATGAACCCCCATGTTAAAATATTGAGTAGTGACCACTACAATTCCACTTGGTTTATATTCCTGGTCACAAAACGCTTCAAACATGAAACTCCAGTGTTTTCCTTCCTATTATTATGTCGGAGCACAGAATCCCACCCAACTTTAAAAGACTAAAAACAAAGTTATTTTGCCTTTGTTTGATTTGTCACTCTGAGTTGTGCTCATTCATTCTCTCTCTCTTTTTACACACACACACACACACACACACACACACACACACACACTTCATTGTGGATCTTCCCTTTAGAAGCCAAAAACAACAAGATCAAAACGTTGTAAGTGGAGCAGATGTCAAGTGTTCCCCCTGGACTCCTACTTAACCCCTTCCAGAGGTCTGGTTGGACCCTGACAAGCAATTGATTTGGTGGGGAGAGCATCAGGCTTCATTGGTAAACATGGTCCCATCCTCCTTGTAAATCTCCAGAGCTAAGGACAGCACAAGGATCTTACACAATTACCATCTGCTCCCAGGGAAATGTACACTCCACAGCTTCTCAGAGGCAGCCTTGATGGCCTCACTAATTGAGGTTGTTTATGACCCAATGTAATAAAATTTGATGTGGCAAACTGGAAGCATTTTCCTTGTTTTGTTTCCTTAGACCTTCCTCTGTTCTTATGCTGGAAATGTTACCTAAAACCAGGTGTGTGAAATATCTGAGCAGCAGTTAAGTAATTGGGGCCTTTTATCTACCTGACAGAGATATATGGGGAATTTTAAGACCTAATGATTACAAATGGGCAGGAAATTAGCATGAAGGAATTTTTCCGTATCTTGCCTCTAAACACAGTATGCATCACTAATTTATCATATTAATACCAGGGCCATATTGGAATGGCCTACAACCCTAATACGATGGAAAAATTGTAAGTAATTTTGAAAGCCATCTTTTCAAGTTACAGCTCTTTCCAAAATGGAAGGAATATTACCCAAGTTGTATATACACAATAAAATGAAAACATGGAAATTTTCTGAGGGTGCTTGGTTAGAGCAAGCTCACAAAATATTTATAGTAACCAGAGCAATCAAGTGATTTCCTGTAATCAGATAACTTTTGACTTCAGTTGAGTGGTCACTTGGCAAAGGAGAAATGATGTTTGCAAATCAAACACAGAATGTGACGTAGCAATGGCTTAAATTTCCAATTCCTTGACCAAAGTTCTATAGCCATTAAACAACCCTCAAAGCTGCAAGTAACTTCCTTGCTAAAAAAAAAAAAAAAAAAAAAAAAACCTTAGGTCACCTTCCATGTGGCTTTAGATTCACTGTCTTTAATAAAAAGCATTTGATGGTAATTAATTACATGTTTGTCAGAAATTTTAGGCTGTTTCCAACCTTGTTCTTTGAACTGGAGTATCACATTCAAGTGCACAGCCAGTCTGCAGTAGGTTTTATTGCATTTTTACTTCACCTTTTCCCCAGTGTCAAGAGATTCAGGTTGCATATGAGCTGACAAGAATCTACAAGGGAGAGTCTTTGGGGGGTGGTAGACAGTAGGGTTTGTGACTTTCAGAGATGTGGCAGCCGTACTTCAGGGGGCAAAGCACAGTGTCAGGCCTGCTTTCATTTATTTGTGTGTGAGCTCTTTGGACCCAGGGCTCTGTTATGGAGTTTGACATCTCCTGAGGTGCTCCAAAAAGCCATATCTACACAAAAATGCGTCAAATGACAACTTAATCACAACCAGGAGGCACGGCATTGTGCATTGGGCCATTGTGGTCCCCTACAGTCTACCTCCACTGTTGTGTGTGAAGAGCAAAAAACAAGTTTCAGAGACTATCTGGTGGCAGGAAGGGAAGCCTCAAAGAGAAGAACCAGGGCCAGGTGTGGTGGCGCACTCCTTTAATTCCAGCACTTGGGAGGCAGAGGTAGGAGGATTGCTGCGAGTTCGAGGCCACCCTGAGACTACATAGTGAATTCCAGGTCAGAGCAAGACCCTACCTCTGCAAACCAAAAAAAAAAAAAGATAACCAGGAACATGTAGACACACGTTGGGAAGTTGGGGCCTGGTCTGTGCTTTCCCCATAGCCTGGTTTGCAGACCCCTCCTCTCTCTGTGACTTTGCCCCCAAGCATTCCTCCCAGTGGTTTACTCTCCTCTTCTCTCCATAGCTTTCAGCTGAAGTGTGATCCATATTTCAGGTTTCCAGATCAGCGCCTATCTCCTCCAAGAGCTTTCTTAGCATTATTCAGTTGTCATCTGGGGTCTCTTTCTCCTCAGAGCTGTAGCTAATCTTGGCCAGTTTCCAGGCCCTTACACAGGCTGATGTGATGCTTTCGCCATCCTGTCTGTGACTTATAGCCTCCTATTTCACTTGGCTGCCTGTGCCCTGCATCAAACTATTTCTACTCTGCCTTACTAGAGCCGGGGCACACAAGTCAGTCTAGATTCACAATTTTTGCTGGCATTATTGAAGATTTAGTGCTTCCTAGGGAGGAAATGTGTGGAGAAGAATTCAGCCCTGTATCCTCTCCTGCTCTCCTGACTCTGTGTCAACCATTCAGAGCCTCTCTGTTCTCTCTCTCTCTCTCTCTCCCTCTGTTCTCTCTCTCTCTCTTTCTCTCTCTCTCTCTCTCTCTTCTACCCTCTATCCCGAACCCTTGTGCCCCCTACCACAACCAACAATTTTTTTGCTTTGTCCTTAATAGAGCAATTCATTCAAGACACTGGGATCTCAGTTTTCATTCCAGGTATGTTCAGAATTTGCTTTTGAAAAAAATCACAGTGCATACCCTGAATAAAATTCCTCTGAAGACACAGGAATTTTCAAAACATGTGTTGCCTTTAGAATCAAACTCCTATATTCTCCCATACTGTACTTCTGTATACTGGTGGTTCTTGTGTAATAATAGATATATAATCTATTTTATATCTGAACTTTTATAAACATGCCTTACTCCTCTCTTACTTGAAGATTTCTGGAAAGCACAAGCCATGCATATTCTTTTTATCTCCTTCAAGTACTCAGTCAAGGGCACAAAGGTGTTGCCCACAGATCTTTCAAGTTTCTCTAGAATTGTATCAGAAAGCTCTTGAATTATGACCCACTGCACTTCCTTCCAGACCATATCCAAGTAGTTGAGTTGTCTTAAGGTGGTATTCACAGAAGTTCAAACAATACCATAATTGGAATCCAAGTCACAAACTAGATACAGATGTACTCTGAAGAAAGTAGTAAAATCTGCTATCTAATTCATTTTAAGTAATTAATTTTTCAGAATAATTTCAGCTTTAATTGCTTTATGGTTTAATATTTCTCCACAAACTCTAAAATACTTATTTCTCTAAATATGGTAAACCCTGTTATGTTTAATGTCTAAAACTAGCTATATCTGAAGTCCTGGTGGATCCATTTCTACTCATAACATTTCTCTCTCAATATGAGCTCCTTGGTTCAGGAGTGAAATGGAAGCAGTTTACTCAAGCAAGGCTTTATATTTATTTTTCTAGGAGATATGAGGAGGGGCTTCTAGTCTGATGACTTGACTTAGTTCATAGGTTTTTGTAAGATAATTCAGCAGCGTGTACTCAGTCTGAAAGATGACTGAAGGTACTTTGTGGTTATACCTTTTTCCTAATTATTGTGTCTTTCTCCATTCAGCAGATGGACATTTTCCTTTTAGTCTTATTTATATAAATGAAAAGGAGTTGTGATAAGAATTTATTTTTAGTTCATCACCACACTGAAGGCCAACAAATCAAAGGAAACTAAAAGTAAGCCACTCTTCCATACTGAAGAACACTCAAGACTAAGAGACAACTGCAAAAGCAAGCAGAGAGAAAAGAGAGACTGCATTCAAAAGGGTGGTTGTTAGACCAAAAGCTATATTGGAAGTAAGGGGGAAAATAAATCTTTAAGGTGCTGAAAGTAAAACAATTGCTAGCCTAAAATTCCACACCCAGCAAAACAGTCCTCAAGAATAAAGATGGAATAGAAATGTTTCAGACAGGGCTGGAGAGATGGCTTAGCAGTTTAGGTGCTTGCCTGCAAAGCCTAAAGACTCAAGTTCGATTCTCCAGATCCCATGTAAACCAGATGCACATGGTGGCGCATGCACCTGGAATTTATTTGCAGAGGCTAGAGGCCCCGGTGCACCCATTCTTTCTCACTTTATCTCTCTCTCTATTAATAGCAATTATTTGACCCCAAACGCCCTAGTAAGATTATCAAATTTGTGGTCCCAAGTCCCATCTCCATCTGTTCTTGTAAGAGATCAACTCGTGGTTTACTAGCAGAATCTGTCTCAAATAAATAAATTAATGAATTAAATTTAAAATTAAAAAAATTTAAAGGTTAAAAAAAAAGAAATATTTCAGACAAAGACTTAAAACATTCCCACCACCAAAATATCTAAAAGATTTCAGACAGAAGGAAAACAATTCCAGACAACATATTAGAAATACAGAAAGGGCATGAAGAGATGGCCCAGTGGTTATGGTGACTGCCTAAAAAGCCTAATGACCCAGGTTCAATTACCCAGTACCCAAGTACAGCCAGATGCACAAGTGGCTCATGCATCTGGAGTTTGTTTGCAGTGGCTGGAGGCCCTGGCACATCTACTCTCTTTCTCTCTCTCTCTTTCTTTCTTTCCCTCTCTTTCTCCCATAAATAAATAAAATATTTTTTTAAATACAGGAAGAATTAAAAACAAAGAACATATTCAATATATGGTTAAAATTAGTTATGCACTGTATTAATAAAAATGATATATTTGTGAGGTCATAAATAAATAAACAATGAAATACATAACAATGTAGGATTCAAGATGAGTAGGATAAATAAAATTAATGTTTCCTACGATACTCATTTTATTCAAAAAGAACATACTAATTGATTTTTTAGAGTATAAATTAGGTATATATATATAATTTCAATAATAATAACTAAAAAAGCAGGAACAGAGGTCTGTAAAAAAAAAAAAGTAAAAATCAAGACATAAAAAGCAGAACTGGATGAGATTGATGGCAGAAGATAACAGATATAAAGGCAAACATAACCATAATTTAACCAATGTAAGAAGACTATGTGCTCCAATGAAAAGACAAAGATTTTCAGACTAGCTTTTAAAGGAAATGATAACATCAACCAACTTACTTTCTTAATTATTATACTACCAAAAACCTAAAATACATCTATGTACTTTGCAGAGAAAACAAACTGGGTTTTGTTTATCCTTTTCTTTATTTTGTTTATCCTTTTAGTTCTCTCCATCCCAAAGAGAAACAAATGTAAGCTGGCTGTTCTGAAATACTACAAAGTGAATAAGAACAACAAATCTATCACAGGAGAAGGGAGGGAGAGAGGTATTCAGAAAGAGAGGAACAATGGAGGGGAAAAAGGAAAGAGAGCAATCTTCACACCACACCACACAGTGATGTGTTCCTCTGCTTCAGCGATGTGTTCCCCTGCTTCAGCGATAAAATCCAAATTTAGTCATTGAAGCTGACCACAATGTGGCTCAGCTCACCTCTCACTCTCTTCCCTTTCCATCATCACCTGGAAGCTCAGATCATCTGCTGTTCCCTCCTGAACTTAGTGCATCTGACACAGTTCTATTCCTCTATCTCCTGACCAAATCCCTGCCCTCTTTCAAGGTCAGCTTAGAGCCCTACCTTCTCTTTCAGGCTTTCTAATCATACCATGTTGCTGTTTTCCTGTTCAATAAAACCAGAAATGCACAAGTGGGGACCAAACAATCACTAGCTCTATGAAAGGAGAAAGAAAATGAATAAAACTTGGAGGCATGGGAGATGGCTCAGTGGTTAATTGTGCTTCCTGAGGGGATTCTGAGTGGCCCCAAACTGCCCATGTTTGAATCTCCAGAACCCAAACAGCTGGGCATGCCCAGGTGTTCCTATAACCCCAGTCTCACTGAGGAGCAGAGCCCCAAGAGTTGCAAGAGCTCACAAAAACTGCAAGTTCCAGGATCACTAAGAGATTCTAGCTCTAACAGGAACAGGCAGGAGAACAATGAAGTGGAACACCCAACTTTCCACTCTGACCACCACTGGAGAGCACATGGGGGGCACTGTAAGTGCACATACAGGTGCCCATCAAACACACACACACGCACATGCACACATGCACATGAGCATAAATAAATAAATAAATAAATAAATAAATAAATAAATAAATAAATAAATAAATAAAACCTCCCTGTGGTGGTTTGATTCAGGTGTCCCCAGGAAACTTAGGTGTTCTGAATGCTAGGTTCCCAGCTGGTGGATATTTGGGAATTAACACTTCCTGGAGGCAGTATACTGTTAGGAGTGGGCTTATGGGTGTTATAGCCAGTTTCCCCTTGCCAATGTTTGGCAAACTTTCTTGCTGTTGTTGTACATCTGATATTGGTAAGGAAGTGATGTCCACCCTCTGTTCATGCCATCATTTTTCCCTACTATCATGGAGCTTCCCCTCAAATCTGTAAGCCAAAATAAACCTTTTTTCCCACAAGCTGCTCTTGGTTGGGTGATTTCTGCCAGCAATGCAAACCTTACTGCAACACAGACCAAGCTAGATTATTTTTTTTTAACTTTTTCTTAAAGGTGTGTGCCAACATGCCTGGCTTATTTTATTTTTATGTTTATTTTCATTTTTATTTATTTATTAGCAACAGACAGACAGAGAGAGAGAAGAGGCAGTGAGAGAGGGAGAGAATGGGAAAGCCAGGGCCTCTAGCCACTGCAAATGAACTCCAGATGCATGCGCCACCTTGTGCATCTGGCTTACATGGGTACTGGGCCTCAAACCGGGGTCCTTAGGCTTCATAGGCAAGTGCCATCTCTCCATCCCCAAGCTAGATTTTTTAATAAACCTATGGCTTCCTCCTCAAGGAAGCTTAGTTGTTCCTTTTTTTTCTCACCAGTTTTCTTCATGAACTATGCCTAACATATGGTTCTTCTTAGTTGCTTTCTTGATACTCACCCTGTATCCCTATTCTCCAAATATCTGTTCTCTGGACCCATGACTCACTAAAATGTGATTTTCCTAGTTTAATGTTAACAGTTTACCTAGAACCACAAACATAGTTCCACATGGCTCTTAGTACCACTGGATATTATGGGAAAATCCACACTCTTCAAAAGCCCTGTCTTGACTTCCTGTTAAAATGGTGGAGTAGAAACCATGCAAATGCAGCCTAGGAGAGAAAAAGCAAAAAATAAAATGAAATAAAATAAAATAAAATAACAACAAATATACCCTTCTACTAAAAACTGAAGGTGTATAAGAAATTATCAACCCCCTCCAAGGCTCAGGGACCATTGCGGAAGAGGGGGTGGATAGAATGGAAGAGTCAAAGGAAGGGTATGACCTCTTACAATGCAACTGCCCAGACAGAAATTGGCCTCGATATCCATGACCTTGCAGTGCCTAGCAATACCTCCGCAAGACCCTCAGAAGAAAAAGATGATGACATCAAATTAAAGAGAGACTAATGGAGAGAGGGAGGGGATATGATGGAGACTGGAGCTCTAAAGTGGAATGGGGGGGAAAATATCAGGGTTTTTTTTGTATGTTAGTATAAAAGTTGTCAATAAAAAAATAATAATTTTTAAAAAAAAAGACAGTAAGAGCCACAGAGTGAGTAGAAATACCCTGAGGCATGGTTCCTGCTACCCCACAGGGACTGACTGAAGGCCTTCATGACCCCACAGTGAATACCATAACCCCACTGAGGAGGGCCATCAGGGTAACGGGAGCTGAGGTGAGGGGATAAAAGAATAATCTGTTATAATTAATATAAAATAAAAATAAATTTTAAAAAACAAAAATAAAAAAAAAAAATTATTAACCATAGCAGACAAGTAGGAGAGCTCCAGAGTATCTAGAACCACAGAAGCAGGTAGAAGTGGCTTCAGCAGCAGGGACACCAGGTCAGCACGGCCATAGTAGCCAGGCTCTGCCTGAGCCACAGGAAGAGCCAAATGAGGGGATTTTCCACTCATACCAGCCTCCTTGCAAACTGGAAAAACCTGAAGGGGAGGACAGCAGAGACCAGCACAGCAGCTCATGAGGAAGAGGATCATGAGGACCAGCAGTACAACTTTAACCAACATCCACAGCCTCCCCTCCCCCCACCACCAGTGCCAGCATAAGCAAGCACCAGAGACCTGGGGAAAGAACTCACCTACATAGCACCCAGCACAGGATATCAGAGCAGCAACACCCCCCCCCAACCCAGGCAGCTTCCCTGAGCCCACAGCACAGCAAAGAGGGACCCAAGCAGGTGTGCAGCATAGCTGAGACTAAAGGCATCCCAAAAGGTAACTGAGCTTACACCAAGTCAGTACCCACCAAAAAAAGCCTGGTATATAGGCTTGCATCAGAAGTGCTAATTACATCTTCTATGTAAGGATAAATTATGTGTTAAATCTGATGGATGGTTGGATTTGCCATCCTTAAATAAGCTATATTTTGAGCTTGTCATTTGTTGCTTCCTGATTTATAGTGCCTTTGCTTCTCTTATGTCATTCATTGGGGTGGTTCTCACTTGGTCACTAGCTTGGAACCCTCTACAGACCAGAAATTTCAGCCTCCCAGTTGACAGGATTAAGAGTATGGGTAACACATATCCTTAGGGACTTTGACTTTGTTAGAGGATCTGTTTGTCATAATACCTACTCTTGCATAAGTACTTTGTGCTGGTATTCATTGAATGTGTATATTATTCAGTTAAATTTTAGAATTTGCCACCCAGCCTACTAGAATACTCATAGCAGGCAAATCCAACACCTAGGGTCATTTTTGCGGTTACTCTGAGAGTCTTTTAAGAGCCACATCTAGCACCTTAAGCTCCTATTCTGAAGATATATAATATCAGATTGATTGATACAACTAAGAATACTGCAGATTAGAAAAGCCAAGCATCAAATGAATCCAAGATGCAAAACCTCTGCATTATAATATAAGAAACACAAAAATTCAAGACAATATAAATCCACCAAAATTATAAATCCATCAGAAATGACCTCTGGTGAGACTGATTTAGAGGAAATGGGTGAGAAATATTTCAAAAGAATTATTATAAACATGCTCAAAGAAATAAAAGAGGAAATCAAAGGAATCAAAGAAGACACAGGAAACCAATTTAATGAATAAGGAGGTCAATATAAGTCATGAATAAGGAAATAGAAATAATAAAGGAAAAAATAAGAAATACTAGCAATGAAAAACATTGTAAGTCAAATAAAAACTCTGTAGAAAGTTTCAAAACTAGAATGGATGAAGGAGAGAACAGAATATCTAAACTAGAAGAACAGATGGCAGATTTAATACAGTCCAACAAAGAGAAAAACAAGCTAATAGGAAGGCATGAATGGGAATTTCAAGATATTTGGGACACTATGAAAAGATGAAACATAAGAATTCAGGGTATAATAGAAGAACAATTTCATTCCAAAGGCATAATAGGAATTATCAACAAAGTCATAGAAGAAAATTTCCTCTAAATTGGGAATGAAATGCCAGTGCAGATATAGGAAGCCTTTAGAATACCAAACAGGCAAAACCTGGGAAGAACATCTCCTCACCATATCATAATTAAATTACCAAACACACAGACCAGAGAAAATATATTGAAAGCAGTTAGAGAGAAAAAGCAAGTCATTTATAAAGGCAAGCCCATCAGGATAACAGCAGATTACTCAACACAAACTTTAAAAGCCAAAAGGGCTAAAAATGATGTTTACCAAGTTCTGAAAGACAACAAATGTCAACCAAGAATATTTTACCCAGAAAAGGTTTATGGAGAAATAAGGATATTCCAGAACAAAAACAGGCTAAAAGAATATATGACCACTAAGCCAGCTATACAGAAAATTCTTCAAGTGATCCTCCACACTGAAGAGAAAGGAAAACACACATATGAGGAAACGGGGGAAAATAAAACATACTGGAAAAAACACTTAATACAAGAGAGTAAAGGGGAAAAATGAAGCACTACAAACAAGAAGAATGGTGAGTACAAATACATACCTTTCAATAATGACTCTTAATACCATTGGCCATAATTCCCCAGCCAAAAGACACAGGCTTGCAGATTGGATTAAAAGACAAGATCCTTCTATTTGTTGCCTCTTAGTAACTCATCTCTCTATAAAATACTGACACTATCTTAGGGTCAAAGGATGGAAAATGATATTCCAAGTAATGGGCCTAGAAAACAAGCAGGTGTTGTTACCCTAATATCTGACAGGATAGACTTCAAACCAACATTAGTGAGGAAAGATAAAGAAGATCATTGTATATTAAGTAAAGGAAAAATTCAACAGGAAGACATTACAATTATAAACATATATGCACCTAACATGGGTGCTCCCAATTTCATCAAGCAAACACTATTAGACTTAAGGTCACAGATAACACAAAGTACAACTATAGTGGGTGACTTCAATACCTCACTATGATCTACTGACAGATCATCCAGACAAAAAATAAACAGAAACATCTGGATTAAATGATGTCTTAGAACAAATGGACCTAACAGATATCTACAGAACATTCCATACAAATACTACAGAATACACATTTTTCTCAGACGCACATGGAAAATTCTCTAAAATAGACCATATATTAGGACACAAAGCAAATCTTAACAAATACAGGAAAACCGAAATAATTTCTTGTACTCTATCTGACCACAATGGTATTAAAGTACAAATCAACAAGAAAAACTACAGAACATACACAAAATCATGGAGAATAAATGGTATACTACTGAATGATGAATGGGTCATTGAAGAAATCAAAAAAGAAATAAATAAATTCATAGAATTAAATGATAATGAGAACACAACATACCAAAACTTTTGGGACACAATTAAGGCAATCCTAAGAGAAAAATTTATAGCTTTAAGTGCCTATATTAAGAAATTATAAAGGTCACAAGTAAATAATGCTTCAACTTAAGGCCTCGGAAAAAGAAGAACAAAGCAAACCAAAAATCAGTAGATGGGAAGAAATAATAAAGATTAGGGGAGCAATTAATGAAATAGAACCCCAAAAAAAACAATAGAAATAATCAATGAAACAAAGAGTTGGTTCTTGGAAAAGGTAAACAAGATTGATAAGCCCTTAGCAAATCTGACCAAAAAAAGAGAGAAGAGACACAAATTAATAATATTAGGGATGGAAAAAGCACCATTACAACAGATACCAAAGAAATTCAGAAAATCAAAAGGACATACTTTAAGAACATATACTCTACTAAGTTTGAAAATCTGAAAGAAATAGACCAAAATTAAGATGAGATAAACCATTTGAATAGACCTATAACAAGTACAGAGATCCAGGCAGTTATAAAAAAAAAAATCTCCCAACTAAAAAAAAAGTCCAGGCCCAGATGGATATACTGGTGAATTTTACCAGACCTTCATGGAAGAACTAACACCACTGCTTCTCAAACTTTTCCATAAAATAGAAAAAGAAGGAATCCTACCAAACTCCTTCTATGAAGCCAGCATCACCCTGATACCAAAACCAGACAAAGACGGGACAAAAAAAAAAAAAAAAGATTACAGACCAATCTCCCTTATAAAACATAGATGCAAAAATTCTGAAAAAAAAATGGCAAACAGAATAAAAGAATATATAAGGGGGCTGGAGGGATGGCTTAGTGAATAAGGTGTTTGCCTGTAAAGCCAAAGGACCCAAGTTCGATTCCCCAGAACCCATGTTAGCCAGATGCACAAGGGGGTGCACATGTCTGGAGTTCATTTGCAGTGGCTGGAGGTCCTGGTGTGCCCATTCTCTCTCTCTCTCTCTCTCTCTCTCTCTGTCTCTCTCTCTCTCTCCCTTTCTTTGTCAAATAAATAAATAAATCCTCTTTGGGGATGCACAACAACCCCATGGGGATTGTGGGTCATGTATTGTGGTGAGGGAGGCAATGTCTCTGTGCAAAATGTCCCAACTTGTGGCTCTAACAATCTTTCTGCCCCCTCTTCTGCAAAATTCCCTGAGCCATGCTGGGAACATTTTAAGTCTACTTCAGTGATGGGCACTTAGGAGCCTCTGGATCTCTGGTTGGTAGATGTTGAGTGTCCTCAGTAACTATCTCCTTCACCCTTGGACAGCACATTTTTTTGCCCCAAGTCTTCAGACAATGAAATGACAATAATGCTCTCATGACTAATAGAATATTAAACATTTATTGAGCTCTTGTTATGATCCAGATACCACACCAAATGGTTTATAAACATCACCCATTTAATTTCCAAGCAAACTTCTGCAATAGTATTATATCACTGTTCTATATATGAGGTAAGAAAACAGATTCCAAAAAAAAAAATGCTAGTAATATATCTATTTCATAAACATTGGTAATAAAATATAAAACAAAGGATATCTATTTTCTTTCAGGTTCTCATAGTCTAAGCAGCCCTGTAACTTTTTAACTCCTTTTTTACAATAAATTCACAAAATCATCAGTCTGCCAGAAGTATACATAGTAATTTCCCTTAAAATTTCAAATTTTTAGAAATAGAAAATCTTACAGAAATTTCCTAAGCCTTAAACATGAAAAAATGTCAATAGACAAATACATTTCCTTTAGTAGTTTAAATGTGTAACTTAAGTCCCCAATACTATACTAAAAGTTTTACTTACCATTGAACATAAAGTAAGTTTATAAGAAAGTAGACGCTCCTTTTTATATTATTTACCCAAAAATAGCTAGTATGGGCCTGTATTTTACCTCACCTAACTACAGCACAGCTAGTCAGAACAATGTGAAACTGGAAAGAGACACTGTAAAAGCATGCAACACTTCATCAGGTGGCTATGATCTGGCAAACATACACAGCCAATATTTCTATTTAATAAGAGAGGGATAACTCTGAATAAGGAAAATGTGGCTTTGTCTGAGATACTAGACAACTCTTTCCCCAGATAGAATGAGACCGCCTGCTGACTTTCCACACCCATGACTTTGGTAAATCATGGGTTTATATATTTCAGACTATCAGTCTTTTTGGCCTAGAATGAAGCTTTGGAAAACTGGGGAATACAGGACATCCTCACAGTAACCAATCCAATTGAATTGACAGTAGTGACCATCATAGCTATAGTGAGTAATTCTGGCCCTCAACTTGATGTTGATTGTGTAGTATTCTTTGTGACTGCTGGCAAGAGGCTATTCACATATGATTTCACTTAAGGTGAAGTACTTCTACAGATAATACCAGTAAATCCTGGAAAATCTCACTGACGAGTAATTATAAAAGTTAGAAAGACTTTTTAAAAAGTTCCAGAATCAAAGGTAAATAGTGATTCCAGAGCATACAGGGCCCTGTCCTACCTCACTCTGCAAGAGCATTCTCCATCCAGAATACAAGATACACATACTTAATATTCAGGTGATCAATGGGGACATTGGGTCATATATGGAGGAATGAGCTTAGCTCTGACCCATGATATAATTCTCTTCATATTAGCAGAAGGGAGTGAAATGTGAAGAAAGTTATATCAAGAGAAAGGTTTTAATCTCTAACATCTTACCCAGTCAAGTTTCGCCAACATAATTAAGTGAGATAAATAACCAAAAACCAATAATTAGTGGTTAAAAGCTAACCACTCCCTTTCTGCAGGACAGCATAGTATGAGGAGGGACAACTGAATTTGAGCCCAGAGGACAGCTCTATTGGTGGACGTTCTATGGCCTCCCAGATCAAGGATTCTAGAAAGTTCCCCTTCTCCTTGACATCTTAAGTGATTTGATTCATAGCTAAGCGTTCTTCCCTAAGACCTACCTTTACGTGTAAGGTCAGAGTAACTTGTGGGAACTTCTCAAGTCAAATGACTGTGTACAAAACCACCATTCATTCTAAGGAGGAGTTTATCAAGTGCAGAGACACGTGTCCAAAGAGGTTCCTTCCTTCCCACTTCCCAATTCTTTCCTCTCCTACTTCTCACACATTTCTGAAAAACTTGAATCACCAAACTTGAATAGCCATAGTTATTGACTGCTGACTCATACAAACACCTCTCCCTTAGAATGACTGCATATCCAGAAAGGTGGGGGGGACTAACATTTTTTACTTTAACCTAAAAAAATTGAATTTGCCTAAAATTATAGAAGTACCATTTAATCTTCCAAGGCATTTGACTTCTGTCAGGAGATCAGTTACCATATACAACTACTTCCACATCTATTTAATTTAAAACCAAAATAGCCATATTCTTTTTCTAAGTGGATTCTGGCACATTACCTCAGGACTGTCTAAGATACCATGGATAAAAGACAAGTAAGAAACTGTGTTCTACAACTAAATTCAGCCCCCCACTCTTATTTCTTCAGGGAAGTTTTGCTAGAATACAGTAACAGCCATGTACATGTTGCCCATGGTTCTTTGTTACAATGTCAGAATTGAAACATCACAGTGACTGTGAGGCCCATAAGGACTTCCCTGCCCCTTAACAGAAAAGGCTGAAAATGCCTGCATAAAAACAGTAGCTGAGGAGCTGGAGAGATGGCTTAGTGGTTAAGGCACATGCCTATGAAACCTAAGGATCCCAGTTCGATTCTCCAGGTCCCACATAAGCCAGATACATATGGTGGTATGTGCATCTGGAGTTCATTTACAGTGGCTAGAGGCCCTGGTGTGCCCATTCTCACTCTCACTCTCTCTCTCTTCCCCTCTCTCTAATAAAATAAATAAATAAATAAAATCCTTAAAAGAAAAACACAGAAGCTGACTTTCACACAGTCACATTTTGGTAATTTTCACAAAGGCCTTGCATGTCCTAGAAGTCTTAGGAATTTCTTAAGAGAAGTCCAATAATACTTTTAGTCAAATAGTGACTTTCCATGCAGAAATATTGCCTTTCCAAATTCTGGTCAGTCTCTTGTCTACCCCAGGCTAGGTCAAGGGGAAGGGAAGGCAGGTGGAATCACCTTATAGAGTACCAAGAAAAGAAGCAATAGGGCTAGGCAGCACAAGTGCATGTAGCTCCTCACCACACTCAGCTGCACATCTCTTCTTTGCAAGGAGTAGGTCAGAAGCACACACCCAAGACTTCCAACTGGTTCCTATGATTGTGGACCATAGGCCTTAAAAACCTAAGAAAAGACCTCCACCAGTGGTCTCTGACAAGCCACTGCACATGCCATTCTTGGAACTGAATATATTTTTACTGCTGTGACTACTGGTGTTGACATTTGAGTGTGTTGGGTTTTGTGTTTTGTAGCTCTTAAGTCTTTAGAAAGTGGACTCCTACACTTACAAAAAGATAAAGCTGGCTTATTTATGAAGTGAATGGCCTTCAAATGTAGAAAAAACTAACTGGATTCAAAAATCTGTTTTACAAAGAATCTAAAATTTTCCATTGCCAAGGCAGTTAGTTACTCACCAGAGCTAAATGGTTAAGACACTACTGCTGAAGACACCACAAGCTATGGAGAGATCATGCTGGAACACAAACCTCATGTTGTAAACTGCACAGCTGCAGGCCTTGGAAAGATGACTGGAAAAGTGGAGATACTTTAAGATGCAGAGGTCTGGAAAGACAGCTTAGTCAATAAAGTGCTTGCTTCACAAGCATGAGGAACTGAGTTCAGTCCTCGGTACACACATAAACATCAGACATAGTGATGTGTGCCTGAAATCCCAGAAATGAGGGGGCAAAGACAAGCAGTTTTCTGGGCAGGGAGTCTAGCCTAATCAGTGAGGTCCCAGCCAGTGAGAGACCATGTCTGAAGAAGAAGTAGATATGGCTGGGGTCAATGGCTTAGAGGTTAATAGCACTTTCCACTTAAGCATGCAGGTCTCATAGGCTGGAGACCATCAAATCCAACTTCCCAAAACCCAAGTAAAAAGTGGGGTATGACCATAAGCATCTGTAATCCCGGTCTACGGGGAAGGAGAACAGAGAATCATTGCAGCTCACTGATAGCAGCAAGTCTGGGTGGAGGAAGAGACCCTGTCTCAGGAAAATATGCAGATGAGAGATAAGAGGACAGCCATAATTCTCCTCTGGCCTCTACAAGCACTCACATGAGGAATGTGCACCACGACACACATGTGCATAATCAACACACATACAGACAAAAATAAAATACAACATGGATAGCTTACTGAGGCTGTCCTTTGGCCTTCATATACATGTTCACATGAAAGTAAGCACATGTGGGCTGTAGAAATGGCTTAGTGGTTAAGACATTTGCCTGCAAAGCCAAAGAACCCAGGTTCAAATACTAAGGACCCACGTAAGCCAGATGCACAAGGGGCACATGCATCTGGAGTTCATTTGAAGTGGCTAAAAGCCTGGCATGCCCATTCTCTCTCTCTCTCTCTCTGTCTGTCTCTTTTCTCTTCTATCTCTCTATCTTTTCTTGGAAATAAATTAAATTATAAAAACAAATAAGCACATCCACACACATATAAATATGCATACACAAATACTACATAATGTGCAAACTGCTCTGGAAAGATTTCTTAACTGTACCATAAAAGAACTTATACTCAGTCAGCTTGTGGTCAGAAAATGATCCTGTTGCAACTGGCTGAGAAGATTCCAGAATGGGAAAAAGGGAGAGAGAGGGAAAGGGAGAGTCTGGGGATGGAGGGAGAGACTAGGGGGGAGGAGAGAGACTGTCCTTGATTTGAAAGCTCTCAGTGGTGAAGTATTTTTTTTTTTTAAGGTGGGCTGTCATTACTTAGCCCAAACTAGTCTGGACCTGGTATATAATCCAGGCTGGCCTTGAACTCACAACTCATAATTTTCCTGCTTTAGCCTCCCAAGCACTGGGATTTTAGTCATGCACCACTGTGCCTAAAGCTTGAGGCTTTATTGGACTATTTCAAAGAATGCCTCTCATAAGTATGGTACCTGGGAAAGAGAAGAAAAACATAGCCTTTCCATCACTGAAGGCTGCTTCCTCTAAGATCTGTCTTCTGTGGGGTTTGAAAGTGAAACCTAGGCACCAGGAGTACTCTAATGGGAAGTGAGCAAACAGGTGTGTTAAGTAGTGGCTCTGTCATGCCCAAGTCTCTCCCCCAGGATTCAGCCTTCCTTTGCCTTAACTCCTTCCATCATATATCATCAAATAAGTGATCAAAGTATCTTATAATTCCATGGAAATATGAGCTTGCAGTTACAGTGCTGAGTAAATTTGTAACTTACAAACTGAGTAACTCTTCCACGAGGTAGAATAAAAAGTTCAGGAATTGGGGCTGGAGAGATGGCTTAGAAATTAAGGCACCTGCCTCCTAAGCCTAAAAACGCTGGTTCCAATCTCCAGCAGTTCCAATCTCCAGGTCCCACATTTAACCAGATGTAGTGATGCAAGGGTGCAATGCCACACTTGACCACAAGGGGGCGCACGCATCTGGATTTTGTGCACAGCAGCTCAGAGACTGCTGGCACGCCCATTCTCTATCTGTCTCCCTCTCCCTCTCTCTCTGTCTGTCTCTCTCTGTGTCTTTCTCCAAAAAAAAAAAAAAAAAAAAAAAAAGTTCAGGAATTGGAGATATAAGAGCATCTTAAAAATGAGGAAGGAGAGGATGGAGAGATGATTCAGCAATTAAGAGCACTTCCTGTGCAAGCATGAGGCTCTAAGAGACTGCTTGAGTTCTGTCTCCAGAACCCACATAAACAGCTGGGCATGGTCATGCACTGTGTAACCCCAATCCCATAGGGAAGCAGAGATAGGAAAATCAGTAGGACTCTGAGGGGAAAAAAAAAGGCAAGTTCCAGGATCAGTAAGAGACTCCAGCTCAAGTAAGAATGGATGGTTGAGGGATCACCCAACATTAGCCTCAGCCTAAGACAGGTGAGCACATTATGCCCCAGGTGAGTATATGGGGTGCTACATGGACACATACTTCTGCATACACCACACACACACACACACACACACACACACACACACACACACACGAAATGAGAAAGGGGGAAACTGACTACTTATGGACAACTGGACTCCAAGAGAGAAATGTAAAGCACAGAAGAAAATATTTGAAAGAGTATTGGCAACCATTTTCTGGAACAAAAGAAAATAATTGAAAATTTGAAAGGTTCCTAGAATGACAAACGGGAGATATAAGAAAAGTACATATATATATATATAAAGGTAAAATTTAAGATTAAAAAGACAAAGCAAAAATGATTTTTAAAATCTTCCAGAAAGAAAGAATATATTACTTACAAGGAAAACAAGAATCATATGGTAAGCCACCTCTTAGTGCTATTTTCAAGGAATCAGCTGAGAAATATTTTTAAAGTATTAAAGAAAGAGATATTTAACAATAAAATTGTTATTTAAATAAGAGAACATAATAAAAATCCTTGGGCACACAGCCTTCCAAAACTTTTGCCAATATCATAAGAGTATACATGTAGACCTATAAAAATATGGAAAGTAATAGAGTGCCAAATTTCTTGGCAACATGTATCATTGCCAAAACAATTTTAAAGGACTTCATAAAAAGAGGAAGCATATCTGTAATAGACTAGAAATGAAATTCTAGTTAATATAAGTAAGGTAGAGCAGCTGAGTAAACAATAAATCCAGGAGTATATGCAAGGATATTTCTTTTTTGGATTGTGTAGTCCTTATTAGCAACTAAAATAGAAGGTATCTGTTGTATAACATGGGTAGTAATCATCTATAACTAGAGATTTACTATATTATAATACAGATCATTGATAAATTAAAATTCTTTATTAAAAAGCTTCCACCCTTTTTGTCTGTATACAACTTGCGAAAGTATTCTGAAAGCGGAATGTATGTGCACAAATCTGCAGAGTGTATATTTAGGATATGGTAAATGTTTTGCAAGTCCCTTTCAAAAAACTGTCTACCATGATATGCCTTTACATTGTCATCTTTTTTAATCAAAATATCTTTTATGCCAACCTTTCTTCCACCTCCCCAAATGAAAAAGAATTTTTAATAAATTGAAATTAAAGAAGACTACACTTACTAGAAAGGAAGAGAAGAAAATTCCATTAGTCTTGGGTTTCAGAATCTCCAAACCCAGAACCAGCATCCTGGCAAAGGCTAGGCTAGGACCCTGGATAGAGTCGGAGTATGGGCAGTGGCATCCTGGAGGATTGGGCACATCAGTGGACCGGGAGTGCTCTAGCTGCCTAACTCACTGGACTGTCTTGCCAGCTTCTACACTGGCTTTACTGGGCATAATTCAAACAGGAAAAGTTCATGTTCATCCCAGTCTTCTGGAGCTCTATGATGGCATTTAGTAACACCCCAATGGGATGTCTTCCATATATAGTGTTATGGTATTCCTTCAAATAATTGCTACAAAAAGACACAGAATATACCCATTTTATCTGGATGTTCAATGGATCTATAAGTATCCCCCTGAGATTGATCATAGTAACTGTGCCTGGCTTTAGTCCATGATATGTGAATATATTTCTTTTTTTGAGCCATTTCCCATTTTCTTTTCTTTTTTTCTTTAGGTTTATTTGCAAGTAAATAGAGAAAGAGAGAGAGACATGGATTACTTTGTGCATCTGGCTTTATATGGATACTGGGGAATCAAACCTGATCATTAGACTTTTCAGGCAAGCACCTTAACCACTGAGCCATCTCTCCAGCCCAAGGATATTTTTTTAAAAGCTAGTATATAAATACTGGTAAGCTTTGTAGGACTGGATAATCTAGCTGGATTCACTTGCATCTGGTTTTTCATGCTATTCCTTTTTCGCTATAGTCTGCCCATCGCAATGGTTCAGAAACCTTGTGTATGAAATGTAAACCTGCTGCCCTGGGGTGTGGTGGGGCATAGTGGTGATTGTCTGGGCAGTGGTCCCTGGAGTTCTGTAGGCTGGGCTGTGTTCTTTTGGAGGTGGGAGGGGTAGGGGAGCACAACCACTCTAGTTGAGCTCAGGCAGGGTAGGGCAGGAACACTGGCTTACTTCCTTGGATCCCTGATCTGCCCCAGGAGGGGGAGTAATGGCACATGATTGATGGGGGTCAGGAAGGCTAGGGGGGGCACTTGACCAGTGATGGGGATCTGGCCAGTGAGGGAGGGGTCTGATTAGGGAAGAGGGTCAGGCAGGCCCCCTGGGATCTGATGTGGCTCAGGAGGGCCTCCCCAGTACTGGCCAGGTGAGAGAGGGATCTGACCGGTCCCTCAGACCGGCAGAGTCCACCGGGCCTCCGGGCAGTAATGGCGGGCATCCCAGTGGTCACTTGGATTGGCAGGGTCCACCATGCCTCTGGGCAGTAATGGCAGGCATCCAAGTGGTCACTTGGATGGGCAGGGTCCGCCGTGCCTCCGGGCGGTAATGGCGGGCGTCCAATCAGTCACTCAGACTGGCCATGTCCACTGCGCCTCTGGGCGGTAATGGTGGGCATCCAAGTGGTCACTTGGACCGGCAGGGTCCGCTGCGCCTCTGGGCAGTAATGGCGGGCGTCCCAGCGGTCACTCGGACTGGCAGGGTCTGCTGAGCCTCCGGGCAGTAATGGCGGGCATCCCAGCGGACTGGGAGGGTCCGCCAGGCTCTGGCTGGTAATGGCAGGCGTCTGGCTGGCGGTTTGGATCACGCCCACCCAGGAGGACCTAATCAGCAGTGGCACCTGTCCTAGAGCGTGGGAATCAATGGATTCCCTATTTTTTCATCCACCCCCTCCCTCTGGCAGCATGCAAGGGCCAGCAAACCCTTTAAGAAATCTTTTAAAAGCTTAAAAATCTTGCTTTTACTTCCTTGTAAGGTGAGGCAAGGTTAGGTGGACACCATCTTGCTGAACCACAGGAACCTGGAGAGAGCATCATGAAGGCCAACCTTAATCTTGTCCTGCTTCTCTCTCTCTTCTCTCTCTCTCTCTTGTTCTCTCTCCCTCTCCTCTCTTTACTCACTTTCTCTTTTATATTATCTATCTTTTCCTCCCTCACCTTCCTAGGTGCAGACTTATAACTCCCAGTGCCAGCACGGGGTGAACTTCCACAATGAGCTGTTGATCTGAAACACCTATAAGGTTTCCCAAAAAAGACAGACTTCTGTCAGAGTTCTTGGTGACCCACCAAAGGTTAATGGCAAGACCCTACTGTTGAAGACAGCATACGTGTGTGAGACCAAACACAGAGGGTCAGACCCCAGACAGTTAGCTAGTCCAGTACCAGAGGTTGCTACACAAGCAAATGGGGGAAAATGGCTGACATCTTTCCAAACAACTTGCAGTCTAAGATACCCAGCAGGAAACAACTTGACGTAATACTCATACAAGTGCAGTAGTGGCAATCAGCCATGGTGGGTAACCAACTGCTCTTGATTTGGCTTATAGATCCACTCAGTGGAATGGAACTCATTGCTTGAACTGGGAAATAAGTCAAAACCAGGTACAAAAAATGAGCTCATTCTCCAAGATCAAGATACCACCAAATGTGGGCTAGAAGAGAGCCAACACATATAAAATTCCCTCCAAAACATATATGGTCATCCCTTCTATCTAGTACTAACTTCTCTCTCCGTTGGAGAATTTGCTTATCATTTTTCAGATGGACAACGAACCTGAAGGGAGGATCAGCTAACCACACCTCACCAGGGCCCCAGCTGAAACCATAGAACAATGCAGGGGAAGGGCAAGAATACAGCGTGCATGGCGATTACAACACCAGAAAAAGGCTGAAGGAGATAAACACAGAGAACATCCAACTCCAACTAAGCCAGATATCCAGTGACACAGAGGCTCCCAAAACCTCATCACTGAAGCAGAACTAAAATGACCCCAATGTGGCTCAGGGAAACTTGCGGAAGAGGGGGTGGAAAGATTGTTAGAGTTATAAGTTGGGGCATTATGCACAAAGACTGGGGCCTACACCCCAGAACTCTTGACTAACCTCATAATACATGACCCACATTCCCCATTGATGAGGGTCCCTTTGAAAGAGGGAGGACAGGGAGGAGGACAATGGAACCTATACTATGAATGTAAAATCAGAATAATATAAATAAAAATATATATTTAAAAAAAGAGAGAAAGAAAGAGAAGAAAGAGAGAGAAAAGAGGTCCTGCCATGTGAAGGGCAGAAGGAGGTAGAGAGCTCATGTGGGAGGAGGGGTCTGGAGTTTCCCCTCTCTCAGCCCAGCTGGGGTGAAAGGGGGAGGGGTTTTACCAGGACAAGAACCTAGACGTTGAGACAAGATGAACAGCCTACAAAGAGACCTTGCCCACCTGGTAAGCATCTATTGATATCCTTGTAGTGGTGGGCTTTACCTTCAGGCTTAGGTGAGCCTCAAAGAAGGCTGATTGGTCTGGGCTAGGGACACCCCCTGAAGAGGCCAGGATGATGCGAAGTATAAAGCTGAGTTTAACCAACCAGAATTCCAGGATCAGATTTAAACCTTAATTTTAGGAAAGGGGGCCTCCTTCCCACTGAGGGGACTTAGCTTGTTTATGGAAAGTCGGATTAGACAAGAGATAAAAAGAAGCCAGATTCTTCTTGGATCCCTGGCAAAGTGGAAACTACAAGGGCAAACACAATGGCCTGCTATTTTCACCCTAAGTGCCTCAAGTTCATTCTCACTTTCTGGGATAAAGACCCTCACTGTGTACAGAGCAAGGGGTTTCATCATGGGATTCTCATTACTTCGTCTGCTAACCTAACATAGTAATCAACAAATAGTTAGAGAGCTAAAGGGTTGGTAGTTGTATAAGAAATCTAACCATTACCTTAAAAGAATACCTTGCTTTCTTAAAAAAAAATCCACTATTATATATTTTTGTACTGAGTTGGGTTCTAATACTGCCCTTTCCTCTACTCTGTGAGTGTGGAGAACACTCCTGTCATTTTCATCATGACTCCTGCTGCAGCACATGACATATAGAAGATTTTCAGGAGTGAATATCCCAGAAGGAAATTTCAGAATGTCTCAATTCTGGACAGCTCCTTGCATGCTTATTGCCTTATTACACTGCAGTGTTAAATGTAATTTTCTAAAAGTAGTCATTCTATGAAGCCACATTTAAAACAAATTCTACCAGAAAAAAAAAATACTGGTAAGCTCAACAATCAATAAATGAATATAAATCTTATGATGAAAACAACTAACTGAAAGTGGAAAATAGAATCGATAACTTCTCAGTCAAAAAAAAATCACTTCATTATCCAATAAAAACAGTTTCATTTTCTCATTTCAGTAAAGACTCAAAATCATAATTTCAAAAAAATATTGGAATACAGTCTCTCTCATATAAAAGAATCCCACTACCATCATTAATTAAAGTGAATGCAATAGAATGTTCTAGTTTATGTGATACAAACTGGTCACATAATACAGTAAGTGGGTATATATGCAGTGCATTGTAAAGCCATACTGTTCATTTAGGGATCCTCCAGGATTAGTTCCTAAGTAACTAAATCAAGAATTCCTGCAACATTACTCAAAAACAGAAAACCTCACGATTTTTTATAGAGGCTTATTTTCTCTTCTTTCTTTTTTTCTTTTCTTTTTTCTTTTTTTCTTTTTGTTTTGTTTTGTTTTTCGAGGTAAGGTCTCACTCTGGTCCAGGAGGCTGACCTGGAATTCACTATGTAGTCTCAGGGTGGCCTTGAACTCTCAGCAATCCTCCTACCTCTGCCTCTCAAGTGTTGGGATTAAAGGCGTGCACCACCATGCCCAGCTTATGGAGGCTTATTAATGCAGAAATGTTTCCAGTGGCGATATGTTTTTTTTTTTTAATTTAAATAATGAAGTATCCTACCTAAAAAGCAGGGGATTATAAACAACCCAACCTAAAGAAGCATTCATTATTAGTCCCTTATGCACTCACTGAAATTTGAAATTGCACCTAAAAAGGTCATAGTAATGAAGACATTGATAAGGCTTTTCTGGCTGGTTCAAAGAAGATATGTTTAATGAGGAACATTAGAGAATTCAAGTTCCTAACAACTGGTCTTCTGCCAATTGACTTTAAAAAATAATTTTACAAATTCAAGGAAAGAGAACTGAACAGTACTTTAATTGTTTGCAATAGAACAGTTTTGATAGAATTTTTAGAAAAAAGTTTAAGTCACACAATAGGTTTTAAATTTTTAGGTGGAATCATATTTGACTTGTTGGATGTTTATTTAAAACACAGAATTAGAGGCTGGGGACATGGATCAGTGGGAAAAGTGATGGCCGTGCAAGCATGAGGACCTGAGTTTGGGTTCCCAGCACCCACATAAAATGTCAGATGTGGCAGCATTGAGAAGGTGAAGACAAGAAGACCCACACAGCTTTCTGGCTACTTTGTCTATCAAAATCAGTGAGCTCTAGTACCAGTGAGAGATCCTGTCTCCAGAAAATCAATAAATAAGGTGGAGAATTATAGAAAAAGATACCCAACATTAACCTCTGGCCTCCACACTTATGTGTACATACATGTGTGCCCACACACATATGAATAGATATAAAGACACACCTCCAAATCACTCATACACACACATGCAAATAAAAAAAAAAAAAAATTAAAAGGTTTCCCTATTCTGTTCAGTAAAAGTTATTTTGTAAAACTATTATTGTTTCTTTCACACACACTTAGTAAAACTTATCAGAGAAAGTATTTGAGCTTGGACCTTTGCTTGCAAAGAATGTTTAATTACTGATTTTTTAAAGTTATTTTATAATTCTTCATATGTTCTCTTATTTAGGTAAATTACATTTGATAGTTTTCCATTTCATTAAATGTATTTACAGAAACTTATCTGTTTTATCTAAATTTTAAATGCATTGCCATGAAGTTATTAATAATATTTTATAATGTTAAATGTCTGCAGAATATACATTAAAATCCATTTTCATACTGTATTAGTCAGGGCTCTATAGAGGAACAGAACCAATAGAACGAATTTGTATTGTAAAGGGGATTTATTAGATTAGTTTACAGGATATGAGCTGGGAGTTCAACAATAGGTTCCTGAAAGCCTGGAGGACTGCTGGAGAGTTACTGGTCTTTAGTCCACACTGGGAGGCTGATGAAACTCAGTTCCAATGTCCACGAGGGATAGTTGAGGGTAAAGCCCGTAAGAGTGAACAGTGAGGGCAGCCAGGTAAAAGTCCTTACAATGAGTAGCACAGGTATCCAAGTGTAAAGGGGGACCGTATTCTCTCAGCATGTAGTCCACAACCACCTATTCTCAAGGGATTTCCTTCCTCAGTTACTCCTTCCTGGAAACCTCCCAGACCTGCCCAATAGGTGTGTCTGTTATTCCTAATTTCATCAAATTTATAAGAAAACTTAACCATCGCACATGCCTACTATATTTCCTATGGTTTTATGCAGTCTTGCCAATGCCCAATTGTTCATCTTTATGTAATCTTTAAGTTTTGACATTTTTTTTTTAGATAGGGCCATGCTATATAGTCTAGCTGTCCTCAAACTCATTGCAATTTTCCTGCCCCAGCCTCCTGAGAACTGAAATTACATGCATGAGCTCCACCATACCCAAATTCATGACACATTCTTTAAAGTTAATAAAAGTATGTTATACATTATTTTTCCATTTATTTCTGCTCTGATATTTATCTTTTCTTTCCACTATCTTTGAGTTTAATGTGCCACTCTTTTTTTCTTAATTCTTGAGGTAGATTCCATCATTTACTTTCATCTTTTTCTACTGAAATACATACATTTAAGGACAGAAATTCACACATGCCTATATTTAACTACATTTTACATGTGATAATATCCCAAATTTTGTCTCACTTAACTGAAATATTTTTCCATTTAAATTGTGATTTTTGACTTTAACCCATGAATTGTTTGTAAGTATAGGTCTTAACTTTTATTCTCTGGGGGATTTTATGACTATTTTTTTACTTATTGATCGCTTTCCACTGAGTTAAATAAAACATTTCATAGCATTTTAATCCTCTGAGTTGGATGAAATTCACTTATTTTATGAGGTAGAAGCTTCCTTCCTGCTGGCTCAACTTCATAGTGCCAGAAGGTGCAATGCAAGATACTGGCAAAGAAAAGGCATCAACAATGTCTCCCAGCAGTGAATCCTGCATTCAACAATACTGACCCACCAGATAAGGCATGCATCCTGGTGTAACCGTGGCATGACAGTTACAGGAGTAGCCAATCATGCTCGGTTTGGACTTGATGCCCACTCCACAGGAGAAAACTCATGCCTGGTCCTGAAAACACGTCAAAAGTTCATAGCTGGGGAGACTATAAGCCCCTGGGGAAGGACCTACTATTTTACTATTGTTAAAGTGGTGTGTTGTCAAACTGCCTCCTCAACATTTATCTTTTTTAATTAGTTATGTATATAATATATATACAGCCATGGTGGTACCATCATTAGCTTTCTCCCTGTCCTCCCCCCCCCATGGGTAATGTGGGTCTTGCCTAATGGGGGTAGCCATCAGTTATGTGGGAGAGGCAATATCTCTGTGTAAAATGACTCAACTCATGGCCCTAACAATCTTTCCACCCCTTCTTCTGCAAATTTCCCTGAGCCATGTTGGGTTCATTTTAGGTCTATTTCAGTGACGAGGTTTTGTGAGTCTCTGTGTCTGTGGATATCTGATTCAGTAGGGGTTGAGTGTTCTTTGTGTCTATCGCCTTCGCCCTGTGCTGGTACCAGGTTCACCGAGAAAGCAGCACTCTTGCTCATTTCCCCTATAACTCTATGGCTTCAGCCGGTGCCCTGGTGAGATGCAATGGGCTGATTCTCCTCTCAGGTTTTGCATCCATCTAAAAGAGAGAAGCATATCCTCCAAAGGAGAGTGAGGTCAGTGCAAGATACATGGATAACCATTATTATTTGAGAGAGAACTTAATAGGTGTAGGTCCTCTTGTATCCCACAATTGGTGGGAGCTTGATATTGGAGAGCGGGATCATTTTTGGGTATGGTTCTGACTTGTTTCCCGTTTCCAGGTATGGGTTCCCTTCCATTGAGTGGATCCGTTAGCCAAATCTAGAGCAGTTGGTTACTCACCATGGCTGTGTGCCACTACTGCACTTGTGTGAGCATCACATCAGGTTGTTTGCTGCTGAGTAGCTTAGACCATGAGTTGCTTAGACAGATGTTGGTCATTTTCCCCCAGTCACTTATGTAGCACCTTCTGGTACTAGACAAGCTAACTGTCTGGGGACTGACTCTCTTCCAGATTCCGGCCAGCTCTCTCCATGTTTCGTCTGAACAGCATATGGTGTCTTCAGCAATTGGGTCTTACCAATAACCTTTGGCGGGACATCAAGCACTCTGACAGAAATCTGTCTTCTTTTGGGAAACCTTGTAAGTCTCACTGATCAATAGCTCATTGTGGATGTTAACCACATGCTGGTACTGGGAGTTACAGGTCAGTTCCAAGGGAAAAGAAGGAAGAAAAAATATAGGTAATGTGAAAGAGAAAGAGAGAGAGGAGGGAATGATAGAGACAGAAACAGGAGAAGACTGATGTTAGTCTTCATCATACCCTCTCCAGGCCCCCATGATTCACATTTTCTCTCTAAGCACCTGATGCAGGTTCAACCTTTTAGAATGTCTACAGGATATAGGATTTTGTGGTACCATTTCCATTTGGGTCCAGTTTTTGTCCTCCCCCTTGCCCTGCCCTCCCACCCCAGCATCTTTATTGTCCAGTCCTCAAGATGTTTATTAGGTGTGTCAGCATCTCAGGAAAATACAAATTAGGAGCCACAGGTGAGTGACACCATGCAATGCTTATCTTTTTGTGGTTGGGTGAGTTCGCTAAGAATGATCTGTTCCATGCTTGACCATTTTTCATTTTTCCTTACTGCTGTGTAGAAATCCATTGTGTAGATATACCACATCTTAGTTATTCATTCATATAATTATGGACATCTGGGTTGATTCCAGCTCTTAGCTATTATGAACTGAGCAGCTATAATATGGTTGAGCAAATATCTCTGAACTGAGGCTTGGAGCTTTTAGGGTAAATGCCCAGTAAGAAGATAACTGGGTCTGTTGGTACCTCTATAGTCATCCTTTTTAAGAGTTTCCATATTGCTTTCCATAGTGGTTGTACCAGCTTACATTCCTACTTCCTATTTCTCCACACCCTCGCCAGCATTTGTTGTCATTAGATTTTTTTAATGTTTGCTATCCTTACTGGGTAAGGTGGAATCTCATAGATGTTTTAATTTGCATTTCCCTGATGATTAGGGATGTTGAACATCTTCTTAAGTGTATGTTTGCCATTTTTTTATCTTCCTCTAAGAACTCCCTGTGCAGTTCTCTGCATCATTTTGTGAGTGGGTTGTTTGTTATTTTATTGTTTAGATTTTTGAGTTCTTTGTAGATTTTAGAAATTAGGTCTCTGTCCAATGTGTATCCAGCAAAAATTTTCTCCCATTCTGTGGGTAATCTGTTGGCTCTGCTTATTGTATGTTTGCTGGTAAAAAAAAAAAAAAAAAAAAAAAAAAAAAGCCTTTCAGCTTCATGAGATCCTAATGGTTGAGTGATTGTTTAATTTCCTGAGCTACTGGGGTTTCGAGATAGGGTCTTGCTCTACCCCAGATTGACCTGGAATTCACTCTGTATTCTCAGGGTGGCCTCAAACTCATGGCGATCCTCCTTCCTCTGCCTCCCAAGTGCTGGTATTAAAGGCATGCACCACCACGCCTGCTTAACATTTATCTTGATAATAATAGAACAGTGATACTCTCAAAATTGGTCAGAAGAGCTTTTCTACTTTCCCAGCAGTGGGAAGCAGTTAATACAGAGGATCATAACTGGTCAGGTCAGAAGATAAGTGACTGATGAGTGTTTGACTCTACATGGGATATACACATCATCTTTTCCAGTGCTCAGGGAACATGGCAGAAGATAGGACAAAAAAAAATATAAGAACTGGATCATTGGTAAGTTCTGTAGAACGCTGGCAACTGGACATGGCAAGACCATTGCACCCATGAACTTACAGCATATATGGTTACCTGCATAAGACCTGCACATTATGAGACCAGTCAATATTCTGTCATGGAGAGGGGAGGGACTAATGACAGTTAATGCTTACTGAAGGAGGGAAAGTCATTCTATGGTATAGCCACTAGCAAGTGATAAGGAAAAAAAGTTCAATGGGTCCAAAGGGAATAGTGAGGGGTAAGGTGGGCTCCATATGATCAAAATGCAATGTATGTGAATGAAAATGTCAAAAACAATTTTTAATCATTATTATTATTATTAACAACATATTTTGTGTGGGTACATCATGTGTTTTCCCTCATCCCTGCCCCTATTCCATTGGGGACCCTCCTCAGTGGGGTTGCAGTTATTCCCTATGGGCTTGTGGTTTATGCATTGTGGGAGCAGTAGTCAGTTATTCTGGGGAGTGGGAATGCCTCTGGGCATGATGTCCAACCTGAATCTCTTACAGTTTTTCTGCCCCCTCTTCCCCAAAATTCCCTGAGCCATAGTGGGTGTGTTTTAAATCTACTTCAGTGATGAGCTCTTAGGAGCCTCTGGATCTCTGCTTTGGTGGGTGTTGAGTATCCTCAGGGTCTGTCTCCTACACCCTGGTGCTAATTATCAGGTTCAGCATGGAAGAAGCACTCTTGCTCATCTCCCCAATTCTTCTGTGGATTCATCTGTGGTTTGGATGAAGCGCAAGGGATAGTTTATCTCCTCCAATCTCACTACCTTCTGAAAAAGAAGAACAGATTCTCCAACACAGAGTGAAGTCAGCAGAGTTTAAATGGCATAAGCATTATTAATTTAGAGAGAACTTGATGCATGTGATCCTTCTTTTAGCCAAAGACTAGTGAGAGCGTGACACTGGAGATCATAATCTTTGTCCCCATAGGATTCTGATCTGGTTCTCAATTCCAGATATGGGTTCCTTTACACTAAGCAGCTCTCTTAACCAATCAGAAAGCTATTGGTTACCCACCAAGGCTATGTGCCACTATTGCACTGGCATGCACATCCTGTCAGATTGTTTCTGAGTAGCTTAGACCTCTGGTTGCTCAGACCATTTTTGGCCATTTTCCCCCAGTAGCTCATGTAGCACTTTTCAGCACTAAACAGGCTGTTTGGGAACTGACTGTCTTCTGGATTCTAGCCACGTCTCTCCATGCTCTGTGTCAGCAGCATATGGTGTCTTCAGTAATAGGATCTTACCTTTTGACTCAAGTGGGTAATAAAGTGCTGTGAGAGAAAGCTGTCTTGTTTTGGGCACCTCGTAGTTTTCTCCAATCAACAGCTCAATGTGGGTAGCAACTGATTTCTGGTACTGGGAGTTATAGACCAGAAACCACAAAATAATAATAATAATAATAATAATAATAATAATAATAATAATAATTAAGGTTAGGCTTCATCCCACCCTCTCCAGGACCCTTCTTTTCTGGTGTGTGATGGTTAAGTTTGTGTCAACTTGATTTGATCAGGAATCCACAGACATTCCTCATAAGTGTGTCTCTGAGGCTGCCTCTAGGAAGGATTAACTAAAGGAAGAATCCTTCCCCCAGGGGTAAGCCCTTCCCCCAGAGTGAGAGGCCCAGAGTGGGCGGCCCCTCTTGGAGGAGGGGGCTGGTTGATAAAAAGAAGCTCTGGGAAGAAAGGCTCTCTCTCTTTCCCACCTGGCTGCCAGTGCTGCTCGCTCCTTGCCACTGGGTGCTTGCTGCTTGGTGCTCTCTGCTTGGTACTTGCTTCTTGGTGTTGCTGCTTTCCAGTGTGGACCGAAGACCAGGGTGGACTGAAAAGCAGCATCTCTCCAGGAAGCCTCCAGGCCTTCAGTGCTGGATTGGGACTGCCGAGGCCTCCAGCCTCGTGGACTGAGCAGCTACCGGGTTGCTTGACTCTCGGACCTGCAACCTGCTATTGCTGGACTGTGTTAGCTAATCCAATAAATTCCCTTTTAATACAATTCATTCTATCCATTCTGTTCCTCTAGAGAACCCTGACTAATACAAGGTGCTTCCCCCTTGCTCCTTTTGAGAGTTATAACTTTTAGTCTATGTCCAAGAATAAAGGTTTCTATGGTACCAGTTCATTTTGGATTTAGTTTTGTGTTTATTTCCCCCCACCGTCCTTCCCCTCCCTCCAAGCCCTTCCATTCCTATTGTCTGGGCCTTGAGTTGCCTATCAGGTATGTCATCAATTCAAGCAGGTCCAGATTAGGAACCACAGATAAGTGAGACCATGCTGTGTTTGTCTTTCTGTGATTGTGTGAGTTCCCTGAGTATGATCTGTTCCAAATCTGTCCATTTTTCTACAAATTTCATTGTATCATTTTTTTCTTATTGCTGAGTAGAATTCCATTGTATAAATACACTACAACTTTATTATCCATTTACCCAATGATGGGCACCTGGGTTGACTTCAATTATATATATATATATATATATATATATATATATATATATATATATATATGGCTATAAACATAGCAAATGTCTCTGAGTGATGCATGGAGTATTTAGGATAAATGCCCAGTAAAAGAATAACTGGGTCTGTTGGTAGCTCTATGGTCATGCTTTTCAGGAATTTCCCCCACTCCTCAGACCAATTACCAGGCAAATTCATGAGTTGCTGCAAGGACACATACGCATGCATACACCACACATACCACATTATATACACACAAGCAAAATTAACTAATTAAAAGGAGAAATTAAAAAATAAAAATCATGTAGAACCACATAAGACCTGAATAGCCAGAGGAATCTTAAGCAAACAAGGACAAAACTGGAAGCATAAAACAATAGAAATAAAAACAGCATGGAGAGTGACAAGATTGCTCCATGGTTAAAGGTGCTTGCTTACAAACCAGCATAGCACTGGAACATAGAGCAATGGAACAGAAGAGACATCCATAAAATAAAAGCACCCGTATGATCATATATAAGTGGGGGGCAAGAATGGTCTCCTCAATAAACAGTGCTTAGAAAACTATATTCACATGGAAAAAAAGCATATTTTACACCATAAACCAAAGCAACCCAATAGGAATTTCATATTTAAATATGATACCTGAAACTGTAAAATTTCTAGGAGAAAACATAAGGAGAAGCCTTATGTTATTGGTATTGGCAATGATATGAATATGACATCAAAAGCACAAACAAAAGTGAAATAGAGAAGTAGAACTACATCAAACTAAACTTCAGCACAACAAAGTGAAAGTCAACATTTAAAAATAAGAGAAAATGTTTAAAATATTTGCATATATATATATATATATATATATATATATATATATATATTTAGTTTTATGAAAGCCCCCTATACTCAATGGATAAATATGACTATAACGATCTAATAACAATTTTATTTCGTAGAAAGACTTTGTCAAATGACTTGCATGGACATTTCTCCAAAGAAAACATACAAATATCCAACAGGAGTATGAAAATATGTTCAATGTCTTACATCATCAAGGAAAATGAAATCAAAATCACCATGAGATACACCTCATTCTGGCTAACTTATCATTTATAGAAATAATAGGTATAATAACTATTGGTGGTAATATGGAAAAATTGGAACCCTGTGCATTATATGGTTCTATAAATTATTGTAGATATTCTGGAAAACAGACTGCTAAAAAATAGCTGCTGTATATCTCAGTAAACACATTTCTGGATATGTACCCAAGAGAACAGAAGTCAGGATCTCAAAGAGCTGTCTGTCCTCCATGTTCACTGCAGCATTATTCACAATACCCAAGAGCTATCTTGTGCTCCATGTTCACTGCAGCATGTTCACTGAGGAAAATGGGGAGCTGTATTCAATGGGTTTCAGTAGTAAGAAGAAAAAATTCTAAATATCTGCTGTACAACAAAGAGCTTGTTGTTAAGAGTTCTGTGTTGTGCTCTTCAAATTTGTAAAGAGGGTAGAACTCAAGTTGGGTGTTTTTACTAAGTGTGGGGAACAAAAACAGCGTTGCCTTATTGTTAATGCAGTTTAAATTTAAATTCAATTATATATTTTTGTCCTTTACTTTTCCTTTAACTTGGAAAGCTTCTTCTAATAGATACAAACTTTTAAATTGACAAGTATTTTCATTTTAGCACTTTCCCCATGAACTCCTGATTCTAAGCATTTCTGTTGAAAATAAAACATCAGGGTGGATGTTCTTTGATGGTTAAATACTTACTCATGATTTTTTTTCCATTGTCTCCAGTTTGGTTCCTGTTTTTTTGGTTTTTGTTTGTTGGTTGGCAGTGGTGGAGATTGAATCTAAGGATCCATACATTTCTCAACAAGCAATGTGCCACTGAGCAACATTACTCAGCCTCTTCCCCCACCATTTTTTTTAAAATTTTAAGACAATCTGACTAAATTGCCCCACACTGACTTTGAACTTTCAATTCTCCAAGCTAGGTTTTTCTTTCACTTATTTCTGATTTTCAAGTTTTTCTCTGGTGGGTTGAAGTGTAACTTTCCTTTCTATTTATCCTGCTTAGATTTCATACTTCTGGAACCTATGTTTTTTGTTTTTTTTTTTTTTAACTCGAGGTAGGCTCTTACTCTGGTCCAGGCTGACCTGGAATTCACTCTGTACTCTCAGGGTGGCCTCAAACTCACAGCAGTCCTCCTACCTCTGCCTCCTGAGTGCTGGAATTAAAGGCGTGCACCACCACACCCAGCAAACCTATGTTTTAATATCTCTCATTTGTTTTGGAAAGTTCCCATCCAGTATCTCTTTATATACCATTTCCACTGAGGTCTTCCTTTTCTTTCAGATTCCAAATTCAAGTGTGTTACATCTTTTCAGAATATTTTATATGACTCTCAACTTCTCACTTGTTTGCATCTTTTTATCACATGCTTTGTCTGAATGGATCAGTACATTGAAGGCATTTATAGTTTGACTTAGGTTGCTATTAAATGCACCCATTGCATCCTTAAATTTATTTTTATTCCTAAAATCACCATTGAATCCCTTTGGCAATTCTTTACTTCTGTAGTTGGCTAGTTGCAAGTTTGTATATAATCATTCCATCATTGTCTGATGCCTGGACATCTTTTTCTATTGTCTTTTACTTTCCTTGCTCTGTAGACAAGCCTTGTCTACTTCTATGATTTGTGCTTACATTCTGAATATTACTTTAACAATTGAGAGATCAGTTGAACTTTCAGCTATGTTCACTTCTTAGGGAGGATTTAACTTTCTTCCAGAAATCAATCAAATGGGGGCACAAACAATCCCAAATTACCATAATCCAATTAGGGCTTAAGATACCCAGAGCTAAACTTCAGCCTCTGTATTATTGGGTCTAGTTTTGATTCATGCTTATTCATTATTCTATCCCACTGAATGTGCTTTCAAATCAAAAATTGCCATTTACAGTAGCTCCACAAATCTGATGCTGATATTTCATTATCAGCAAATTAAATAAACAAATTCCTCAAGGAAAAAAATCAATAACAAACGCTGAGCTCAGTCTCAGACATATCCTTCCCTGATTACAGCCCTGAGGTATCTCAAGACCTTTCTTCTAGATTTACAGTTCCTTTAATGATTAAAACTATTTGTTCAGGCTTCTTCCTGTCTTGAGATGAAAAGCTGACCTAACACAGTGTCTATGACATTAACAGGATTCTTGCTATTGATTTTTTTATTTTTATTTTTTTATTTTACAGAAAGAACAAAAGAGGGACAGAGAGAGAGAATTGGCATGTAGAGCCTCAGCCACTGAAATCAAACTCCAGATGCTTGTGCCACCTAGTGGGCATGTGCAACCTTGCACTTGCCTCACCTTTGTGTGGCTGTGGGATCTGAAGAGTGAAACATGGATCCCTTCTCAGGCAAGTGCCTTAACTGCTAAACCATCTCTCCAGCCTCTCATTGAATTTTTTAAAACTTTTTATTTTATTTATTTATTTATTTATTTATTTATTTATTTATTTATTTAAGAGAGAGAAAGAGGCAAAGGGGGGGGGAGAGAATAGGCACTCCAGGGCATCTAGCCACTGCAAACGAACTCCAGACACATGTGCCACTTTGTGCATCTGACTTACATGGATCCTGGGGGGAATCAAACTGGGGTCCTTTGGCTTTGCAGGCAAACAACCTAACAACTTACCCAACTCTGCAGTCCCCACTGAATTTTTTTAAGCTCAAATCTAACACATCCTTTTAGACACAATTGGTCTTTTGGAAGATTTTGTATTTATAATTTCCATCCCTTAACTTCATACAACTCAATCCACTCTAATGTAACTTTCATCTCAATCTACAAAAAGAAATAATAAAGTAAGGGTAGTCATCAATAACTTCTGTGTGATCAAGCCAGCATGATGTCTCATAGTATTATGTCGTTGATATCTGCCTGCTTTCCCTTCCTGAAACATTCTCTTTTCCTTTGTGTCCATGTTATAATTTTCTCCTTTTGCTAGCTTATCCTATTCTGTCAAGAAAATTAATGTTTTATTACTCAAGGATTGAAATACAGCCTTATCTTTTTCACATTCTATGTTCTCTTAGATTATCCCATTCACCCAAACAGAAATAACTTATCATTTGCAAATAACTCATATATTTTATGTTCAACTCAGACCTATCCTATAAATCTACATACAGATCTATAAATCCAAACACTGCTTGAAATTTCCTCCTGAGTATAATAAATTGAACTTGAAAATGAGAGTCTAAAGTCAAACTGATAATTACCTTCAATTAAAAAGAGAGGGATAAAACACTTTTAATCAAATATATAAATAATAATAAATGTTGGGTACAATGCAGAGAAAAGGAGAACTCTTAAAGTTTGTAGGTACCTAAATTAGTATAATTTGGATGGAGCTTCCTCAAAAGTCTAAATAGAACTGCCATATAATCTAGGTATGTCACTTATAGAAATATATCCAAACAAAATGAAATTAATACATCAAAGTGATACCTGTAGCCCCATGCTCCCTGCAACACTACTCACAATAGTCAAGATATGGTATCAACTTGGTGTCCATCAGTATATATATATATACATATATATATATATATGTGTGTGTGTGTGTGTGTGTGTGTGTGTGTGTGTGTGTGTATACACAATGGAACACAATGGAATTCAATTCAGCCATAAAAATGAGTGAAATCTTGCCATTTATTACAGTTCTAACAAACTTGAAGGGCATTATATTAAGCAAAATAAGCCAGACATAGGAAGACAAATATGACAAATTCTGGCTCATATGCAGAAGCCTAGGAAGTTGATATTATAGAAAAAGAGTGGAACAGTGATTACTAGAGGCTAGAAAGTATACAATTGGAGGAGGAACTGAGGGAGTCAGACAGTGTGTATCAACAATGAGTTCAATATGAAAAATGAGTGCTAGTGTTCTGAAGCATCAAGTGTGAATATAGTTCATAGTAACTATATAAAGAACTAAAAAGGAAGAGTTTTAGGCCTTAAACCTACAGAAACAAATATTTAAGAATATAGAGGTCTGGAGAAATGACTTAGTGGTTAAGGTGCTTGCCTGCAAAGCCAAAGGACCCAGGTTCAATTCTCCAGAATTCACATAAGCCATATGCACAAAGTAGCTCATGTGTCTGGAGTTTGTTTTCAGTGGCTGGAGACCTTTGTGTACCCATTCCCCCCTCTTCTCTCTCTCTCTCTCTCATAAATAAAAATAAAATATTTTTTAAAAGAATATAGAAATATTAATTATCTGGATGTGATCATGAAATACATATTTAGATGTTCTGAAGACTCACACCACATCCCTTAAATATTTCCAGTTATGTGTCAATTAAAAATAAATTTAGGGGCTGGAGAGATGACTTAGCAGTTAAGGCACCTGCCTGTGAAGCCTAAGAACACCTATTCAATTCTCCAGGTCCCATGTTTAGCCAGACGCAAAAGTGATGCAAGCATGCAATGTTGCACACGCATAAAAGGGGGTGCACACATCTAGAGTTCGTTCACAGTGACTGAGAGGCCACTGGTGCACCCATTCTAAATTTGTTTCTTCCTCTCTGTCTCTGTGTGTGTGTGTGTGTGTGTGTGTGTGTGTATCTCAAACTAAAAATAAATAAATAAAAATAAAATTTAGGGCTGGAGGGATGGCTTAGTAGCCTGCAAAGCCAAAGGACCCAGGTTCAATTCCCCAGGACCCACACTGGCCAGATGCACCGGGGTACACATGCATCTGGAATTTGTTTGCAGTGGCTGGAAGCCCTGGAGTGCCCATTCATTCTCTCTCTCTCTCTCTCTCTCTCTCTCTTCTTTTCTATCAAATAAATAAAAATAAAATATTTCAAAACATAAATAAAATAAAATTTAAAGTGAAGAACATAAAACAAAAGTGATGTTGGTAAGATGGCAATGAAACAGCTCCCATCTGTTATGGTTTGAATATGAAATATCCACTACAAGTTCACGAGTTGCATACTGGTCCCCATTTGGTAAAACTATTCTGAGAGGTATGGACACATTAGGACATGGGGCCTAAATGGAGGAGGTAGATGACTGGGGTCCTACCTTTGAAGTTTATACATGATCATGGGAGTGGGTATGTATTTCTCTTCCTTTCCTTCTCTCCTTCCTGTCTCCAGTGGGGTGAGCAGCTTCCCCCTACACATGCTCCTGAAATAATGAAATTCAACCTTACATCAGGACCAAAGCAATTGAACCAACCACAGACTGAAATCTGAAACTATAAGCCAAAACAAAACTTTCCTCCTTTTAACTTGTTCTTGCAGATATTCCCATCCAGTGATGAAAAGTCTTATTACATCATCTTTCCTCTCTGCCTTAGAAAACAGTTAGACATCTATACTCACAAGAAAACTGCTTTGAGAAGCTTCAAGAAGCTGCAGCACAAAGGTATCCACCATACAGCTTCTAAGAGGAGGCTCCAGAATGCACTTCTCCACACACACAAAGTTTGTCTAAGAACTATTCATGTGTTACCACTCTTGTAAAAACACTAAAACTTAGGAATGAGAATGACATACCCACAAGTACCTCAGAAACAAAGGAAAAATGGCATTAGAAAGCTAAGAAGAATGTCCTTACTTTGGCTTTGTCCCTTCCCAACCTCCCCCAAGTCAGCATTTTGCCACAAAGAGAGGCTTCCCTGGGACCATGGCTTCCACATTGAGAAACAAAACCAGAGGTTGAAATTGAGCTTCCCTGTCAATCTCAGATGTTTCCTGACAAGACAACTCCAGTCTCACCTCATTGGGAATGCTAGATAAAATGGCATTGTTAGACCATATACAATTAGGTAGGTAGAAGGATGGAGAGATGGCTCAATGGTCAAGACAGACCACTTTTTGTGCTAGCATGAAGCTTACCATAAAATACTCAATAGAAACAACTTACATGGCTGGAGAGATTGCTCAGTGGTTAAGGCATTTGCTTGCAAAGCCTAACAAGTCAGGTTTGACTCCCCAGTGCCCACATAAAGCCAGATGTGCAAAGAAACACATGAATCTGGAGTTCATTTACAGTGGTTAGAGGCCCTGGCACATCCATTCTCCTCTGTCTGTCTCTCTTCTCTCTCTCTCTCTCTCTCTCTCTCTCTCTCTCTCTGCTTGCAAATAAATAAATAAATAAAATATTTGTTTTAAAAGCTTACAGAAGAAAGGGTTTGTCTTAGCTCACAGTTTGAAGGTACAATCCATCACAGCAGGGGAGTTATGGCAGTAGGATCATGAGTTGGCTGGTTACATTGCAACTACAGACAGGAAACAAAGATAGATGAAAGCTTATGCTCAGCTCTATTTCTCCCTTTTTATTCAGTCCAGGACCCCAGTGCATGGAATGGTGCTGCCCACAGATAGAATGAACCCTCCAACCTCAATTAATCCAATGTAGAAACGCCCTTACAGACATGTCCAGAGGCTTGTTTCCATGTTGATTCTAAATTCCATCAAGTTGACAATCAGCACTAATCACACCAAGGCAGTGCCAGCAGTCATCTTTCTTTGCTTCCTGGTTCCTTGAGATCTGAGAAAGCAGCTTCTTCAATTACAATCCATTCCTACCACCATGCCTCCTCCTTCATGATGGACTATACCTCCAAACCATGAGCCCAAATTCTTTCCTCCCCTAAGTTGCTTTGGTCAGGTATTGGATCACAGCGATGAGAACAGTAACTCACTTGCTATAGTAATGACTACAGGTCTGAGATGTGGGCAAGCCAAACATAGCCACATACCTCAGTGCTAGAGTGTTGCTATTCTCAGAGAAGCTACAGCTTAGAGTTCATGGTACATATAGAGTTCAGAAAGTTGGTGGCTCAACAGAAGAGAACAGACTGCTTAGCCTTGTCTGCCTCTCAGGGATTCTTCCACGGAAATAGCTATTTCAATGACAAGAGATGCAAATGTCTTCTGCAGAGCAGGCACTGTTTTCTTCAATGACCCATTCATTACTCAACAGTACATTGTTTAATCAATGAAACAGAAACAAAAAGCAAGAAAATAATCAATGAAACAATGAGTTGACTCTTTGCAAATATCAGCAGACTCTTAGTCAAATTAACCAAATGAAAGAAAACACCTGGATTCAAAGATTAGAGATGAAAAGAAAGACTTGACAGCAGATAACCACTGAAATCAAGAAAAGCATAAGGACAATACTTTAAAAGCCTATATTCCAGGGTTGGAGAGATGGCTTAGTGGTTAAGGTGCTTGTCTGCAAAGCCTAAGGACCTGAGTTTGATTCCCCAGTACCTATGTAAAGCCAGAATCACAGGGCCACATGTTCCGGAGTTTGCAGCAGCTGGAGACCCTGCCATGCCCATTCTCTCTGCCTGTCTCTCCTCTCTCTCTCTCTCTCTCTCTGTCCTTATAAATAAATAAATAAATAAAGATATTTTAAAACCTATATTCCTCCAAATTGAAAAATCTAAAAGAAATAGATGCATTTGTAGATGTATATGACCTACTAAGTTTAACCAAGATGAGATTAATTTAATTTAAACAGATGTATAATAAGAACAAGATTGCAGCAGGAATAAAAATCTCCTAACCAAAAAGTTGCCCAGGTTCAGAAAGATTCACTACAGAATTCTATCAGACCTTTAAAGAAGAACTGAAACCAATACTTCTCAAATTACTCCATAAAATACAAAGGAAAGGAATGCACTATAACTCTTTTTATGAAGCCAGCATTAACTAATAAAAAAATCCAGATAGAGATACAACAGAAAAAGAAAATGATATACCAGATATACCAATATTTCTGATGAACATAGACACAAAAATTCTCAATAAAGTACTTGCAAACCAAATTCCAGAACATATCAAAAAGATCAGCTACCTCTATCAATTAGGTTTTATTTCAGAAATGCAGGGATGATTTAACAGATATTAATTAATAAATGTAATACATCACATAAATAACTCAAGGATGGAAATCACATTATCAAAAAATCATGACAAAATCCAACATCCCTTTATGATAAAAACACTGGTGACACTAGAGATGAGGGGAAACATGACTCAATGTAATAAAGGATATGTATGTAATCTCCATCCTATGTCCAACATCACACTAAATGGAAAAAATTAAAGCATTTCACTAAGATCAAGAGCAAGACTCTAATATACTGCTTGAAGTCTTAGCTAAAGCAAGAAGACAAGAAAAGAAATAAAATTAGGAAGCAGGAAATGAAACAATTCCTATTTGTACATGATATAATTCTATATATAATAAAGCCTAAAGATTTTACCAGAAAATTCCTAAAAAGTAAAAAATAAAAATAAATTTAAAAGGAATAAAAAGAAAATTTCTAAAGCTGACAAACGCTTTCAGCAAATGGCAAGATCCAAAATTAATGCAAGAAAGTCAGGAGCTTTATTATATACCACTGACAAATATACTGAGAAAGAAATCAGAAAAACAATTCCCTTCATAATAACAACAATAAAATAAAATAAAATAAAACAAAACAAAACATCTTGGAATATCCCTACCCAAGTAAGTGAAAAAAACTCTACAATGAAAACTTCAAAATGGCAAAGAAAGAAATTGAGGAAAACACCAAAAGATGGAAATTTTTCCAATGTTCATACATTGAAAGAATTAATATGGTGAAAATGGCCATCCAACCAAAAGCAATATACACGTTCAATGCAATCCCAATAAAAAATTCCAGCATCATTCTTCACAGAAATGGAAAACTAATCTTAAAAATCCATCCAGAGATCCAGAGGCTCTTAAAAGCCCATCACTGAAGTAGACTTAAAACACATCCAGCATGGCTCAGGGAATTTTGTGGAAGAGGGGCGAAAAGATTGTTAGAGCCACAAGTTGGAATGTTATGCACAGAAACATCACCTCTCCTCCATAACTGACTGCTGCCCCCACAATTCATGACTCACAATCCCCATGGGGTTGACCTACATCCCCAACAAGGAGGGCCCCTTTGGAAAAGGGGCAGGGATGAGGGAAAGGATGGTACCAACATGTGCTGTTAGCATATGAAGTATGTCCATAGCTAATAAAAATAAAATAAAATAAACAAAAGGCCCCAGATAGCCAAAACTATCCTCAGCAAAAAATAATACTTCTAGAGGGGTGTTATCACCATTCCTGATTTCACATTATCTACAGAGGAACTGTTGCAATAAAAGAAGCATGGTGTTTACATAAGAATAGACATGTAGTTGTGGTTAACACCTGCCATCCTCTCCTTTCCTCCTTTCCCCCTTCAGGACATCACAGCAGCTGGCATTACCTGCACAATATTGGGCCCATCAACATGTCATCATGAATGATGGTAAAGACAAAAAAGGGCATCAAAATAATAGAAGAGGGGGCTGGAGAGATGTCTTAGTGATTAAGGCACTTGCCTGAGAAGCCTAAGGGGGCACATGCATCTAGAGTTAGTTTGCAGTGGCTGAAAGCCCTGGCATGCCCATTCTAGCTCTATCTATTTATCTATCTTTCTCTCTCTCTTTCTCTCTCTCTCTCTCTCTCTCTCTCAAATAAACAAATAAATAAAATATTTTTAAAATAACAGAAGAGGGACTAGTTAGAAACAAGAAGGGGCTCAGTGGCAGGGAGTGGAGGAGAAGGACAAAAGAAAGTAATGAGAAGGGCTTATGTTCAAAATATGTTATGTACATGTGTGGAAAATTGTTAATTAAAAGGTTTAGAATGGAAGATTCAGGTACTAGTCCATGTAACTACAACCACCTGATTTTTGATAAAGATGCCAAAAGCACACATTGGTGGAAAGATAGTATCATCAACAAATGGTGCTGGGAAAACTGGATGTAGGAGAATGAAATTAGATCAACTCCAAATGAATCAAGGACCTAAATGGCTAGAAGAAAAAGTAAAAAGTACACTTCAAGATACAGGCAGGGGAAAAGACTTTCTGACAGTCAACAAACAGGACCTCACAAAACTAAAACACTATTTTTACAGCAAAGGAAGCTGATATCCATGTCAAGATGTCTCATACAGAATATGAAAAAAATCTGTACTAGCTGTACATCTGACAGAGAATTAATATATAGCAAATACCAAGAACTCAAAAATCTAAAGAGCAAGTAAATGAACAACCCAATCAAAATGTGGGCTAGTGGGCTGGAGAGATGGCTTATCAGTTAAGGACTTTCTTACAATGCCCAAGAACTCATGTTCAAATCTCCAGGTCCCACATAGCCAGACCACAGTGATGCAAGCACATAATGTCACACATGCACCACAAGGGTGGGGAATGCATCTGTAGTTCCTTCACAGCAGACTAAAGGTACTGGCATGCCCATTCTCTCTCTCTCTCAAAAATAAAAAATAAAAATAAAAGCAAAATTTTAAAATGGGCTATGGAACTAAAAAGAGAGTTCTCCAAAGAAGAAATACAAATAGGTCAACAAATATTTTTTAAATGTCCAACATCTTTAGCCATCAGAGAAATGCAAACTAAAACTACTTTGAGGTTCCATCTTACTCCAGTCAGAACTGCAACCATTGAGAAAACAAACAACAGGAATGGAGAGATGGCTTAGCAGTTAAAGCACTTGCCTGCAAAGCCAAAGGACCTCAATTTAATTCCCCAGGACCCTTGTAAGCCAGATGCACAAGATGGCACATACATCTAGAGGTTTTTTTTTTGCAGTGGCTGGAGGCCCTGGCATGCCCTCTCTCTCTCTCTTTTTCTCTCTCTCAAATAAATAAATAAATATAATACATTTTTTTAAAAAAAGAAAGAAAACAAACAACAAATACTGCCAAGGATGTGAAGATAAGAGAATCTTATTCACTGCTGGCAGGAGTTTAAATTGGCACAGCTACTATGGAAATCATTATGAAGGTTCCTTGGAAAGCTAAAAATAGAAATACCATATGACCCAAATATACCATGTCTGGGTATACACTCAAGGAGCTCTATAGCCTATTACAGGGATACTTGCACATGCATCCTCATGCTGATCTATTCACAATATTTAGGAAATGGAACCAGCCTAAATGTCAATCAACTGATGAATGGATAATGTAAATATGGTACTATGCACAATGGAATTTTATTCAGCTGTAAAGAAATAAATTATGAAATCTTCAGGAAAATTAATGGAACTAGAAAAAATATATTGAGTGAGGCAACTGAGGATTGAAAACACAGATGCCTCATATTCTCTCATGCGTGTATCCTAGCTTCGAACCTCCAGACCCATGAGTCCACTTGGTGTGTCTATAGAGACTAGAAAGTTAGAAAAGGGTCAAATGGAGGAAAAGGCCATATGGACAGAAGATAATGGAAAATATGTAATGTGATGCCAGTGGGGAAGATCCTAGGATTGGAAAGGGCTAACCAAGGAGAAGTGTGGGGAGATGAGGGAGAAGAGGGAAGTACAGAGAGGGTTAACTAAACCTTAAGAGATAGGAAGAAAACATTAAAAACCTATTATTTAACCTTATTAAAAATATATTAAAAGGGCTAGAGAGATGGATTAGTAGTTAGGGTGTTTGCCTGCAAAGCCTAAGCACCCAGATTCAATTCTCCAGTACCAATGTAGAGCAAGAAGCACAAGGTGACACATATGTCTGGAGTTTGTTTGCAGTGGCTAGAGGCCCTGGCATGACTAATCTCTTTCTCTCTATCTCTCTCTCTCTGTCTTCTTTCTATCTGCCTCTCTCCTATCCTCTCTCTCTCAAATAAATAAATAAATAAATAAATATTTTAAAAATATTTTTATATATTTATATAATATAAATACAATATATAAAATGTATAGTATCAGTATGTGTATATATATATATATATATATATATATACACATACATATTACGAACAAATGGAGAGGTCCTATACAGATGAATAATGCTGTTCCTATTACTCATGGGCTATTAAACAACAATATCAGTGCCTAGCATGGGATACTTCTCAATAAGTTGTTAGTCATGGAAGGCTTTGAGGTCCTCAAAATAATATAGGCTAGTGCCATGGCTCTTGGCTTCCCACCAAGACTGAATGGTAAGACCCTATTGCTGAAGATGTCATACCTGCTATATTCAGATCATAGAGAAATCAAGTTGGAACTGAAGCAGAAGTAACTACAGCTGCTTGATCTCTGACAAAGGTGCCAATAATGTAGTCTGGAGAAAAGACAGCATCTTCAACAAATGGTGCTGGACAAATTGGATGACCATATGCAGAAAAATGAAATTAGACCCAATCATTTCACCATACACAAAAATCAAGTCCAAATGGATTAAAGTTCTCAGTATAAGACCTGAAACTCTTCAATTACTGGAAGTAAAAGTAGGAGGCACTCTCCATGACATAGGACTGGGGAAAGACTTCCTGAACAAAACCACAGTAGCCCAGGAAATTAAACAAGCACTCAACCAATGGGATCTCATGAAGCTAAAAAGCTTTTGCACAGACAAACATACTATAAGTAGAGCCAATAGATTATCCACTGAATGGGAGAAAATCTTTACCAGCTATACCACTGACAGAAGGTCAATATCTAGAATCTACAAAGAACTCAAAAAACTAAACAATACAAAATCAAACAACCCACTCCAAAAGTGGGGCAGAGAACTGAATAGGAGTTCTCAGAGGAAGAATCACAAATGGCTAACACACACTTAAGAAAATGTTCAACATTCCTAACCATTAGGAAAATGCAAATTAAAACAACTTTGAGATTCCCCTTACCCCAGTAAAGATAGCAAACATTAAAAAATCAAATGAAAACAAATGTTTGTGAGGAGGTAGAGAATCAGGAACACTCATTCGCTGTTGGTGGGAACATAAGCTGGCACAACCACTATGCAAAGCAATAAGAAGACTCCTGGAAAGGATGAATATAGAGTTACCAACAGACCCTGTTATTCCCTTGCTGGGCATTTACCCTAAAAGATTCACACCTCAGTTCAGAGATATTTGCTCAACCATGTTTATAGCTGCTTAATTCATAATAGCTAAAAACTGGAATCAACCCAGGTACCCAACATTGGATGAATGGATAACCAAGCTGTGGTATATCTACACAATGGAATCTACTCAGCAGTAAGAAAAAATGACAATGAAATTTTAGAAAAATGGTTGAACTTGGAGCAGATCATTCTAAGTGAACTCACACAATCACGAAAGACAATCGTCACATGGTCTCATTCATCTGTGATTCCTAACCTGGATCAGCCCAAGTTGCTGACATACCTGAATGGCATCTCAAGGCTTGGACAATAGGAAGGGTAGGGCTTGGGGGAAGGGGAAGGTTGAGGGGGGAAACACAAAACTGAACCCAAATTGAACTGATACCATAGAATCCTATATCCTGGAAGTTAGACTAAAAGGTGGAACCCTCAAGGGGATCTTAGTGGTAGCACCTGAATCAAAGGGCCCTGGAGAGGGTTAGACAAAGCCTAACCTTAAATTTCTCCTGTTTCTCTTCTTTGTTTTTTTTCTTTTTGCTTTTCCCTTGGCACTGGCCTGTAATTCCCTGTACCAGGATGTGGTTTACATCCACAATGAGCTATTCATCAGAAAGACCTAGTAGATCTCCCAAAACAAACTATTATTTAGTTTTATTTGACAGAGGGAGAGAGAAAGATGGGCACACAGAGAGAGAGAATGGGTGCATCAGGGCCTTCAGCTGCTGCAAACAAAGTCCAGACACATGCACCACCATGTGCATCTGGTTTACATGGATCCTGAGGAATCGAACCTGGGTTCTTTGTCTTTATAGGTAAGCGCCTTAACCACTAAGCCATCTCTCCAGCCCTACTCTAGTATTTTAACCTTGGACCATTCAGACTTCAAATTCAAAGCCCTGTGTTCTTTATCAGCTGAACTATTCTTTATAAGCCTACTCATTGGCACACCTCTGACAATGACCAGAATATGACTTCTTTGTTGCATGACTTTGAGCTCCCTGAGAAAAGCAACCATGACTTACCTTTCTTTGTACCAAAATCATAACTGAGGTTCCATGGAGACTCTCAAACATCATCATACCAGCCAATCACCAGTTCACGCAGATGTTCCACCACCTGCTGTAAATCAAGCCACAAATTAGCATCACTTAAACCCACTTTTCCTTTGGTTAATTTCTCTCCCCAGGGGATCGAGTTACTGTAGAATTCACAATATAACTAGAGGAGGAGACTATTTCTTCATAACACATGAGAAAGTTCTAGCCAAAGCTCTTGATTTATGGGGCACTGGGAGAATCTGATCACCACATATTTATAGCAGTAGCTAGAGATAAGTACATTCAGGGAAGTGCTACTGAAATGTGTTTCCTTCATTTCTTTGACAGCAAAAGGAAGCAATGAAGGCTTTAAATCTCTGGAAATATTTAGAATATGAAAGACAAATGGAAGTCATATCTTCTTCAACCTGCAGAATCGCCAATATTTTACAAGGTTCACCAAGAGTTTGTGGGAAACTTTGATTGTTCTTCCTTTGCTTCTAGAAGAATCTATGAAGCCCCTGTTTGTTTAGCGATATCTGGCACAAACTCATCACTGAAGAGGTAAAGCTGTTATCAAATGGATGGTCACTGCTTTAAAAGGGGTTCATTCTTCATGCCTCTCTCAGCACTCAAGTTCCTAAAAGAAAACTTTAAAGAACCTTAGACCCCTGCTAATTCTCTTCCCCTTATCTCACCTCACCTCCTTGCCAATCCTTGGAATGATGAAGATAAAAATGAAATACAATTTCATTCTGAGGTCTACTCTTTTCAGTATTTTCATGACAAAAAATTCAAATAATATACAAGTATAGAAGAAAAAGTCAGTCCTCATCACTCAGCTCCTTATTGCTAAAATAACTACTATTAATATATATGCTGTGTTTCCCAAAATTTTTCTACATATTTGTGTGTATATACATGTTCAATACTGGATATACATATATATACACACACACATATGGGCACAATTTTCAGAGGCTATTATCCTATTCATCTGTCTCATTTACCACTAATGCAGACCTTAAACTACAAAGGCTTCTTTTGAAAAGCCCTGAAAAAATATTTCTAAAGGACTACAAGAAAGATAATGCATACATGAACGTTTATAAAAATTTCTAATGAATAAATAGGTGGAGAGCTGTAGAGATGGCTCAGTTGTTAAGGTGCTTGCCTGCAAAGCCCAAGGACCCCAGTACAGCCAGATGAACAAGGTGGCACATACATCTGCATTGGCTAGAGGCCCTGGCATGCCCATTCTCATATTCTCTCTCTCTCCCTCTCTCTCTTTCTCTCTGCCTCTTTCTCATTGTCTCTCAAATAAATAAATAAATAAATAAATAAATAAATAAATAAATAAAATATTTTTAATGAAATGAGTGGAATAAAAATGGAGCATATTCTTCCACCCTCTTCTCTATGCCCCATATCACTCCCATAAGTAGCTAACATTAATACTTGAAGCATATTCTTCCACTCCTTTCTATATATTCATAGACAATTTAAACAGGAATTAGATCAGATTGTAAATGGATTTTTTTTTCAGTTAACATACCTTAGCAATTTTTCTCATTCTGTACATACAGAACCACTTATATATTTTTATTTCTACATTAAACTCCAAAAATTACAGGTCCCACAATTCAATATTTCAACTGATTCTAATATTCAAAACATAAGGCACCCTCTACAAACTATTTTAAATATTTTATTTTTATTTATTCATTTATTTGACAGAGAAAGAGGGAGGGAGAGAGAGAGAGAAAATGGGTGTGCACCAGGGCCTCCAGCCACTGGAAACAAACTCCATATGCATTCATCCCCTTGTGCATCTGGCTAACATGGATCCTGGGGAACTGAACCTGGTCCTTTGGCTTTGCAGGCAAACACCTTAACTTCTAAGCCATCCCTCCAGCCCTACAAACTACTTTAAATGAATACTCTTCTATGTTCATTTTTATACATATAGTGGATTTTAAATCTTAAAGTTGAACTCCAAAAAGTGTATGTACCAATTTTCAGCTCTATAAACTGTATATGGTGTTCCCCATGCCTCCAAACTGTTCCATCTGATACACATGCGACAAGTGCCTCATTACTACTTCTGACTTACAGAAGTGTTGGTTTGTGAGAGCTCCTTGTGTCACCTTGCTGTACTGCATAGAGAACCCTCTTGGGATTTCAAAGTTGTCTTTGAACAGCATGATGATCTGTGTCTAGAGCATTTCATCTAAAACTGTCTCCTGCTGTTTTTAATGTGTTTTTCTACTTACTTTATTAGTTCTTATCAAAATATAAGAGTGCTAACAGTTCATACACATTATGGTTATATCTGGACACATTCCTAAACTCCTTTTTCAACTAATTCTAATCATTTCTATTTGTTAGCCTGTAGCAGACAGCTTCAGGTTCACTGAGATGAACTTCCAGACCAGGCACAGTTATGGAGGAAGGGATATTATTTATTGAAGCTTACAGATCCAGGGGAAGTTCCATAATGGCAAGAGAAGCAGCCTGCTCTCCACAGGGCCAAGCAAGAGAGAGAAAAAGCCAACCAGCCACACAGCACATAGAGCAAAAACTACAGCCAAAAGGTCACACAGCACACTTCAGGAACTCCTGCTAGGCACATTTGCATATCTTTACAATGGAATCTCAAACCATCACCACACCTTAAGACCGGGCCCCCAGTGACCTTGCCTCTAGCAAGGTGATTGCAGATGCAAACTATAACTAATAAAACGTTGAATATATTGGGGGACATATATTCAAACTACCACATAGCCCTTGCTGTATAATTAGCATATACATTAGTAATTGCAGTTTTCTTTCATTATCATTGTTTTTTCCACTCATTGCATTGGTTACTACCTCCAAAAATCAAGTTGACTCATCTCATTCTTGACATTAATGAAAATCTTTTGATTCACTATGTAGCCAGCCATAGGTTTCTTGTATTCTCTCTCTTCCCAACTTATGAAACCTTCTTTCTATTATTATCCTATTACTTGTTTGTTTTAATGAAAATGGGTGTTGGATTTGACCACATACTTATTTTATGTCCACTGGGGTGATCTCATGGTGGGAAACTCAGTGAATTACATAAAGAGGTTTCCTTACAATGAGAACTTCTTAGATTCCTGAGATATGCTTGCATTGGCTGCTGACTCAATGCAGATGTCAGTTCACGATAGGCTTGAAAAGAGCAGTACCCTATAGAAAACCCTTTTCCTCCTTACATGTCAAAACAAATTCCTCAAGACATGATAAAGTTAGTTTGCCTGCACTACACTGACTGCCCCCAATCCATGCCCTTCTAACAGACCTTCTCATTAAAACTGGATCATGGGCCAATTTACCATCAAACAGTGTTATCTAAAAGGAAATAGGAAAATTGTGAGGGCAGGGAAACCATAATAACAGACACCATATGCACCACTTGCATGCCACCTTCAGTACTATGAAGAAACACAAACATCAGCCCCATTGTAATCTCAATTAGATCTCTTTCAGCATCAAGCTCCCAGTACACTTACATCAAATTTGAACTGCAAGGAATCAAAATATAAAAGATAATAATTGCCTTTCATTTCAAGTTATGATAGAATCAGAGAAATGACAGCAGAAAGATGGCATTAACAGAGAGACTTGGTGGGCCTGTCTAGTGCTAGAAAGTGCTACATGAGCTACTAGGGGAAAATGGCCAATAATGGTCTGAGCAATCAGAGGTCCAAGTTACTCAGAAGCAAACACCTTGACAGGATGTACATGCCAGTGCAATAGTGGCACACAGCTTCAGTGGGTAACCAATAGCTTTCTGAATGGCTAAGAGATCCACTCAGTGTAAAGGAACCCATATCTGGAATTGGGAACCATATCAGAATCCTGTGGAGACACAGATTATGTTCTCCAGTGTCAAGCTTTCACTAGTGTTTGGCTAAAAGAGAGTTACATACATCAAATTGTCCCTAAATTAATAATGCTTACACCACTTAAATTATGCTGACTTCACTCTCCATTGGAGAATCTGTTCTTCTTTCTCAGAAGGTAGTGAGATAAACTACCCCTTGCACTTCAGCCAAGCCACAACTGAAACCACAGAGGAATTGAGGAGATGAGCAAGAGTGCTGCAGCCATGGTGAACCTGATAATCAGCACCAGGCTGAAGGAGACAGACCCTGAGGACACTCAACACCTACCAAAGCAGAGATCCAGAGGCTCCTAAGAGCTCATCACTGAAGTAGACTTAAAACTCACCCACCAAGGCTCAGGAAATTTTGCGGAAGAGGGAGCAGAAAAATTGTAAGAGCCACAGGTTGAGACATCATGCCCAGAGGCATTCCCTCCCCCCAAAAAATTACTGACTGCTGCTCTCACAACACATAAAGCACAACCCCATAGGGAACACCTGCAACCCCACTGAGGAGCGTCCTCAATGGAATGGGGGCAGGGACGAGGGAAAAAAGAGTACCAACACATGATGAATCCATAGAAAATATGTTGTTAATGATAATAATAAAAACATTAAAAAATGAAAGATGGCTTTAATGTGCTTCTTCCCACAACCACAGGAAAGACAAGCCTGGGTGAGCTTGTGCTAATGTTGCCATATTTCACAAATGCCCCATTACATTTGTCTCTTGTAGTATCTGACACATGCTCGTAATTTTAAAGATGAAATATTTCTTACTTGAAATTCACACGTAACTAAATGTCCTACATACCCAAGTTGGATGCCAACTTACCTTGCTCTGATTTCCATCCTGGTCTTACTTCTTAGTAGCCACGTGGCCCTAACATATTAGAAACAACTCTAATCCAAATTTTGTTAATGGTAAAATAAATTATTTTGAGGACTAAGTGACTTGAAGTATGTAAAATGCTTAGCCCATAGGAAGCAATAAATGGTAGGCAAGCCTTAGGATTTAAACAATGGTTACACTAGTGGGTTTGGGGAATAGACAAGAGTATTGGATTGGGAGTTACACAGACATGTGTTTTCATTCCTGACTGTTGCTTGTGCAACCATAAACAAGCCTCTTATCCTTCTTGTCTGTTTTCTTTTCTTTAAAATGAGGAGGTTGAATTAAATAGCACCTTTTCACTCTTCAAGAGACTCTGATCCCATGAACCCCTGTTGCTTGAACTTTGGAGAAATATATAAAAGTATTGTCAATTCCCTTAAGTAAATTCTTTCCATGAAACAGTGTATGATTAATATCTTTTGAATACTATAGAGAGTAAAAGTATGCTGAGTAGAGATTTTAGTAGCATTTTCTTTGAGGAATACAGGTGCAGTTGGTCATACTTATTCTCAGACAACAGTGCATGTGGTTTCATGGCTTCACCTCAAGTTATAAATCAATTCCTAGAGCCTGAGCTCCATCCAACACCCTGAATGTGAGTTACAGCATCTTCAGCCTTAATACAATGTGTACTTAGGTATCCTCATCGTCATGGCATAGTGGTTTATGACAGTCAGAGGAATAAGTTGTAGGGTTTCCAAACACGTACGTGCAATGTGCCTTTCAAATTAAATGAATATCCCCTCAAATTTCATTTAAATTTAGCTGAGAATAAAATTGGGGGTTTTCTCCTCCATACACCACTAAAAGGCTTTTGATTTTATAATGGCTATTATTATTATTGCCTAATAGGTCAGAAGGATATGGTGAGGCCATTTAGAGCTGAAGAGTCATTTAAACCACATTGCATTTGATTTTCACACAAGCCCCTTTAACCACTGAGCCATCTCCCCAGCCCCACCCCATATAATTCTCAAAACTATAAACATACACTTTTTGTTTTATTTTTCCCATGTAATGTTAGCCCAGCAAAGAAACATAATGATCCACTCTGATCATTTCTCAGTCCTAAGTTCTGTCTTCTTATCCAATGAGGAAACTCCTATCAGAGAACTTAGCTGAATTCTCCACAAGCACAGCAGCAAGACCAATGCTTCTCTACTGTTCTCACTACTCTTACAAGCTCTGATCAATAGCAGGCTCTCTGATCCACCTTTACATGGAATGTAAACATGATAAAATAAATTGGAACCTCCTTGCTAACATACCAGAAATCCATGATACCTCTGAATAGCTTCTTGTGCTAAGAGCTATGGTAAGCATGGGGACATTAGCAATAAGAAAGAACAGCCTTTTGGAAAGATAGCTCTTCTTCCTGTTACCTGAAGAACTGACAAACCCAGCCACCTGTCCATTCACATCCACAGCCATCTGTGACATGAACCCAAAGGGCACAGTGTTGTCAGGTATTACATACAAGTCATATGAAATGATTAGAGACGGCTTTCCAATGACATTTGACATCCTAGTCTTGAAAGCCCAGTTTACTATTACACGAGTTTTTCCTGACATAATTTATGTTACTGTTTGAAGTCAGCATAGCGCAGTGGAAGGAAACACAGGATCTACTCCCAGACCTGCCACTATCACCCTGGGTCACCCAGATAAGTGACTACAATCCAGTTCTCAGTTTCCCTGCCTATACAATAAGGGCCTTGATTACCAGGACCCAAAGTCTCCTCAGTCATAACATCCCACAATCCTCTTTAAGATACAGCATACTCAATCTGCATGAATCCTAGCATTAGGGAGGGAACAGGAGGCTGCTGAAGACAGCTGACACTGGAACTAGCCAACCTTGAAGCCCCATGCAGGGACATTAGGGTTCATGACAGGTTTCATCCTAGAAGTGAGTCCAATGAAGGCAGAGCTCTCAGATGTAAACAACTGTCTCCACCTTCACTCAGATCACCTTGTTAACTGATACCACAAGGTGGAGACGTCTTGCTTCTGAAAAAAAAAAAAAACCTACCTAACCCACCATACTTCCCACTTCAGCACCTGCCCCAGCAAGCAGAGCCACCATAACCCATCCATTCTGTGTGGCTGGGACTTCTGAAGCTGTTCCCATAATTCTAAGCACTGACTTTGACCTGATGGGAGCACACTGGTCCTAAACAGTGGCTAAAACTAACCTGGATTGTGAAGATATCATTTTGAAAGGGAGCTATTTTCCAGACAGCTTTCTTCTTTGCATTTGTCCAGGATGGCATGAGATGTATCAGCTCTCATGCTGTCCACACCTGAAACTGCAAACAACCAAAAGCAAAGCATTGTACCAACTGCTGCTGATCCAGAAAGAGCAAGACAGTCACTCCTCAAGATGAGGAGGCTGGTCTTCTTATTGGCTATAGTCAGAGCCAGCTAGGAAATCCTGCTAATGGGGGCCAATTTCATATATATTATATTTCATCCTCAGAAAACCATAATCAGCATAGTAAATTAGATCCCATCATCAACATTTCTGCCCAAGAAGAAACAGAAAAATCACCACCCTGAGTTTACAAATATAAATATAAAGTGTTATGCAGGGCTGGAGAGGTGGCTGAGCACTTAAAGAGCTTACCTGCAGAGCCTAACAACCCGAGTTTGATTCCCCAGTACCCGTATGTAAAGCCAGACGCACAAAGCGGCACATGAGTCTAGAGTTTCTTGCGGTGGCCGGATGCCCTGGTGTACCCAATCTCTTGGTCTCTCTTTGCTCTATCTTCCTCTGCTTGCAAGTAAGTAAATAAAATGGTTTTTTTAAAAAAAAAAAAAAAAGATTTCAAGTAAAGTGCTATGCAAATATCAAATGAATTCTTTGCTATAAGATATAAGGTCATTTTTAGTGGCTATTAGAATCAGAAACAAAAGAGCTAAGTAGCCATCAGCCTTGAGGTCAGAGGACCTAGGTCAAGGCCAGCCCTGGGAGAAAGTAACTGCATCTGTGAGAGAGTCTCTTGGCCTCTTGAGCCTCAGTCACATCCTCAGTTAAGAGCTGTGCTCCGTGATTTCCAAGGACCCCCTCACACACCCTACCTTCCTATCTTATGATCCCATATTCTTTTCTCTGTCCCTGGTTAGTAAATTACCTGCTTTGGAAGATGCATTAGCTCGCTTAGGCCACTAGGGAACCATTTAACCCTTTCTCAATGTAATAAATCAGCAGTTCTCCATTCCCTGTGCCTTAACTTAGCAAGATTTTGCACATGCTCTGGCCATGAAGGATTAGGCAAGAACAGGTGCCTCCTGAGTTACCAGCAGGGTAAATCCTGGAGGTGGGACCTTTTGACATTGACCCCTTTATCAGTTTTCCAGATGAAGTAGAATCATGATCTGAGCCTAACTGTTTGTAAATCAGAAAAAGATTTGGGATCCTGGAAGCAATGAAAATTACATAACTTCCAAATGGCAAACAACAAGATGTAATAGTTTGAGATATTCACAGTGAGCTGTCCCCTCCCATCCATCCATCCATTCATTCATTCTTTCCCCCATGCTCAGGACAAGCTACATAATCTCAAGGACCCAGTGAAAAATGAACATGCAAGAGAAGAGAGAGAGAGCAAGAAAGAAGTTGATCTGAAATTGAAAATACTTTCCAGCCTCCTCTTGAGCTGTCATGATAGTTCTTTGTGTTATTTAACACTGGACTCCCTCAGCATTGGAACACCTGTAGGGAGACTTCAATCCTTTAGATGTGGGTACATCTTGGCAAATTGTTCCCCTGGCTACAAGTCTGTCACAGTAAGCCTGCCCTTTCCCTTCCCACACCTGATATCTCAATCCATGGCAGATTCACAAATCCCTAGAGTATTGCTAGCCCAGTACCAAGATACATGGTGTCAGACTCAGGGGCAAGAGAATGATCAGACCCATCACAGTGCCACCAGCCTGGGGCAAGGATGGCACTGCCACACCTCCAAGATACTGCATGGCATACAAAACCCTAGTCACCCAACCCTACCAGCAGTCACACACCCAGGCTCCCATTAGAGCAAAGAACAGCACTGTTCTTGGCTACAGGGAAGAAAAGGAGGAAACAGTGGGATGCTGGGACTCCATGGGGCCAGAAGGAACAGGCAGCCAAGATCTTCTTCTGGGAGGTAGGTCACAGTGAGTGAAAACACCAACATCCTTCTTCACAGGCTCCTTCTCCCCACTAATCTCACTTACACAGCTAAATTCCAAGGTAAGTTACTAAGGATTTCCCAACTGTGACCACAGAGCACCAAACTCCAGCACAAGGCCCTTCACTCACCACACTCCGCAGAGCCCAGTTCTTCACATGACTGTGGATTTTCACTTGCAGGTCCCTCTGCCTCCTACAATACAGCTTCCAGTCTAGTAACCAGACTCCTCCTTATCCTCCTATCCCCCAAGGTAGCATCTTCTCTCCTGTGAATTTGTTCATGTTTTTCCCTGGACACTGATTACACTGTCCTGTGTGTCCAAATGTTATCTAGAACAAGTTTCTAATATATTATCAAACTTCATTTGCTTACATTTCTGTCCATCTGTCTTCCCCATGACCCTATCGCAAGCCCTGTAGCTTTTCATTTTTGTTTCCACATATCACACTAAGTACTCATCTCTGGGTCCTCTCTGACATTTGCAATAACAGGGTAGTGTTGACTTGGTCACTGATCACACTGGAGGCTTCTGACAATAGAAGCTATGAACAACAAGCTTAGGATCTTTTCTTCCCAACTCCATGAGGCCTGGCAGGTCATTACCTCTGGGCTCGCCCTCTTGCAACACTGCAGCACACAGCACATCCTTCTGAGGTCTGCTCACAACTCCCATGTGATGTTTCAGACCAGAAAGCAACTTTGCCTCCCTTAGTTTCCACTCCACCAAGCTTCTAATACCCATGCTGAGAGTTATGGTTGCAAGGCACTCCAGCTACCACCCATGAATCTTCACAAAACACATGAGTTTCTGAGCCCCTCCACAACACATAAGAGCTAACACAGACTAGAAAGCCAAGTCAGCTCAGGGCCATTGCAAAGAGCAACTAGACAGGGAGAACATTCCTAGCAATCTATGAGGGGTTATCTATGGAGTTGCCTGTACGCAACCTGCAGGACTGTTGCAGTCACCCTGACCCAGGTCCTCCTCTACTTAACTGTACCTCAGTGACAATGTTTTCTGATACACAAAGTGTTTGACAGAGTTGCTTCTTGGAAAACTCGATCTGCATTCCACTTTTTCCCTCAATGTACCCCTTCCTCAAGATTTTGACCTTGATCAGTGGTGATGGAGGAGTGAAGAATTCAAGTGACTCAATGCTGCTTAGTTTTGCCTGCTTCCCTTCTCCTTTCTACAGGCTTCTAAGGAGGAAGGGCAAGCTATTACGTCTTCCCATATGACTGGACTTCCCCCTGCATTGTATCCTCTCTCTTCATGGAAACACTTAAGGTGAGGATGTAGCCTTTCTGCAGCATAAAGGAAATTTCTCTTCATTAGACTTCAACCCTGGTAAGGGAGTGAGGAAAATAAGAAATTCCTTCTCTAACAGTGCCCTATGTAAGCATATTGTTTTGCTCTAGACTCATAATATCTTTCCCTGCATGTTAAAAACTCACCATTAAGGGCTGCCCTAACCATAAGGGTGAATAAAAGACTCTATGGCCAGATTTCTGGGCTCCTAGTGTGTCGCGTCCGCCTCGACCAGCAAGGAAGACGCAACGCTCGGACTCTTCTTTCAGCAGTTTATTCAGGAACCTTGAACAATCTTCTGACTGACTGACTGACTGACTCACTCACTCACTCACTCACTCACTGACTCACTCACTCACTCACTCACTCCCTCACTCACTCACTGACTGACTGCCTCACTCACTCACTCACTCACTGACTGCCTCACTCACTCACTCACTCACTCACTCACTGACTCACTCACTCACTCACTCACTCACTCACTGACTGAATGCCTCACTCTCTGACTGACTGACCCCGGGACAAGCCCGCCCAAAGCTTAAGAAGCCTTTGAACAGCCAACCCTGGTGTGCCACGTGGTGAATGCAGATAGGTCCACATATGCGGAAGCAAGCCTAGATCACAGCCCAAGCCAAATAAGGACTTGTTTATCCAGGAGAGCACTCGCCATCAGGAAGGCGGAAGGCGGAAGCCAGCGCCATCTTTAAGGCGCGGCACCTCGCAGCTCTCTACACTAGTGTGAGTGCTCCCCAGAGCCTACCAAGGAGAAACAGTTAACACTTGAAAAGCATGAAGAACAGTGCCTGTCAACAGTTGCACACCATAAAAGTGGCAACTACTACCACTAGCATCCCAGCTATCATTTGCTATTCTCTCCAAAGCAAAGGACAGAATAAACAGAAATCATACCCAGAACCATGCAAAAGAAAAACTATATTGTTCTGATAATATCACTCTGATAATATTACAACATCTCCTTTAACAGTCTCCAAGTCAAAGGGCAGTAGTGGTATAAGTGGCATAAAGGAATGGCGAAGAAATTCAGCACCTAATCCACCTCTCAGAGATGTCTGGAGAACAAAATAAAATTAGACATCCAGTCACTATTCATTAGTGGCCAATTCCATGTTTGAAAATTATTTAATTTATAACCATAAAATAAATTATTGAGCACTTCTTCATTTGTATTAGTAAGTTTCTCATTGCTGTGACAAAATACCTAAGGAAACTACCCTAAGAAGGAAAGATTTATTGTGGCATGTTCATAGAGGTTTCATCCGTGGTCACATGGCTGTGTTTCTGGTCCTGTCATAGGGTAGAACATCATGGCAGAAGAACACTGCTCACCTCATGAGGTCCAGAAGGCAGAGAGAGAACAGAGCATAATCCTTCATTGGCAGTTTTCCTTCCACTTTTTTTCCTTCTGAATCCCCAGCTTATTGGACAGTGCTGCCTGTATTCACACTGAGTCTCTGCATCAGTTGTGTCCCCACATACCAACCATCTTGGAAAACACTTAGAAATATGCTTTACTAATCCCCCAGGCCTCCACTGCTCAACCCAGTAAAGCTGACAATCAACAGGAACTATCACAGCAGTCACTTGAGGGCACTTACGAGTGGTAACCAAGAGAGGCACTGAGAGAACCCATCCTCAGCTGAAATCAAAAACCACTCATACCACCCTCTTGTTTCAGCTCTTATACTTTAAAACAAAGTGACTTTTCATACTTTTCAGTTTTTGTTTTCTGTTGAGGTTGCAGCTATTTAAATTGTACCAAAGTGCTGTCTAGGGGTTCCCAAGCACAAGAAGGTGGTGATATGCTTTAAAAAAAAAAAAAAAAAAAAAAAAAAGCCTTACCAGTCATGAGCTGTGGGGCTGTTGACAGACAGCCCAATGCCACCAGATCAGTGGTATGGGTCAAGAAGTGTTTAAACAGAAATAAAGCAGGCTTAACATAGATGAGTTGGTAAAATTGAACTGATTGTAACCAGGAATTTATAGGAGCCAAACTCTGGGATTTTCCTTCAAAACAATTCTTCAGTATTTGCCTTTTCTGTATTTCAGGAAATCTTATAGAACATAATTACTGTGATGACAAGAATCAGGTATATATACATGTATATATATACATGAATGTATACAAGTATGTACATAAAATGTTGATGTGAGTATGTATGCCTAAAAAGTAGTAGACAGTTACTAAACTACCAATCAACTTTTATTAAAGGCATGGAAATTAAGTTTTTTAAATATTTTTTAATCGTGTTCAAGACTATTCAGGTGACAATTATAATAGTAACTGTACTAATTATATACTGCTTCGTGAAATGGGTTAGTAACTCCAACAGTGCACATGGGGGATGCTTGTCCCCACTTCATAATGTCTGTTTGCTTCTGCTTCCACTAGGAAATAAAGGACTAATTAAGAAAAAAACAGAGGCTGGAGAGATGGATCAACTATTCAGACACTTGACTGAAAAGACTAATGACCTGGGTTCGATTCCCCCATGTCCACTTGAAGCCAGATGCACAAAGTGGTGTTTGCATCTGATATTCCTTTGCAGCATTTGGAGACCCTGGTGCACCCATTTCTCTCTCTCTCTCTCTTGAAAATAAATAAATTAAATTAAATTAAAGAGGAAAACATATTGCCTTGGTGAGGGCCACATTGTGAGGGCTTTCATCTAGGTTCAGTTGCTCCATGCAAGGGCTACTGAGTCATGGGACATATAATACAAAGAAAAGATCTGAATGGCAAGTGTATACACGACTGAATGAAAGCACAGACACGTTAGAAATTTGTTGCTATTTCATTAATTTCTAAATTGCCTGATGTGATACTTCCTCATGAAGAGGTGGGTGGTACATTGGGAAAGTCACACCTTGGGAAAACTCACTTTGAAATACAGATGTAAATGGATTCTGTGTTCATAAAGCCCAAGCTAAAGTGCCTCTGATGCCAGGTGATGGATTAGAATATTCTGGCATGGGTTTATGTTGTCAGCCGTATCAATTCAGCACCAATCAGAAGAGATTAGTCTGGCATTGTCAAGAGTCTTGTCCAGCAATTATAGTTCAAGACTGAAAAGTGTGCTGTCTGGCTCTGTATCAACATGGGTGCACAGGAACAGTGAATCAATAGAAAATAACTTGTGTACCGAGAGTAACTTCTGACATGCAAGTTTAAATGTCACAAAGGAAAGCCTTTTAACATGTCACTAGATTCAGATAAGAGGACACATCTTTTGTCACTCTGACCATGTGAATGTGGACATTTTCTAAAGCATTAAAAACCTCTAAGTCAAATTTCTAGTTTTTTAAAAAAGACATCATTAGGTCATGAAGAAGAGAAATGTCACTTTTCACCAACTTAATCCACATGCACTTTAGAACATTTGATACTTTCATTTGTGTTCTTATTAATCCCACCTTTGCATTTTCAGGAAAAGATGCACCCAGGTCAGCAGAATTTGCGTATCTTCTTCCATGGTTCTGTGAAACACCTCCATTTCTTGGAGCTTCAGAGGTTATACCTCAGCTCCTGAAGGAGGACTGAGTCATTTTAGAAACTCTGTCCAGGTATAACCCCTAAAGAATATCTCAAGGAGAGATTGACCGCCAATTTTGTGACCAGAAAGTCAGCTTTGGGGTATTCAACTGATGAGAATTTTATCAGCAAAAAAAAAAAAAAAAAAAATCTACCTCTTGACAATGTCTGTGAGAACATTAGCTTAAAATGAATAAGGGAAATCTTGGAACATTTTTACAGCTTAAAGGAACATTAAGAATTATCTAATGTATCTTATTTTATAGGCAAGGAAATCCAGGCCCCAAAGAGGAAGCAACATGCTTCAACATGGTGAGTTAATATAGTTCTAGGGTACCAACCCTCATATCTCCTGAATTCTCTCCAGTTCAAAGTCTGTTTTGTGCCATTCCACCGTGATGCCTTCTCCATCTAGAAATCCCATCTGTTTTTACTGGATGAAACTATTTGGAAAAATTGAAAGATTGGGCCTCTAATCCTGCAGTTGTTTCCAAATAGGACAGCAAAACATAACAATACAATTGGCTGCCAAGCAGAGCTACTGGTTCTAAGCAACAGAATTTACCACAGCTGACTGGAAAAGGGAAAGTGATTGAGAGGGTTTAAGGTAGCTCAGAGAATTCCCTAGAAATCTGGGCATGGTAGTTTGAATGTGATAGTGAACATGTATGGCCCCATAGACTCAGGTGTTTGATTAAAATTGAGTTTGCAACTTCAGCCCGTAGCAGGCAGATTACTTCTCTAGGCATGTATGTCACTGGGGGTAGAGGGGGGGTGTGGACCTTAGAGTCCAGCCCCAAGGTGTGTTTGGGGGCAAATCTGATTCTAACCCAAAGGTGTGTAGAGAGGGCAGTTTGAGCTCTGGCAGTTCATTCTTGCTTACTGCCTTTGGTGTCTGCTGGCTATTTGGTGGTTTCTCTCTGCTTGGATCTATGGAAGGGAGCCAGCTTCTTCTGCCATTGATGGAATTTCCCCTGGATCTTTAAGCTTGAAATAAATCCCTTCCTCCTATAAACAGTGTCTGGTTGGATGTTTGTCTCAGCAATAAGGAGCTGACTACAACACTGGGGAATCAGCTCAAAAAATATAGAGAAGAACAAGATAGACCTGAAGAACCAAATGGAGCCCAAATCATGAAATAAACAGGGAGGACACTGCTGCCAGCCCTAGACACCATCACTATTGCTGCTGGTACTCTGGACATGGGATGCTGCTATAGTTTCTATTGTTTCCATAATAAACTCCCACTGTCTCATGTGTTCTAGATTTAAAGTTCTTGGATGAAATAATAGGTCAATTCCGAGAACATTAGACAAGTCCTGAGACTGGCCTTGGTGAAGGTGCTCTCATGATCAACTGCTGCTAGAAACCATCCCTCACCCTGACCCAGGATCCATACATGTGAGATGTATAAGACACTTAATACCCCATTCCAGACAGGCAATTATCACTGCCTATTGACCAGAGCAACTATCAGACCCCTCCATGTGGCCTGGGCTTTCCACAGTGGTGTGGCTGGGGTCTAAGAGGGAGCACACCAAAAGCAAGCTTCACCATAAATGAAAGCAAGAGCCACACTGCCTGTCCTCATTTAGCCTGAGAAGTCACACGATGTCTGCCTCCTGAATTGCTCACAAACAACTCACAATTCCAGTCCATATTCAAAGTGAGGGAACCACACAAGGATGACATAGGAGGCAGGATTCTCCAGAAAAACAGAAGCAGCAGAGCATAGACATACATATACAAAGACTGATGATAGATGATTGATAGACAGTTGATAGATCACAGATAGATGATAAATAGATAGATAGATAGATAGATAGATAGATAGATAGATAGATAGATGATAGATAGATAATAGGACAGATAGATAGGTTACCATGAGAATGGGCTCTCAGGAATATGGAGGCTGAAGGAGGCCCACCATCTGCAGTCTGGAGACTAGGGAAACAGGCAGCAGTGTTCAAAGCAGCCTAGAGTGTGCTACTTTGTTATAGAAGTCCTAGGCAGCTGTAATAATATTCATGACTCAATTTTTATCTTGGTAAAGATAAATTTGCTTTTCTTTTTCAAGAAATGGGTTTTCTAAAGCATTTTGATAAAACTATTACATCTATCAATAAAATAAGAAAAAGAAAATAGTAGAAAGCCATGAAGTATATGGTAAGATTTCTGAGAATAGGAGTAAGGGGGAGCACCTGAAAAGTAGGGCTCTGGTGAGGGTGGGATGAAACCTAAGTTTAAAAGGATTTTTTTTTTTCTGTCTCTGACCTGTAACTCCCAGTACCAGAGAATGGTTGCTACCCACATTGGGCTGTTGATTGGAAAGAACTACAAGGTTCCCAAATCAAGACAGCTTTCTGTCAGATTACATTTCTGAGGCAAAAGCTAAGACCCTATTGCTGAAGATACCATATGCTGCTAACACAGAGTGCAGAGATACCTGGCTGGAATTCAGAAGAGAGCCAGTCTCCAGTTAGCCTGACTAGTGCTAGGGGAAAATGACCAACAATGGTGTGAGCAACCAGAAGCCTAAGCTACTCAGAAGCAAACACAAGGTAAATGCCTATGCAAACAGTGGCACACAGCCTCAGTGGGTAACCAATAGCTTTCTGATTGGCTAAGAAATCTGCTCAGTGTGAAGGAACCCATATTTGGAATTGGGAACCAGATCAGAATACTATGGAGTCAAAGATTATGTTCTCCAGTGTCAAGCTCTCACTATTCTTTGACTAAAAGAGGGGTTACATACATCAAATTCTCCCTAAATTAATAATGCTTACTAACAATCTCTCTCTATATGTACATATATGTGTGTGTTATACCCTGCTCATAATCCTATGCCATCACCCTTCTTTGTACCCATTTTCCCATCCCCCCTCCATGATTCTCCTCTTCTTTCTGACTAATAGCTCTTCTATTTTGATGTCATTTCTTTGTCCATCCTCCATAATGCATGACATGTTGATGGGTCCAATATGATGCGGGTCTTGTGCAGGCAATGACAGCGGTTGTGAGGTCATGTATGCAACAGCTACTTTGTGTCTGAAAATAGCATTCCAAAGTACTGCTCCCCATCCTTTGGGTCTTACATTCTTTCTTCCACCTCTTCTACAATGGTCCTTAGGCCTTAGAGGGTGTGATAGAGATGTCTCATTTAGTGCTGAGCACTCCACTGTCATTTCATCTCAAACTGGTTAAGTTTTGAGTTTCTCTGGTCATCACTATCATCTGAAAAGAGAAACTTCTTTAAACAAAAGTGAGTAGAATTAATATATTAGCATAAACATACAGACTTAGAGAAAAATGTGGTGGATATCATATATACATTTAGCCAAACAACAGTAGTAGCATCGCCTCGTTTTAGAGCTTATGATCTCCCTAGCCATAGGCTTTTGACAGGTTTTCAGTACTGGGCATGAATTCCTTCCCATGGAGCAGGCCTCAAATTCAATCAGAGAGCTATTTGTTATCCCCATAATAGTCATGCCACTATCACACCAGTGAGCACATCACACCTGGATACCCAGTTGTGTAGCTTACAGAGTCTACTGCTGGTTAAGACTGTTGATGACTTTTCTTCCCCTGCAGGCTACATAGGAATTTCCAGCATTCTGAGAGCTTGTCATCAGGGAGGAAGCTTCCAGCTCAGCTCTAGCTTGATTTCCCAGTGTCCTGCAACCAAAGCACATGGTAAGAAGACAGTAATTTTAACAAGTCTCAGGTGTATGACATCATGAGCTCTGTCATAGAAAACTCAGCGCACAAAATGTATGACTTAGAGGAAAAACAAGGCTAATGACAGGGCTACTGGCTGGGAGTCTTCTACAGCAATCCAGGAAACTCTGAAAATGAAAAGCTAAAAAAGAATTAAGGTGAGGTAGAAAATATGAAAGATATTTAGGATATTAAATGAGTAAGACTTAGTGATCGTGTTGTTTTGTTCTGTAAAATAAATTATGTAAAAAAGACAAAGGGGAACTGGAAATATTCACCTCAAAAAAAAATAGTGAATTCTAGAGTCTAGGAAGGTGGAGGGATGGGGATGAAGGGAGTTTAGATAGTGGGAACCAAAAGACAGCTAACGAAGGAGAAGTAAGCTCCAGTGCTCTGTAGCACAATAGAATGACTCATGTTCACAACAACCTGTTGTGTTTTTTATTAACAACTGGAAGAGAGGAATTCAAAGGCCACAAATACCAAGAAATGATAAGGATATGTAAATTTTAATGACCCAGATTCATAATTATATACTGTATACATATATTGTGTTATCATTCTGAAACCTATGAGTATGTGCACATTATTATTGGTCAAATTAAAAGAAAACAGTAAATAAATCTCCAAAAAAACTGAGATTCAATCATTTATAGAACACAAGGATAAAATAAAGTCAAAATTTCTACCCATATTCTTGTCTTTGTCAAAATTATGAGGAAACAGCCTATCTTGTATTACTATGTATGAGCTCTGGTTCAATACACATAAACTGACTTTAACTGTTCTCTGATTCAACCTATTGCTCACATAACCAATGTTCTTGTTTCCCTCTATGGGACACACCCATTAACTTCTTTTTCTACTGCTCCTAATGAAACCAAAATCTGAGTGGAATTTACTTCTAATAGCTCCTAACCATCTAGAACTGTGTTTAGCCAGCCTGCCATACAACATTGCAAATGCTGGAGCCAGAACTCTAAGATTTGAATCTTGCTCTACCACTGTGGGACCATGGACAAGGTACCCAACATATTTCTTTGACTGCACAGTGATGCTGATAATCATATCTATTTCTAGGTTATTTTGTACCTAAATGAATTAGTACAGAGTGCTTATGCATAACTTGGCTTATGTATAATATATACTAAATAAAATTGGTTGTTGTTGAAGATGATGCTGTTTATATAAAGTTCCCAAATGCTGATCAGTGATGAAGTTTTTATCTGTCTGCTACAAATTTTTCAGCATAATACTTCCAATTGTGTGACATTTTCCTAGTAATGACTAATCTTTCTCTGCAATTATAGACTTACTAGTTGGTCAGAGAAGAAATGGATATATATATATCCCTTTATAAAGTTATTTTATTAAAAGATATTTTTTGATTTTTATATCTAGTCAAAGTTTCCAGATCTTAGCCAGTTAAAATCTTCTCTTGTGAAATGAAATAATCTGAGAGTCCCTGATGAATATATCAAGGAAAGAGTGACACAAAAATCTACTGTAGCAAAGAAATGACGCTAGAGGGAAACTTGTATTCAGAGAAAGAAATGAGAAAAATCAGAAATGAAGAGAGTGAGGCATAGGAAGAGAGGGGAATAAGGGTGTGAGAAGAAGGGAAGAATGTTACTCTAATGAACAATGAGCACATATTTGCTCCCTTTTCACCATTAGCTTTCTAAAGACACAAGTGACGTACAAACTTTAACAATGCATCATCACTGAGTTTATAACAAACATAAACATAATATGCAAAATAATGCCATAAAAGGAGATGGAGGGATGGAGCTATCTAGGAATGTAATTTCTATTTTCACTGGGAATGAAATACAGAAATACACGTGCAAAGAAAATTTAGATAATTTAACATGTGTATATCAAGCCATAGAAAATAATTTTTAAATTGTAATCCAAAAATTTGTAAAGGAATTGAAATGTTAGACTAGAAAAATTCACTTAGTACAAAAGAAAGGAGTAGAGGAGAAGCAGCAGGAGGAGTGTAGTTCAAAGGTAGACTCCTTGCTAAGCATATGCAAGACTCTGGGATCTAGCCTTAGCACTGAAAAACAATATAAATAAATAAAGGAATGGAGAAGCTATGAGGCACATAGAAAATAAAATAAAAATATTAGGTATAAATCTACACATATTAATAACATATTAATATTACTAATAAAAGAATTCGATTCAATACTATAATCCAAAAGTGGGCATTATCAAGTTCTAATTGTATAGTGCTTACAAGGAGTTATAATTTATATTCAATGATACAGGTAAACTGAAGGCAAGATGATGGAAAAAGATAAAACGGGGCTAGAGAGATGGCTTAGCAGTTAAGCACTTGCCTGTGAAGCTGAAGAACCCTGGTTCAAGGCTCGATTCCCCAGTACCCATATAAGCCAAATGCACAAGGTGGTAAATGCATCGGGAGTTTGTTCACAGTGACTGGAGTCCCTGATGCGCCCATTCTCTCTCTCTCTTTCTGCCTCTTTCTCTCTCTGTCTGTCTGTTGCTAATAAATAAATAAAAATAAACAAAATTTAAAAATAGAAAAAGATATAACATGCAAACAGAAGCTCTAAGAACTGGAATAAACATACCAATGTCAAGCAAAATAGATTTTTAAGATAAAATTTACCTAGAGATTAAAGAAGCACATTTTATAGTGATAAAAGAGGTAATTCATTAGGAAGAGCTAGTGATTAGAAATATGCCCACCTAAAACGCACCCAAACTACATGAAGCAAGAATTGGAGCCTGGAGAGATGGCTCAATGGTTAAGGAACTTCCCTGCAAAGCTGAATGACCCAAGTTCCATTCCCCAGTTCCCACATAAAGCCAGATGTACAAAGTGGCACATGCATCTGTAGTTCATTTGCAGCATCTGGGGGCCCCAGCATGCCTATTCTTTCTGTTTGTCAGTCTTATCTCTATCTTTCATAATATCAGGATACAAAACTCAATTGTATTTCTACACAACAGCAATGAGAACACAAACACGAGATGAGAAACCACTTCATAGTAATATCAAAAAGAATATGAGTGGACTGGAGAGATAGCTTAACTGTTAAGGTGCTTACCTGCAAAACCCAAGGACCTATGTTCAACTCTCCAGGTCCCACATAAGCAAGATGCAAGGCAACACAAGTACACAGGTGGCACATGCACACTAGGTGTCACACTAGTCTGGAGTTTGATTACAGTGACTGAAGCCCCTAGTGTGCCAATTCTCTCCTCTCGCTCTCTCACTCTCTCTCTCTCAATCTCTCTCTCTCTCTCTCTCTCTCTCTCTCACACACACACACACACACACACACACATTTTTTAAAAGGCTATATTGTTTGGCTTGCCTCAAAAAAAGAATATGAATAAACTTTTCAAAAGAAGTGCACAATTACATTCTGAAAACTATAAAACATCAATGAAAATAATATTTAAAGACCTATATTAATGGAAAGGCATCCTGTGTTCACAAATAAAAAGAATTAATATTGTTAGGATGGCAATGTGCTCCAAACTTAACTACAGACTCAATACAATCTCAATCAAAGTCCCAAATGGCATCTTCACAGAAATTAACAACTTACCTAAACTGCATGTGGAAGTACAGGTGACCCAGAATGACATACAGTCTTGAAACAGAAGGAAAGGTTAGGGGGTTTATTCTTCCCAATTTCAAAACTTACTAACAAGCTATACTAATCAATAATATTGGAGTTTTTTTCTTTTATTTTTCTTTTTGCTCATTGCTATGACTAAATACCTGACAAGAAGCAATTTCATCATTGTTTGAATAACACAGAGTGAGCCAGCACAAATAAGGATGGTATAGGTCAGCCACTCAGCCTCGTGATACAATTAAGAGATACAGCAAGGCTGGAGAGATGGCTTAGTTCTTAAGGCGCCTGCCTGCGAAGCCTAAGGACCCATGTTCTACTCTCCAGATCCCATGTAAGGCATATGCACAAAGGTGAAGCAAGTGCAAGGTTGCACATGCCCACTAGGTGGCACAAACATCTGGAGTTTGATTACAGTAGCTGAGGCCCTGGTGCATCAATTCTCTCTCCTTCTCTCTTTTTTTCTTTCCCTCTTTCTCTCTCTCTCAAATAAATAAATAAAATATATTTTTTTTAAAAAAAGAGAGTATTATTCCAGAGAATGTTGAAAACATAGTGTCAGACCCGGGGGTCCTCACATGCCAGCATGATATTTTGTGTATTTTGCTGTGGATGGTGAGAACATGGGGCTTGTTGCTGTTACCTTCTCATTGCTGGAATAAACACCAGACCACAAGCAGCTTATGGCAGGAAAGGATTTGTTTCAGGCTTACAGATTCCAGGGGAAACTTCATCAAGGTGGAAGAAGTCAATTCACTTCACACATCCACAGCAGAGAGAGAACTGCCAGTACCAGCAAGCACAAATAGCCAGAACTCAAGCTGGCTCCAGACACACCCATAGAGCTGGACTCAAGATCCCTCCCAATAACACACCTCCTCCACTAGGGTTATACCCACTGAAGACTAAGTAGGAAGCTTAATCAAAAGGGCTGGAGAGATTTCTCAGTGGTTAAGGTTTTTGCCTACAAAGCCTAATGACCTGAGTCCAATTCCCTAGTATTTACATAAAGTCAGATGCACAAAATAGCACATGTATATGGAGTTTGCAGCAGCTAGAGGCCCTGGCACACCCAATTCTCATTCTTTCTCTCTCTCTTCCCCCACCCCCATTTGCAAATAAATAAAAAATATTTTAAATAAATGAATACCTGAGTCTTTGAGGGATGTACCTTTATATTCAAACCCCCAACAATGCTGTTACAATAGCTCTGCAGCATTTCCTCTCCAAACAAACACAGTAGTTTGCTTTCCAAGTCTAACTACCAAGAGCCACAACCAGGATCAAGCTATCCTTCAGTAACAGAAGACTCAGTGAAACAATCACCCTCTTAAGAAGTATCTTCCCATAATAGCTTTAGGGTTGCTTATTCCCCTTACATATCTACCCGTATCCTTCTAACTCACTCCAGAACCCTTTGCTTTGAAAATGGCAGGTTTTATTTGCTCCAAAAATGGCAGAAACAAAATCACTGGAGTGAAAAAGATTTGCTCACCATCTTCTCTTTTCTCCCAGACCTCTCTACTAAGCTAAACTATATTGGCCTCATTTGCTTTCACCTCCCCTAAGAAATACCACCAGTCGTAAATATTGTAGCTGTCCCCTAGACTCTGGCTGACATTTCATGCAAAATTCATTTTAGAGAACATCCACCTTTTAGTGATTTATAGCCAAAGTGTTAGAGATTTGGGAAAGTGAAAGATTTGAAATACAACCAAACAAAGACCTCACCTTGTCAGTCACTGTGTGCTCTTTTTCCGGTGGCTCGTGGTACATTGCAGACACATTGTTCTGAAATTAGGAACAGAATAGAACAAAAGGTTTATGTTCTTATGGAAGGGATTTCACAGTCATTATGGGAAAGACAGCAAGGAGAATGCTTGCCTGCTGTGCTTTCAACCTGAGGAATGAATATTTCAGTGTGGGAGAAATATCACCTCTGAAGAGGAGCCCCAGATACAGCTAAAGATGAGACCAATTGTAGGAAACTTAGTGAGGATTTACCTAAGATGTGTTTTAACAGAATCAAGCTGGAAGGGTAGGGATGGAAAACAGACAGCCTGGAAAGTCAATCCCAGGGTCTCTTGTTTCCACATTGGATGCTAAACCAGTAACTGCCTATTGGTTAGCTTCCCTGGACCACAGTCCACATGTGTAATATGGAGATCATCACATTATCTGTCATGTGTTGCATAAAATAGTTTACAGAGAAGGAAAGAAAGACATAATAATAGTTTATAGAGAGAGGCTATGTCCTACAGGGAAGCTCTGAGCCATACTAACACACACTTCAAGACCAACTTGAGACATAATGGAAATAATTATATTTTCATATATATATGTATATATATATATATATATATATATATATATATATATATATATATCCACTCTCTCAAGCCTTCTAAAAAAATTTTAGGATGCTCAGAAAGCCCTGACTATGAATTTATTCTCATATAACCTTCTTAATGTTGACTGACTGTCACTTTAAGTATTTCACCATTTAAAAAGCACTTGAACACCTGCAGCACAGAGACAACGTTTCATTTCCCTACTAGAAAAACCATCAAGCAAATTTAAATAAATCACCTCAATGTATCTCCAGCAATGGAACAGCTGCCTGGTTATTTGTCCCTGACTTGTCATTGCATTTAACATATCCCTGTCCAGTAAATTTATCTAACAAAAGTACAGCTTGCTGACAGCCTTCTTTGGAGTGAGGAAACAGTGGGATGGCTCTAAAAGGAAAAGAAAAAAGAAAAGTGCTTTTTCTGAGGCTAAGAGGGAACCTCTGTTTATACTAAGTGATGTGTCCTCCACCTCTCTCCACACCACTGTCCCTCTTCCACATACAATGGAAGGAACATGGCTATGCTGTCATTCTTGAGGTCCCCAGACCAGCAGTGGCCTCACTAGCAAACTTGTTAGAGACAGAAGGGCCACCCCCAAAACCTAAATCAGAAACTATGGTTGGGACTCAGAAATTTGTGGTTTAACCATCCTTCCAGATGATTCTGGTGTACCCTCAAATCTGTGAACCATCTGGGTCGTGAAAGATCATCATACCTGTCTCCAACCTTCTTTCCAGAAAGCTTACAAATTCACTTTATAACCTCAGGACCATGGATGTCGCTCTGTTTGAGGAATTGAGTGTGTATCTGCAGAGTAGTGAAGATCCTACCTAGAAATCGACAGCTGTTTGGGTTGTGAAGCCATCTCACATAGACCGTACATAAATACCAAGGACCATCCGCCCACTCATCAAAAGAAAAGAAGCCCACTGAGGTCATCACTTCCCCTCTCTCTGAAACAGGGTAAAAAAGAATTTCTCCAGTATACTGCGACTTAAGCATGATCTACTGAAGATGCAAGCCGGCCTGAGTGGGAGGAGAAAGCAGCTAACAGAAGTGCCGGCTGCGCTCACAGGCGTCCCCTAGTGGGAACTGCAGGAAAAGAAAGATGGGCCTGGGAGGCCACCACCACCCTGCCGATGCAGCCAAACTTCTCCAGACTGGAGAACTGGCCAGGCCGGCTGTAAAGGAAGGCTGGGATCCTAATCGAGCTGTGCTAAATTGCTCTGACGTAAACTGGGAAGACGAAAAAAGTATCTCTAGAGAGGAGCATTACTAAAAATGTCATATTTTAATACAGTATTTAAACACGAAATCTGAGACATTTAGCACATCCTTACTTTGGGGACTATCAAAACAAAGACCAACATCTTTTACCTGGCTAATCAAATGACACAGAGCTGCCTTCATATCCTGTAGTTCCTGTAAGAATGGCCGGGCTGGCTATCTGCTGTCTGCTTTTAAGTTTTGTTGTTGTTGTTGTTTTTGTTGGTGTTCTTTTTGTTATTTTTTTTTTATGTCCTGACTCCTGGGGTGTGTGATGTGGGTAGCAGTTGATGAATCCTAAGCCCCTGTAACCCCTAAACTGTGTTCTCCACCTCGGGCCGTTGCCCTTATGTCTGACGCTGGCTCTCACTACTGCCAACCCTCTCCCTCTCCCCTGACTCAGTGCTATAAACCAGGTTTTGAGAGGCAGAACATTCTTGGGGATAAAACTTGTGCGTGTGTGTGTGTGTGTGTGTGTGTGTGTATTCCAAAATTTGCAGGTTAAAATGAAAGTGAACATGAGCTAACAATTCAATGGTTTGAGAAATTTTTTTTTAATTTTAATTTTAATTTTTTTAAAAAATCAAAAAGATCTCTCGATAGACAAGTATTTCCAACACAGACCAGCAAAGAAGCCTGGGCAAGAACTTGTGACCCAAGTTGCTTCACACTTTAATGAAAAGAGCACAGGCCTGGAAGACAGATGGAACTGAGTGCAGATTTTAGCTCTATACTTCCTTGATCATCTTTCACCTAGCCTCTATTCCTCATTTCTAACATGAGGAGAAAGTCTACCTTGAAATACTGTTGATTAGAATAATAAATCCTCCATACTATCTATTGGTAACCATTTTTAGTTGTCAAATGTTGATTATGTGTTGGGCTGGAGGGATTGCTTAGTGGTTAAGGTGCTTGCCTGCAAAGCCAAAGGACCCAGGTTTGATTCCCCAGGACCCACATAAGCCCGATGCAAAAGGTAGCATATGCATCTGGATTTCGTTTGCAGTGGCTAAAGGCCCTGCAGTACTCATTCTCTCCCTCTCTCTCTCTCTCTCTCTCTCTCTCTCTCTCTCTAAATAAATAAATGTTTTTTTAAAAGATTATTATGTGTTACAGGTAGTTAAAAAATAATAAGATAGGGCTGGAGAGATGGCTTAGGGGTTAAGGCGCCTGCCTCCTAAGCCTAAGAACACTGGTTCCAATCTCCAGCGGTTCCAATCTCCAGGTCCCACATTTAGCCAGATGCAAAGTGATGCAAGGGCGCAATGCCGCACTTGACCACAAAGGGGCGCACACATCTGGATTTCGTTCGCAGCAGCTGAGACACTGCTGGCGCGCCCATCTCTGTCTTCCTCTTCCTCTCTCTCTCTCTCTCTCTCTCTCTCTCTCTCTCTCTCTGTCTCTGTGTGTGTGTGTGTGTGTGTCTCCAAAAAAAATTAAAAATAAAAAGTTTAAAAAATAAAAAAATAAAAACAATAAGATAAATGTTTATATTTGCCAATATTAGCCATATTTATGATACGCCTTGTGAACCCTTGTCCATCCTTCTCCCCTTGGTTAACTAGGAGCTTTTCTCTCTGGAGTGAGTAAGCAATAAGCTAGACTAACCTGTACAGTACTCTACGGGGCGCCTGCCATGTTCATCACCCAGCAAAAGTTATGCAAGAATAGTCAACACCAGGTCTCAATTCAATTCTGAGCTCTCCCGTTCCTAGACACGTCCTTCCAAGTGTTATCCTGACCTTTGACCTTCTTGCTAACCCATTGGCTCATTTTGAGCACTTATGTTCCATGCTTTCTGACCAATGGCTTCTGAGCACTTCCTGACCCAACCTACTCCAGGGGCAGAAACGTGGCCTTTGAGTCCCACCCCCGCCTTTTGTCCTGTGATGAATCCATCACTGTGTCTGTGCGAAGGTCTTAGTATGCTGAATATCAGAGGTGCATAAGCTCTGGCCTCAAGCTGAACGGGCAGCAGAGTAGGAGACATAACCTTTGTAGAGGAAGAAGATTACAAAAATCCAGACATAACAGATACACCTTTGGGACCTGTTAGTGTGATGACAGTAAATCCAATACCAGGAAGACGGATTTTGGGCCCACCATTGCAGACTAGAACACCATCCATTTATTCAAAAGTGCAAAGCTCTACACAGGTGTGCTGAGTTTCCAGGACACTGGGGAGTTGTGTTTTAAACATAACAAAAATATATGTTTCTTTTCTTTCCACATTTACTTGCTCCATCTTTCGATCAGTCTCCCCCAGGGCAACAACTCACTCATAAGTACTTGGAGCCATTTATATGGTGCCAAGTCCACATAGTCAAATGAAACCATCTGGTAGACCATAATGAAAGAGGCCTGTTTTCAGTGCCATAGGACAAGCTAAGGAAAGGACAAGACCCAGTCTATGCCCCACAGGCATTTGCAACATGCCAGACATATGTGGGCAGCCTAACTTAAATATGAATGAAAGTACTAAGTATAGAGTTAAGGTCTGTGAAACCATTTGCAGTTCTGTAGCTACTCATCTCAAAGTGTGGTCCTCACACCGGCAGCATGATCATCACTGAAGAGCTTGTTAAGAAGGTAAGTTCTCATCCTCTTCCCAGACCTGCTAAGTCAGACATCAGGGAGGTGAGAGAAGGAAGGAGAAGGTGAGCGATCTGATTTTAACAAGCCATCCAGGAAAATGCTATACACAAAGTTGAAACCCATAGTGGTTCTCAACCTTGACCTCAATGGAATTTGGGGTGCTTGGATATTGTCTCACACACTGTAGCCTGTTTGCCTTGGTCTCTCTATCCCCTTGATGCCAGTACCAACCCTTCCCCCATTCTAACAATGGAAAACGTCTCTGGACATTATGAAATGTCTCCCAGAGGGCATAGTCAGCCCCATTTGAGAACCACTGTTTCATGATGAAGTAGTTCCTAGTGTGATTGGAATAATTATGGACAATATAGTTATAGAGCATCAATAATGATGCATGACCCAGAAGCATAATGGTATACTTTTCTATATTATTCAAGGAAAAGAAAATTCTGCAAAGCCCTCAATGGATAACAATTCAACACACATTTCTGGAAAAGTCACTGGGTATCTATCCATTATAGGGTGGCTATTTTCTTTTCTATGAGCTTTTAGTTCATTTTTTTCCCAAATGGTCAATTTTACATTTGCATGATAAACATAACAGAATAGAAGTGAAGAAAAAAATAACTGGAATAAGCACTGAGATTTTTGATCATTCAAGTATTTCTTCTTTTACTTCAGTCTAGCAAGAAAGGGATGAGTTACAATGATGTATGTCTGCCTTATTGCCAAGTCTCCCCACAGTAGAATCACTGGATCACAGTATGTTACAAACTGCCCACAGCTTTCACTTGTGTCCTTTTCTTTGACAGCAATCTCTCATGCAAGTTTAGACTTCCAATTTCTCGCCGCTAGTAAGTTTCACATCTTCAAACCTTAAAGTCAGATGTTGGTGCCTGGCATTTTTTTATGCCTAAAGCCATAAGCTAATATTCACAATTGCCTAGCACTACAACAGACCTACAGCCTGGATCCTGGCTAAATAAACTGTGATTCCGCTGACCTACCTCACATCTCCTGGAAACTGTACACTCTCTTGAAAATGTAGAGTCTCAGGACCAAACCATGTCAATCAGATTCTGTGTTTGAGAACATTTTTCCAGATGATTTCCACACATATTAAAGTTTGAAGATCACTAACTTGGACCCCTAGGCTGGTAATCACTTAAAAGTTAGGATCATATCATATTCAAAGCCCATCACTCTCTGGAGAAAAGTGGACTTACACACCAAAAAGCTCTCAAATAACTTTGCATACCCCTATTAAGCTAAGCTTCTCTCACTCTTGGTTGGAGAATATACTTCATTTTACAGATGGCAGAGAAAATGGAGGAGAGTCCAGATCCATCAATAAAAAGATAACTGTCTGCCCACTATGAGTCTTGCCACTTCTCCCATGTCTGTCAGGGCCCAGGAGAACTTGCAGTTGAAGTAGCTCCATGAACACTGCTCTTACTGCTAACCTGACAACCAGCTCCAGGGTGATGGTGGCAGACATGATTATCAAGTCTATCAAAGCAGAAACCCAGAGGCTACAAAGATCTTAGCACTAAATCAGACTGCCAACAGGCCTTCCATGGCTCAAGGATCATTGTGGAAGAGGGGGCTGAAAGATTGTAAGAGTCACAGAGCAAGTGGGAACACCCAGAGACACAATTCCCCCCCACTGTCCCATTGGAACTGACTGAGGCCTTCATGACCTGACAGTAAATCCCATAACCCCACAGAGGAGTGCCCCAGGGAAACGGAAACAGGGGAGAGGGAATAAAAGGGTATAATCTGTTTTAAAGAATACATTAATTTTTTTAATTAATTTTTTTTAAAAAAAAATTTTAGCTTGGCATGGTGGCACATGCCTTTAATCCCAGCACTTGGGAGGCAGAGGTAGGAGGATGGCTGAGAGTTCAAGGCCACCCTGAGACTACATAGTTAATTCCAGGTCAGTCTGGACCAGAGTGAGACCCTACCTCAAAAAACCAAAAAAAAAAAGCTCTGAAATCAGTGAGACCAAAGGAAGCATGAGGGATAAAGTGGGGGACACACAACATTCTCCTTTAGCCTCTGCACACATGTGCACAGGGTGCATGTATCTGTATAAACACACATGAATATGCCACACACACACACACACACACAACCATATCACACACACAAACAAGTACAAGAAGAATGCTTAGGAGAAACTGAGGAGATAAAGTATAAGAACAAACTGTAAGCATGACCTATGAGGATGAAGTATGGGAAAGAACTATGAGAATATTTCCTATGGACCATACAAATAACTTTTCTAAGAATATTACTGTGCGATGCTTGATTCCTTACTTGTAACTGCCCTGAAGTTAACCTTACAACTGTGTGATTCGCCTGCTTTGAAGCAATGTGACTAGGTTTCCTCTGCCTTGGTGTACCTACCTTTGGCCTCAACAGCACAGATAACCAATATTGACAAGTAATGTTTAAAGATGCTGACATCTTAAGCTATATCTTTTTCCCAATTTTCTCAGAAGCCTGGTTGTACTCTAGAGTCAGAGCAAACATATATGCCTAAGAAGTGCTGATTGTGGGTGTTGAAGATAATGAGGTCAATAACTATGGGCCCACAGTAACTATAAGCCCAAAGACAACAGGTGGGCTTAATGTGATTGCATTTGTGATCAGAGTGTAGGTGTGTTCGGGATCAGCAGTCTTTAACAAATCTTCGAGGATTCTCGTAGGTTAAAACTTCCTTACCTTTTGCTAATACAATGAATACTTGTTTATGTATTACTGGCTTTTTGCTGTTCAATAAAAATGCCAATGAGTACCTGTATGCAGGGGAAGAAGCCACAACTGCAGTGACATCAGAGCAGCAGTGACAGCAGATGCAGCAGGTTTACTAATGGCTTAAACTAAACTTCTCTTCGATTTCTTTTTTCCTCAGGCTGCTGCTAGAGGCAGTTAATCCACTCTGAGATAGGTATACTAGGAGATAGCTCTCCCACCTCTCAGACTCTGCTCCTAGAAACAGTTTACCCCCTCCTGGGTAGGAAAGCTCCAAAGATTATTCTTCCCTAAAATCAGGAATGTGCCCCCAAACAGGACAAGAAACCACCAGCCAGTATACTAGTTTGTGTTTATAGCACATTTCCAAAGAGATTCTTGACCACATATGAGCAGGACCTCATAAATGCCTCTACTTCTTAGGGAGTGAATTAAGAGACTGGAAAAGAAAAAAAGAAAATACCCTCATAGGGGCTAGAGAGGTGGCTCAGCAATTAGAGGTACTTTCTTGCAAAACCTGACAGCCTGGGTTTAATTCCCCAGTGCCCATGTAAAGCCAGATGCATGAAGTGGCACATGCATCTGGAGTTTGTTTGCAATGGCAGAAGGCCCATATTCACTCTCTCCCTCAAATAAATAAATATATTAAAAACTCATTAGCTTAAGCCATGACTTAAAACAAAGACTGCAAAGAAATTGTCGATACAGTGATGGCCAATCTCTAGGTTCAAGTTTAATCTCTTAATATGTTTTTTTTCCATGAATCTGTTCATCTGGGTTGCTCAGTCACTACATTGTACCTCCAGTGAGACACAGTCTGTATATTGACTGGAAATTTTGAAAAACATGCTATATTTTTGAAGGAGCCAAATAATGAATTCCAGTCATAAATTTAGCAGATAAAATGGTAGGACTCACAAGATATACAAAGACAAAAGGAGCCACTGTTACTATGCCTACAACTGTAGAGCAAAAATGACCTCTGACTCACGGAAACAACTGAGCTCTCAATAAGAAAGCGCTGAAGCTTCAATCTGCTGCACACATTAAAATACTAGTAAAGAGGCTGGAGAAATGGCTTAGCGGTTAAGGCGTTTGCCTGCAAAGCCAAAGGACCTTGGTTCGATTCCCACGTAAGCCAGATGCACAGGATGGTGCATGCATCTGGAGTTCATTTACAGTGGCCAGAGGCCCTAGCATGCCCATTCTCTCTCTTTCCCTGTCTGCTTCTTTCTTTCTCTGGCTCTCTCAAATAAAGAAAAAGAAAATAAAATACTAGTAAAGGGCTGTGGGGATAGTGCTTCCTCACTAGCATGAGGACCGGACTTTGGTCCTCAGAACCCACATAAAAATGCCAGGCGAGCCTGGAATCCCAGTGCTGAGAGTGCAGAGAGAGGATTCCTGGGCTTGCTGGCCAGCCAATCTAGCCTAATTGGTGAACTCCAGGCTAACAAGAGACCCTGTCTCAGAAATAAAAGGCAGAGCTGGAGAGATGGCTCAGCAGTTAAGGAATTTGCCTGCAAAGCTTAAGGACCCAGGTTCAATTCCCAAAGACCCAGGTTTGATTCCGTAGGACCCAAGTAAACCAGATGCACAGGTACATGTATCTGGAGTATATATGCAGTGGCTGGAGACCCTAGCATGCCCATCCTATCTGTCTCTATCTCTCTCTCTCTTATAAATAAATAAAATATGTTTCACAAAATAAAAGGCAAACAGAATTCCTAAGGTTGACATCCAAGGTTGTTCTCTGGCCTACACATATACATGCACAACCATGTACATACATGCACACACGTATACACGTATACACACATGCATAAAAAAATAAACTACTACTGGCAACAACAGCCACATGACCAAAACCCTATTCAGTTATATAAGAAGACTTGTAAAAAGTAACAGCTTTGCTAATGGTAGCCTCAGTGCATTATTCTGAGACCATTAGATGGAGAAAAAAATATGAAGCTGGGAGCTAAACAAGCAGCCCAGTGGGAAAAAGTTCTTGCTATCAAAGCATGATGACTAGTATTCACACTGCCCAGAACCCATGTAAATAAAAAACCTGTTATGGCAAAATGGGACGCGGAGACAGGAGAGTCCCATAGGCTCATGTGTCAGCTAGCCTGGTGTGCACAGCAGTGAGCAGCAAAAGAGATTGCCAAAACAAGGTGAAAGCCAACGACTGACACCAAAACTTATCCTCTGATCTGCACACGTGTGCCATGACACACGTTCCCACACATACACACACCAGATAGATGATGATGATAGATAGATAGATAGATAGATAGATCGATAGATAGATAGATAATAAATGATATGAAACTGGACCAAATTATAATCCCACTCTAATTTACTATGTAATCCTAATTTAGTTTGGGGTGGCAAGAAACCCTGATGAAACATTTCTTAGCCATATCTGAAGCTAGGAATGACCAAGAAACATCTCTGGCTATTGAAACAAAATCAGGAAGTGCTGAGACTTTCTGAGAAAGTTTTGCTTTCCTAACAAAAATATCAACCTATTCTTCTTTTTTATTTTTTAATCCTTCAAGGAAAAGAGATGTAATGGCTGGACCTGCAGCATGTTGTATACACAAAATGACACAAGAATTGCAAACTTCAGTAATAAAATATTTGAGCAACTGAATTAAGACCAATAACTTCCTATCTCTAGGAATCTTGTTACATGGCTGACAAACTATACTGCTTGTTTATGTGGGTTTTATCGTGCCTGTTCATTGGGTTAGCCCACCCTTACAGCCAAATGGAAATTCTTACTGCAGCCACAAAGAGGTGTTGGAACTATTGTTCCTTCGCAAGTTGGTGTCTTTAGCCAGCTGAGGTTTTGACACCTTCTCAGCTTCACTACCACAAATCCACCTCCTCTTTCTTGATAGTCTGTCCTCATTGACTCACTTCTCAGACTACCAAGTCTCATAAATTTTAGTATAGTCCTAAAATGCCCTGCTTTCTAAGAATACACTGTCTTGGGACTTCCACCATCTCCCTCCTAAAAGAATCCAAAGGACCATGCATGGGCTGTGGGCTGGCAACGGCAGCTCCATCTGAGGAAGGAAAACTCTCAGCTGACAAAACCACATGAGTGAGGAATTCTGAGAGTGGGTGAAGCACACTGTGCTTTCATGAGCCCTGGAGGTGCTTGACAACCACTGCTATGTTGCCATTGTTCATATTTCTCAGATACTGTCTTTACCCACAGACAGCTACAAGTAGTGGGCTCATGAACCATCCATCATGAATGATACAAGAAGGCATGAGAGGGGATGGAGAGATGACTTAGCAGTTAAGGCATTTGCCTGCAAAGCCAAAGGACACTGGTTCAATTCTGCAGGATCCACGTAAGCCAGATGAACAAGGGGGCGCACACATCTGGAGTTCAATTGCAGTGGCTAGAGGCTCTGATGTGCCCATTCTCTCTCTATATCTATCTTTTTATCTCCTTCTCTTTCTCTCTCTCTCTGCCTCTTTATCTCAAATAAATAAATAAATAAATTTTTTTAAAAAAGAAGAGGGCATGAGGTCCCCATTCCTTCCTGAAGAGTTACTAGCAGGTGATAGCTGCTGGGGGCTGGGGACAGGAGACATCTTCTGCAGTGGTGGCAAGTTGCACATGCTCTTGTAAATAACCCCCCACCTATGCTCATACAGGCAACCCTAATTAAACTCAATGAGTCACACAAATACATACACACAAAAACAAACAAAAAAAACCTGACATCAAAGTAGAAGAGATACTAATTGGGAAGGAAAAGCAAGTGAAGGTAATGGGAGAGGCTCATGATCAAAATACATTATATACATGTAGAAAATTTGCCAATAAAAAATAAATTAAGAAATTGAAGCCCTTATAGATTATATTGACTTATCAAAGGCCCAGTAATGAGCTGGAGAAAGGCCCTGGCTCCAAGATCAGGGTTCTTTGTACCACACACAAGAACTTTCCTTATTCTACAGAAAGCTGTCGTTTCAAGTACAAAAAAAAAAAATCTTACAAATGAATTGACTCTATATATTCATTACTTTAATAATACTTTTTCAGTCTCAAGAGAATCTGCATTTAAAAAAAAAATAATGGGAGACTTGAGAGGTTGATCTCAGTGGTAGAGGGTTTGTTGCACATGCACAAAGCCCTGGGTGTGATCTCCACCACCACTAAAGAAGAAAGAAATGCTACTGCAACTCAAATCTCGACACACCATCTCACATCCATCAAGATGATGGCAGAGAAAGAGAGAGGCAGAGCGAGGGCTTAGTGAAAGAAACTGGTGGTAATAAGTATGTAAATATTACAGTCAGTATTTTTACAAAGCAATGTATTAATTACCTTTGTGTTATTGTGACAAAGTACCTGACAGAACAACTTAACAGAAGAAATGGTTTATTTCAGTTGGTGATATCAGTGGGCTCAGCTTTAAAATGAAAGGAAAGTGGTGCATGTCTTTAATCCCAGTACTTGGGAAGCAGAAGTAGGAGGATTGGTATGAGTTCAAGGCCACCCTGAGACTACATAGTGATTTCCAGGTCAGCCTGGGCTACAGCAAGATGCTACCTCAAAAAACAATCAAAATTAATTAATTGATTAATCTATATCCTAAAGGACATACTAAAACATCAAACCTACCTCAGGTGCTTGGAGAGAATACCTTAATCATGGGGGCCGGGAGAGGGTAGGATTAAGACTAACTTCAATCTTCTCCTGGTTCACTCCCTCTTCTCTTTCTTCTCTCTTTCTCTTTCATATCACCTATATTTTTTCTTCCTTCTTTTCCCTTGGCACTGACCTGTAACTCCCAATACCAGCATGTGGTTAACATCCACAAGGAGCTGTTGATCAGTGAGACCTACAAGGTTTCCCAAAAGAAGACAGATTTCTGTCAGAGTTCTTGATGACTCACCAAAGGTTATTGGTAGGACCCTACTGCTGAAGACACCATATGCTGTTCGGATGGAACATGGAGAGACCTGGCTGGAATCTGGAAGAGAGTCAGTCCCCAGAAAGTTAGCTTGTCTAGTGCCAGAAGGCACTACATAAGTGACTGGGGGAAAATGACCAACATCTGTCTAAGCAACTCATGGTCTAAGCTACTCAGCAACAAACAACCTAACGTGATGCTCACACAAGTGTAATAGTGGCACACAGCCATGGTGGGTTACCAACTGCTCTAGATTTGGCTAACAGATCTGCTTAGTGGGATGGAACCCTTACCTAGAAATGGGAAACAAGTCAGAACCATATCCAAAAATGAGCCCGCGCTCCAATATCAAGCTCCCACCAATAGTGGGATACAAGAGAGCTTACACATATTAAGTTCTCTCTAAAATGATAATGGTTATCCATGGATCTTGCACTGACCTCACTCTCCATTGGAGAATCTGCTTCTCTCTTTCAGATGGACTCATATCCTGAGGAGAGAATCAGCCCATCTCACAACATCAGGGCACCAGATGAAGCCATTGAGTTATAGGGCAAATGAGCAAGAGTGCTGCTTTATTGGTGAACCTGGTACCAGCACAAGGGCGAAGGAGATAGACACAAAGAACTCTCAACTCCTACCAAATCAGATATCCAGAGACACACAGACTCACAAAACCTCATCACTGATATAGACCTAAAATGAACCCAACGTGGCTCAGGGAAACTCACGGAAGAGGGGACGGAAAGATTGTTAGAGCCATGACTCAGGTTATTATACACAGAGACGTTGCCTCTCCTGCATAACTGATGGCTACTCGCATAAGGCAAGACCCACATAACCCATGGGGGGAGGACAGGGTGAAGGCTAACAATGGTACCATCATGGCTGTATATACACTATATACATAACTAGTAAAAATATATTTTAAAATAAATAAAAGGAATATTCCAACAAAAAAAATCAAAAAATAAAAATTAAAAAAATAATTAATTAAATACAATGAAATGAAATTGTGATACATAATACAACATGGATAAACTTAGGGAACATCATGCTAAGTAAAATACACCAGTAATAAGTACTAATACTACAGTAGTTCCAAGTCATAGAAAAAGAGGGCAGAGTGGTGGTCACCATGTTGTAAGGAAAGAAGACTGGCAAGTGTTAATGTAATGAGCACAGAGTTTCTGCTTTGCAGGGTGAGGAGTCCTGCAGCTGGATAGTGGGGACAGTAGCCCAGCACTGTGTCATTACAGCCACTGAAATGTCATCATTGTGGTGACAAATTTTGCTCAGTGTATTGGACCACAATTTTTATGTATATTAAGCAAAGAAAAAAGAAATACAACATAAGTTGTGAATTTCTTGTTTACTTTTGACAAAGAACTACAGGTATTACAGCCAGGATGCTGTTCTCTGTACTGCTCGAACCCTATCCCAAATTAAGTGTGAACTACATACAGAATTTTGGAGCACAGTGGGAGATTAAACAAAGATGGAAGCGTTTTCAATTGCTGTCAGTTCAAGGGGACAGATAGGGGTTATTTCTTCAAGAATATTATTATAAATCAATAATGTTGGGAAATATAGACGTGAGCTGTGTCAGAGTTGAAATTATTACACTGGGCTACCCTATTTGAGTAAGGAAAAAGATAAAACCTTCTGTTCCCCAACAAATGCTAATTCATTTCTAATAGCTATGTTACTACTTAGAAGCAAGAGAAGTAATCAAACCAACAGGAAGGATTTCTCTGCTCCTGTGGGGTCAGTTAGGTGACAAATACACTTATAAGGAGTGCTGTTGATTCTGCCACCTGGGGAACAGAGATGATCAGAGTCAAGTGTTGTGTACCAAAATTCAACAGTATTTTTGACAAAAGAGCACACTATTTTTCCCCAATTGGTCCAGGTTAAACTATTGCTAAATTTCATGAGTTGGAGAACTACTCTAGCACCATGAAAGTATGCACCAATAATGTCTTTTAATACATTGTCCTCTCCACAAGACCCTGTCAAAGACCACACGTTAGATTTGACATGTCATATCTTTCTAATGTTTTTAAATCTAGAATAATTCCCCAGTCTTTCAGTAGAGGTCAGTTCATCTGTAGAATGTTCTTCAGCTCAGCTTGGCAGATGTTTCCTTTCAGCCAGTTTCAGGTTACATAGACTCCACCAGATGCTACATAAAGTGGCGTGTGTCCTTCTCAGAGCACCACATCTGGAGGCACCCAAGTCCATCCCTGGTGATATTAATTTTTATTAGTAGGTCAAAGTGCTGTCCACTTTTCCCACTCCATATTTGATGCTTTCCCCCTTAGCACCTAATAAATAATCTATGGAGAAACATCTTGAGATGAGGAAAATACCATGATCTGCATCTGAATTTACACTACATCTGTGGCATCCACTGATGATTCAAACCTAGGAACATCTTTGCTAGGATGATTTGTAAAATAGTGATTTTTCCATCCACTCACTCTCTCTCCACATTCAGCGGCTGGTATTCTACTCAGAGAAGGAACCTTTTTCTTCTCTTTTCAACTATTTCATTATTATCAGATTGGACTCATGAGTTCTTGTTTTATTCAATGGAGTGCAATGAATTACTGTTCTGATTTCCTTCAATGCTCAAATTTTGCCAGATTTATCCAGCTGGAAACCCTTCAAGCTGGTTCCTATAATTCTTCTGAAAGGTCTCTATCACTTTCTAGGAATGCTTCCTTATTTTCTGGCATAATAATATATTCCTATTCCCACATTTCTTTTTTAGCTTTTAAATTAAAATTTATCCAAATTAGTTTATAAAAATTCTCTGTTTGGGGCTGGAGAAATGGCTTAGCAGTTAAGGCACGTGCTAGCAAAGCCAAAGGACCCAAATTCAATTCCCCAGTACCCACATAAGCTAGATGCACATGGTGGCACATGTGTCTGGAGTTCGTTTGCAGTGGCTACAGGCCTTTGCACACCCATTCTCTCTCTCTCTCTCTCTCTCTCTCTCTCTCTCTCTCTCTCCTTCTCTCAAATAAATAAATGAAACAATTTTTTTAAATTCCCTATTTCAAGTCAGATGAAGATCATGCTCTTGAACATATTTTGTAAGTTTTGGGTGTTTTATTTATTTTATTTTGTTTTGTTTTGTTTTGTTTCGTTTTGGTTTGGTTTTTGGGTTTTGTGTTTTTTTGCTTTTCAAGGTAGGTTCTCACTCTAGCCCAAGCTGACCTGGAATTTACTATATAGTCTCAGGCTGGCTTTGAACTCACAGTGATCCTTCTACCTCGGCCTCCCAAGTGTTGGTATTAAAAGTGTGCACCACCACATCCAGCAAGTTTTATTATTTTTGTTCTATTGTGATTTACAATTGTGTCTTATATGAAGGAACTTCCATTTCTATGATTAATGTACTTACGTTTCCTATCTCTTCTGACAAAAATTATACTTTAATTTCTGAATGATCAATTATAGCATTCAAACTACTAGCAATTTGCTTTATTATTATTTTGCTTATCTTAGCCACAGGGACTAGCTTCTTCAGTCCTCTTATACCTTCTCTGTTCTAGTCCTGGATTCACTCATTTCCCAATGGAGCCCTGGTTCTATTAGAAAAGAACTGTCTAGGCTGGAGAGATGTCTTAGCAGTTAAGGCGCTTGCTTTGAAGCCTAAGGACCCAAGTTTCATGACCCTGAACCTACATATGTCAGATGTACATGGTGGCACATTCATCTGGAGTTTGTTTGCAGTGGCTGGAGGCCCTGGTATACCCATTCTCTCTCCCTCTCTCTCTCTCTCTCTCTCTCTCTCTCTCTCTCTCTCTCTCTCTCTCTCTCTCTTTCTCTACCTCACTCCCCCTCTCTCTTTTCTCTCTCTCTCTCATTCCTTCTCTCTCTCTGTAATAAGTAAATAAATAAAGATAAAATATTTTTAAAATAAAAAACTGTTTCGTCTTGTTTTCAGTGACTGGCTAGATGTCTAGATCATGAGACGTCTTTTGAAGAACATAGTTGACATGGGAAAGACCGATTTTGAAGAGATTGGAGTAGGAATGCAGGCTTCATCACTTGCTAAATGCAAGAATATGGGCAAGTTGATTAACTTTAAGCCTTTGTTTTCTCATTGTAAGCCAGGAGAATTACATACAGCTAACAGACTTAGCTTAAAATCTCCCAACCGCTAGTGTATTATACCCAACAAGTTTGCATTACTTTTCCTCTTTTAATCATAGCATTGTACAATTTGAATCTGATTTTTTCCTTGTCATAACCACTTCAACTGCTTCTTATGAAACCCCAAAAAGCACAAATTATCTGGTGATGATATTACTTATGGAAATCTACTCATAATTGCCAATTCTCCCATTAGCCTACCAGGATTCTTTCACATGCAACACACTTAGTGATCCCTTCTTCTCTTCCCTTCCTTGTGTGCCTTAGAATGAGAGGCAATACCATGTGGAGAATGAAAACGCTTGATTATCTAAGTGTATGCACACAAAGCACCTAACAGAACTTAAAGACTGCCTGAGAGCAATGAATGTAAGGTATGTTCATTGGTTATGAATGATGTCATACCAAAAACCTACACTGAACATCATGTCATATGGAAGAAACTTATTCCCAAGAATACTGTACACAAGACAAGAATTCCTGTTATTTCTGCATTTAACATAGTTCAAGAGGAATGTGACAGTGCTATAAGTTTTCTGAAAAATATGAAGTATAAAGATTAGAAGGGAAAGGTAAAACTATTGTCTGATAAATTTCAGAGAATTAATAAACTATTGGAATATGTACTTTAGCCAAGGTTCCTGCATTATAAATAAATTTACAAAAAAACAATCTTCCATATTAGGATGACATTAAACATTAGATGTCCCACATCCTTTAAGCACATTGGACACCCTCTCTAAGTGTGGGTTTTATGTCTCATGTTGAATATCTGTGCTGCAAATGTCACATACGAGTATGGAAATAAAAAGACTTTAAAAAAGAAAAAAATAGATGCCACTTATAATAGTAGCAAAAATGATAGTGTACGTAGGATCTATATTTCCTCATGAGGGGTCACATAACTTGATTAGTATTTTAAAACAATATTCTGAGCTGGGGGATTGCTCAGTGGTTAAAGATGCTTGCTTGCAAACAGCCGACCTAAGTTCAATCCATAGCACACAGTCTACAGCCAACATGCCTATAGTAATGAGACGCAGAGCCAGGAGAACCAGGAAGCTTTCAAGCAGAAAAAGGGACCCTGTCTCAAGAGAAAGTGGAGAGGAGAAACACCCCAAGGCTGTGTTCTGGCCCCTCCACAAGTGTACATTGGCATACACACACACACACACACACACACACACACACACACACACACACACTAAAGCACATACATAAATACGCACACAAATAATAAAAGTTGAAAAAAATAGTACTCCATTAATGAACATGAATGAAAGCCTGAGTACATGGAATAGCACCAACTGTTCATGGACAAACTGACCTTTCAGAGTAAGGATGTCAGCACTCTCCAAATTAATCTACATATGCAAGGAAATCCAGTTAGATTTCTAAAGGAATTTTATAGAGAGAATAGTGAAGGTCATTTTGAAATAAATGAGCAAGGAGGAGATGCTCATCCCACCAGTCATGGAGACAGAGGACAAAGCCATAAAAACAGCATGGTTTTGGACTCAGGGATTGACAAATAAACTCAAAAAACTAAGATTCTTTGAATTAAGATAACACATAGATGAGAACTTCATATAAGAAGTGTGGTTTAGGGCTGGAGAGATGGCTTAGCGGTTAAGGCTCTTGCCTGTAAAGCCAAAGGACCTCGGTTTGATTTCCCAGGACCCATGTAAGCCAGATGCACAAGGTGGCACAGATGTCTAGAGTTCATTTGCAGTGGCTGTAGACCCCCAACATGCCTATTCTCCCTGTGTGTGTGTCTCTCTCTGCTTTTCTCTCTTTAATAAAATAAATAAATAAAAATAAAATATTTAAAAAAAAAAAGAAATGTGGTTTAGTCAAATGGATATGGCACCATAAAATCCTACATCCTTGGGCTGGAGAGATGGCTTAGTGGTTAAGGCACCTGCCTGCTAAGCCTAAGAACGCTGGTTCCCATCTCCAGCGGTTCCAATCTCCAGGTCCCACGTTTAGCCAGATGCAGTGATGCAAGGGTGCAATGCCACACTTGCCCACAAGGGGGCGCACACATCTGTATTTCATTCACAGCAGCTGAGAGACTGCTGGCACGCCCATCTCTATCTGTCTTCCCCTCCCTCTCTATCTATTTCTCTCTGTGTCTCTCTCCAAAAATAAAAATAATTAAATCCTACATCCTGGAAGACAGACTAAAAGGTTGATCCTTCATAAGGACCTTAGAGGGAGCACCTGAATCTAAGGGCCCTGGAGAGGGTGAGATGAAGCCTAACCTTAAATTTCTCCTGTTTCTTTTTTTTTCTTTTCTTTTCTTTCTTTTTCCTATTTTCTTCCTTTTTCCTATTTTCTTCCTTTTTCTTCTTTCTTTTCCCTTGGCACTGGCCTGTAACTCCCAGTACTAGGATGCAGTTAACACCCACAATGAGCTGTTGGTCAGAGAGACCTACAAGGTTTCCCAAAACAAGACAGACTTCTGTCAGAGTTCTTGATGACCCACCAAAGGTTAATGGTAAGACCCTACTGCCAAAAACACCATATGCTGTTGATACAGAACATGGGGTGACCTGGCTGGAATCTGGAAGAGAGCCAGTCCCCAGACAGTTAGCTTATCTAGTGCCAGAAGGTGCCACATGAGTGACTGGGTGAAAATGACCAACATCTATCCACGCAACTTGTGTTCTAAGCTACTCAGAAGCAAACAACCTGACGTGATGCTCACCCAAATGCAATAGTGGCACACAGCCATGGTGGGTAACCAACTGCTCTTGGATTGGCTAACAGATCCTCTCAGTGGAAAGGAATCCATATCTGGAACTGGGTAACAAGTCAGAATCATACCCAGATAATGAGTTCATTCTCCAATATCAAGCTCCCACTAATCTTGGGCTGCAAGAGGGCTAACATCTATTAAATTCTCTCTAAACTAACAATGGTTATCCCATTTAACTGGTGCTAACATCACTCTCCATTGGAGAATCTGCTTCTCTGTTTCAGATGGACACAAACCTGAGGAGAGAATCAGCCCTTCACACTTCAGCAGCTGAAACCATAGAGTCATTAGGGAAATGAGCAAGAGTGATGCTTTCTTGGTGAAACTGATATCAGCACAAGGGTGAGGGAGATAGACACACTGGACACTCAACTCCTACAAAATCAGAGATCCAGAGACACAGAGGCTCCCAAGAACCCATCACTGAAGTAGAATTAAAATGAACCCAACATGGCTCAGGGAAGTTCGTGGAAGAGGGGACGGAAAGGTTTTTAGAGCCACAAGTTGGGACATTACACACAGGGACATTGCCTCTTCCCCATAACTGATGGCTACCCCACAATGCACAACCTACAATCCCCATGGAGACAACTGGCAGCCCCAATGAGGAGGGTCCCTTCGGAGGGGGAAGGACAAGGATGAGGGTAAAGATGGTACCATCATGTGCTGTTTCCACACTGAGTGTCTACATAATTAAAAATATGCATGCCTTTAATCCCAGTACTGGGGAGGCAGAGGTAGGAGGATAGCCATGAATTCGAGGCCACCCTGAGACTACAGAGTGAAAAAAGAAGTGTGGTGCAGTGATGAAATGTTGTTTTACAGATTGTGATGGGGAAATGGATCATTATGGTCCTTCATGCCGGGTGTGGTGGTGCACGCCTTTAATTTCAGCACTTGGGAGGCAGAGGTAGGAGGATTGCCATGAGTTCAAGGCCACCCTGAGAGTACAGAGTGAATTCCAGGTCAGCCTGGGCTAGAGTGAGACCCTACCTCGAAAATTAAAAAAAAAAAAAACCCTAAAAAAAACTGTCCTTCAGGACACAAAAAACATGGCGGCCGGAAAGCCATGAGCCGCTCCGCCCCACGCCGCTGCTGCCCTGCAGGAGCAATGGCAGCCACGGAGGCGGCAGCGGTGGCAGGCATGCCAGCCACCTGACTACCACAAGGAAGGCTGCTGCCACCTCTGGCCCTGCGGACCCTCAGAGCCCTGGCTGAGGGGCAAATGGCCGTGGTCCACGCCACCAGCCTGCGAGCTGATTCAGCCATCAGTGAGCAAGCTATCCCAGGCCGTTTGGACCAACATCCTGTGCACTGTTCGCGGCTGTGGCAAGATCCTGTCCAACAGCCCCACGCTCAACACGCACCTGGTCAAGAGCCACCGGCTGCAGCTATGTGACCGAAGATGGTGAGCTCATCAGAAGCCCTTGTCCCCTCCCTGCCAGGCTGAGATGGCGGATCCAGCCAAATGCAGCATCAAAGTGATGTGCCAGTTCCTGCCCCTCAACGAAGCCTAGATCCTGAATGGGGACAAATTCATCCCCAAATTAAAAGGCGAGGAGACGGTGGTGATTGGGCTACTCTTCAAAAATATACACTGAGCCGGGCGTGGTGGCGCACGTCTTTAATCCCAGCACTCGGGAGGCAGAGGTAGGAGGATCGCCAAGAGTTCGAGGCCACCCTGAGACTGCATAGTTAATTCCAGGTCAGCCTGGACCAGAGTGAGCCCCTACCTCGAAAAACCAAAATATATATATATATATACACTGAGGTCCGGTTAAGATGGCGGCATAGGAACCATGCCAAAACAGGATGGGGGGAGGAGCAAAAAAAAATCAGCAAAATACACTCTTCTACTAAAAAGTGAGATGTATAGTAAATTATCAACTGCAACAAAGAAGTAGCAGAGACCCAGAGGGTCTAGAGCCCACAGAAGCAGGCAGAAGCGGCTCCAACAGCAGCGGTGAGTTCCACGTGGCTGCAGCCACCAGGCTGTGCCTGAGCGCAGGATTTTAAAGCCAAGTGAGGGGATTCTCCACTCACACCGGCCTCCTCACAAACTCAAACGTGGAAGGAGGACGGGAGAGACCAACGGAGCGGCTTGTGAGGAAGAGGTTCCCATGGACAAGCTGGCAGACTTCAGCCACCATCCACAGCCTCCCCTCCCCCACCACCAGCACAAGCGCCAGCAAGCACCAGAGACCTGGGAAAGAGAGCTCACCTACCTGGCACCCAGCACAACCAGAGCAGCGACCCACAGACACACAGATGCAGCTGGCCTTCCTGAGCCCACAACACAGCAAAGAAACTGGGATTACACCAGGCCAGTACCCACCAAGTAAGCCTGATGTATAGGCTTGCATGGTTTCCTCTTCTGTTATTTGTTGGGGAAGGGTAGCACTAGGTCACAAGCTGACCTTGGAACCCACTACAGACCAGAAATCTTAGCCTCCCAGTTGACAGGATTAAGCGTGTGGGGCAACACACATCCTTAGGGACTGTGACTGTGATAAAGGATCTGTTTGTCATAATACCTACTTTTGCACAAATACTCTGTGCTGTATTTCATTGAATGGGTACATTGTTTAAATTTTTAGAATTTGACTGTATTCTGTGATGTCCTGTAACAGTGTAGATTATGTGTTCAGTATTGTACGATCTCTTGGTACATGATGTCCTGTAACAGTGTAGATTATGTGTTCAGTATTGTATGATGTCTTGGTACACGATGTCCTGTAACAGTGTAGATTATGTGCTCAGTATTGTATGATGCCTTGGTGTATGATGTCCTGTAACAGTGTAGAGTATGTGCTCAGTATTGTACGATGTCTTGGTACATGATGTCCTGTAACAGTGTAGATTTATGTGCTCAGTATTGTATGATGTCTTGGTACACGATGTCCTGTAACAGTGTAGATTATGTGCTCAGTATTGTATGATGCCTTGGTACATGATGTCCTGTAACAGTGTAGAGTATGTGCTCAGTATTGTACGATGTCTTGGTACATGATGTCCTGTAACAGTGTAGATTATTGTGGAGCTCAGTATTGTACAGAAGATGCAACGTCTTGGTACATGATGTCCTGTATCAGTCAAGTGTAGATTATGTCTTGTTAAGATCCAGGGAGCTACTCAGTATTGTAGGAGAAAAGTTTAGAGATTCATAATGGTACATGATGTCCTGTAACAGTGTAGATTATGTGCTCAAAAAGGATTTTGTTTTACTGACTGATGACTTGGTACATGATGTCCTGTAACAGTGTAGATCATATGTATCACCAGCTATGAGGGGTCAGTATTGTACAAAGATTGTCTTGGTACATGATGTCCTGTAACAGTGTAGATTATGTGCATGAGACAGTATTGTACTCTGGGACATCCTTGTGAACATTATTGGTACATGATGTCCTGTAACAGTGTAGATTATGTGTTCAGTATTGTATGATGTCTTGGTACTGTGATGTCCTGTAACAGTGTAGATTATGTGTGTGGGTCCTCCCCCAGATTTGGCAGTATTGTACAACATCTTGGTACATGGTGTCCTGTAACAGTGTAGATTATGTGCTCAGTATGGTATGATGTTCGAGTACATGTCTGATTGCATATGGGTTGGTCCCAATCCCATCTGAGAAAAGGTACTGGTACATGATGTACTGTAACAGTGTAGATTATGTGCTCAGTATTGTATGACGTCTTGGTACATGATGTCCTGTAACAGTGTAGATTATGTGCTCAGTATTGTACGATGTCTTGGTACATGATGTCCTGTATCAGTGTAGATTTATGTGCTCAGTATTGTATGTCTTGGTACATGATGTCCTGTAACAGTGTAGATTATGTGCTCAGTATTGTACAATGTCTTGGTACATGATGTACTGTATCAGTGTAGATTTATGTGCTCAGTATTGTACGACGTCTTGGTACATGATGTCCTGCAACAGTGTAGATTATGTGCTCAGTATTGTGCGATATCTTGGTACATGATGTACTGTAACAGTGTAGATTATGTGCTCAGTATTGTAGGAGGTCTTGGTATATGATGTCCTGTAGCAGAGTAAGTTCATTGACTGACAAAAAATGATATTAATAATAATAAAAACTGTCTTTCAGATAGATTAAAGATGTAAGTATGAGAAGTCAAGTTATAAAGAAAATGTAGAAACAATATAAAGAAAACTGAATATTAATTTTAAAGAAAATGTAGAATAGGTAACAGACTTCAGGACTAAAACCCTGAAAACATAGATGCCAATGTTTTTAATTACGAATTTGATTCAGTCAAAATTTTTTTAAAGCACCACAGACAAAGAAACAAATGGATACTTTTGGAAAAATTATTTGTAACATCCAAAACCAAAAAGAATTTAAAGCCTGTAATATACAAAAGTACTCCTAAAATTCAACAATAAATAAGGTGAACCCCAGTTTTAAAAGGAGCAAAGGCAATTCCCAGGGCAGCTCAAGTAACTAAAAAGAATGTTTTAATGCTCAAATTCTTCAGTAATCAAAAAAAAAAAAATCCCACAATAAAATATAAATATAATGTGCCTGTGGCTTAGTGCTTAAGGCACTTTTCTGCAAAGCCAAAGGACCACAGTTCAATTCTCCAGGACCCACATAAGCCAGATGCACAAGATGGCACATGCATCTGGAGTTCATTCACAGTGGCTGGAGGCCCTGGCGTGCCCATTCTCTCTCTCTCTCTCTTTCCCTCTTTCTCTCTCTGCCTCTCAAATAAATAAATAAAAATAAAATATTTAAAAATGTGAATACTAGAATATAAAAAAATCAAAATAATTTCAAAGGGAGCAGGATGTAATGGGATGGAAAATCTGATGTACTGCTGAGGACACTGTAAATTGGAACAGTCATTCTAGAAAGCAATTCTCCTTTTTGTCTCCCATATCTTTTCTGAATGTGGATGCCAGAGAAATCTTACATAGTGCAGAAGGAGACCTGCCTGAGACCATTGGCTATAGTGTGGCTTTTAAATAGTAGATCTTGAAGACAATCTGTGTGCCCATCATTAGGGAAATAGTAAAATACAGCAGATGCATGTCATTGCCAAGGACTAGAAGCCAGGAAGTCTAAGGAGTTAGTGTTTAAGAGGTCAATGTCCAATTTTGAAAAATAAAAATTATAGAGATATATGGGATAATGCTTGTAGAACAATGTTGAAGTATCCAGTGCCAAAATCTCTACACAGAAAGAATGATTAAAATGGTAAGATCTAAATCCAGGTATGATAGCACACACCTTTAGTCTCAACACTCAGGAGGCAGAGGTAGGAGGATTACTATGAGTTCGATGGCAGCCTGGGACTTCAGAGTGAGTTCCAGATCAGCCTGGGCTATAGTAAGATCCTACCACAGGAAAAAAAAAATCGCAAGGCTGAAGAGATGGCTCAGCCTTTAAAGCACTTGCGTGCAAACTTATTGGCCAGAGTTCAATTCCCCAGTACCTACATAGAGCCAGATGAGCATCTGGCATTCATTTGCAGTTAATAAGAGCCTTGGTGAGCTCATTCTATCTCTCTCTCTCTCTATCTCTCTCTCTCTCGTATTACAAATAAATAAATAAAAATTTTAAAATACTAATATCTAACACTAAATCAGACTGCCACAGGCCTATCATAGCTCTGGGAATATTTTGGAAGATGAAGTGGAAATATTGTAAGAACCACCGAGTATAGGAATACCCTGAGACACAGTCCCCCACTACCTCATAAGGATTGACTGGGGCCTTCATGACCCCACAGTGACAGCCATAACCTCACTGAGGAGGGTCCCCTGGATAATGGGAGTTGGGGCAAGGGGATAATAGTATATGCCCTGTTGTATATAAAATAAAAAATTTTGTTTGTTTGTTTTTTAGGAGGAGGGGTTTCACTCTACTCCAGGCTGACCTGGAATTCACTATGTAGTTTCAGGTGGCGTCAAACTCACGGTTATCCTCCTACCTCTGCCTCCCAAGTGCTGGGATTAAAGGCGTGCACCACCATGCCCAGCTTAAAATAAAATTTTTAAAAATAGTAAAATCAGGCTGGAGAGATGACTCAGCAATGAGGAGCTTGAATGCGAAGCCTAAGGACCCATATTCATCTCTCCAGTTACCACATAAGCCACATGCACAAGATGATGCATGCACACAAGGTCACACATGCACACAAGGTAGTGCATGTGTCTGGAGTTCAATTGTAGTGGCTGGAGGTCCTAGCATACCAATTCTCTCTCTCTCTCTCTCTCTCTCTCTCTCTCTCTCATAAAAAAAATAGTGAAATCTGGGCTGGAGAGATCACTTAGCAGTTAAGGCACTTGCCTGCAAAGCCAAAGGACCCAGGTTCAATTCCCCAGGACCCACGTAAGCCAGATGCACAAGGGGGCACATGCATCTGGAGTTCATTTGCAGTGGCTAGAAGTCCTGGTATGCCCATTCTCTCTCTATCTTCTCTTTATTTCTCTCTCTCTTTCTCTCTCTGCTTTACAAGAATAGGTTCAGTATAACCTCACAGAAATTTCATCATGCTTTAAGATTCATATGCTATATTTTTTTGTTTGTTGTTTGGTTTATCAAGGTAGGGTTTTGCTCTAGCCTAAGCTGGCCTTGGAATTCACTATGTAGTCTCAGTCTGGCATCAAACTCATGGGGATCTTCCTACTTCTGCCTCAAGGATGTTTCCCTCATATAACTACTTATTTCATGTAAATGTATTTGTTGAAAAATAAGCTACTAGAAGATGAAAATTAGATTCTATGATGAACCTATTCTATGATGAGCATTTCTCAAGGGGGAAATCACCCTTTAAATGCTTGAATGATTTCAGCCACTCTAAGATACATTTAGAACTTAGCATGTAACCATTGGCATAAAACATAAGATGACAAGAAAACATATGATTGCACACTTAATATTTGGGCAAGAAGTATAATGAGTTGTGATATATATTGAAAATATAGGTGATGATTTGCATCTCAAGGAATTAATTCAAAGCATAAAGCATAACTTTCCAACTGAAAGAAGTCTTGGGGGCTGGCAAAGGAAAGCAAGGACAGAATATATTTGAGAGACCAACTGTCCCATATAGGACAAGAGTAATGTAGAGCTCTAGTTTTCTGCAACATTGGTGTTGGAAACTTCAATAAAGACATTACAACAAAATGTTTTGGAACTAGCTTAAAAGAGTTTGCACTGTCTAACATAGTGAGTTAGACATAACATGTTGCCATTGCAAGTATGCAGATATATTGTATTTCGTGTATAGATTTGTTTAAGACTAATGTTAAGGTTGTATCACATCTTTGTCAAGATCAGGAGAAAAATCAAGGGAAATGTTCCAATTATTCCTTAAAATCAGCAGCATGTGTGTAGGTAATGAAGGTGGAAAGAAATTGCATGCTAGAAAGCTTTTCAAATAAAAATCACCCTGTGGTGTTTAGATTTTGAAAAATACATGTGAGCAGAATTATTGTAAATGTTGTATATGTTTTGAAAAATGAAAGCTAAAAATAAAGCTACTCACTATTTCATAAGAATGCTTAAATACACCATAAAATTTTTTTTAAAAAAAAAAATAGTTAAATCTTTATTGTGAATATTTAACTCATTTTTAAAAGATTTTAAAAAGATCAAATGAAGCCGGGCATGGTGACACACGCCTTTAATCCAACACTTGGGAGGCAGAGGTAGGAGGATTGCCATGAGTTTGAGGCAACTCTGAGACTACATAGTGAATTCCAGGTCAGTCTGAGCTAGAGTGAGACCCTACCTCGAAAAAACAAAAAACAAAAAAAATAATAAATAAAAATAAAAAAATACAATGAATGCACACAATAGAAAACCTTGCAAGTTACAAATAATGAGCTAACTATAGTTATAGTGACATTGATCTTAAAAACAAGATTGAGAGGGCTGAAGACAACCCCGTATGTAAAGTGCTTGCCTTACTAACTTAAGGATCTGAATTCCACCCCAAAAACCCACAAGAAAAACAAATGACAGGTTTGGTAGCATGCACTTGCAATCCCCTCACTGGAGAGGTGGAGACTGGAGTGGATGCCTAGAACTTGTTGGCGAGCCAGTCTAGAGTAATCAGGCAAGTTCCAGGCCAATGAGAGATGCCGTCTGAAAAAAAATTAAAAAGTGGATGGTGTTCCTGAGAAACAACACCTGCCATTATTCTCTGACCTCCACAGGCACATGCACACAAACATGCACAGACACATACATGTACTTGTGCATGTGTGTCCTTGCATGCACCTTGAAAACTTGTTCAGGACAGGGAACTAGGCATAGAGGTTGGGGTTATAATAAGGGAAAAATGGAAGAAGAGTGTTCCCTGGACCAATGATGAATAACAAGAAGGTATTATGAACTGAGAAGTTTGTACTTTCAACTAAAAAGAAATTACATAACACCCATAAAAACCCTGTGAGAGGATATAAGTTTACAGTTTATAGCTTGTTATTCCTTCATTTGAAGCAGAATGAAATGAACTAAAATGGATTTTCTTCCTAACATTTTGGATCTTCAGAGCATTCTGACTCATGGTGATTTACACGCTGGCTGAGCTTCACCCACTGGAAGTTCATCTGTGTTTTATGAGCTTTTAAATATCTCTAGTGATCTCTCATTACCACAAATTTCTTCTTTCCACTTTTTTGTAACTGTTGCACATAGAGCCAGATTAAGGGGTGGGTCAGACAGGAGGAGCCTGGGGGGCTACTATTTAAGAGGTGCTAAAAATATCACTAGGATTATAGCAAGATGGAAAAATTATTTTTCCTAACACTCGTGTTACAGAGTGTGCTTTACGAGGTCAGAGAGAATCCGGTAATAAATTGTGTGGGGTGGGGCTGTGTGTGGCCCCTCTCTTGTGTGGGGAAATAGATGAATAATACAAGGATTGTTTTTTTAAACTCGGGGACACAAGGCCACCGTGCAGAGTTGCATCCAAGTCCAGCAGATGGATGTCCATGGGGGCCCTGTGTAAGCTGCCTCCTTAGGAGGGTGGCTGAACTATTCAAGTGAAGAAACGGCCTCGTCAGTCACAATGCAGGGTTCTGGTTTCTGGTGATGGATGAACCACCAGTGTCCCATCCTCCAGCACGCAGCCTCAGTGACTATGGAAAGCACATGCAGTCTATCGAGGTCACCCCTGCCAGGGAACCACCTGCCTCTGTCTGGCTCTTCTTCCCAATAAGAGGTACAGTTGCTGAAGTTATTTCTTTTTAGAGTGTTGAAACCATGCCCTTCCTCTGGCCAGCCTACTTTAGCTGATAGGAAGAGGTAGGCGTGGTAGATGGGGTTCTCTGTGGATTCCCCTTGCTAAGAGAACAAACCAGGGTGGCTGCCTGAAGCCAGGCCAGAAATCTGGGCCATATAAGACAGTATTTTAGTGGAGAGGGATAAGTACCCTTGCTATGGCGGGAGAGGCAGGGTGGCATTGAGGCAATGTCTCATGTAGCTCAGGCTATCTGAAATGCACTATGTGTCACCAAAGAGCTCCTGATGGGCCTACCTTCACCTCCCAAGTACTGGGATTACAGGTGTGTGCCACCATTCCTTTTTATATCCTGTTAGGAAAAGGAAATGGAGCACAATAAATCTTAAAGGCAATTTGGGAATGTCAAGAGAACTGTCTTACTGAGTTTAGCTCAGTGGGATGTCTGTCAGCCCATAATTCTGTAACTGCTGTTCTCAACTCATTTAACACATTTGACACAACTTAATCTGAGTGCACCTCAAATAGGCATTAAAAAAAAAAAATACGTTCTGGCTGCTAAAGAATAAATGGAGTTCCAACTGTATTTTGAAACATGGATTAACAGTTTCTCTTAATATCGCAAATTTTTTCACTTCCTTCCCCTGTTAAGCTGTTTAATAACCTGTGTCGTGCATTAAGCACTTTGCAATATCACGCTCATTAACTCTTCAGCATGACTTAAAAGCTGAAACACAAAGCAAAGAAAAACAGTCTATCTTGTGACTTGCCTCAGTTTCATTCCCAATGGGAATAAACCTTCACTGAGTGCCAGGCACTATTGCAGGTGCTGAATACACCTTTGAGGGAGCCCTTTCTAGTGGTACTGGAGTCCAGGAGGCAGTAGTGTGTTTTCCTATAAGGAGCACTGGGGTGAAAGTGAGACATGAAGACATTACGGGAAAGCCAGCACCCAGCTCAGATGTGGATGCTGGGCCACATTCAAGGGTCCTTTCCAGCTTCTGAATTTCAATTTAAAAACAGTTACCCAGGTGTGGTGGCACACACCTTTAATCCTAGCACTTCAGTGAGAGAGGTAGGAGGACCGCTGTGAGTTTGAGGCCACCCTGAGACTACATAGTGAATTTCAGGTCAGCCTGGGCTAGAGTGAGACTCTACCTCAAAAAAAGAAAAAAAAGAAAAAAATTAAAAGACATCTGCATTAGAGCACTGAGCTAAACATTTGACACACATTATTTTCTCCCATTTCCCACTCAACCTCTGAAAAAGCTTCTTATTTCCCAGGTTTCAGAGCAGAACCCCGTGAAGTGCTTTCCCTGAGGACACTAAGGTGGGTGGAACACAACTCAGGTCCTCGAAGCAGAACTGAAGACACTGTCTTTCTGGCCCTGGGAAGTGTTCCTAATTATAAGCAGTATCTTTTCTGGGCCCTTGTCATGACCCATCAGCTGCCAGGTGACGTTCTTTGTGGTCAAGTTCTGCGCATTCAACCACTTACTTCCTTCCCACAAAAACACACCGCCTGCCGCCTGGAAGAGCCGCTGTCCTGGAGATGAACGTGTGACTGACAGCAGCACTGCCCATGCTCCCCACTGAGCACAGAGACTCTCATAATTTACATGATCCATTGGAAATATAGTTACTGAAGCACCAGAATTATACATCTGTTCCCTTGACTTTTTAACCAAAGAGTGCTAGTTTATTGCCGAGCTTAGGGATAAAAGAAGCAAGAAATGAAAGTTGGGTTGGAGGTTGTTTTTTTTTCAAGTTTCCTCCCAGCTAAGTACAATCAGATGTTGGATTCCCAGCCCAATGCTCACTGGATGCTCAGTTTATCAGCTCGTTTTTTGAGGTAAAGCTTTTCATCACAAACGAAAAGCGAAAGGCCCTATACAAATATTTTCAGTTAAATGCATCAAACAGCTCCAATGCTATAGTGCCAAGGGGAAAAAAAATAAAACGGGGATGATATCTACACTGATTTATGAGGTTTTTGTAGGGAAACAACTGTCCTTTCATCTCTGGATACACAGTTTATCTTTGACCCTGGAGGACTCGCTGGAATTCTGGGTGAAGGGCACCTACTTAGAAATAATCTATCCAAGACCTGAGGAGCTACAAGATGAGCCAGAGATCAAACGCCTTTTATGTTCCTTCTGGTCCCAGTTGAGGACTACAGGCCTATTATACTTTAATACACAAATAAAAAGTTGATCAGGGGAATCTGCTGTCTCAGCAAACACTTTCAGCCAAAACAAGGAATTATTTGAGATATCAATACCCACGAGTGTTCCTATTGAGTCAGATGAGGACTAAGATAGTACTTTTTCTGAAGTAAATATCTGCATTGGTGGTTTCACTTGCCTTTGGAGAGCAAAAGAAAAAAAAATCAGAGTGCCCATGTTGACCCCTAGCTATTAGGAAATGTGTGCTCCTGTGGGATTCATGATACATGAAACTTCTCTCCACCTTTCCCACATTTTGGTTAAGAGCATCTTGTCCTCTGGGCTAAAGGTTTAGATGTAGAGTGCAGGTATAACAGCCGGAGTTCCTCCACATCTCTGCTCTGAAAGATCGGCCCAGTAACACGTCAGATCACATGCACCTTTTCTTTTTCTTTTTCTTTTTTTTTTTCAGAAGATGTGAAACAATACTGTGGAATCTGGAAAGAACTTGTGCCCTGTGATGGACACCAAGCTGGGGTTGAGCTAGCAAGAGATTCTCTTCTAATCTCGGTCCCCTTCACTGTGTCTTGTGCCATCATATTCCTGGTCAAGGTTGAATGGTCCAGGGATGCTATTTTCTAAGTGGAGAAAAAAAGCAGTATTTTCATGAGTCGACATAATTAAAAATGATGCTTGGACGGAAGCTGGTCTGCAGTAAGAGGGAATGATGGAACACTGCAATGAAGGAGGGATGACAGGTGACAGATGAAAGTGAATCCTGGGCAGAGATAAACGCCTTGCTTCCAGTTGTGCCCAAGGCTCAGTTGTTTGTGTGCCTTTTCTGGGATTCCATGTCTAAATTCTTCTTTAATTTATATGAAGTACATGTATTCCAGGAGGCTGGGGAGTTGGCTCAGTGGATAAAGCACTTGCTACACAAGGAGAGTACCAGAGTTCAGATCCCCAGACTCCATAGAAATACCAGGTGGCCCGCCTGTGAATCCAATGCTCAGGAGACTGCAACAGAGGAGTCCCTAGAGCAGTATGGCTAGCTAAACAAACTGAATCTGTGAGTTGTGGGTTCAAGTGATAGAGCCTACCTCAGCAAATAAAGTAGAGAACAACAGAGAAAGACACCAGTGTCAACCTCTGGCCTCCACACACATGTGCATCCATGCATACACACTCATGCAGAAGAAAACGGGGTGTCACCAACCTGTAATGGGACATTAAATATACTATATTGAACAAGAAACAAATTCCCTGTAAGCATTAGACATATTACATTAACAGACTCACCACTAGTGAACCAGATGCTGACTTCCCCCTCCCTTCCTTTTCCTACCTGTTTCAGAAGTATATCCTCCCTCCATCCACCTCAGGAGTTTGGATTTGGCCATGGCTTTCATTAGACAGCAACATGAAAATAACTCCCTCATGTTATCAAGCAGAAATTAAATCAGTTTGGAAGCCATACCTTGGGTCTTACCTCTGATTCTACTATTGATAACCTTTGTGACCTGGATGGTATGGTTTGAACCACATGACACATCTAAGATCCCTTCTGACTCTGACACTGTATAAACTTACACACAATGCCTATGGCATTATAAGAGAGCATTTCCCACTGGAGTCATCACTACAACATGAAGACTAACCTGAACATAGTGCACAGCACAAGACAAGAACACTTAGCAAGTTATCTTATCAATTCTTTTATAAAGGAGCCCAATATTCCCCTCCACCTCGCAGCAAACATGCTTCTTAAGCTGCAGTACTGAAGTAACTCTTCTGTCACCTCAGAGCAAAACCCAAGGCCAACAAATGGAGTAGGTCCTGTCTTCCCCTTTGTGGGATCATCTTTACCTCCCAAGAGATCCTGGTTCTGGGCCCTCTTCTTGCACCTTCTATTTGTATTCTACCCCAGCATCCTCATTCACTGTAGACTGAAGCATAGTGAATCAGAGACTTAGCAGAGTTATCTAGCAGTCATTTCAGAAACTTTATATCCCAGGCCCCCAAACTGTTGTACCATGACTTCCTGAGGTGAATCCCAGAAATACAAAGTTAATAAGAAGTTCTGATGAATGACTGACTTCCCTCCCAAAACAGGAATCCTATTCCAGCATACATCTGCAGTAACTTACTTTGACTGGCCCATCCATTCTACTTTTGGACAATGTTGAAGTCAAAAGATATTCCTAGGGGCACCAGGTTAGTGCTGCTGCTTGCACTGCTGCACCGACGCCCTCGGCTGACCTGAGCATCCTATGCAATCTGCTTGCTGAGGGTGGGAGAAGCCTGACTCTCTGGGAGCCTGGATATCCACCCTGCCACGGGCTGCCAGGTTGCGGCCACAGCTACAGATTAAAAACTTCAGTTTCCAGAAAAAAAAAAAAGATATTCCTAAAAGGGAATTGTTTTGGAACTTCCAATGGTACCTTCAAATTCCATTCTGTTACTCTATGGAAAGGAAAAAGATAAGATATCAGAAGATGGTTGTCACAGCCTTGCTTGCTTGTAAACAAGATATTCTGAATCTTCCCATAGGTGTACTTTTCCTCTGAGTTTGCCCAGCTGTCAAAGGTACCCTTTAAAAAATTGTTCAGGGCTAGAGAGATGACTTAGCAGTTAAGGCACTGGCCTGCAAAGCCTAACAACCCAAGTTCAATTTCCCAGTATCCACAAAAAGCCAGATGCACAAAGTGGTGCATGCATCAGTTTGTTTGCAGTGGCTGGAGGCCCTGGTGCACCCAATATCTCTGTCTCTCTTCTCTCTCTGCTTGCAAATAAATAAATAAAAAGAATTTTTTTTATTTTAATACAAAATATCTCAAAAAGTATAGAGTGTGGGTAAGAGGGAGGGGAAGCAGGGGGATAACACACAAGACTAATGGCAGCATGAATCAATTCCTTAGAAACCTTCCTCCTGGTCACCATTCTACAAGTCATTACCCTCAATAAGGGGGAGGGGGACCTAAACAGAAGAGCCCCATCTCATCCCTTCATAGTGGCTAGGCCTCCAAAGAAAATGACTCCCCTTCTGTGGCAACCTTAACTTTAAATGCGTGGCCTCCCAGGTCCCTCTCATATCTATAACAGAATGTTAACTGGCTCCATCATGTGCAAGTAATCACATCTGGTGTGAGTTCATGAGTGCAATGGCCTTGTCGTGCCTGAATATCAGTGTTCTACAACACTCCTCTCATCCCCACATCCTCCAACTCCTGCATTCTTTCTGTCCCACCTTACATGACGTCCCGTGAGCCTGGAAGGGGTTGATGTCATGTTTATACAATAGTCACTTTGTATATTTTTATTTATGTATATGAGGGGGGAGAGAGACAGAGAATGGGTATGTTAGAGTCTCTTTCTGCTGCAAACGAACTCCAGACTCATGCACCTACCACTTTGTACATTTGGCTTTACATGGGTACTAAAGAATGGAACCTGGGCTAGCAAGCTTTGCAAGCAAGCATCTTTAATTACTGAGGCATCTGAGTCATCTCCTCAGCCCATTCACTTATTTTTGAACATTTTTTAAATACTCTAAAATCTAGAAAAGAGGGTCACATAAAAGGAGGCTGAATAACTGAGCTCCATCCCTAATCTTAGACTTACTCTGAATTACCTCAAGTCTGCCACATTCTCTAAAGTGAAACCCTCCTGTTAAAATCCTTAAAGAAGATAGCTTTCTAGTTGATGGTCAGATTCACTAGAAATGACTAAAGAGTTGGTAAAATTAAATAGCTAGGCATGGTGGTGCAGGCTTTTAATGACAGCACTAGGGAGGCAGAGGTAGGAGGATTGCTGCGAGTTCAAGGCCAGCCTGAGATTACATGTTCAATGTGGTCTAGCCCAGGTCAGCCTGGGCTACAGTGAGACCCTACCTCAAAAACCAAAACAAAACAAAAAAATTAAAGGTTTTTCTAGATTCTCTTACTGATCGTATTCTAAACATGCAAGAACCTAAGCTCCAATACTCACTAGGTACATGGCCTTGGGCAAATGATTTAACCTCTCTGAACCTTCATTTTCACACCCCAAACTATGAGGTGAAATAGATATACAAAACTCAGTCTCTGGAGACAACAAGGACTCTCACTGTTAAGAAATTACTAAGTGTATCTCCACCAGGAAATTATGAAACATCCTTGTCTATGCTATAGAAAAGCCCTTGTCTGGAAACTAGGCTGCAGAATTCTCCTCAAGGAGAATTCTAGGAACCAGAGTTCTCTAAAAGGATGCTTCTAGAATAAATGCTACAGAGCACTTGTAAGACTCAGCTTCCCTCCCCACCCCCACAATGAAGTGGGGCTTTAGCAGAGTTTTATCCAAATGAGATGATGAGCAATAACACATCAAAAGTTGACCAAGGGCTAGAGAGATGGCTCAGCAGTTAAGTCATTTGCCTGAAAATACTAAAACCTGGGTTCAATGCCCCACTCCCCAAGTAAAGCCAGATGCACAAAGTGGCATATGCATCTGAAGTTCATTTGCAGGACCCGAAGGCCCTGGTATGTCCATTCTCTCTGCTGTCTCTCTTCTCTCTATCTCTCTCTCTCTCTCTTTTTGCAAATAAACAAATATATATTTTTTAAAGTTGACCAAAAAAATAATGACTAACCCTGGGCTGGTGAGATGGCTTAGCAGTTAAGGCACTTGTCTGTGAAGTTTAAGGACCCAGGTTCAAGTCCCCAGTACCTACATAAGGCAATGCATGTGTCTTGAGTTCTGTTGCAGTAGCTAGAGGCCCTGGAGTACCCATTCTCTCTCTATCTGACTCTTTCTCTTTTTCTCAAATAAATAATAAATAAATAAATAAAAATATTTTTAAAAATAACTAACATTTACTGTACTGTATTTCTACTTATATCTACCTAGATGAAGTTTATTTTTATAGTATATTTATGTTTGTTGTAACATTTAAAAATTAAATGACTGACTGAAGTACTGGAAAGGAGGTTGAATTTCTCCCCAGTATTTATGTCTTAAAAATCACTCAATTCTCAAGCCAGGCATGCAGGTATACACTTTTAACCCCAACACTCAGCAGATTTTGTAGAATCACCATAAGTTCAAGGCCACCCTGAGACTACATAGTGAACTCCAGGTCAGCCTGGGCTAGAGTAAGACCCTACCTTGAAAAAAAATAATAACTCCATTCTCCTCTTTTGATTGCAAAGTAACTGGCAAGAGGGGAGAAGTAAAATACCTTGGAGAAAAGGCCCATGTAATCCTTAAAATGAATCTCTATACAGTAAGTTTTGGCACAAAGAGGGAAGCAGGAATTCACTTATTAGACTTCATTCTCAGATTTCAATGAAGAACTTACTGTATAGGAGAATAGTGGGTTGTAGAGATGCACACAGAGAAAATAGTGAAGAATCTATGAGGGAAGAATAGAGAGGAGTGAGACAGGACCATAGATAAAGCATGCAACCAGGGACAGTGACTTATGCACATAGAGAACTACTTATCTCCTACAAAACATGAAATGAGCAGAGAAACATATTTCTCAGACCCCTGAAGTACACAGGCAACCAGTCTCTTTAGGTTTTTGCTTTGAACATAGCTTCCAACCTCAAGGATGGAAAATGCTAAAAGAAGACCAAATCCCAAGAAGAAATAGGCAAAAGTTGGGGCAAAGAACTTGCTCTTTGGGTATCTTCAGATAGATTTCCCAAAGTCCCACCCATGGAAGGCCACCTGCATCTCAGTGGCCATACCTAGATGCTAACGAGGCTGGTAAGTGCTACATGTTACCTGCCAGTCTAAACAAAACCAGGGCTGTTGCCAATAGAGAGGAGAGCAGATATTGAAGAGGCAGTGAGTAGATGCTGGTACACTCATAAGATGAAACATTCAGCTGCCAAGGAACAAACAGTAAGGAAGCAAAGTTGCTGGACCTGAGCTAAGTGCCTTTTCTACAGCCAGGCCAAGTTCGAGTCCCTGGAGGCCTGCTGAGTCTTGAGATCCACACTCCATAGTTCTGGTTCTCCCCTTCAAATCATAGTTTTAAAAATAAGTCAAGTTGGCGTCTGACTTTTTTTTTCCTACGTAAAAGAATCTAAACACACAAAGACCCAATTTTGAGTGTGTATGTGGCACACAAAAAGTTCTCAATAAATATTCATTAAAATGAACTGATATTATGACAGCAAAATAAAAGAGAGACTGATTGAGAGGGGGAGGGGATATGATGGAGAGTGGAGTTTCAAAGGGGAAAGTGAGGGGAGGGAGGGAATTACCGTGGGATACTGTCTACAATTATGGAAGTTGGCAATAAAAAAATGAATTAAATTTTTAAAAAATGAACTGAATTTCACAAGCAGCCTCACTCACCGCTCTGTTCTCACCACCTGCTTTCTACTTCCCATGAGCCTTCAGACACATTCTCTTAGATCACTGTGCTGGGGTATGAGGGTCATTGGCCACCAGAATTTTGCAAATGCAAAGTTATTATTAACAGCAAAAGGTTGTGGATCACTGGGTCCTCCATTGCTTTGCTGTGTGGTTAGAATGATTGTCTTCTGTTGGTTTTCTAGTCATTGTCACTAACCTTGAGTTTCATAGCAAACAGGGGAAACTGAGGCAAAATCCAGTACTTCCCTGTAGGGAACTCCTGAATCTGCTAGTTTTTTTTTTTGTTTGTTTGTTGCTTGCTTGCTTGCTTGCTTGCTTGCTTGCTTGCTTGCTTGCTTGCTTGCTTGCTTGCTTTTTTTTTGGTGAACCAATGAGTATAATGAGGTTACTTATAGAGCAGGGTCAGGGTCTACTTAGAGGAACATGGACTTCCCAAAGCAGCTGTTCCACCAAGAAGTCTCATTCCATCCTGGATGACGACCACCCCACGGCTGCTTCAAGGAATTCCTGGTGTTGGGATTACCTGCTCAGATGTTCTTCCCTCATCTTCAGGGTGAGGGCTTACTTACAGAGCATGGAGACTCCAAAGTAGCAGTGCCACCAAGAAGACGCATTCAAAGATGGATGAAGACTTCCTATGGGTGGGTCTTTTTTATTTATTTTTTTATTGACAATTTCCATAATTGTGGACAATGACCCATGGTAGTTCCCTCTCCCCCCCCAACTTTCCCCTTTGCAACTCCACACTCTCCATCATATCCCATCCCCCTCACAGTCTCTCTTTTATTTTGACGTCATGATCTTTTCCTCCTGTTATGATGGTCTTGTGTAGGTAGTGTCAGGCACTATGAGGTCATGGATATCCAATCCCTTTTGTGTCTGGAAGAGCACGTTGTAAAGAGCCCTACTCTTCCTTTGTCTCTTTCATTCTTTCTGCCACCTCTTCTGCAATGGACCCTGAGCCTTGGAAGGTGTGATAGAGATATTTCAGTGATGAGCACTCCTCTGTCCCTTCTTCTCAGCACCATGGTGCCTTCTGGGTCATCCCAAGGTCACCACCATCTGAAAAGAGAAGCTTCTCTAGCCAAAAGTGAGAGTAGCATTAATATATGGGTGTGAACATTAAGAGAAGTGCTTACCAGGCAGTTTGGTGCATATAGTATATACATTTAGCCAGATACTAGCAGATGTTACATCCCTATGGCTCATGATTACTCCTGTTGTAGGTATTCCTCCCATGTATTCCTTCCCATGGAGCAGGCCTTCAGTCCAATTAGAGAGCGGCTGGTTTCCCCCATAACAGACATGCCACTGTTGCACCATTGGCTCATTTGGCCTGGCTGGCCAAATTTAAGGCTTGCAGTGTCCACTGATAAGTATCTACACTGGCGATTTTTCTCTCCCATCGAACTACATGCAGCATAGCTTTCCCAGCTTGCTGTCAGCTAGTCTACATGAAAGAGGTTTTCAGCTCAGCTCCAGCAGGATTTCTCACTAACCTTGCAGCCCAAGAATGTGGCGTCTTCAGCAATAGGATCTTACCATCTATTCCTGGTGGGAAACCAAGAGCCTTGGCAATGGCCTGTAATGTTTTGAGGGCATCAGGCATCTCCCTGGCCAACAACTCACTGGAAAATATCCCATACCTGGCACTGAAAATTTTCTAGTAACAATCTATGGCTTCTGAGTGCTCCATTGTCCAAAAAATGACTTATTTATATCCTCTTAGATCTTGATTAGCCCTCCCTCCACCTTTCCTTTACTCAATCTCTTCCCCTGACCTCACTTAGGCCTTTTCACCCCAATTAATCTGTTCTTCTATTTACATATATACAATACCATCCTATTAAGTACCCCCTCCCTCCCTTTCTGTTCCCTTTAAATCCCCATTCTAGCTTACTGGCTTCTGCTACTGAGTTTTATAAGTACTCACATAGAAGTCCAATCATTTATAGCTAGGATACAAATATGAGAGAGAATATGTGACATTTGGCTTTCTGGGCCTGGGTTACCTCACTAAGTATAATCCTCTCCAGATCTGTCCATTTTCCTGCAAATTTCATATTTCATTTTTCCTTACCACTGAGTAGAACTCCATTGTGTAAATGTGCCACATCTTCATTATCCACTCATCAATTGAAGGACATCTAGGCTGGTTCCATTTCCTAGATATTGTAAATACAGTGGCAATAAACATGGTCGAGCAAGTTATCTCTAAGGTAGTGAGACAAGTCCTTAGGATATATGCCTAGAACTATATAGCTGGGTCATATGGTAAATCTATTTTCAGCTGTCTCAGAAACCTCCACACTGATTTCCACAATAGGTGGACCAGATTGCATGCCCACCAACAGTGTAGAATGGTTCCTCTTTTTCCACATCCTTGCCAACATTTATTGTCATTTGTTTTCATGATGGTAGCCAATCTGACAGGAGATGGAATCTCAAAGTAGTTTTAATTTGCATTTCCCTGATGGCTAAGGATGTAGAACATTTTTTTAGATGTTTATATGCCATCTGTATTTCTTCTTCTGAGAACACTCTATTTAGTTCCATAGCCCATTTTTTAATTGGGTTGTTTGATTTCTTATTATTTAGTTTTTGGAGTTCTTTGTATGTCCTGAATATTAATCATCTGTTAGATATATAGGTGGCAAAGATTTTTTCCCATTCTGTAGGTTGCCTCTTTGCTCTATTCACAGTGTCCTTTGCTGTACAAAAGCTTTGGAATTTCATGAGGTCCCAGCAGTTGATCCATGGTTTTATTTCCTGAGCAACTGGGGTTATATTCAGAAAGTCTTTGCCAAGACCAATATGTTAAAGGATTTTCCCTACTTTTTCCTCTAGCAGTTTCAGAGTTTTGGTTCTAATATTAAGATCTTTGATCCATTTGGACTTAATTCTTGTGCATGGAGAAAGATAAGGATCTATTTTCATCCTTCTACAGATACATATCCAGTTTTCCCAGCACCATTTGCTGAAGAGGTTGTCTTTTCTCCAATGAGTATTTTTGGCATTTTTGTTGAAGATCAGGTGGCTGTGGCTACCCAGACTTACATCTGAGTCCTCTATTCTGTTCCAATGATCTGCATGTCTGTTCTTGTGCCAGTACCATGCTGTTTTTTTTACTATGGCTCTGTAATATAGGTTAAAATAAGGTATGGTGATACTACCAGCCTTATTTTTTTATTTTTTATTTTTTATTTATTGATTTATTTCAGAGAGAAAAAGAGGCAGAAAGAAAGAGCAAGAGAGGGGGAGAATGGCATGCCAAGGACTCCAGCCACTGCAAACGAACTCCAGATGTATGTGCCCCCTTGTGCATCTGGCTTATGTGAGGCCTGAAGAGTTGAATCAGGATCCTGTGGCTTTGCAGGCAAATGCCTTAACCACTAGCCATCTCTCCAGGTTCTCCAGCCTTATTTTTGTTGCTCAAAATTGTTTTTATATTGGAGGGTTTTGTGCTTCCAAATGAATTTTTGGATTATTTTTTTCTATTTCTATAAAGAATACCATTGTAATATTGATGGGAATTGGATTAAATGTGTAGATTGCTTTTGGTAAGATTGCCATTTTCACAATATTGATTCTTCCAATCCAAGAACAAGGGATATCTTTCCATTTCCTAGTGTCTTCTGCAATTTCTGTCTTGAGTGTTTTAAAGTTTTAATTGTAGATATCCTTTACTTCCTTGGTTTTATTTAGTACAAGATAGTTTAATTTTTTGATGCAATTGTTAATGGGAGTGATTCTCTGATTTCATCATCTGTGTGTTTGTTGTTAGCATACAGGAAGGCTACTGACTTCTGTGTGTTTTTTTGTATCCTGCTACATTGCTATAAGAGTTTATCAGCTCTAACAGTTTGCTGATAGAATCTTTAGGGGTCCTTTATGTAAAGAATCATATCATCTGCAAATAATGATATCATGATCGATCTCTTCCTTTCCAATTTGTATCCCGTTTTTTTTTTGTTTGTTTGTTTGTTTGTTTGTTTGTTTGGTTGGTTGGTTGGTTGGTTGGTTTTTTTTTTTGGTTTCACTCTGGCCCAGGCTGACCTGGTCTCACTCTCAGGGTGGCCTTGAACTCACGTGATGACCTGGAATTAACTATGTAGTCTCAGGGTGGCCTTGAACTCACGTGATCCTCCTACCTCTGCCTCCCGAGTGCTGGGATTAAAGGTGTGCACCACCACGCCCAGCATTTGTATCCCTTTTATGTGTGTCTCTTGCCTTATTGCTTTGGCTAAGACTTCCAGTACTACATTAAATAAAAATGGGCTCAGTGGTTAACCTTGTCTTGTCCCTGATTTTAGTGGAAAAGCTTCAAGTTTTTCTTCATTTAGTATTATGTTGGCTGTAAGTTTGTCATAAATAGCCTTTATTATGTTGAGATATGTTCCTTCTATTCTCAAGTTCTGTAGGACTTTTATCATGAAGGGATGTTGCATTTTGTCAAATGCTTTTTCTGCATCTAATGAGATGATCATGTGATTTTTGTCCTTTAGTCTATTTATATAATGTATTACATTTATCAATTTGCATATGTTGAACCATCCCTGCATCTCTGGGATAAAGCCTGCTTGTTCAGGGTGAATATCTTTCTGATATATTCTTGTATTCTGTTTGCCAATATTTTGTTGAGAATTTTTGCATCTATGTTCATGAGGGGAGATTGTTCTGTAATTTTCTTTCTTTCATTCTTTTTTTCTTTTTTGTTGTTCTATCTTTGTCTGGTTTTGGTATCAGAGTGATGCTGGCTTCCTAGAAGGAGTGGGGTAGGATTCCTTCCTTTTTATTTTATGGAAAAGTTTGAGGAGTATTGGTATCAGTTCTTCCATGAAAGTCTAGTAAAATTCACCAGTGAATCCATCTGGACCTGGACTTTTTTTAGTTGGGAGATTTTTTTATAACTGCTTGGATCTCCATACTTGTTATAGGTCTATTTAAGTGGTTAATCTCATCTTGATTTAATTTATGTAGGTCATATAAATCAAGGAAATCATTCATTTCTTTCAGATTATCAAACTTAATGGAGTATATGTTCTCATAGTATGTCCCTATGTTTTTTTCCCCCTCTGGTATCTGTTGTGATGGTGCCTTTTTCATCTCTAATTTTATTAATCTGTGTCTCTTCTCTTTTTCTTTTGGTCAGATTTTCTAAGGGTTTATCAATTTTTGTTTATCCTTTCAAAGAACCAACTCTTTATTTCATTGATTCTATGGATTTTTTAATTGATTCTATGGATTTTTGTTTTGTTTTGGTTTTGGTTTTTTGAGGTAGAGTCTCATTCTAGCCCCAGTTGACCTGGAATTCACTCTGTATTCTCAGGGTGGCCTCAAACTCAGGGTGCTGAAATGTTCTGTAGATATCTATTAGGTCCATTTGTTCTATGACCTCATTTAATCCAGATGTTTCTCTGCTTATTTTTTACCAGAATGACCTGTCGATTGATGACATTGGGGTGTTGAAGTCACCCACTACAACTGTTTAGGGGTTATCTGTGACCTTAGTTGTAATAGTATTTGTTTGATGAAATTGGGATCCCCTATGTTAGGTGTATATATGTTTAGATTGTAATGTCCTCCTGTTGCAGTGTTCCTTTAATCAATATAAAGTGACCTTCCTTATCTTTCCTAACTAATGTTGATCTGAGGTCTACCCTGTCAGATATTAGAATAGCAACACCTGCTTGTTTACTAGGCCCATTTGCTCGAAACACTGTTTTCCAACCTTTCACCCTAAGACAGTGTCCATTTTTTGTGGAAAAGTGAGTTTCTTGGAGGCACCAAATTGAAGGATCCTGCTTTTCAACCCATTCTGCAAAGCTGTGTCTTTTATTTGGGGCATCAAGGCCATTGATAGCAAGAGTTTTTATAGAAAGCTGTGTATTTATTTTTGCCATTTTTCTTGTTTCATAGCTCTTCCAGTTTTACCTTTGTACTCTTCTATTAACTAGTATTTGAGTATGTTTGTTTTTTTTCCAGGTTCCTTATATGTGTGCTTTTCTTTCTCTTCAGCATCGAGGATGCTTTGAAGTATTTTCTGTAGAACAGGTTTGGTCTTCAAATATTCCATTAGCCTATTTTTGTTGTGGAATATCCTTATTTCTCTGTATATGTGAATGGATAGTTTTGCAGGATAAAGTAATCTTAGTTGACAGTTGTTATCTTTCAGAACTTGGAATACATCACTCCAAGTCCTTCTGGCTTTTAAAGTTTGTGTTGAGTAATCTGCTGTTATCCTGATGGGCTTGCCTTTATATGAGACTTGACTTTTTTTTCTAACTGCTTTCAATATATTTTCTTTGGTTTGTGTGTTTTGTATAATATATACATTATATAATATGACGATGAGAGGTTATTTCTCGATTTTGTCTGTTTGGCATTCTATAGGCTTCTTGTATCTGCATTGGCATCACTTTCCCTACTTGGGGAAGTTTTCTTCTATGATTTTGTTGAAAATACCTATTATGCCTTTGGAGTTAATTTCTTTTCCTTCTACTATGCCCTGAATCCTTATGTTTGATCTCTTCTTAGCATCCCGAATGTCTTGAAATTCCCATTCATGGCTTCCTGTTAGTTTGTCTTTCTCTTTGTTGGCCTGTATTAGATCTGCCACCTGGTCCTCTAGTTTATACATTCTGCCCTCTCCTTGATCCATTCTACTGGTGAGACTTTCTACAGAGTTTTCTATTTCACTTACTCTGCTTTTCAGTTCTAGTATTTCTGATTGGTATTTTTTCATTATTTCTATTTCCTTATTCATGTTTTATATTGACATCCTTATTTAATTAAGTTAATTTCCTGTGTTTTCTGGGGATTCCTTCAGGAGTTGGTTTTCTTCTTTGATTCCTTTGATTTTTTCTTTGATTTCTTTGAACATAGAAATAATCATTTTTATTAAATCTTTGTCAAGCATTTCATCTAAAGCAGTCTCACTGGAGGTCATTTCTGATGGATTTATAATATTTGGTCAGATTGTATTGTCTTGAATTTTATGTTTCTCATATTATAATGTAGAGATTTTTGCATATTGAGTCAATTTGATGCTTAGGTTTTCTAATTATCTGCAATGTTCTTAGCTGTGTAAATCTGTCTTTATATATCTTCAGTATAGGAGTTTAAGGTGCCAGGTGCAGCTCTTATACTCCTAGAGAATTAGCAGAAGTGACCCTAGGTGTTGAGTTTGCCTACTATTCAAGTATTGTAGTAGACTGGGTGAAGCCAATTACTGGCAAATTGTAAAATTCAACTGAGAAATACAGACATTCAATCAAAACCAGCACAGAGTATTTATATAAGCATGGGGATTAAACTAAACAGATAATATATTAAAGCCAAAGTCCCTAAGGGTGTGTATTACCCCACATCCTTAATACTGTCAACTAGGAGTTTGAGATGTCTAGTCTGAAATGGGTTCCAAGTCAGCCTGGGGCCAGTCAGTCTCTGGCCCCAATAATGACAGAAGAGAAAGACAAAGGCCCTCAAAATCAGGAAGCATCAAAGGTATCAGTTGCCAACACCAAAATACATCTTATTTGAGAATGGTAAAGCCAAGCAAGAATATATCATTCAAATATAATTCATAACCTTTCCTGACATGGAAAAAGAGATTAGCACATCCAGTGCAGGCCTATGTACCTGGCTTTGTATAAGTAGGCCCCTGTTACCTTTTTGGATGGCTTCCAATCTCACCAATGCTGAGTGCCCACCTCAATCCCTCTCAGTATTGGGCATCAGGGAGTGAATGAGTTCTCCGTGGCCTTGACGGCTGGGGGACAGGAGAGTGCAAGGTGCCTGGAGTTGTACCAGAGTTGCTCTGGTGGTCCTGTTTGTATATCCTTCAGCAGCTGCTCAGCTTCTCTACTGTCTTCCCTTTCAGGTTTCTGGCCTTTGCAAGGAGGCTGATATGAGAGGAAAATCCCCTTACCTTGTTTCTGCTCCTGCCACTCTGTGCCACCAGCTGGACTCTGCCGGCAGGCTCGTGGATCAGGGCTGCTGGTGCCAAGGCAGGATTTTGGCCAGTTACCTCCTTTTTGGAAGATCTTGGTCTCTCCTGCTTCTCTGCTGTGGTTGATAATAACATATACACCTTCATTTTTCAGTAGAAGAGTATACTTGACTGTGTTGTATTTCCCTTCCTAGGCTGCTTTGGTGTGGTTAGTATGCTGCCATGTTACCTGAAAGTCCAAATCTGCTAGTTTTATTTTAAAAGCCCTGCTAATGGTAAAATCCACACTGCGAAATGAAAGAGAGATCCAAACAATTCATTCCTGAAACAACAGGAAATAAATGTGGACTATCTTCAGACAGGATATAGAGGAAGATGGGAAGAACAGGCCTGCCTGCATTCAGAAAGTGCATGGGGGGATGCCAATGTAATCTATGTTAACATTACAGAGTATACATTTTTTCTTTTATTTATTTATTTATTTATTTTTATTAAGTAGAAATTGTATGGACACATCATGTGTTTGTACCATCATTTCCCTCCTCCCTGCCCCCATTCCTCTAGGGATACTCCTTAATGGGATTGCTGGTATTCATCATAGAGTTGTGGGTTATGAGTTGTGAGAGCAACAGTCAGTCATTGTGGGAGAGAGGCAATGCCTCTGGATATTCCTTCCCACCCTGTGGCTCTTACTTTCTTTCAGTCCCCTCTTCCACAAAATTCCCTGTTTGAAGGCCATGTCTTAATTCTCACTGCATCTCACTACCCAGCTTACAGAAGGTGCTTAATAAATGCTTATGGAGCTAAATGGCAACAGCATGCCAAATGTAAAGGTAAAAGTTGTAGTTTTCTTTCTAAACAACTTCAAGAACAAAAGTTTAATTTCACTGTGCTTGAAAAGCTCAGATTTCACCTGAAGTAATGAACACAATCAATCAAAGTTAATCAGTTACCAAGATGGCTAAAACAAGAAAGAAACCATCTTCAGAATCTAGTATTCATTATTACATTGAAGATGCTCTTAATCCAATTAATTCAAAGCATTCATATATAAAGTTAATTTTATTTAAATGAAAACAAATGGGTTATATATAAATAGGATCTTCCATGTCAATAGACACCAAAGAACATCACAACAGCAAAGAAATCAACAAAGTTAAAGGCATTTGTCTATCCAGATATTTGGAGGGGGGGTCAGTATTCAGTTAGTAATACATCCAAGAGAGGTGCAAATGTTCCTTTCCACAGTGACACCCGCCTGACTCCAGGTCTTAAATAGGTTGCTTCTTCATATGATGTTGAAAATAAAACCAATAAATTTTATGATAAAGGCACCTGAAATCTACTCAGCAAATTTCAGCAATAAAACATTATTAGCTATAATTCTCATATTGTGTATTAGATCTCTTTTTATTTTATTTCATTGCAGAGGTATATGTGTGTGGTGTGCATGCATGTATATATGTTTATGTGTGTGTACACACATATGTGTAGAGGCCAGAAGTTGACACAGGTTTCTTCCTCAATTGCTTTCTTATTTTTTTTATTAAGACAGGGTCTTTCACTTGAACGCAGAGTCAACTGATTCTGATAATCTAGCTAACCAGCTTTCCCTTGAAGACCCCTTGCTGTGGCCTCCCTAAAACTGGGACTACAAGTGGGCCAGCATGGGTGTGGGCACTGTGGATTTGAACTAAAGTCCTTGTGTTTGTGTGGCAAACACTTTACTGATAGAGCCATCACCCTACCCTATATCTCTTAAATTATTCTTCCTACATAATTGCAACTTCATAGGTTTGACCCTCCACCCCCCAAAAACCACTATTCCACCATCTATTGATTAACATATTTTTCAGTTCTAAATGTACATATGATCTATGTCAAAGGATGTTTATTTCCTTGGCAATTTATGAGCATTTCAAAACATCATGCTTTATACCTCAAAATCATACAATTTTTTTAAAAAAGTAAGGATTAAAAAATATAAAGAAAAATTGATGGTGTGATTTTTCTAAAGGATGTGACTGAGGTTGAGGACATCCTTCTTCTAGTGCTTTCCATAGGTGGCCTAGAACTCACAATGTATCTCAGAGTGGCCCCAAACTCATAACTATCCTCCTGCCTCAGCCCCATGAGTACTGGGATTAAAGGTGTGATCCCACCACACCTGGCTTCAGCAAACACTTCTCACATCAGTTGTATACTAGAGTGGGATGGGAAGATATCTGGAGCAGTCCCTACTTAAGAATGCAATTTTATGCACAATGTAAGGTTCTCTTCTTTGTTCCATGTAAAGACCTCCAGATATACTCTTTCACAAAGCAGAACCATCCATGTATGAACAAGGCAAATGAAAGATAGCTATGTTTTCATTGTGCCTGCATGACCCCTACTTACCCTCTTCACAACCAGTTTAGTTTCTTCTAGAGACTCACAAGGGCCCTTAACTCCCTCCTCAAAAAGACATTTCCAACATATGAAATCAAGCACTTCCTTTTCAGCTATCTCTTCTAAGGAACAAGTCTCCAACATCCTTAAGTCTATGATTAGATAAGATTTGATTCCTTTCACCACCCTCATTGCCAAAACCACCAATGACTGCATTTAAAATGTATGGCTCAGAATGTGTTGCAAATTTCCATATTTGATCTAATGCAAGAAAAATGGATTGTAGCTAGTAACTCTGTTTTTCTGGACATTCTAGTAACAGAATTTCTTATAACCATGACTCATTCTCAGTCCCTTTTGAGCTTTACAGTTCCTTCAGACTATTGGATCATTTTCATATAAAGCTAACTCTATATGGTTATATAAAGTTAACTATATAAAGTCATATAAAGTTAACTATCTTTGAACAAACAGTTTCATAATTGGATAAAAGTTGTACTAAAAATCTACACTTTGATCAAGAGTTAGCTTGCCTGATCCTCCATCAACAACAACAGCCAGAGCTCACAACTTAATGTCATCCACAAATCTGGTATATACTGCTTACATCTTCATCTGCCAGGTAGGATATGGTCAAAAACAAGAGAACCCACAGTGCAGGAAACTAAACTCCTTCCTCAAAACTGATATTGATGATTTAGTCAGTGTTTCCCAAACAACTTGTTCAAACAGCTACAAATACCCTTGACTATTGTTACTGTTGCAGTCAGGTTGGCATTGCTGCCAGAGAACACTTGACCAAGAGCAACTTGTGGGGAAAGAGATTTATTTTGGCTTATAGGCTCAAGGGGAAGCTCCACAATGACAGGAGAAACGATGGTATGAGCAGAGGGTGGACATCACCCCCTGGCCAACATAAGGTGGACAATAGCAACAGGAGAGTGTGCCAAACATTAGCAAGGGGACACTGGCTATAATACACATAAGCCTGCCCCCAATAATACACTGCCTCCAGGAGGCATTAATGCCCAAATCTCCATCAGCTAGGAACCTAGCATTCCAAACACCTAAGTTTATAGGGGACACCTGAATCAAACCACCACCATTACCGATTCTAAAATCTCCCATCCTGAAAGACTTAGCTAAATGCCTTGCTAAATTGGGTATAACTTGTATATGACATCCTCCTGGTACCTCTGCAATAGCTGTATCAAAATAGGAAGTGGGAGCTTGAAAGATTGTTTAGTGGTTAAGGCTCTTGCCTGCAAAGTTAAGGACCCAGGTTCAATTCCCCAGGACCCATGTAAGCCAGATGACACATGTGTTTGGAGATTGTGGCTAGAAAATAGAGGCTCTGGAGCACCCATTCTCTCTCTCTCTCTCTCTCTCTCTCTCTCTCTCTTTCAAATAAAGAATAAAAAAATATATTTTTAAAAAATAGAAAGTGGGAGGGGGAGAGAGAGTGAGAGATTGGGTGAAAGTACTCTACTGGGATAGAGAAAGATTTTCTCTAAATCTATAGGTTGTTGCAGGTAAATTCCAATACTAGAACTGGGTCACCCCCTGATCCCCAGTGTACTGTTGGTCAAAGAGGCCCATGAGGCCCTAAAACAATGCAGGCCTTTGCCAAACACTCAGTTACCCCACCAGTACTAGACAGCAAGATTCTATTGATGAAGACACCACAGGCTGCCATCACAGGACATTGAGAAATCAAGCTGGACCTGAGATAGAAGCCATCTCCCTGCTGGCTAAGTGCCATAGTGTTTGGAAGTGCTATGCAACCTGCTGGGGGAGAAAAGTCACCAACAGTATGGACAAACAGCAGATCCTTCATACTATAAAATCAATCCTCCAGGCAAGATGTACCCACCAGTGTAACCCACATAAGTTATGGGGAAATCAACTGCTCTAATTGAATAGGAGGACCTCTCAATGGGAAAGAATTCATGCCTGGTATTGAGAATCATGTCAACAGCCTGTGGCTTGAAAGACTATAGACTTACTTACCCTATTCTATGGCTAAATGAAGAGGTTATGCCCATCAAAAAGTCTTCTAATTGCATATGATTATCCCCTTTGATCCATTCTGCTCATACTCTTGGCTATAGAACCTACTTTTTACATTTGGCAACAAATACCAGGGAGACTTACAACCAATCAGAATGATAATAAGAGGGGAAAAAGTGCCTAGCATGAGACAGGTCATCTCTATCACAACCACCAGAGCCCAGGAAGCATTCCAGTGGAAGAGGTAGATTAAATATGAGTCCTGCTGTCATGGATAGCCAGAGTACTTTCCCCAGGGAGATTGTGATAGACACTGAGGAGACTCAAAACTCACCAAAGCAGAAAATAAGAGGCTGCCAAGACTCAACACTTAAATAGAATTTGAACACACTCTCCAAGGCTCAGGAAACGTGGAAGAGGGATAAGAAAGTAGGAACCACAGGGTAGGAAGGTGTACCATAAGACACTGACCTCCCCACAGGAATGATAAGTGCAGCTATGTTCTCACAGTGACTTCCCCACTGAAGGGGTCCTCAGGAGAATGAGGACAGGGGAAAGGGGACATAAGAGGATAACCCAATGGAACTATGAAAGATATACAAAATGTTCATATATTAAAGTTCCCAAATAAAATTTAAATTAAAAAAGGAAGTGTATTAGTTTAGTTTCATCTCAATTACCTTCCTATGATGATTTCTTATAATAACATCCCATGAAAACAATTTGTCAATGACTAAGAGAAGCAGACACCTTCATAGTATCCCATGCTGCTTAATAACCTCAAATGATGACCTTAGCATAGCATGATGCTTGTCAGCATGCACTGCTATTCCAACTGAGATTAATGAAATCAATTCCTCAAATTCTCTTATTTCAAAGAATAATGAGATACATAGTATTTGCTCTGGAGGGCACATCTGAAAAAAAGCAAGCCATTCTTTTTCCCTCAACTTGTATCTTCAACAATGACTTAAATTCTGATTGAAGTCATCAGAATAAGTGTATATGGTCTCTAAATGGACCTCCATTCAAAACAAAGACAGTAACAGCCACATGCATGCTAAATCAGAGGGTGGAAAAAGAATAACTTAGCTGGTTAATGAATTTGGGATAGATAAAGCCCTTGGGAGCTCTTCCCATTCCTCTCTTCTTCCTTTCAAAAGCAGAGAATAGAGTCTTATATGCCTCAAAGGTGGTGGGCCAGGTGGGTGGTCTGGATCATTGGGGATTTAGTATTAGGAAGTCTCTTTTCTCCTAGTTATAAGTTCTATTCTCCAATATAATAGCAATCAGTAATAAATAAGGTAAGACTATTCTAATTTCCAAATGCCATTTCCTTTGTCTAATATCTTGACTGGTGGTAGATATGCTTGTCACATGTATGAAACAGAGGTACTTGCTAGCTTTTAGCCTCATAAAACATCTATAACATGTTTAAATGAGGAGTTCCCCACCCAAGGATACCTATTAATAGAGTCCCATGATGAGCAAAAAGGGTTCCTTTTCATCAACCCTGTTCTACTGAGTCATGTGCTGGAGCAGCCCAGGAAAAGTGTGGCATTGGTATGAAGGCCAGATTGGATTTCTGGAGCTCTCAGTCAATGGTCTTTCTCCAGGAGGCTCTCCTACCCATTCTTTGTCTCAATTGGTCCGAAAATCAAAAATCCCATGTGACTGTGTGTGTGTGTGTGTGTGTGTGTGTGTGTGTGTGTGTGTATAACTCACTGGATATAGAATAATTATGCACAATTCTACATAAAGAGATAGGTAAACATAAAAGTAAAATTATAAATGTATAATGTATTTCCAATATTTCATATAAGCATTAGATGCACTTATCACTTAAATACAAAAGTTCAGAGATTAATTGGGTTATATAAAGCATGTTATAAACTGGAAACATACCTGAATTTGTGGAAAGAGAAAGATTCAACCCAATATGGCCACTTGCCAAGTTCTTGTACAATTTGTATGGGGAAAATAAGAATCTCTCATTAAATGCAAATATTCTTTCTAAATTAGAAGGTTCTAAATATATGCAATTATTAGTGTTACGCATTTACTTCAGTATTTTGTCAGCCCATTTCCAGGTGTATTTAGACTAAACATATTGGAAGCCATAAGAATGAAGGAGCAAAAGAATGGTGGGTCATAACAGCTTAATCTAATCATTAAAATAAATATAAGTGTGCACCACTGGGCCCAAGTTTATATAAGGCAGAGCCCAGCCACCTCAGTAACTATCAACTTGATAAATTGGATTCTAGTTGTGGAAATTAGCCAATGCACTAGACCTAAAATAGAAACAAAAAATTAATCCAAAATTCATGAAATCTGGTGGGTTGTAATAATTCTGGTCCCATTTGAAAACCTAGCCTCAACATTAAGTGATATCTTTATTATTCTGCAGGGAATTGTGAATTCTTATTTCTTCATCTTGAGTTTCAGCCATTTCTTTGCTCTTTAGCACTTCTGAGACTCTGTTTAAGGAATTCTGGAACATTTCTTAATACAAGTTGCAAACTTTCATTACACAATTGGAATTTAGATTTTAAGTGAATTTGATCTGATAACACGCTCAAACTCATATTAAAAAGGTATGCAACTGATATCAGAACCTTCATGGTGATAGCAGTGTTGAGTGGAAATGTTCCACATGCTGGGGAGAGGTATAGCTTGAGAAGGTATATACCTGAGAAAACTCAGTTCCTGAAGATAGAAGGATGAATTGGGCAGTGAGGATTGGATCAAGAAAGGAGGATGTTATGTAGCCCAACAACTTTCAAAGAGTTATTTACACACTACTATGGTTTAGGTATGGTCTGTGTGTGTCCCCTAAAAGATCATGTGCAGAGAACTGGATCCACAGTATTGTGGTATTGAGGAAGAGGTGGAACTTAAAGAAAGTTGGTTAGGCCATTGGCAGTACCACCCTTGATGTAGTTCTTGTAACCCCAGTTCTTTCATCATGAATGAGTTATTATAAAAAGAGCAAGCATTGTCCCTAAATCCCCCTTGCTACATGACTTCTTTCGTTTGGATGTGTCCCCATCATTATACTGTCTATCATGTTGTGATATAGTCAAAGTCCCACACCAGAGGCTGAACCAATGAGACTGCTCAATATTGGACTTTCAGCTCTAAAACTGTGAACCAAGTAAACCTCTTGTTTATTTATTGCCCTTCCTTAGGAATTTTGTTATATCAAAAGAGAATGGACTAATACACACATATTTTCATAGCAACATTATTCACAATAGCCAAAAGTTAGAAGCAACCCAAATATTTATCAACAGATAAATGGATAATCGATGTGAGATATATATGTGTGTTTTATGTGTTGCATCTGGCTTACATGGGTACTAGGGAGTCGAACCTGGGTCCTTTGGCTTTGCAGGCAAGTACCTTAACCACTAAGCCATCTCTCCAGCCCCAGGAAATGTTTTAATATTCGTATACATTAAATTATTCATGCCAATAATATTTTATTGTGTTAGAACCCAAAATCCACAACAGACTATACATTATAATAATAGAAATGTAAAACTTTTCTGCTCTAAGTATGGTAGCCACCAGGCTACCCAGACCAATGGAATCAGGATCTACATCTTATCAAAATTTCCCTGGGTGGGGGGTGGCTGAAGAGATGGCTTAGCAGTTAAGAGCTTGCCTGTGAAGCCTAAGGACCCTGATTTGAGGCGTGATTCCCCAGTACCCACATAAACCAGATGCACAAGGTGGTGCATCTGGAGTTCATTTGCAGTGGCTGAAGGCCCTGGTCCACCCATGCTCTCTCACTCTCTCTCTCTCTCTCTCTCTCTCTCTCTCTCTCTCTCTCTGTCTCTTTCTCTGTCTGTTGCTCTCAAATAAATAAATAAAAATAAATAATAAAAAAAACTTCCAAGGGATTCAATTGTCCATTAAAGTTTGATAAATACCATTGTCCACTTTTTAGAAGTGCCAATATGAAAAAAAACACACTTGATCAGCTTTAATGGAAGGAGAATGAGTCATTTAAGCTCTATTATTGTGTTGTTAAACTGAGACAATGTTGCATGTTTTGTTATCTCTTATGTTCTCTAGAAGTGATCAAAGCTAAATCCTCTTATTACTCTTAACATGGAAAATGACTAAAGTAAACCACAAGTTTGATTCCATATGTCAAAGACAGTGTTCTCTGGTGATGAGACGCCATCATGGAAGTACAATGATGTTTAAAAAGCAAATAGCCAAGTAAAAGGCTCTGATTAAGTGACTGATGGTAGATCTGGTAGGTTGAAATTCCAAGAACTCATCATTACAGCAGAACTAATAAATTAGTCAAAGAAAGTATTAATCATCATACACATTTGAGAACAATAAAATTCTGCTCACTCCTAATGTGAGAAAACCCACTTCATACCCACAGCCAACTGGATTCACTTAATGGGATTAAAATGATAGAGCATAAAAGATGTCCCAGTGTGTTCAGCGAATACAAAAGAAACACACTGACAAAAAGAGGTATTGAAAAATACAAGAAATAGAGTAAGGAAGACAAGCCATGTTTGGATTAAGGTATCTCCTCAAGACATTTGAATGTAGTTTTATTCTGATGTGTTTCACCTCCTTGCTTCTCAAATAGTTCAGCCCAATGTTAAGTTTACATTTAACACTTGATGCAGAAGAAGAATTGCCATTAAGAAGATGGAGGAGGGGCTGAAGAGATAGCTTAGTAGTTAAGGTATTTGCCTGCAAAGCCAAAGGATCCCAGTTTGATTCTCCAGGACCCATGTAAGCCAGATGCACAAGGGGGCACATGCATCTCTCTCTCTCTCTCTCTCTCTCTCTCTGTCTCTCTGCATCTTTCTCTCAAATAAATAAATAAAATATATTTAAGAAGATAGAGGAGTGACTGCAGAAGCCCAGATGACTGGGAAGGAACACTGGAGGCAGACCTGTCTCAGACACCAGGCCAATTTGGCTGGAAACACCTTTTCTACTTAATGATCATCTTCAACAGCTATTGGAATCTCTGCCTGCTTTTGTTTTCATTCCTCTGGCAAGCTTCCATTTGTTCTGGCTTTTGCAAGAATAACAGTAAGTAAATTTGACTCAACAAAACCAAGTATTATTTTACAAGTGCAAACTGGAAATCGACCTACGTTTTGGCTTGTGTTTTTGAAATTGATGCTAATTTTAAGCAACAACTCCAAGACTCCCTAAAGGTTTCCATGAGCTCATCAGTAACACAACCATTTTAAATTATATTTAAGTGTTTTCAAGGGCAAACAAGAAAACCTGTAGGCTGCTGAATCACTTATCACATTCCCTGTGTCTCTGAGGGTTCCTGTTTCCCATGCAAAGTGGCAGCCCTAAAGATAGGCCATTTATATTGAGATGATCTCAGAATATGAACTTGGAGTCCACAGTAAGATTTTATTTGTTTGTTTTGGTTTGGGTTTGATGTTGGTTTGGAGTTTTTGAGACAGCACCTTGCTATGTAGCCCAGATTGGCTTTGAACACACAATCTTCCTGCCTCTGCCCACCCCCATCTCCCAGCAGTGGATTACAGGTGTCTGCCACCACATCTTCATAGATCAGAGCCTGCGGGATTTAAATACTTTTAAAATCTCTTGCCCATATTTTATCAATCAGATGAAGCAACACTTAACATTTTCTTAAGCAAATTAAGGTGACGGAAAAACTTAAGAATGGTGGAAGGTGTAAGAAGACTCAAGGCTCCCTCAAGCTATGATAAATATCTGCAGGCTTCAGTCACTGTCAGCAGATAGCACATGACTGGTAAAAGTTTTTATCTCAGAAAAACTACATTGACAGCCTTTGACACACTACTGCACATGTGAGAATCATAAATTGGTATGCAGGCATCAGCTAGGAGCTGTAACAAAGTCTGTGTCTAGATGCCTGCTGTCACTAGTCCTTCCAAAACCATGGGCTAACATAACAACCAAGTGGGATTTGGTGCCACTATGTGTTAAATGGACTGAATTCAAAGGGGAACCTGCTTTGTGACCCCAGCAAACTAAAATGACAGCATATGCAAAATAACCACAAATAGTCAAAGTGATGCTACTTTCCTTAAGGAAGCTTGAGTCCCACCAGAGGAAAAAAAAGCTGGATTCAAAGTGTTCAAAGAAATCTATTCCAGGCACATACACCATCAAGTAAGTGAGACTATTACACTTGATTTCCCTTCTAATGAATTCAACTTTGCCAACCCATGTGCAAATACCATTCCATAAATGTACAGACATCCTGACTTTTTCCTTACAGTGACTTTGGCCTCAGTCTTGAAAAGCTAAATTTATAATATCTTTCAAAATGTAAGATGAGGGACTTGGTCCATAAAGTGCTTTCCACTTCAGCATGAGGACCTGAGTTCAGACCCCTGGTACCCTCTTAAAATCTGCCTGTAAGCCCAGAGCTGAAGAGGCAGAGACATGAGGATCCATGGGGCTGGTTGACTAATCTAGTAGAATCAGTGAGCTTTGGATTCAGTGAGATCCTGTCTCAAAAAATAAGATGAAGAGCAATTAGAAAAAGACACTCATCATTAAGTTCTAGCCTCCACAGATATGTGTACACATACATAAACATGCACCTACACAAATATGAACATATAACCTCACAAACACACACCACAAACACACACATGCAAATGTAAAGTAAGCACCAATAAATGTAAAATAAGCATCAATAGTATCAATAGTAGAGTGCTTGTCCAGTGGGCATGAGGTCCTAGGTTTCATTCATACCACTGCAAATTAGAGATGGCGGAGGCTTGTAGAATGCAAAGTAAAACATTGCCAATGTTCTGTGGACCGCAAGGACCTAAAAGAGTGCTTGAAAATACATAGAATTTTAGAAAAATAAAGAACGCATTCAAAAACACACACTTTTTCATCTAGACAGAGAACTATTTATCTCAACAAATACTGGGTCTTTAGAAGACAGTGTCAATTTTATTGCTTTTTGAAATGCTGTGTAAAGACTAGAACTTTACAATTTGCACATTAAGCAATTTCCACCTTTAAGTTTAAATATATTTGTGTAATAAGAAAAGATACATGCACATGAATATATAGAATTTTCAAGAATCATTGTCATTTACATTAGAAATTTCTTTAAACAAACATCTTAACTTTAAAAAAATAAGCATATGACAAGAACCCTCTGAGACTGCAGAAAATCCAGCTTTCCATTGAAGCAGCCTTTCACTGAGAGACATGAGTGATGGCAGATGAAGGCCTCTTAAGAATAGATTCAACAGAAAATGACAGCGGCTCATTCACTGAAAGTTTTGTTCCAACTTGTTTGGCTACGAGAAGGTCTTTTGCACATCTGTCTATTGTAAATGTGTATTTCTGGTTCTCCTTCACCAAATACTCTCTGTGCTTCTTTGGGGTTTCTTCAAAGGCCTCTTTGACAAATGGTGTTTTCAACTCAGGACCTGATTTGTCACCAAGTGTTTGCTGGAATACTGAGTGGAATGGATTATGTTTAAGTGGCAGGGGGTGGCCGGTGTTTTCTTTGCTGATCTTGGTTAAGACGTGCCCTTGAGCTGCTAGGCAGTCCATATCAACAATGGGAGAGAAATTCCTTCGGGGTGGGGAGAAGGCAGACCTCTCTGGGATGGCTGAATGACCCTGAAGGTGAGTCCTTGAGGTCTGGACCTCAGGTGGATGGGGTAGCACCACGGAGCCTTCTAGTTTTGGTGGTGTCATGTCATGTTCTCCACTGAGCCCATCCTGGATTCTGGTTCCTTTCAAGTCCCAGCTGGCCCCAGGCTTCAGGGCTTGAACAGAGGTGGTAGCATTTAGCAGGCATTGTTGGTAGAGCAGGGTGTCACTGATGGGACTACACTTGGGCCAGACTAAAAATCTTGAGGACAAGGGATATTGTCTGTAAGTCGTGGCCACGCTAACATTAGAAGAAATAAGTTCCATATTCCCCGACCCTGAATATTGCATGGTGAGATCAAGGCAAGTGGGTAAAAAATTGCAGAAGTCCTTGCTTGGCGGTTCCCCTGGGGTGGGGCTATAGGCACTTTTGTAGGAACTGTATTCCGGTCCAGGAACCATGCGGTTGGGCAGGAACAATGCAGCAGCTTGGGAAGTTTCCAGCATCTCCCTCTCTTTGTATTCTCTCTCCAGCATAATGTTCTCCAACTCTTTGTCAGCGAAGGCTCTTCTTTTCCTCATCCTATCACTGACTGGTGGGGGCAGAGGTAGAGTCCCTCCTAAGTAAGACTCTGCAGTTATAGGGCGATAACCTAAAAATAAGTGAATAGTGCAAAGAAAAGAGATTAGCATACTAGAAAGAAAAATCTGGAATCCCAGAAGGCAAAAGAAATACCACAAACCAGCCAAACAGTCATAATTCCACATCAGTAATATTTTAAGGTAGAAAGCAAAAGTATGGATTTGATTTAACTTCATTTCCTTTGGGACAAGGATAGCCATACGGTAGCTTTTTGTTACTGCTGCTTTTGTTGGTAAAGGTTTGTCTGTCTCTTGCTCTGACAAGTGCACTTCATTGACTGAGATTTTAATATTCTTCTTAGATCCCTAGATGTGAAGAGACAAGGCTGTCCGTGTTCCTTCAAACAATGTCTTATTATCCATGTTAGCTTTCTTCATTATTAAAAAAGATATCTATACCTACAGCTGATGTCACTTTTATTTTCTAAAGATGTCTCATTATGTACACATTGTTACAGTTGGAGAATAATCCAAGGAGAACTAGGAGAAAAAGAAAAAGAAAGTTAAAGGAGATTAGTAAGGAGAAAAAGAAAAAAAGACTGGAGAACACAGAGAAGAATGGAAAATTGGAAGGAGCTGTTAACTAGTCAAAACAGTGCAATGAACAATTTAACCCAAGTCCTTCCTCTTGACTCCCAGTACAAATGAAGCAAAGCAAAACAAAATGAGATGGGGAAAGTATGCCCAGTGAGACTGAAAATAACAGGTTTAAAGCATTTTTCCCAAGCTCATTCACATTGGCTAGATACCAAAATGGTAAACAAGCAATCATCAGAACACAACTTAAGTCATCCCACGTTTCACGAATAGAGACAAGTCACAAAGACGAGTGTAGCATAAACAGAATTCCTGGCTGTGCAAAACACTTTGACTATTTCATCATTCCCACTCACCACTAGCAAATTTGTTTGAAGGACCCATTGTGGTATGTGTGTTTACATAGTGACAGGCCCATTATACTCATTTGCAAATAAAATAAAATTTGAAAATTATTGTTTCCATTTCTATGCTAAGTGTTTGTCAGGAAGTTATTTACTTGAATGTGCTTTTGCACTGAATCCTGAAACATCTCAAATTGCTTTGGCAATTTATCAATGTGGCTCCTAAGGTCATAAATCTATTTACCAGTTTGTAAACCAAATTCATTTTGAATTCATGAGGACTTCTCTCAGGTTCATGAAGTACACACACACAGGGTGAGACATGAGCAAACTTTGAAAGTTGTTCAGAATCAATTAAATTCAGAAGACACAAAAGAAAGAAGCAGAGCTCAAAGATCCACTTTAAGGAACAAAAAAAAAAAAAGTCCCTACTTTTAACTATTAACTTTATGAAGCAGCAGTTATTAAAGCAAATATAACTTCGCTTAAGAAACTTGAAGGAAATGCAAAGAAAATGAAGGAAAAGTAATGTCCTGTACATTGCTTCATAAGTCAACAAATAAATTCCATACCTAAGCAGAGGTGCTTTAGGAAATCAGTAACATTTTAAGAAAAGTTAACATGCTGCTCAAATGCAACCTCTGCTTGTTTGTTTCAATGGCATTTTCCAATTCTACAACCTTAACTGTCAAAGTACTGAAAGGAAATATGGGCAAAAACCAGCAAAAACCAGACATCCATGGAGAAAGAGTGTACGTCCGATAAGGAGTAGAATCTGTGGTTAGACCCCCAGGCTAAAGGTGCCGCTTTGGCTATAGGCACCTGTCAAACTCCTCAACTGACTTCCTATCTCCATTTAGCCCCTGCCATGACTGAAACAGTGGGGTTGAGAAGAATGTTTTAATTACTTTCCTTGACAAGTGAGTCTCTGTGAATCCCTCACCCGGTGCAATCTCACAGGGAATCCAGCTTAACCCATTAGCTAGTAAAAGAGAAAAATTATCAGGGTTCTTAAACAGATGGTAGCCAAACTCTCTGCAAGTATGTGACACGCATGTTCCAGATGCTAGCTCCCTTCCTTTCTTTAAGAAATCACTCCTTCTTAGCTGCCTGAAAAACTGAGAGTCTCTCAATGCAATTTAAATAGGTAATGGACCATATGGTATTGCTTTACCTTCTAAAATGCTTTTGGCCAGCAAACTAGGTGCCCTGACTTGCCTCTGGTACACGGCTTTGCGCTCGAAATTATTCTGTTTCCCCGAAAGCCCCTTCTTGTCCTGCAAACACAAGAAACAAGCAGTAATGCCCTGAATGAAGGAAAGTGAGAGTCAAAGGAGGGGTGTCATCAAGGCCTCCAGAACTCTGGGCAGACTCAATGTATTTACTTTGCCATTCCACCTGCACAAAGAAAACAATGCTCAATGGGAGCACCCCTTAGTCTCAGAGCAGCCAGCTGGGGGTCCCTCCCTCCTGGCTCCAGCTGTCACTCCAGAGACCTCCTGCCAGAAGCTAGGGGACATCTGGAGGGAGGTGAGATACACAGGCAGCCTGGTAGTAGGAACATGGCCTGGAGAGCACTGGGCCGGAAGTGCCCAAGATCTTCCAGGGGTACAAAGGCAAGACTCCGTTTCCCAAAGCAGGGTGGGCAGGTTGGGGTGCTAGGGAGAGGGAGAGTCTTCTGGCTCCTTTTCTTCACTGGAAGAATCTGACAAACGGAGGAAAACAAAACTCATTAGAGTGGGGGAGTCCTCCTCCACCTCTAGGGTCAACATCAGATTGTGTCCAACCCAGTGACCTGCCTCTGAGAATTCTAGGGACACAGGACAGGCTGTGATCCATGTCCTACCAAGGGAAGACTGAAGCCAGCCCCAGGGCTTACTTTCTTAAACCCCTGGAAGGCTTTGCTTTAGGGTCACTAACTTTAGTGTGTTTGGGGACCTACCTGGCTGCCAAAGAGGTCAAATTAAAAGCATTCCGATTTAATCCCAGCACTCGGGAGGCAGAGGTAGGAGGATCACCATGAGTTCAAGGCCACCCTGAGACTACATAGTGAATTCCAGGTCAGCCTGGGCTAAGAGCAAGACCCTACCTCGAAAAACCACACAACACACACACACACACACACACACACACACACACACACACAGCACTCCAAGAGTTGAGGTGGGTAGCTCAGAGTCACAAAGTTTGGCTAGCAGGTGTCCTGGGTTCCTGCTCCCAGCACCACAAACAATAACAACAAGCAGGAATTTAAAAGCCTGCCCTGTCCCGAGTCTAGAAAGAGGCTCTGTGAAGTCTTCCTCATGTGTGAGGGACTCGAGGAATTACGAACTCCTCTCACTCTGAAAACCAGGCTCTCCTGATGACCGGAGCCTCTCTGAGGGTGGAGGTGGCAGGCAGGTCCCCCTCCTTGCTTCTGGCAGGTCACATGAAGTAGCTTTAGCAGTGGGGCACCTCACTCCCCAAGCACTTTTGTCTCTGTAAAATGGGCAAGTTCTATCTTCCTATCAAGACTGGTGATGAGGACGGAAGTGCAGAGACACGCAGGCCACTAAGGCACTCTTCTTCCTTTCCCTGAACCCCCAGCAACGTTAGCAAGGACTGGACGCTCCTACAAGTCCCTCTCTTCCCACCCACGCCCCGACCTCCACCAAAATTAACTCTGAAATGTTACAAAACAAAAACAAAATGAATTGCCCTTGGTGTCCCAAATAGAACAAATTATTTTTGAAGTCTCTCTCGACTCTTCCATAGGAAACTGTTCAGCCAGGGATGCCCAGACCTCCGCTGACCACGGGGGCGCAGTGAATGTCCGCACACAGCATCTCGGCGGAGTGCTGAGAGCTGTAGGTCCCAGTGGCTCCCGGACTTTGATCCGGTCCCCCGGGACGCAATGCTAAGGTTCCCCCAACCACCACCCCTGGACCCGCGGTACGCACCTCGGTGGCCTGCTGCCTCCGGAGCGCCACCTGGGCGGCCATGACGCGCTGGCGCTCCACCACCAGCAGGCAGTTGGCACACTGGCAGTCCCGCCAGCGGCAGAAGCGCTTGTGGCCCTTGAGACAGGACACCACGCCGTGGTTGCGACAGCGTGCGCACTTGGGCGTGCGGCTCAGCTTGCGGGGCTCCGCGCCGCCGCCGGCGATGGCTCCGCGCTCCGGAGGCCCGGCGGCCGCTGGCAGCGCTGGAGGCGTCGGCGGTGGCCTCGGGGGCAGTCCTTCCCGCTGCTCTGGCCGGCCTGGCACCCCCGCCGGGGACGCGCCAGGCTCCTCGCTGTCGCCTTCGTCCTCCGCATCTTCGTCCTCCTCGTCGTCTTCCTCGTCGTCCTCGGCGTCCACGTCGGCGGGCGGCCGGCTGGGGCGCGTGGGCAGCGGTGGCGCCCCGCAGTGGTCCTCCTCCTCCAGCTCCAGGCTCTCCACGTCGATCTCCCAGTCCCCAGCTCCCGGACCTGCCTGCCGGTTCGCCATGGCACTCGGCTGTGCCTCGGCTCAGCTGCCCACACCCTGGGGAGATACTAAGAGGCCCAAAGACCCGCCCGCTGCAGTCAATTACCCGACTGGAGCCCAAGCCCAGAACTTTAGAAATGCTAGCGTCCCCCCTCCCCCGCGCGCGCGCAACCACCACCGAGGGTTTACCTTGTTCTCTACCAGGACCTCCAGTGATGCCCACTTAGGTCTTTATTATACTTCCAGAGACCCCAGAAACCCGCAACTCAGCAAGGTTTTTATTTTATTAATTCCAAGTGTTGTGCACCTGACCTTTAACCACAGCCCTCTCTGGCCTTTCCAGACAAAGCCCACAGTAACTGAATGACCTCACACGCAAAAGTGTCCACCCAGGCTGGCCTACGCAACTTGTGAGGCCTTCCCATACCATGGCCATGATGCACATAAAAATTTCGATGGAAGAAATTGTCTTTCTTTTGGTTGCAAGGAACCTTTCAACCGTGTTTCCCAAATTCCCTCTCATTCGGCTACACCACTACAAGGACTTTGAGGAGGTGATCTCACCCCTCTGTCCCCCCTCACAAATCGAGGTAGTGCCCTTATAAGAGCTGCCGGGTGAGGAAACCCTTTAGCTGCAGAAGCCCGTCAAGCATCCGTAATGCGTAATGGGCCGAGCAGAACTGAACAGGGGCTTGGTGTGCATCTTTAAGGGAAAGCATCCAAGTAGTAAAACAGAAACGATAAGGAACGAATGATTCACGCCCTTTGACCTCCCTGACTCCCAATAGACAGACGTCGTAGCACTCACCAAGACAGAGGCCCAGGCTGGCAGCCCCGTCAGAAGATATCCACCTTTAGGATCCGGCTCTCGGTCTATCAGCTGTGCATGTGCAAACAGAAATCGCGGTAGCCACCTGGTGCCCCGAAATCTGGACGGGACGGGACTGGACGGGGAGGATTAACAGCGGGAGGCCAGAGCGTACAGGATGGTCCAGCGGGACTGGGCAAGGAGATGAGTCAAGTCCTCAACACCCTGGCCCCGCACATTCCGAACTCCGCGAAGTTCTCTCCGGTCCTCTGCTGCCGGGGACTTCTGACCCTCACTGGGCAGGAACGGTCGGGCCGCGCAGCTTGGTCTCCAGCAGGCACTCGCAGCTGCGTTCCCCCGGCGCCACTCGCTGCAATCTCCAGCCTCGGATTCTCCTTCCGAGTATTATCCCCTCCGGCCCCCGAGCTCTGCGCCTTCTGATTGGCCGCTCGTCAGGCGGTGTGCACGCTGATTGGACAAGGCACTCGGGCTGAGCGCCTTCCTCCTCCGAGCAGGGGAAGCGCTGGCTCCTCTGGGTCGGCCTTCGGCGGTGGCCGCCCGCGGGGCCTTCGTTGCAGCGAGGTATCCTGGTCCAGAAGCCGAAGTCCAAGTGTGGAGGCGACTGCCCGGGAAAAGTCGTCACTTAACCGCGCGGACTAGGAAACTTGCAGAGACGCGTCCTCGCGAATCGCGCTGTTCCCACAGGAAGGTAATAAATGACAGGGCCGAACTCAGAAAGGCTAGCGTTGGTCTCCGCTCTCAGCAGCCTCGCCCGCGTATCTGGGATTTAATCATTGACTCCCAAGTTGGGTGCAGAGATGAAACCACTCTAAGGGTCATACAGGCATCCGTCTTTCTCCAGAAAGAGTAAATTAAGGCTTGTTCTACACGACAGCACCTAGCTGCCGTAGAAATTACCTGCAGCCTGCTTGTGGACGGTGCCGCACCTCCATGAAATGCAAAATTGTTCCTCTTTAACTTCCACGGAGCTTGTGAGGCAGGTGGTCTGAAAATCACAGGCACTTGACGTCTTCCTGTTATGACGATAGCTACCATAGTTAATTTTAGAGAGAAAGGAAATGCACGCCATTCAAAAATTTATACACAAAATATTCGTTCTGTCTGTATTATACAAACCTCTTTTTTAATGAAAGGACTAGTCTGTATTATACAAACCTCTTTTTTAATGAAAGGACTGCTTTTAGCGTGCACCAATGTGTTTGTAAAGAAAATAAACTTTCTTCTATCTCCCTCAAAACATTCTTCACAAAAAATAAAAAACATTTAAAACGAAGTTCAATTTCCAACAAATCGAAAGGGATTAGTCCTGTAGACGGCGCATCCTTCTATTTCCTGAGCTAAATTAAAAATTCCGCAAGCGCTTTTCGGATCGCACCTTTAGACCATCCCCCTACAGGGGGAATCTGTTTTAGCAACAGATTAGTAAAGTGGGTATCATTGCACCGAGCATATAAATTGGCAATGAATGCTGAAGAAAGGGAATCTCGGATCTGATTGCAGCCTTACTTTTCAGTGAACCGGTGAGAAAGTTAGAGGTTAAGCAGCTCAGTAAGTGCGAATAAAGACAGCCTAGAAACCAAAGCGGCTGGCCAGAAACGCAGGTGTTCTCAAGCTCTTTACTGACATTGGAAAGTTCTTCCCTGGATTCCCATTTGTGCTGGTGCTTGTCCTGGGATGCTACAGATTTCCAGAGGCTGGACATTTCCTGGCTCTTAGGTTTTCAGAAGTTGACTTGTGACAGGTAGGGACTCCTTTCGACATGCCAAGGGACACCAAACTGTTGGTGCCTCTCCCTTGACTCTATTAATAACATCAGTGAGTTTCATCTTTCTGGTTTCTCGTCTAATCAAAGCGCATCTTTTTCAACTCTCATTAGACCACTTGAGATCTTGACCACAGTAGAAATGTGTTTTTTTTTTTTCTCCGTTTGTCTAGTGACTAAATGGAAGATGAGAGAGAAGTCCTGGGTGATCTACTGGTCTCAGGAAAGCCATGAACTCCTGAGAGCACTTTGGTCTTTGGTGGCCACAGATCTGAACTCTCCAGAACGAGGCGAGCTGTTGGCTTTCAGCTGGAAATGCTAGGGCTGGGTCTACGTGTTTTGTTTTGTTTTTTAAGACTCCCTAAACCCCTTCTGATTTTAGTACCTGGAGTTAGGAGATCCCCTGTAACAGGATCCCGCACAGTTTTTTGGTTAAGTCATACTATATTTTCTTTGGCAGAACCCCTGGTAGCTACATTGCTACCTTTGCAAACGGGTATTCAGTGTTTCTGCCCAAACTATAAACCCCCTGCCTCTGCCACCAGGCTGGATCCTCTGGCTGACCAGCTGGGCTTTCATTTATTGCTTGTACAGCACTGTGGAATGAGTACTTGAAATCATTAGCCCTTCACTAGGCATTTTAAATATTAACAAAGTCGAATAAAACAGGTTTGCTGCCTTAGTGTAACTAAAATGGAGAAAAGGAGGGCCAGGGAAGGACCGGGAGAGGAAAACTGAAAGTAAACGACCCAAGTAGACCTTGAACTAGTTCAAGCTTTAAATGGTATGTCGAGAGGAAACAAATCGTATTAGTGTGCAATAAACCAAGCCAGCTGAGGCTAAGACGGGAAATGGAATGAGGGTGGGGGACTCTAGGACAGTGGAGCTGATCCAAAGGGCCAGGCCCTGGGAATGTTCTGGCAAAGACCAGCTTCCCATTCCCCATTCTGTTGCCCTGTGTTCCTAAGAAGAAGAAACGAAACAGAAGGTGCTGCTGCGCTTCCTAGAGGAGCTGGGCACAGGGATGCTGGTGGATGGACCCACGATGCTTTCTCCCTCAGCACTCTTGCCATGGCACCCACCCTGTGGGATCGGTGCAGACATTCTGCTCCTCCAGGAGTCTCTCCTCTCTGGCCATCCCTTCCCTTACACAGCCATCTGCGCAGTTGGGGATACACAGCTGTAACCAAGATCCTGTTGAATTACAATGCATCCTCTGGCCTTGAAGGCCTCCAGAGAACTACTTTCCCACCAATCTCTGGGAAGTGAGATGGTGCTAGGGATTTATCCTGGGAAGAGAAGAGGTTCCCAAACTAAAGGGGAAATTCTATGCACTTTTCCTAGGGGTAGATGGCCATACCTCTGATTGGACTGTCAAAGCACTCCACAGCTACTCAAACTGTTTGGTAAACTATCCAGAGGAAGCAGGAGTCAGGAAGTGGGCCCCAACTGATTCTTCCACGGGCTCTGTGACCTTGGGCAGTTATTTTTCTGCACTGCAGGTGCCTCACCTGAAAAATGGGAAGAGCCTTTCTCCCCCCCCCCGCCCTAGTGAAAACTCAATGATAAGGAAGATAGAGCGTTCATACAGTGGGAGGGATCCACATGGACCTTCCTTTCCTCCCAGGTAGCAGCACTTGTAGCCAGCCTACGTGTGCCAGTTTGCCTGACAGGTCAGAACTTTAGGAATCCAGCTCCGCTTCTAGGTCCAGCTCTCAAAAGGAGTTGTGACTGGGGACAACTCTCACCAGGGAGGTGAGAGAACAAACTCTTTGGGCTTGTAAATCAACACCAAATTACAAAGTATAATCCGAAGTCCCTCTTGTGAGCAAAGCAGCTGTGCAGTCCTGGAGCTTCAAGCCAGCAACCATCAAGTTTGCTTCTCTCCCTGCTGCCCCTTCCTCCTGGGGAAAAAGTGAGAGTGCCCCTTCTCCCACCACCCATAATCTATCTCCCTTCCTTTCCCTGCACTTTTCCAGCTCATCAGGTTTAGTCCTCATTTAGTAGTGAGGCAGGCGTGGAACTGGAACCAAAAAAGGAACTTTCTATCTTGGCAAAGGTGGCTTCCTTTCTTTCTTCAAACACCTGTCCAAATAAAAATAAGTTTAAAAAGAGGGTAAGTGTGTTTCAAGTTGGCCCCAGCTCATCCATCCAGTCTCTTGAATGCATAACACTAGGATGGCCCAGGAGCCACCAGCTCAACTGGCTGCTTCCATCCCATGTAGCCACACAGGGTTGGATCCCTGGATCCCTCCTGTCTAAACTAATGGCCTTTGGCTTCTCTAGTCTGGCCTTGCCACCTCCTTCCTACTCAATCTAGGAACCTCCAGCCTTGGGCTCCTGAGCTATGCAGGGGAGCTGAGCTTCAAGAAGACCCCATAGCTGTGACCCGGAGATCTTAGAGCCCAGACTCCTGGGGCAGAGTCTGGGCCCTTCCGCTCCCTTGGCCATGGAAAAGGACCCTTGGCTCTCCTCTGGATCACACTTTCCTCACCTGCAAAGTGGAGTTAACCTTGAAGAAGACTCCTGGACTAGATGACCCACCTGCCACTGCAGTACTTCAGAATCACTTGTATTATTTTAATATTACCATTTTTTTCCTCAATAAACTGACCTCAAGAGAGTTCAAGGTTGGGGAGAGTTTGAGGCAGAATTTCCAAGAGATCCTGGCCACTCCCAGCCTCTCTGACCACAAGGAGAGCAAGGTAGTGGTGGTTACCCTCCCCTCCAATGCCAGCTAAAACAACCTCCATGTGCCCGGAGTGGAGCGTGAGGTGGAACACTGCTGGGCACCATTGTAGAAGGCTTTGCAATGGCTTCAGAGATGACCACGAACTCACCTCCTGTCTCGTGGAAAGCTACTTTTGAGCAACTTTGACTGGTTGTAGTAGACACTGGAAATAAATAATCCCAGATGGGACTGCAGAGATATGATTTCCCAATTTACTTTGCGTAATCAGTTATACGACCTGTCACAACCAATGGGGGTGGAGGTGAGAGAGGGGAGTTTCAGGAGATAGCAGGTCTGCACCAGGCTGTTAGCATTCTCCCTTTCCTGACTTTGTCTAAAGGACAAGACAATCTGGGCTCTCCTTTCTTCTCCAATGGACGCTAGGTTTAAATCAGAGATAGCGAAGACAGAAAAGGGCATGGTTTGTCGACACCACTGCATTCAGAAATGGAAAGGAAAGCTAAGATTAATGAGGGACTTCCCAGAGGGACACCCAGCTGCATGGTGACTGTGTTGTGGGACCCAAGAGTCCACAGTTATTCCTCCTGCACCTCAGTGCCTTGGTTTTGTAAAGCACGGCCTTTTCTATGGGGTGCAAAGAGTCAGATGCACAAACTATGAAGCAATCCTGCCTGCATTCTTCAGGCTCCATCTGCCAGCGTGCCCTGCCTCACGCTCAGGCAGCCTCCAACCTCCATACAGGGAAACTAGCTCAACTCACTTGGGGCCATATAGCAACCAGGAGATGAGGCAATTGCCGGAGGCCTTGTCCTCTCAGTGTTCATTCCAAATGGTCCTCAGGGGAGATACTGAGACCTGGGTTCCACCCCAGTGATGATGGCCTTGCTATGGAAGGCAGCCATGAGACTGTATGTGTCACGTCAGGAGGCCCAGAGTGAGAACCTACTTGAAGCCCCCAGGGGGCTCACACCTCAGTGAAACACAAGCCTTACCCCTGGAAAAGTTCCCCCTACTGCCACCCCATCATGGAGCTTGATACAGTTCAAGGGGCAGATTTTATCCAGACTTCCATCTCTCTTCCTATTTTCCCTACCAGCTAACCTGCAAGGTATTAGATATTCAAGAAAGCGAAGTGCTGGTGGGGCAGGCATGAGAATATAATTGTAGTAAAAAAAAAATGTAATCTCTACCTTACGTACACACCACAAGGGCAAAGTTTTCACTCTCTTGGGCTTCAGGAACTTGAACGTTAAGGAATCAAATTCAACAACTCTAGTTTCTTCTTCAAACATTAAAAGCTAATGCCAAAAAATTTAACTCCCATGTGATGACCTGCTTGCTCACATTAACAAGACTAAGTATAAAGAGAGGAGGGGGACAAAAGGAAAGAAAAAATAGCAATAAACCTTAGCATTGATTAGACCTTCTTGTCCTCCGTGTTTCTGGTATTGAGCTTGTGCAGTCAAAAGCCTAGTGAAAAACTAGTGTATCCGCTGCTGGAAGGCTGTCCCACTGAGCCAGCTTCACAAAGACGCAAGCCCCTCGAGCTTAGGTCCAATGGAGGAGTCATTCAAAGGACAGAGGGTTCTCACAAGTCACAAAGGGACAGTGATCCGGTGGCTTCTAGATTCGTTCTGTTTTAAGCAGGAGGGGGGAGTCAGTCCAATTAAACAGTCCTCTTTAGCCCCACTCTCTGTGGTACTCATTGTCGGGTCTGAGTTTGGACTCTGAAGAAGACAAAATTATTTTCCTTACTATTAGACCCTGACGTCTCTCTGAATACTGCTCCCATGGAGAGGAGGGAATCCATTCAGTTTCTGCCAGAAACATCCCACTGCCTGGAAAATGGCTGACTCGGGGCAGACGCTCCACGCCCGTGTCAGGACGGGGTGGGGGTGGGAAAGAGTGGCTCGGAAGAGGTGGTCGCGCACTTGGCTTTCTCTTTGGACAAGGAACTGTCCACCTGAGTTATTGAAATGTGATCCTGTTTCTTGAAGCCAACTGGCAAAAACACTAGCCTACTTACTTGACCTAGGATGGTTTCCATCCATGGAATAAGTAGCAGAACAAAGAAGGGAGGAAGAGAAGGGAGAGAAAAAGAGTAAGAAAAAGAAAGGGAGAGAAAGGCAAAAGAAAGTCAGAGGGGAGGGAGGACGGGAGAAAAAAGAGGAAGGAAGGAAGGAATGAAAGAAGGAGAGAAGACGGGAAGGAGAAAGGGAAAGAAAGTGAAGGAATTCAAAGATTCTCCTGTGCTACGCCTGGTATTAGCAATTAAAACAGTCCTTGACCTTGGGGCACTTGCCTTACCGTCGCCCCATGGTCTTCTGCATAGTGAAGGACTTGTAAAGTTTTTTTTCTCATATTTTGAATACTTTTGGAAACGGCTTGGGTGAGTGTTTTCCCCTTAGAGATTGGAGAAGGGAGGGAGGAGGCGGAAAGGAGGATAGAAGCCAGCTGAAGCGCGCCCCTCTCAATGTGGCGCTGCGTAAACTTTAAGCACCGAGGGAATCTCCCCTTTACGCGCGCTGACCCCGGCGAGCGAGCGCCGGGGAGGACCGGAGCCCAGTAAGGGACGGGTGGAGATGTCACTTGCTTCCCGCTGATTTAACGCGCCGGGAGCGCAGGTGCAAGTTCTCCCAGGTCCACCTCCCGGCCACCGGCCACCGAGAGCCCAGGAGCCTCTCCACCCCTGCCCTTTACTTGGGAGAAAATTTATGGACGAGGTGAAGTCAGGCTAACAAAACTCGGCAAGAATGCTTTGATCCCGCTGCGCTGTCCCCAGTCCCCCGGGGCTGTGGCTCCAGGGTCCGACCTCCAGGAAGCCTGTGGGCGGCCGCGCGAGGGCGCTGTAGGCCGACCTGAGCGACCAGCGCGCGCACACCCCGCCGCCCCGAAACCCTCGCCCCAAGCTTTTCCAGGCGGGGTGAGCGGGTCCTGCGGAGACTGATAGATTTCGAAACGAGAAGGGTCCTCCGTGAAGGAAAGAAAGATGGAGGACGGGTCCTCAGCTTCTCTGGGCTCTCTGATCACTGCCCCAGTGATCTGGTACTCCTGGCATGAACCCTTCGGTGACTTTACCCAGAAGAAAACGGGGTCGGGAGGGAGGAATCCCAGTCATTGTGGGACCACATTTTCTCAGATCCGGTGTCTGACTCTTGCAACTAGGAAATTGCAGACGTCTTTGCAAACAGTCAAGGAAGCAGGTTGCAAGGCGCAGCCAGGGACCAGATCTAATTCTGACGCCATTCTGCTCCGGCGCACTTCCCAGCAGGAGTTAGCGACTGTGGGGAGGCCCTGGGGGAAAACGAACCTTCTCCCAGCTGCTTCTGTGAAACCTATCCCTCACCTCCTCGGCCTCCCGGTTTTCCTTCGCGAAGCTAACTTGATCTCCCTGAACACAAACCGGACCGGCTCGCATCTCAGAACTGCACATACCGACGCCTCCTGCCCGCACTCCCCAGCCCTTTCCTACCCGCACCCCACTCCTGCTTCATCTTTGAGGGGTGTCTCCAGGCAAGTGCCTCCTGCAAAAGCGCCTTGAGGAATGAGGCACCTTTGGGTGAGAAACCGATTTTCAGAACTCCATGCTGTGGCCAGTGAGGAAGACCATGATGGGGGTGTGGTAGGAAATGGCCCGCCTAACAACTGGTCCCTGGGAACTGTCAAGCCAGCCAGCCAGGGCTCTGAAAGCACTGGACACCCCAAACTGATCCTGGAATCCACCCCCACCCTCGGGAGAACTTCCGCACAGTTTACTTGACCTCTCCAAAGTCTCCCTTTCCTCCTTCGTATTTTCTCTTGACCATATGCATAGGGTATGGGCAGTTTTGAGGGCAGAGCTGCCCAAAGTTCACAATTTCAAAAACGAGGTAATTAAAATTCCCTGAAAATCAGCAAGCACTGTAAGTGTAAAATGTCAATAAGATCTCCTTGTCTAATTGTCTGAATTTTTTTTTTCCAGACACATTGGATCCTGGGTAACAAATTGGTAAGAAAACAAAGAAGGCAGTCTGAAAAGTCACAGAGGGAATTACAGGTCCAGTTTTATTAATGTTCAAGCAGTGTTTGACTCTCAAAGGAAGCTGCCCTTTCGCTCCCTCAGCCAAATAAAACTGCGAAGCCCTACTCTCTCTGTGGCCAAGGGGGAACAAGGCTTTCAAATCGTTGTGTAGATTTCCTTCTCCCTGGGGAAGTTATAAAGGAAATGTCACTCTCACTTTGAAGAGCAGCCTTTCTTTTGAAATGAATAGGTTTATCCAAATGTTCTGTGTTTTTTTTTTTTTTTTGGAAGAAACTTTGCATAATCTGAGTTACTGTGCAGGAAGAGATGGCTTCACTCCTAGGCCTCAGACACCTAAGTCTGGTTACCAGCTGGGACTATCAACTGGGCTGTTCTCTTTTCTTTTGCGTTAGAAAAAATTTAACAATACAGCTGGGCATGGTGGCACACACCTTTAATCCCAGCAGAGGCAGAGGTCAGAGGATTGCCCTGAGTTCAAGGCCACCCTGAGACTACATAGTGAATTCCAGGTCAGCCTGGGCTAGAGTGAGACCCTACCTTGAAAAAACAAAAAAAAAAAATTAACAATACACAAAAGTGGGCCAGATTATATAAAATCCACTAAAATAACAGAATAGAATATCTGTGATATCTCTATACCATCTGGGTGTATAATATTTATACATCCCTTGGCCAGATTCTATCATTGTCATTCTGTCTGTTACCCCCCACCCCCCCCATGAACATGTTTCAGAAGGTGCACTGTATTTCTGTCCATTAACTGGGTGGATCAGATTTAACTATATTAACTGGAATTTCTGGGGCTGCAGACCTGATGCCTTCTAAGCTTCACAGCCACGTAATAAGTCATTTGGAAAAAATACTTGTTAAGTGAGTACCCGACTTGATGCCCATGGGCTAAGACACATGTAGCAAAAGTAAACCGCGGCTCTAGATACTAGAGTCTAGAAAACAGATTGTATGCTACTTGATTGTCTAAGGAACTTGGGAGATTTCCTCTGAGGTACGGTCATAACTCCCTCACACAGTTTAGGATTGCTGCAGTGTAAACGATGAGAATTAGGTCCTTTAGCAGAGATCATCGCGGCCCTGGCTTTAGAACTCTGAACCTATTGGACTCCACCCCACACAGAGACTCTGTCTGTTTGCCCAGGAGTAAAAACACCCTTTAAGCCAGCCAATGACCTTTTCAATCCCATCACATTCATATCAACAGGCAACCTTCCAGTATCTCTCTAATAAACAGGGTTTTATTGATTTTTTTGTTGCTTTTTTCTTTTTCTTGATCCCAGTTTGCACAATGCCTGCGGACATCTGTACACTTAACTTTCATCCACTTAAGCATTACAAAGTCAGTAAAGTTGGCTTATCTTTTCCAAAAGACCCAGATCTGGCCTCAGTGCACAGTCCAACACATGAAAGCACGAAATCAGCTCTCCAGTTGCGGCATTCTCTGCAGTATTCCCAGATGTTCCGTGTTGTTTGGCAAATCTATAATGTAATAAATATTGATGGCTCCCTCACATGTGGTGTTAAGATTTGCTTGGGCCAGAAAAGAAAAAGAAAATTTTTATGCACTCTCTTTAAAAAATATATCGCTAGATTTGTTGTCCTGAAATTAATTTGTACTCTGGCAACCTTATTTAAATGTCAACCAGATGCAGAATTTCATTTTAATGTTTTCTTATTTTTTTTAATTTTTATTTCTCCCTGTGGATTGTTGGTTTTAAAACATGTGTTCTTCAGCAGTCTTCTGCCTGTTGCTGACTTAAGATAAAATATTTTAAGAGTCAATGAACTTCCTCATATAACACATGTTCTAATTTTCCTTTCTGGCTCCATCATCACGGTTCCTGAATTTCAAACATTTTCCAAGTCACCGCAGAAGTGGAGGAAGTACTCCTCTGGCGGAGCTGAATCCCACAATGCAATGCTGTCATTGGCAACACAGAAGGGACCTGTCAGTTGAGGGTTTTCTGCCCTCCCCTTACAGTTGCATACACACTTTCATTCAAAGCTCCTGTTGACACTCCTTCCCAAAAGCATTATCCTTCTGGGGTGAGATTTTTCACATAAACTCAGCTCGACTGAATGAACCTTTAAAAAAAGAAGAAGAAACCTTGAGAAAACTAATTCTTAGTTATTTATAAGAGTTAACACACTGGTTTTCAATATAAATGTCTGTGCACTGATCATAAAAAACTGAAATAAGCCAGGCGTGGTGGCGCATGCCTTTAATCCCAGCACTCAGGAGGCAGAGGTAGGAGGATTGCCGTGAGTTCGAGGCCACCCTGAGACTACATAGTGAATTCCAGGTCAGCCTGAGCTAAAGTGAGACCCTACCTCAAAAAAACCAAAAAAAAAAAAAAAAAAAAAAACTGAAATAAGGGCTGGAGAGGTGGCTTAGTGGTTAAGGCCTAAGAACTTTAAAACCTAAGCACCCAAGTTCAATTCCCTAAGACCCACATAAGCCAGATGCACAAGGTGGCTCGTGTGTCTAGAGTTCTTTTGCAGTGGCTGGAGGCCCTGGTATGCTCTTTCTCTCTGTCTCTATCTGCCTCTCTCTCTCCCCCTCTCTCAAAAAAAAAAAAAAATAAATAAAAATAACTTGAAAAAAACTGAAAGAAAAGAATTCATGAATTTTCTCTGCAGTGAGTAAGATTCCTGGGCTCTTTGAAAATCAATAAATACTGAATAAATGCAAAAGTAGTTTATGAATCATTTTAGATTATAGGTTTTATAACACTTATTAAATGTTTGGGATGACAGATTTATTTCCATTTCTCTAAGGGGTCCTGATTATAATGAACATTCACCACTACAGAAGTGGATGTATTGGATAGTTCAAATAAACAACAATCATTTGGTTATCATAGCTATAGGAACCTTTTAGACTGGATTTACTGTTGTTTTGTAAACAATTCCTTTATTTTTTTAAAAAACAAACAAACAAACAAACAGGGCTGGAGAGATGGCTTAGCGGTTAAATGCTTGCCTATGAAGCCTAAGGACCCCGGTTCGAGGCTCAATTCTCCAGGACCCACGTAAGCCAGATGCACAAGGGGGTGCATGCATCTGGAGTTCGTTTGCAGTGGCTGGAGGCCCTGGCACACCCATATTCTCTCTCTCTCTCTCTCTCTCTCTCTCTCTCTCTCTCCCTCTCTCTGCCTGCCTATTTCTGTATCTCTCTCTCTCAAAAAAAAAAAAAAAACACAGGGAACTAGGAGCAGCTCTGTTGCTATATTGTGCAGAAATACAAATCAAGAACCTAGAAAAGTGTGTCTTGAGAGAGCTCTTGCTAGCATATGCAACCCCTAGGCTTGATCCCCAGTATCAATAAATAATAATAATAATTGCAGAAACTCTGAATATTCACCAAAAAAATTAACCTTGTGACATTTTCTGGAAAGATATCCTTTTTAAAAACTTATTGGGCTGGGCGTGGTGGCACATGCCTTCTTTAATCCCAGCACTCGGGAGACAGAGGTGGGAGGATCACTAAGAGTTCGAGGTTACCCTGAGAGTACATAGTGAATTCCAGGTCAGCCTAGGCTAGACCTCAAAAAACCAAAAAGGAAAAAGAACTTATTGGGCTAAAAAGATGGCTCAGCAATTAAGGCACTTGTCTGCAAAGCCTAAGGACCTGAATTTGATTCCCCAGTACCCACATAAAGTCAGATGTACAAAGTGGCACATGCATCTGGAATTCGTTTGCAGTGGCTAGAGGCCCTGATACACCCGTTCTCTCCCTCCTCCCAATAAGTAAATGAATAAACTAGTTTTTAAATTATTTATTTATTTATTTATTTGGGTGGTACTGTGCAACTGCATATGTGTGGAGGTCAGAGGACAACTTTAAGGAGTCTGTGCTCCACTTTCTTTGAAACAGGGTCTCTTGGTGCTACAAATGAAGATCAAACTAGCTGGCCCGTGAGCTTGTCATAAGGAAGTTGGGATCGAAGATTCATGGGCCACTTGATATCCAATTTTACATGGGTGCTGGAGAATTGAACATAGGCTGGCAGGCTTTGTAAGCAAGCACCACTGACCCACCCTCATCCCCAAGATATTGATTGGGGAATTTAATCTAGAACTTGTCATAAATTTATACCATAATTTGACTAACTTCACCTTTGCTTTTGTATATGTATTTGTAAAGCACAAAAGCTTTATTCATCAAAATTGTCATACTTCATACAAATAAAAAATAGAATTTAAAAACATTTATTAAAGTACAGTTTCATTCCCTCCCCCCGTCAGTACTGGGGATCAAACTCAGGGACTTACAAATACTATGCAAGTACTATGCCACTGAGTCACATCCCAGCCTTACAATCAGCTTTTATTTCTGATGTAAGTTTCCTCAAATGTGTTAAACTAATTCAACTGATATGAAAAATCCTGAGTTTGTAGTACTTGGTTTCGAGAAAGCATAATCTCAATAAAACCAACCATTTAATTCCCATGCCTTATTGTTTACAAGTTTAAATGAAGGCAGCCAAAATAGAGTATGTTTAATTATTCAGCTATGCAATATTCCAACAAAGGAATGTTGGGAGAACCACTCATCATGTGGAGGAGTTAGTTATTTGGGAGCGACAGGCAGGGGACATTGCATGTGATATCTCCTACCTTCTGCTTCCATGTCATTTGATATCCTACCTGCATTGTGAGTCTCATCCAACCAAGAAATAACTAACCCCCATCCAAGTCAGCCCTTCTAAACTCAAGCAGAATCATGCTGAAGGGCTGAGCAGCTGCTCACAGAGAAACCAGCAGGAGAGGGAAGCCTCACATGTTATCCAACTCTCGAGTCCTCAGGGAAAACAGCTCCAAATGAGCGCGCTTCCACCCGCTTTCTCTGTGCGTGCCCTTCTAGCTCTTCCTTATGTTGTCACACCAATCAACTTCACAGGGGTAAAGACTGCAAGAGCTTCTTCCTTTATATACATGGACGCGCCCCTTCTTTCCTTCAAAAATTCAACTGTTAATGAAATTACAAGGAAAAATTTAAGGCCAGATTTGATGATATTCCCAAGATTCTAAGTCATGGCCAAATCTTTCTAATGTGTTTCAAAAAATTAAATCTATACCCATGACATGAGCTGTTACCAGAAGAACAAGCAACAAGCTAAGGAATTCAGAGATTGTCAGTTTAAATGTAAAAGGTCCCTAGTAGGTTCATGTGTTTAAATTACTGCTCTCCAGCTGGTGGCACTGTTTTAGAAGATTGTGGAACCTGCAGGAGGTGGAGTTTCACTGGATGAAATAGGTCACTCGCTGTGGTTGAGGTTTTATAGCCTGGCTCCTCTTCTTGTCAGCTGCCTCCCAACAGTTGACACAATGTGACCAGCTACCTTGTATGTCTGCCACCATGCTTCCACCATGATAGATTGTGTCCCTACAAACTGCAAGCCAAAAGAACCTTTTTCTCTTGAATTGCTTCTGGTTAGGTATCTGGTCACAGCAAGGAGAAAAGTACCTAATGTAGAAATTCCAATGATATGACTTGGCTTTGAGGAATTAGGATAAAAGCCATATATCCAGGGCTGGAGAAATGGCTTAGCAGTTAAGGCATTTGCCTGCGAAGCCAGAGGATCCCGGTTCGATTCTCCAGGATCCACGTAAGCCAGATGCACAAGGGGCACATGCATCTGGAGTTCGTTTGCAGTGGCTACAGACCCTGGCGTGCCCATTCTCTGTCTGCCTCTCTCCTCTCTCTCTCTCTCTCTCTGTCTCTCTGCTTGCAAATAAATAAATAAACATAAATAAATAAATAAATAAATAAATAAATAAATAAATAAAATAACCAAAGCTGAGTGTGGTGGTGCATGCTTAAAAAAAAAAAACCATATATCCAAACCGATATGAAGAATTTTACAGGCATGAGCAGTAGTCCACTGACTGACGGGGCCTCAGAGACTGGCCAATTAACTCCATCATTATACTTTGCCAATGGAACACTTTCTAAGCAAAACACACTGTGAGACAGCTACATGAGAGCTCCAATCTCTGTCTCTGTGTGCTTGGGACTAGGATGGGCAAGTAGCTTGAACTAGACTTGCAAAACACATTCTACTAGTTACTGCCTGTAAGCACTACAAAACCTTATAAAATTAATATTTAGAAAATTATTATATCTTTTATAATACAATTTTCTATGTAATACAATTTCCTGAAAAAAATAATATGTATAATCAACTTAATTTATGAGATCTTGTTTCATTGTTTATTGAACATTGAATAATAAACATTTGTTTATTTGGCATTACCTTTGCGTGTTGATAACTCTTACTCTTCAATCATTAACAGGAGATGTAGAATGCTATTTTTAAATGGACTTGCCTCTACTTTTGAAAATATATTTTATTTATTTACTTACAAAATAATATTCAGAATGATTACTTTTCAATTATTATTATTTATTTATTTATTTTTGCAGAGAGAGACAGAGAAAGATAGACAGAGAGGGAGAGGGAGACAGAGATGGGCGCGCCAGCAGTCTCTCAGCTGCTGTGAACGAAATCCAGATGCGTGTGCGTGCTGCATTGCGCCCTTGCCTCACTTTGCATCTGGCTAAACGTGGGACCTGGAGATTGGAACCGCTGGACATTGGAACCAGCGTTCTTAGGCTTAGCAGGCAGGCGCCTTAGCCGCTAAGCCATCTCTCCAGCCCTACTTTTCAGTTACTATAATATCATTTGATCCAATCCTCCTTTCCTCTGCAAGCAATCTTAAAATGAGCATGTGGAGGTGGCTTCTTGTTGTGGTGGTTGTGGTGGTGGTTGTTGTTTTGGTGATGGTTGTGATGGTTGTGGTGGTTGTTTGCCTTTTTTTTTTTTCAAGATAGTGTCTCACTCTAGCTCAGGCTGACCTGGAATTCACTATGTAGTCTCAGGGTGGCCTTGAACTCATGGCTATCCTCCTACCTCTGCCTCCTGAGTGCTGGGATTAAAGGTGTGCACCACCACACCCAGCTTTGGTTGCCTTTTTTAAGGTAAGGTCTCACTCTAGCCCAGGCTGACCTGGAACTCACTCTTTTTTATCATTTCAAGTAGGTCATCTGTCCAAGTCTAGGTTGCATATATATTAAGGGTAGGAACTACATCTTAAAAATCCCTCCTGTCCCTAATAGTACCTCGAGCAATACCTCAAAGAATATAGTGTGGTCAGTGAACATATGCTGATTAAATGGATATGTTATTTATTTTGTGAGTGGCAAATGAGGACTTTCAGTCATTGACCCTAATAGACATTTATTTGGCATCTACCATGTGTTAAGCCTACTCGTAAAGTCTCAGAACAACACAAAGTTCATTGGCCTTGTAGAAGGAAAACGGACCAAAAAAAAAAAAAAAAACAGACAAATAAGAATAATACAAAATACGTCCCAAATAATGTAAGTATCATGGAGAAAAACCTGAGCAAGAGAGAAAAGGAGAGTCTAGGTGGGGGCAGGGAATGGGGAAGCTTTGTACAGAGTTTCACAGATGAGACATAAGTTGATATCTGATGAGAGAGAATTCCAATCAGATAAAATGGTAAGTGGCAAGACCATGAAAACAAAATGCCTGGCATGAAGACAGAACATAAAATAGCTAATGAGTCTGGATCACAGTGAGCAGGGGAGATTTAGTGGTAAAAGTCTGAGTTAGGGAAGGACACATCATATAAAGCCAGAACTTGCACTCTGAAAGAGATGGAGACTCTTCAGTGGATTGACTCAAAGCAACACACTGCCACTTCTCACATAAAGAAAAAGGTAATGAATCAAGCAGTCTGTATATCACTCAGCAGGAACTGCAGTGTCTGAGATCGAACTAAGACTCTAGCTATTTGTGTAAAATGAAAACACTACTGTTACAGCATTTTACTAGGCCAGACACGAGATTACATTATATAATTCAGGCTGCAGAGGTGGCCCAGCAATTAAAGGTGCTTGCTTGCAAAGCCTGGGTTTGATTCTCCAGTCCCCACATAAAGTCTTCTGTACAAAGTGGCACATGCATCTGGAGTTCATTTGCAGAGGCATAAGGCCCTGGTGTGCCCATTTTCTCTCTCTCTCTCTCTCTCTCCCTTTTCTATCAAATGAATACTTATTTTTAATTAAAAAAAAATAAAGATAATGTAATTATTTTCTTGAAGCAATGCCCTCTGTGGTGGCCTTGGGCTCAATTCTAGCACTGAAAAAAAGAATAAATAGAAACAAACAACAAAAAAAAAAACCCCAATTCTCTGAGCCAAGCATTACCATTATTTATTATTTATTAACCTGCCTGAACAACACTCACAACTAGGAGGAAGGATGCATTTAATTATCATGTGATTTATCAAGCATGTCAGGGTTAATGAATCCATAGTTTGGTGTAATCCTACAGCTTAATCAAGGTCATCAACAATTAGCTAATCATCAAACTGTCAATGTGCTGACACCAATATTCTTAATCTAATGAGCTGTTGATTTAACTGCTGGCTACTATCTATATTATGGGCTTTTAGCCCCTGACATTTCTGAGCCTGGAAGTGTGACATTGCTTTTCGTCTCTATTCCCAGGGCATGTCTTTGGTTGGTTTGAATACTCTTTTGAAGTGCCTGTTTGTGGAACAATCAAATAAGCAAATCCTTAAAAAGAGAATATGTGAGAAATAAGCCATCATCTATCAAAATCCTGATCCTTAAATATATTTAGGCAAGAGACGACACAAGCCAGTCACTCTCAGATTACAGGCAGTACAACTTCGAAAACAATTGTGATTTTTATCCAACTTTCATGGGACTACTAGCCTTATCTAATTTAAAAAATATAATATACTAGAAGATGCATAATTATTAGTTCTTCCTTTTTTTCCTTTGTTCTGTCTTTCTTTCTTGTGATGCCAAGGATTGAACCTATGACTTTGCACATGCTAGGCAAGGACCCTATCCTCCCAGTCTTATTTTTTCCTATTTCATATAACTAGAGGATGATTAAAAAAAAAAAAAAAAAGACTGTGGGCTGAGGAGATAGCTCAGCTGGTAAAGTGCTTGCCTGGAAGTATGAGGACCTGAGGTAAATCTTCAGAACCCACATAAATATAGCAGGGTAGGCTGGAGAGATAGCTTAGCAATTAAGGCACATGCCTGCGAAGCCTAAGGACCCAGATTCAATTCTCCAGGTCCCATGTAAGCCAGATGCACTAGGCGGTACATGCATCTGGAATTTGTTTGCAGTGGCTATAGATCCTGGTGTGCCCATTCTCTCTCTCTCTCATAAATAGATAAATAAAAATAAATTTTTTTGGAGACAGAAAGAGAGGGAGAGGAAGACAGATAGAGATGGGTACACCAGCAGCCTCTCAGCTGCTGAGAATGAAATCCAGATGCTTGCATCCCCTTGTGGTCAAGTGCGGTATTGCGCGCTTGCGGCATTTTGCAGCTGGCTAAATGTGGGACCTGGAGATTGGAACCACTGGAGATTGGAACCAGCATTCTTAGGCTTAGGAGGCAGGCGCCTTAACTGCTAAGCCATCTCTCCAGCCCAAAATATTTTTAAAAAAAGAAATTCCTTTAAAAAAAAATAGCAGGGCATGGTGGCACATGCCTGTGATCCCAGTACTAGGAAGGCAGAAACACATAGACCCATGGAGCTCTCTGTACAGCCAATCTACACTGATTGGCAAGTCGCAGGCTAGTAAGAGTCCCTGTTTCAAAAAATAAGTGTTTTGCAGATTTCAGGTAACAAACTGAGAAGTTTGTGCATAATCAAGAATGGTATGGTTGCCAGAAAAGCCTAAAATTACTATTTAGAAAACTTAAGACTCTTTCCCCCTTTGTCATACTCGTACTTGCAAGCTAACTTGTACTTATTCTTGTGAAAGCACTGTTATCTTTTAGTAGCAAATTTTGATAATGTTTCTCATGGAAAAAATCAATATCTTTAGAACACAGTAATTATAATGTGGGAAATATGAATGAGTGAGAGAGTGTATTTGTGTCTGTGTATGGGTCTTTCAATAGTATATGCCAGCAGTCTTTGCTTGAATGTTTAACAATGCCTTCAGTGTGATGCTGGCCAATAGATGACTGCAGTTTAAAATGTCATTACTGTGCAGGCTTGGATAACTAACATTCCATGATGTAGTTTGTTCTGATGAGATGATTGATTGTAGGTACACTTTTCTCATTATCCAGTCATCTGTGGGATACTGAGTTTTCTAATGTGCCATTATATATTTTTATTCTGCAGTTATGTTCAAAATACAGTACAATATTTTAAATAGGCTAAATCATTAAAAATAAAAAGTAGTAGATGTGTGTAAGAAAACTGTGTAAAATAGTCATGAGTCATACCCAGTAGCAACTTCTGGCATTCAAGCAGGATTCCATTATGTAAATATCTGTAATGCATCTATAGTAAGTTGTGCAGTTTGTTCTGCACCCATACACTATTTACTATAGTCTCAATGCCGTCTCCTAATGAGACTGACCTTTTAAAAGCCTGTATGGAATATCCCACCTGCCTAAGTTACAAACTGGGTAACGTGCAAATTATACAGATGACATTTCAGGACTTTTAAGTATGAAGTAATAGGAATGTTATTTGTTTGGCTTATTAAAAATTAGGCCATTTAGTTGTTAATTCTACTTCAGCTTTTATTATTTTTACCTGATTTCATATTTAAAGTAATCAGTTTCTAATCATGATTTTGTCATAGTTATGCTAAGGAGTTTATCTCAAAGGCACAAAATATTAATTCTACAAGAAAACTATTCTTATTGTAGTTTGAATGGATTAGGAAAAGCCTCAATTTTTTTCACTCTCCTAAGTCCTTCAATGCATTTTTCTTTAATCTTATTATTTATGCAAGTTAAATTGGTTAGTAACATAATACTTGCAACTGTAAAATAAAAGTACATAGATGTAAGAAGTCATGTAAACGGTTAATGAACTTAACCAAGGCTAGCAAAACCTTCATTGTAAATCAGTCTGTACTCTGCAAGTAAAATCATTGTTAGTTGTATAGACACAAATTCCATTTTGACTTTCAGGATGTCACACTACTTCTGTACCTAGCATTTTCAGTCCTTATCTTTGCAATGTTACACAAACCATACTATTTTCCTTTATGTGCTGTTTGCATGAGTAAACCATCAGAGAATAAATTCTATCTTTAAATTATGAAAAAAAAAATAAGTGAATGGCACCTGAGGATTGACATGCAAGGTTATCTTCTAGCCTCTACACACACACATGCACACACACACACACACACATCTGCATATACACACAGACATGCACACTTGCATAAATGCATACACATTGCAGCATATTGCATTATGCATAACTATGATTTTTCCTACATTACTTTTTAGGCATACCTTGATGAAAAAAATTGTGATTTGGGAATGATAATGGATAACTCATATGATAACACACAGAACAGGTCTCTCTGTGTTTGGTCTCACACACGTATGTCTTCGACAGTAGGGTCTTACCATTAACCTTTGGTGGGTCACCAAGAACTCTGACAGAAGTCTGTCTTTTTTGGGAAACTTTGTAGGTGTCTCGGATCAACAGCTCATTGTGGAAGTTAACCCCGTGCTGGCACTGGGAGTTATAAGTCTGCACCTAGGAAGGTGAGGGAGGAAAAAGATAGATAATATAAAAGAGAAAGTGAGTATAGAGAGGAGAGGGAGAGAGAGAGAGAGAAGGAGGGAGAGAAAAGAAAGAGAAGCAGGACAAGATTAAAGTTGGCCTTCATGATGCTCTCTCCAGGTTCCTGTGATTCGGGTGTTCCCTCTGTGGGCCTGCTGAAGGATCAATGTTTTAGCCTATTGTTCAGAGTAAAGGGTTTTACAGTATCTTTTCCTTTTGGGTCCCAATTTCTATCCCCCCTTGTCCTCCCTCCCACTCTCTCGTTCCCTCCCACACTTACCCTCCCTCCATCCTACCCTCCCTCTTGTCTGACCTATACAATGAAAACATAAAAGCTCTCAAAAAAGAAACTGAGGAGGTCCTACAAAAATGGAACGACCTCCCATGTTCCTGGATTGGTAGAATTAACATTGTGAAAATGGAAATTTTACCAAAAACACTTTATAGATTCAATGCAATGCTGATAAAAATCCCAACTTCCTTCTTCAATGAGATAGAAAAAACTATCTCAAAATTCATATGGAAAGGCAGAAGGCCTCGGATATCCAAGCTCATCCTCAGCAAAAGAAACACCTCTGGAGGAATCACCATACCTGATCTAAAGCTATACTACAAAGCCATTGTAATAAAAACAACATGGTACTGGCATAAAAACAGGAATATAGACCAATGGAACAGAATTGAAGACCCAGACTTTGGGTCAAGTAACTACAGCTACTTGATATTTGACAAAGGCCCTACCAATGCAGAATGGAGAAAAGACAGCATCTTCAACAAATGGTGCTGGACAAACTGGACAACCATGTGTAGGAAAATGAAACTCGACCCACACATCTCTCCATGCACAAAAATTAAGTCCAAATGGATCAAAGACCTTAATATAAAACCAGAAACTCTACTACTACTACTGGAAGAAAAAATAGGAGGAAACTTCCACGACATAGGAGTGGGAAAAGATTTCCTGAACAAAACCCCAGCAGCTCAGGAAATTAAACAATCACTCAACCATTGGGATCTCATGAAGCTGAAAAGCTTTTTCACTGACAAATATACTATAACCAAAGCCAGCAGATTACCCACAGAATGGGAGAAAATTTTCACCAGCTATACAACTGACAGAGGCCTAATTTCTAGAATCTACACAGAACTCCAAAACCTAAACAATAAATCACCAAACAACCCACTCACAAAGTGGGGCAGAGAACTGCACAGGGAGTTCTCAGAGGAAGAAATACAAATAGCAAACACACATTTAAGAAAATGTTCAACATCCCTAATTATCAGGGAAATGCAAATTAAAACAACTATGAAATTCCACCTTACCCCAGTAAGGATAGCTAACATTTAAAAAAAAAAAAAAAAAAAAAAAGAAAACAAATGCTGGCAAGGCTGTGGAGAAATAGGAACACGTTTTCACTGCTGGTGGGAATGTAAAATGGTTCAACCATTATGGACAGCTATATGGAGACTCCTGAAAAGGATGACCATAGACCTACCAATGGATCCAGTTATTCCCTTATTGGGCATTTACCCTAAAGGCTCCAAGCCTCAGATCAGAGACATTTGCTCAACCATGTTCATAGCTGCTCAATTCATAATAGCAAAGAGCTGGAATCAACCCAGGTGTCCATCACTAGATGAATGGATAACAAAGATGTGTATATCTATACTATGGAATTCTACGTAGCAGTAAGGAAAGATAAAATGAGGAAATTTGAAAGCAGGAACTTTAAAAAAAAATAACAGCGATCACTAGAGCCCACCCTGGGTGTGCTTCAAACACATATGTTCTAGTTTTATAATAATTTGTAAGTTCCCACCCATAATCACTTACATTAATGAGAAGAATGTCATTAGAGAATAATGACCCCGGGTTCGGACACGGTGGATTATGGGAGTCCCATGAGTCGCAGCACCCATTGCTTTATCTTGTTTTGATGGTGAGACATTCCGAAACTCCTGGTTCAGACAGTTAGCTTCAAACGACCATCTTTTTAATGTCTTTATTAAGAATTTATATATATTGAAAAGCATGGGTACTAGCGGATCACTGAATGATGCTTGACAAATACAAACCTACACAAGGAGCATTCCAGTTGATATGGTGATGTACGTATCACTGTTTGACTGAATTTGGGGTGGGGATAAGTTCTTGTTAAAGCCAGTTTTCATTCAAGCCTTCCTGGGAGGCTTCAGAGCTCTGAACCAGACAGGCTCTGAAATCCTAACAGGAACAGTAGCCCAGGGAGTCAGAGAAACATTGCTACTCCCACGCAGTCTCTGGTGGGAAGCCAGCCTCTGCGGCTGTCCCCCAGCCGCTGCCCTGGGAACTCGGCACCACCCCAAAAGCACTGACCCCAGCAGGCAGCGGGCACCCAGTTGATGGGGCACAAGCAGCTCTTTAAACTTGCAGTGTAGATCGAGCCAGGGAGAAGAGCTGGACCTCCTTTTCCCAACGTGTGCTCTCGTTGGGTCAATAGCAAGATTGTTATGAGAGCGAAATTGGAGCCCGGTAATGTGTGGAAGATCCGGGGCTTTCTTGTGTCCCTGCTATGTTAATTAGTATTAGGAGCATGATGGATTGGCAACACGTGTGCGCGCTGAGTCTTAAACCAGCCCTGAGAGTTTAGCACTCCATTAGTTACACATCACAGAAACCCAGGGGATGTTTACTCAAAAAGAGGATCACTTACAGGAGGGAAACATGCTAATTCATTCCTGATACCGTCTGGGGAGAAGGACACCCCAAAGGCGCTCGTGAACAGTGGAACCCGTCAGCCAAGACAGAGGTGGAATTAGAGGCTGGCGGGAAACTACAGAAAAACCCCGGCCCCCTGGCCTGGGAACCCTGAAATCTCAAATCCTCAGTTGTTCCTATGTGAACCCTCTGAGACAGAAGTTCAGAGAAGACTCCGTGTTGACATTTCAATCTGCTGCCCCAAGCCAGAAACAAGCGGCCATGAAGCTCTCTCCCACACCCTCACCAGGTCACAGAGGAGCCAGCTCCCGCTTTGCCCGCCTTAGCACCCAGTCTTCCAGCAGCTGCAGCCTTTCAGGCCTGCACCAGCTGTACCTCCCCACACTGCATCTCAGGGGCCAAGTGGACCCAAGAGAGGACTTCTTCTCTAAAGCAGGTGATCATAGCTGACCTGATTTTTTTTTAACTAAAAATTAAAAGTAATTTAAGTCATTTTTAAATTTTTTAAATTTTTATTTATTTATTTGAGAGAGAGAGAGAGAGAATGGGCTTGCCAGGGCCTCCAGCCACAGTAAACGACCTCCAGACGCATGTGCCACCTTGTGCATCTGGTTTACGTGGGTCCTGGGGAATTGAACCTGGGTCCTTTAGCTTTGCAGACAAGCACCTTAACTACTAAGCCATATCTCCAGACCTAAGTCAGTTTTTTAATTAACTCAGAGGGTCTTTGAGACGATAAGACAAACTCTGCTCTGATTCTAAGGTTCTGGAGTTTTCATGTTGTCTAGCGATTTTGCAGACATGAGAAAATACAGATGTGGCAAGTATTAATAAAAGTCATAGTCCTGGCTTTAAATGAGCAACATAACTTGTGTATAACATTTCCTAAGAATATATGATGTCAAGCCGGGCGTGGTGGCACACGCCTTTAGTCCCAGCACTCGGGAGGCAGAGGTAGGAGGATCACTGAGAGTTCGAGGCCACCCTGAGACTACATAGTTAATTCCAGGTCAGCCTGGACCAGAGTGAGACCCTACCTTGCAAAACCAAAAAAAAAAGAATATATGATGTCTATAGCTACACACACTCACACACTTAGGCAGTGGTACAGTAGTCAATGCTTAACACTGGCTGAGGGGCAGGGCAGGGCAGGGTGAAGATCTGATTTACTGGATTTGTCCATTCCTGGTGTAAATATTTCTGCTACTGTGAATTTCCATCTTCCAACCCCACATCACTGAGACAGCTGGGAAGAAAAGATGCTCACCACAGGCCCTAGCAAGCCAGTGGGCACAGAACCAGCACACCTATACAAGTTACAAAAACAAACAGGAATGAAAATTTCCCTGATTCTTCCCTATCGGTAAAATGTGTCTTCCTCCTCTTTCTTCTGATGTGGGGCCCCAGGACAGCATATATGGGTTCAAATTCCAGCTCTACTGACTGGGACCTTGATGTGCTGTCTTGTCTTTCTTTCTCCTCACCTACCAAATTGAGACTGTGTGGCTGGTGCTATAAATGGGTGGTAGAGTACTTACCTAGCATACATGAGGCTCTGGGTTCAATCTCTAGCACTGGAAAAAAAGAAAGAAAAAGAAAGAGAAAGGAAAGAAAGAAGAGACTTTTAAAAGCAGGTTCAGCTCTACTCATAGAAAGTAGAAGAGCGGTTAGCAGGGGTTACAGTGTGAGGGAAATGGGGTGATGTTGACCTCAGTGTAAGAAGAATCCATACTGCACAGTCAGTGAGTGCTGGTCACTGTAGTTAGCAGCACTTCATTGTGTACTGAGAATTTGTTGGGAAAGGAAATCATTCTCTGTGCAACCCCAAAAGGTTACTGGGAGATAATGAATGAGTTAACTTGTTTGGCAATGTACCTACATATCAATCAATGTAGACTCTATATACAATTTTATGTGTATACAAATCAGTTATTCCTAAGTGAAGCTGATAACATTTTTAAATAGGGATGCTGCAAGGATTAAAGACTTAGTATTCCATGAAACAGTAACACTCAAATGTCAGTGTGTATCCAAGTCACCCAGGCAGCTGGCTAAAACAGAGCTCACTGGGCCCCTTCCCCTAGGGACTCAGATGACATGGAGCTGAGAAGTTGCATTTCTAACTCACTCCCAGGTGAGTTCCTACGTGATGACGTAGCTGGTCCAGAGCCCACACTTGGGGAACCATGACCTCAAAAGATTCAGTACGAATTCATCACATACTGACTTCTCAGCATCAGTGCTGAAGCCTACAGTTTAATTCTCAGTCAAGACCACCCAACAAAGCCAACAAGCCACAAATGAAGAGAAAATTCTAGAAGGTCTTTTGACCTTCTTCAAAACGTCCACTACATGAAAACAAAACAGCTTCCTCACTGCTCCCCCTCCTAGTCAACAATCAGTTTCATCAGGGAGCGCTGTGTCTGCTCGAAGACAGGAAGATATGGTAGGCTGGGAAGACCCCACACTGAAGAGGCAGGAAGAGCTCAAAGCAGATCTGTTTCTGAGGACACAGGGAAGCAGAAGTCCCCAAACCCATTGTCCATCATCACACCTGACATTCACATTTGCATGCCCACATGTTTTCACTAGCTGGTCCCAGGTGTGCCTGGATTGCTCTAATACTTATTGGTGACAGTAGGGACTACCTACTCTGAGCACCAGACATGACTCAATGCAGAGAGAAGTGTGAGGTCTTCATTGCTATTCTAGATCACTGACCCTTCATAAACACCCCATCTTCTGTGTATAGATGTCACTACTAAGTGGTCAGAAACCTTCGCATTCGTCTCTTGTTATACTGATTGTTAGTCTCAAGCCCATTCACATCACGAGGGGAGCTAGAAGCCGGGCATGGTGGTGCACGCCTTTATTCCCAGCACTCAGGAGGCAGAGGTAGGAGGATTGCTGTGAGTTTGAGGCCACCCTGAGACTACATAGTGAATTCCAGGTCAGCCTGAACTAGAGTGAAACTCGACCTTGAAAAACCAAAAATAAAATAAAATAAAATAAAGGGAGGGGGGAGCTAGAAGTGTTTTCTTTCTTCTCTTTTTAAAAGTTGATACATATTATTTGTACAAATTTGAGGTACATATAGTTGAATGCACATTTTCTGTGTATAGTGATCAAACGGAGGGAATGAATATTTCCATCTCAAACTTTTATCTTTTTTTTTTTTTTTTTTTTTTTTTGGTTTTTTCAAGGTAGGGTCTCACTGTAGCCCAGGCTGACCAAGAATTCACTATGTAGTCTCAGGGTGGCCTCAAACTCACAGTGATCCTCCTACCTCTGCCTCCCAAGTGCTGGGATTAAAGGTGTGCGCCACCACGCCCAGCTCAAACTGTTATCATTTTCTATGTGCTGGTCATTTTCAGACTCTTCTACTTATTTTGAAATATATAATAAATTGTCATTGATTATAGTTGCCTGTCTGCACCATTGACCACTAAAACAAATACCTCCTATCTGACTGTATTTTGAAACCCATTATCTCCTTGCTCGCTCTCTCTTTCTCTCTCTCTCCATCCCTCTTCCCATAAATGGTAATTCTTCATGGCTTTTTAGCACAACTATACCACTCTACCACATAACTGCCTAACATTTCCATCTGACTTTCCTGACCTCCTTTCCTTTCATGGACTAGTTCCTCGCAGTGCCTGTAAAAACACTGCCCCTTTGACCAGACCTCTTTTTTTTGTTTGTTTGTTTGTTTGTTTGTTTGTTTGTTTGTTTGTTTTGCTTTTTGGAGGTAGGGTCTCACTCTGGCCCAGGCTGACCTGGAATTCACTCTGTATTCTCAGGGTGGCCTCGAACTCATGGCGATCCTCCTACCTCTGCCTCCAGAGTGCTGGGATTAAAGGCGTGCGCCACCACGCCCGGCTGACCAGACCTCTTAACTCAACCTTCTCAGGCTTGGTGTGCCAGAGTAAACATTGGCTCCATCCTTCTTCTTTTCCATATTTTTCACTTAGACAGAGTTGGTTCCTCCAAAGCATTTCACTATGCCAGTCCACTTCCTTCCTACAACACTTGGCCGGATACACTTCTCCTTTGCTGCCTTCTTTATAACTCCAAGGGAGAGTATGGAGGGAGGCTGGTTAATGATCTGATTGGCTGTCTGGTCATTGGTTCCATGGAACAAAGACACAATACCAGGAGAATTGGCACTGAGTCATTCACTTCCCTATATGGGATAATCAAACTGCTACAAAATCCCTAACATAAATACGGAGCAAGGTATAGTGCTGCCAGCAATCTAAAACTGGAGACATCTCTCTGGCTCATGTTTTAAGTGCCATCTTTCCCCTCTCAGTGGCAATCACGCTCTCACAGTTTATGGAACAAAAGTTAAAAGCGAAGATCAGAAGAGCTGACTGCATAACATCAAGACAACTAAAGTGGAAAGGCATGGGAGAAAAAAATAAAGAGATGAGAGAAAGCAAAGTGTTAGTGTGGTAGTTTGAATGTATGTCCCCCAGAGACTTGGGTGTTTTATTCACCTTGTAATTTGGATGTCTAGCCACGTGGCTGGAGGAGGTGTTACTGGGGGTGGATCCTGGGATCCAGCCCAAAGGTATATTTGGGGGTAGATCTGATTCTAGCCCAGAGGTGTACAGAGCAGTCTGAGCTCTGGTGGGGTTTTGTGCATGCTGCTTTTTGGTATTTTGCTGGCTGATGGTGGTTTTTCTTTCTGCTTGCATCTGTGAAAAGGAGCCAGCTTTTTCTACCCTAGACGAAACTTCCCCTGGATCTGTAAGCTTGAAATAGATCCTTCCTCACCTAAACACTACTTGGATGTTCATCCCAGCATTGTGGAGCTGTCTACAGCAGTTAGTACTTTACTCAGGTAATTATTATTCAATTTCCAATAGAAAACAGGAATGTGTAGAACTCATAATATGATCAATACAACTAGTGTTCCAATACAGCAAAATAGTCAGCCTCACTGGAAACCAGTGAAATGCAAAATTAGGGGGCTGGGAAAATGGCTCAGAGGTTGAAGTCACTTGTTTGCAAAGCCTGTCAGCCCAGGTTCAATTCCTCAGCATCAGGAATTGTAAACATATAAAGCCAGATGCAAGAAGTGGTGCATCCGACATTTGTTTGCAGTGCACACAGTGCATACACACATACACACATGCGCACGCGTGTGTAAATAATTAAAATTTTAAAAAAAGAAGCACAGGGCTGAAGAGATGGCTTAGCACTTAAGGCATTTGCCTGCAAAGCCAAAGGACCCAGGTCTGGTGTTCATTTGCAGTGGCTGGATGCCCTGGCATACCCATTCTCTCTCTCCCCTACCCCCCACCCTCTCTCTGCCTCTTTCTCTTTCTCTCTCTCTCTCTCAAATAAATAAATAAAAATATTTTTTAAAAAGAAATGGAAATAAAAATACCATGGTATCACCACTCATCTGATAAAGCAGCAAGAAAGAACTTGACCATGAACACCCAAAGCTGGGAAAGCATGGTGTGGAACTGGCACACTAGCACAGCTGGGAGCCTTAGCATTCAGTACAATTCCTGGCAAAGCACTTTGCAAACTCATAACAAGTGTCATAAATTCATTCACGCCCTTACTTCTGGAAAAGGAAATAACACAGAAGAAAGAAGCTTTGCACACAAATGTATAAAAGATGCTACTGATACATTTTAAAAAATTTTTTGAACTTTATTTATTTTTGGAGAGAGAGACAGACAGAGACAGACAGAGAGAGAGGGAGAGGGAGACAGATAGAGATGGGCACGCCAGCAGTCTCTCAGCTGCTATGAATGAAATCCAGATGTGTGTGCCCCCTTGTGGGAAAGTGCAGCATTGCACCCTTGCATCAGTTTGCATTTAGCTAAACGTGGGACCTGGAGATTGGAACTGGGTTCTTCGGCTTAGCAGGCAGGTGCCTTAATCGCTAAGCCATCTCTCCAGCCACTGATACATTTTTTTAAAAGATGGAAGTGACCTAAAAACCCAACAGAGGCAATAGCCAAGCACAACCGTGGCATATTCACCCATTCATTTCTTTGACAGATATTTTCTTTGTGTTTTGTGTGTGTATGTGCATGTCTGTTGTGAGTAAGGGTATGCACATACCATAGCGCATGTGTGGAGGTTGGAGAACAACTTAGCATGCAGGCCCTCACCTCCCACCTTGTTTGAGGCAGTGTCTGTTGTTCATAGCTGCACTTCCAGTGACCCCCCTGTCCTGGCCTCCCTTCTGTCAGTAAACACCCTGGGTTCACGGATTCTAGAACTAAAGAATCCTGCTTTACATGGGGCCTGGTGATCCATACTTGGGTAATCATACTGTGCGACAAGCGCCTTACCCACTAAGCCATCTCCTCAACCAGTATCATTTCATCATCCTCCACATGAGATTCACCCCTTCTATAGGGTAATCATGAAAAAGTGAGACTGAACATATATTTAAATTTTCCTTTTAAATCAAGAAATGTGATTTTTTTTTTTTTTTGATTTTTCGAGGTAGGGTCTCACTCTAGCCCAGGCTGACCTGGAATTCACTATGTAGTCTCAGGGTAACCTTGAACTCAAGGTGATCCTCCTACCTCTGCCTCCTGAGTGCTGGGATTAAAGGTGTGCAACACCACGCCTGGCAAGAAATGTGAATCTTTAGGGGATCATTAATATATGTGCCACGCCCAGATCATTAGAGAGTAAAACATCCAAGGGTAAACATGAAGGAAACTGATGGCAGTTGTCCTTGAGACCCATTTAACTCTTCAAGCCTTTGGATGCAGACAGCAATGCCATGGACTCCTAGTAGGCCAGAAGTTAAATATCGTCTACTGCTTTAAGACACTTCAATGTAAGTGTCCTGAAGCCCTGGAGCTGAACAACCAGGAACCTTCAAGGGCCCTAGAAATGACTACATGACACCTGATCTCTGGAGAAACAGAAGTGACAGGCAAAAACAAGTTCCCTTTTCCCTTAATCTGTGCCAGCCCAGTACCTCCAGATCTCTACAGCACTCACTGGCCGTGCAGAAAGAGAGTCAGGGACAGTAATGTGCCAGCATTCAGCCTATGTCCAAAATCCAGGCAGCTGACCTGCCATGGGACCAATGGCTACCTAGGTCTACTTTTCCAAAGACAGATAGCCCTTCACCCTTGAGGACAGCAACTCTACCTCCTTGTAAGACCTTGGACATGGAGATGAAAAACTTAATCAGCTAAGATGCCTCTCTTAAAAAAAGAAACAAACAAGTAAACCACCTCCTCTTCTCCCTAACATATCTTTTCAGCAGGAGATAACCCTGCTTTTCATAATTAGAAATAAATCTTATAACCTGATATCATCCTGACAATTTCACTATTAGATGTAATGCTCGTGGCATTTCAGATAGTATTCCAAGGGTTTTACATAGAGTAATTCACTTACACAGACCTGGGAGGAAAGTTCTGTTACTTTCCATCTCGTTTTACACATGAGGAAACTGAAGCACAGAGATATTGAGTAACTTGCCAAGGTCACACACTCTCAGAGGAACTTTTGTCTCAGTAAATCCTACTTCTGGGAACAAATTAATCCAAAAGAGCAAAAATCTCTAAACCAACGTATTTATAGTGGCCTTATCTAACATGGGAGAAAGGTGGAAACAGCCTAATTAGAGCAATAAGTCATACTGGCTAGGTTATTTATAGGATTTGTAGCAGACAGGCTGGCTCCAGCACCCTGATCCAGGACACCATTATACACTAGAAAGAGAATAAACTACCAAAATTTACACCAGAGTAAATGACTAATTCAGTCTTTTTTGCAAACAGTTCTGGGATGTGGGGAAAACTAATGACTAAAAGACAGGGGACAGAGAGAGGGCTGCTGAGGATCAGGGTTCAGGCAACATAGTGCACTGACCTTACAGTTTGAACTACTGAGACTGGATAGGCTGTTCCTTCCCAGAATCAAATGCCTACACCTCCTTCCTCCTCTTCAAACTCAGAAACAAGGAAGTATTTATCTAGTTACAGTTCTGTTTATGTGGAAGGATTTGTGGGTTTATTCTCACCCAAAACCTCAGAACCATTAAGCTAAACCAAAACCCAAATTCCTGTACACTGCTTTGCCATAATAAAGGAATTTGTGTGGGGGCTGTGTTCAAAAGCCTCAGGCTGTACTGCACAGGAGCCTAGCAGATCCAGCGGTTCCAGACTAATGAGCTGTAGTCCTGAGTGGGTTTTCTTGTGGTTAACCTTGTCAGTTAGGCAAGTGACAGGCCAGAGGGACAGATATAGACAGGACTCGCCTGCCAGCCGAACTGGTCTCACCTTGCGTCTGGTTAAATGTGGGACCTGGAGAATCGAATGGGTGTTCTTAGGCTTGACAGGCAGGTGCCTTAACTGCTAAGCCATCTCCCCAGCCCTCACTTTGACTTTTGAAGAGAACTTTCATTTAATTTCCCAGGATAGAGAAGCCATATCGGGCACAGAGTTTAAGGGCTACTATGGATGAAGTAGTCTGGGCTCTTGGCATTCCCCACGCCCCAGCCCCATTCGACATCCATGACTCTAGCTCCCCATGAGTGACATGGAAGAGCAAGGACACAAGAACTTTGCTGATTTTACTGGTGCACAAACTTGAACTTTGCTGAGTGCCCCACAAGTGCCTCTGAACCCCACACTGTGGCTCCCTGCTTGAGATCTAATTGCATTCAGTGAAAGAAGTATATTTATGCATATGAGGGTCTTTTCAGATGCTATGAGTCAACCTTTACCTTTTCACTGTAACAAAGAAGCCAGGAACTACATCCCTAGTGTGGGTGGGGAGAATCCACTTGGCTCTGTGGGCTATGTTCACAGTACAACCTGCAGGGATCACTTTGTAAGTCTCTACAATTCTGTGCTAAGGAAAGAAGTTAGCAAAGCAACGGGCTCCACCTGCGTTGCAAAGCAAGAAAGGCAGCCAGAAAGGGAAAGGGAAGCAAACCAGCGACCATGACCAATTCCTTGATTCAAGGATAGAAACAAGGCCACACTCTTCAGGGGCAAAGGCTTCAGTAGTGACCCAAAGTACAGACATGGTGACAGACAGCTCTGTTGTTCCTGTATTATAGTTTCTAAGCCCCATTTTCTGTATCTAAAGATGGAGAGTCATACACCTGCCTTCCTCAGTGCATTGTTATGAGGTTTCAGTGGAAGATGTATGCGAACCATTTAGCAGTGTCTGGAAAGTAGTCACTGCTGAATTAACATTAAGTGGCACTTTGACGCCTTTACTATCTGTCAGAGAATGATGAAAATTAACAATTTTCCAGCTGCGTAAACTACCGCTTTTTCCTGCCACTGCTTTTGGTTTAGAGGCCTTTTCCTGTTGGATAAATGCCTTTTAGAATAGGCTCTACCCCCCCCCCCCCGTGGAGGCAGAGTGGTCTCCAGCATCCATCCTCAAGTCTACAGCAATAGGCAGGACAGACCTTGGGGGCATAGCAGAACTTTCTTGTCCCAGAAGAGAATGTGTAGGCTAGGGAGGGCCCATCTGGACAGACACTGGCTAATAAAAGCCAGGGCGCTGCAGAAGAAAGAGAGGACTCATCAGAATCGTGCTGGGCCCCCTCCTGTGAGGGGCAAGACATCTGTTTGTTCCATCTTGAGGATCTGGGAACGCTGGGTCTGGGGACTGTTTCATGACAGCATTAGATGGAATGCTGTGTCTATGCTCTCAAAGGGTGTCTTTTTAAGTCCAAATGTAAACATTTCACTCCAAGAATGAAGAAATAAATAGTCGTTTTCAGGAGCAAGTAATTACATGATACTTAGAGGAGTTCCTCAGTCTGAGACCCATTGGTCGTAAGTTAACTCTTGATCAATTTCTACACAGTTTGAAAGGAGCAGTCTTTAGAAACCACACTGATTCACCTGGAAGAAAATAATCATCATACATACATTTTAGCAAAAGGCATGTAATAACGTATAAAGGGTTCTTGCAACACAATAATGAAAAGAATCTAATTTAAATAAAAATGTCATCAGGTGTGGAGGGTGCACACCTGTCATTCTAGCACTTGGGAGATGGAGGCAGAAGGTTAGGAATTCAAGGTCATCCTTAACTATATAGTGAATTCAAGATCAGTCTGGACTACATGAAACCCTGTTTCAAAAGAAGAAAAAAAGAAAGAGAGAAATAAGGAAAAGAAATTGGTAAACAATTTTTGTTTGTTTGTTTTGTTTTTCAAGGTAGGGTCTCACTCTGGTCCAGGCTGACCTGGAATTAGCTATGTAGTCTCAGGGTGGCCTCGAACTCATGGTAATCCTCCTACCTCTGTCTCCTGAGTGCTGGGATTAAAGGTGTGCGCCACCACGCCCGGCTGGTAAACAATTTTTAACAGGAGCTTTATCAAAGATACACAAATTGGTACAGGCCCATGAAAAGATGCTTAACATGACTTGTAAGCTGTGAAATGTAATTTAAAACCCATAGTGAGGGAGTATGATGCACTTACTAGAACATCAAAGGTTTAATTTAAAAACTGACCATAGTAACTGCTGTGTACTGACATTGTAGCATTAGTGTCTGTAATCTCAGTATGATGGACATTGTAGATTTACCATCTGTAATTTCAATGTGCTGGATGTTATAGCATTAGTGACTGTAATCTCAGTGAGCTGGACATGGTAGATTTAGCACTGTAATTTCAATGTGCTGGATGTTATAGCATTAGTGACTGTAATCTCAGTGAGCTGGACATGGTAGATTTAGCACTGTAATTTCAATGTGCTGGATGTTATAGCATTAGTGACTGTAATCTCAGTATGATGGACATTGTAGATTTACCATCTGTAATTTCAATGTGCTGGATGTTATAGCATTAGTGACTGTAATCTCAGTGAGCTGGACATGGTAGATTTAGCACTGTAATTTCAATGTGCTGGATGTTATAGCATTAGTGACTGTAATCTCAGTGAGCTGGACATGGTAGATTTAGCACTGTAATTTCAATGTGCTGGATGTTATAGCATTAGTGACTGTAATCTCAGTGAGCTGGACATGGTAGATTTAGCACTGTAATTTCAATGTACTGACATTGTAGCATTAGTGTCTGTAATCTCAGTATGATGGACATTGTAGATTTACCATCTGTAATTTCAATGTGCTGGATGTTATAGCATTAGTGACTGTAATCTCAGTGAGCTGGACATGGTAGATTTAGCACTGTAATTTCAATGTGCTGGATGTTATAGCATTAGTGACTGTAATCTCAGTGAGCTGGACATGGTAGATTTAGCACTGTAATTTCAATGTGCTGGATGTTATAGCATTAGTGACTGTAATCTCAGTGAGCTGGACATGGTAGATTTAGCACTGTAATTTCAATGTGCTGGATGTTATAGCATTAGTGACTGTAATCTCAGTGAGCTGGACATGGTAGATTTAGCACTGTAATTTCAATGTGCTGGATGTTATAGCATTAGTGACTGTAATCTCAGTGAGCTGGACATGGTAGATTTAGCACTGTAATTTCAATGTGCTGGATGTTATAGCATTAGTGACTGTAATCTCAGTGAGCTGGACATGGTAGATTTAGCACTGTAATTTCAATGTACTGACATTGTAGCATTAGTGTCTGTAATCTCAGTATGATGGACATTGTAGATTTACCATCTGTAATTTCAATGTGCTGGATGTTATAGCATTAGTGACTGTAATCTCAGTGAGCTGGACATGGTAGATTTAGCACTGTAATTTCAATGTACTGACATTGTAGCATTAGTGTCTGTAATCTCAGTATGATGGACATTGTAGATTTACCATCTGTAATTTCAATGTGCTGGATGTTATAGCATTAGTGACTGTAATCTCAGTGAGCTGGACATGGTAGATTTAGCACTGTAATTTCAATGTACTGACATTGTAGCATTAGTGTCTGTAATCTCAGTATGATGGACATTGTAGATTTACCATCTGTAATTTCAATGTACTGACATTGTAGCATTAGTGACTGTAATCTCAGTATGATGGACATTGTAGATTTACCATCTGTAATTTCAATGTGCTGGATGTTATAGCATTAGTGACTGTAATCTCAGTGAGCTGGACATGGTAGATTTAGCACTGTAATTTCAATGTGCTGGATGTTATAGCATTAGTGACTGTAATCTCAGTGAGCTGGACATGGTAGATTTAGCACTGTAATTTCAATGTGCTGGATGTTATAGCATTAGTGACTGTAATCTCAGTGAGCTGGACATGGTAGATTTAGCACTGTAATTTCAATGTGCTGGATGTTATAGCATTAGTGACTGTAATCTCAGTGAGCTGGACATGGTAGATTTAGCACTGTAATTTCAATGTGCTGGATGTTATAGCATTAGTGACTGTAATCTCAGTGAGCTGGACATGGTAGATTTAGCACTGTAATTTCAATGTGCTGGATGTTATAGCATTAGTGACTGTAATCTCAGTGAGCTGGACATGGTAGATTTAGCACTGTAATTTCAATGTGCTGGATGTTATAGCATTAGTGACTGTAATCTCAGTGAGCTGGACATGGTAGATTTAGCACTGTAATTTCAATGTGCTGGATGTTATAGCATTAGTGACTGTAATCTCAGTGAGCTGGACATGGTAGATTTAGCACTGTAATTTCAATGTGCTGGATGTTATAGCATTAGTGACTGTAATCTCAGTGAGCTGGACATGGTAGATTTAGCACTGTAATTTCAATGTACTGACATTGTAGCATTAGTGTCTGTAATCTCAGTATGATGGACATTGTAGATTTACCATCTGTAATTTCAATGTGCTGGATGTTATAGCATTAGTGACTGTAATCTCAGTGAGCTGGACATGGTAGATTTAGCACTGTAATTTCAATGTGCTGGATGTTATAGCATTAGTGACTGTAATCTCAGTATGATGGACATTGTAGATTTACCATCTGTAATTTCAATGTGCTGGATGTTATAGCATTAGTGACTGTAATCTCAGTGAGCTGGACATGGTAGATTTAGCACTGTAATTTCAATGTGCTGGATGTTATAGCATTAGTGACTGTAATCTCAGTGAGCTGGACATGGTAGATTTAGCACTGTAATTTCAATGTGCTGGATGTTATAGCATTAGTGACTGTAATCTCAGTGAGCTGGACATGGTAGATTTAGCACTGTAATTTCAATGTGCTGGATGTTATAGCATTAGTGACTGTAATCTCAGTGAGCTGGACATGGTAGATTTAGCACTGTAATTTCAATGTGCTGGATGTTATAGCATTAGTGACTGTAATCTCAGTGAGCTGGACATGGTAGATTTAGCACTGTAATTTCAATGTGCTGGATGTTATAGCATTAGTGACTGTAATCTCAGTGAGCTGGACATGGTAGATTTAGCACTGTAATTTCAATGTGCTGGATGTTATAGCATTAGTGACTGTAATCTCAGTGAGCTGGACATGGTAGATTTAGCACTGTAATTTCAATGTGCTGGATGTTATAGCATTAGTGACTGTAATCTCAGTGAGCTGGACATGGTAGATTTAGCACTGTAATTTCAATGTGCTGGATGTTATAGCATTAGTGACTGTAATCTCAGTGAGCTGGACATGGTAGATTTAGCACTGTAATTTCAATGTGCTGGATGTTATAGCATTAGTGACTGTAATCTCAGTGAGCTGGACATGGTAGATTTAGCACTGTAATTTCAATGTGCTGGATGTTATAGCATTAGTGACTGTAATCTCAGTGAGCTGGACATGGTAGATTTAGCACTGTAATTTCAATGTGCTGGATGTTATAGCATTAGTGACTGTAATCTCAGTGAGCTGGACATGGTAGATTTAGCACTGTAATTTCAATGTGCTGGATGTTATAGCATTAGTGACTGTAATCTCAGTGAGCTGGACATGGTAGATTTAGCACTGTAATTTCAATGTGCTGGATGTTATAGCATTAGTGACTGTAATCTCAGTGAGCTGGACATGGTAGATTTAGCACTGTAATTTCAATGTGCTGGATGTTATAGCATTAGTGACTGTAATCTCAGTGAGCTGGACATGGTAGATTTAGCACTGTAATTTCAATGTGCTGGATGTTATAGCATTAGTGACTGTAATCTCAGTGAGCTGGACATGGTAGATTTAGCACTGTAATTTCAATGTGCTGGATGTTATAGCATTAGTGACTGTAATCTCAGTGAGCTGGACATGGTAGATTTAGCACTGTAATTTCAATGTGCTGGATGTTATAGCATTAGTGACTGTAATCTCAGTGAGCTGGACATGGTAGATTTAGCACTGTAATTTCAATGTGCTGGATGTTATAGCATTAGTGACTGTAATCTCAGTGAGCTGGACATGGTAGATTTAGCACTGTAATTTCAATGTGCTGGATGTTATAGCATTAGTGACTGTAATCTCAGTGAGCTGGACATGGTAGATTTAGCACTGTAATTTCAATGTACTGACATTGTAGCATTAGTGTCTGTAATCTCAGTATGATGGACATTGTAGATTTACCATCTGTAATTTCAATGTACTGACATTGTAGCATTAGTGTCTGTAATCTCAGTATGATGGACATTGTAGATTTACCATCTGTAATTTCAATGTGCTGGATGTTATAGCATTAGTGACTGTAATCTCAGTGAGCTGGACATGGTAGATTTAGCACTGTAATTTCAATGTGCTGGATGTTATAGCATTAGTGACTGTAATCTCAGTGAGCTGGACATGGTAGATTTAGCACTGTAATTTCAATGTACTGACATTGTAGCATTAGTGTCTGTAATCTCAGTATGATGGACATTGTAGATTTACCATCTGTAATTTCAATGTGCTGGATGTTATAGCATTAGTGACTGTAATCTCAGTGAGCTGGACATGGTAGATTTAGCACTGTAATTTCAATGTGCTGGATGTTATAGCATTAGTGACTGTAATCTCAGTGAGCTGGACATGGTAGATTTAGCACTGTAATTTCAATGTGCTGGATGTTATAGCATTAGTGACTGTAATCTCAGTGAGCTGGACATGGTAGATTTAGCACTGTAATTTCAATGTGCTGGATGTTATAGCATTAGTGACTGTAATCTCAGTGAGCTGGACATGGTAGATTTAGCACTGTAATTTCAATGTGCTGGATGTTATAGCATTAGTGACTGTAATCTCAGTGAGCTGGACATGGTAGATTTAGCACTGTAATTTCAATGTGCTGGATGTTATAGCATTAGTGACTGTAATCTCAGTGAGCTGGACATGGTAGATTTAGCACTGTAATTTCAATGTGCTGGATGTTATAGCATTAGTGACTGTAATCTCAGTGAGCTGGACATGGTAGATTTAGCACTGTAATTTCAATGTGCTGGATGTTATAGCATTAGTGACTGTAATCTCAGTATGATGGACATTGTAGATTTACCATCTGTAATTTCAATGTGCTGGATGTTATAGCATTAGTGACTGTAATCTCAGTGAGCTGGACATGGTAGATTTAGCACTGTAATTTCAATGTGCTGGATGTTATAGCATTAGTGACTGTAATCTCAGTGAGCTGGACATGGTAGATTTAGCACTGTAATTTCAATGTGCTGGATGTTATAGCATTAGTGACTGTAATCTCAGTGAGCTGGACATGGTAGATTTAGCACTGTAATTTCAATGTACTGACATTGTAGCATTAGTGTCTGTAATCTCAGTATGATGGACATTGTAGATTTACCATCTGTAATTTCAATGTGCTGGATGTTATAGCATTAGTGACTGTAATCTCAGTGAGCTGGACATGGTAGATTTAGCACTGTAATTTCAATGTACTGACATTGTAGCATTAGTGTCTGTAATCTCAGTATGATGGACATTGTAGATTTACCATCTGTAATTTCAATGTGCTGGATGTTATAGCATTAGTGACTGTAATCTCAGTGAGCTGGACATGGTAGATTTAGCACTGTAATTTCAATGTGCTGGATGTTATAGCATTAGTGACTGTAATCTCAGTGAGCTGGACATGGTAGATTTAGCACTGTAATTTCAATGTACTGACATTGTAGCATTAGAAGCTGGATGTGGACTGGAGAGATGGCTCAGTTGTTGAGGCACTTGCCTTCAAAACCTAATGATCTGAGTCCTGAGTTCGATTCTCCAGTACCCACATAAAGCCAGATGCACAAAGTGGCACATGCATCTGAAATTTGTTTGCAGCAGCTAGTTGCCTTGGCATGCCCATTCTCTCTATATGTGTCTGTCTCTGTCTTTCTGTGCTTAAAAATAAATAATGCCTTTTTAGGGCTGGAGAAATGGCTTAGCAATTAAGGTGCTTGCCTGCAAGGCCAAAGGACCCAGGTTCAATTCCTCAGTGCCCACATAAAGACAGATGTACAAAATGAAAACAAAACATAAAGATTTTTTTTAAAAAAGCTAGATGTTATAACATTAGCGACTGTAATCTCAGTGAGCTGGACATGGTAGATTTAGCACTGTAATTTCAATGTACTGGACATTGTAGCATTAGTGTCTGTAATCTCAGTATGATGGACATTGTAGATTTACCATCTGTAATTTCAATGTGCTGGATGTTATAGCATTAGTGACTGTAATCTCAGTATGATGGACATTGTAACATTAGTGTTTGTAATCTCATTGTGCACAGGACAAGAAGGGAGATGGAGATGAGAGGATCTCCCAGAAGCTCACAGACCAGCTTGCTGAGTCAACACAGTGATGCAATGAGAGACCCTGCCTCAAAACAAAGTGGAAGGTGAAGTTGTTCTCCTACCTCCACATGTGCAACATTGCAGATGTTCACCTGCACTCACACACAAGCAGCACACAAACATCATAGATACACACACACAAATGTATATATATGAAAGGTTGCATTACAAACAAAACAGTAAAGAAAGTAAGAATAAATTCACAGAACAGGAAGAAATATTTGCAAATTGTATATAATAAGGGTCTAATACCCAGAATATATATGAAGAACTCTGACAACTCAATAATAAAAAAAATAGCACAATTTTAAAGTAGACAAAAGATCTGAATATAAATGGCCAATTAGCACTTGAAAAGACAGTCAACATCATTAGCCATTAAATCATTAAAAATCAAAATCACAAGCCGGGCGTGGTGGTACACATCTTTAATCCCAGCACTTGGGAGGCAGAGATAGGAGGATAGTCATGAGTTCAAGGCCACCCTGAGACTACTGAGTGAATTCCAGGTCAGCCTGGGCTAGAATGAGACCCTACCTCAAAAAAAAATTGGGCTAGAGAGATGGCTTAATGGTTAAGGCACCTGCCTATGAAGCCTAAGGACCCAGGTTCGATTCTCCAAGTCCCACATAAGCCAGGTGCACATGGTGGCACTTGTATCTGGAGTTCATTTCCAGTGGCTAGAGCCCTGGCATGCCCATTCTCACTCTCTCTCTCTCTCTCTCTCTCTCTCTCTCTCTCTCTCTCTGTGTGTCTCTAATAAGTAAAGAAAAATTAAAATAAAATCTTTTTTTAAAAAAATCAAAATCACAGTGAGATGCTACTTCATATTCACTGAGATGGCCATAAAAGAAGTAAAAACAGAAATAAAAAAAAAAAGAAGCAGAGATTTCTGGAGCCTGATCCCAGAGAGAAGAGAGGACTAGAGAGGTAGAGTTAACAATGGCACCTTGTCTCCTTGTATTAGTAGCTACTTTTTCATTGTTGGCACAAAACATCTGACCAGAAGCAACTTAAGGAAGAAAAGTGTTTAATTCAGCTACTAGACCAAGAGAAATATATTCATCATGGCAGGGAAGACATGGGGGCAGGAACAGGAAACTGGCTCATCACATTGTATTCAGAAAGTAGAGAAGGAACAGGAAGCAGAAATGGACTATAAACTTCAAGGCCTGCTCCCAGTGACCCACTTCCTCCAGCAAGGATCCACTTCCTAAAAATTCCAAAACCTTCCCAAACAAACCAAGTGTTCAAGCACATGAGCCTTTGAAGTCTATTTTACATTCTAATCACAACATGCCACCCTTGGCCCCCAAAGGCCCTATGGTCATCTCATGATGCAAAATGCATTCAGTCCAACTTCAACAGTCCTTGTAGTCCGTAACAGTCTCAACACTGTTCAAAATCTCTACTAAGATTCAAAGTGAGCCCCTGTAAAATCAAAAACAAATGACATACTTCCAACATATAATGGCACAGAGTCAATGGGAGCATAGCAAGGAAAGATTGGTCCAAAGCAAAACTGAAACCCTATATCTGGGAATTGGATGAAATCATCCAGGCTTCAAGAGGCCTGGGTAGTTCCATCCTTCCATTTCTGCTATTTATAATATACATAGCCTCTCTTGTGAGCCGGTTACACTCTGAACATACAGATTTCCTTAGTGGACATTCCATGGTCCTGGAATAGCCAACCACCTTGGGGTCTCCATTGAACTTGGGGCTCGTTTTTAGCACTCCATGTGATGACCTTTCAGGGTCTTCTTACAGAGAATCTAACTCCACCTTACACTGCTTAGCCTCAGAGACTCTGTGAAACCATCGGGAAAATATTCCATGACCCTCACAATCTTGCATTTTTCATTTTTTATTAGTTATGGACATACTTAGTATGGAAACAACACATATTTGTACCATCTTTTCCCTCATCCCTGACCCTTTTCCAAAGGGGCCTTCCTCACTGGGGTCGTAAGTTATCCTCTTGGGGATTGTGGGTTGTGTATTGTGGAAGCAGCAATCAGTTATTGGGGAGAAGCAACGCCTCTGGGCATAATGTCCCCACATGTGGCTCTAACAATATTTCCACCCCCTCTTCCACAAAATTCCCTGAGCCATGTTGGGTGTATTTGAAGTCTACTTCAGTGATGGGTCTTAGGAGCCTCTGGATCTCTCCTTTGGTAGGTGTTAAGTGTCCTGAGTGTCTATCTCCTTCACCCTTGTTCTGATATCAGGTTCACCGAGAAAGCAGCACTCTTGCTCATTTGCCCAATTCCTCTGTGGTTTCAACTGGGGCCAGGCTGAAGTGTGATGGGTAGTTTATCTCCCCTTGGGTCTTGTTCCCAACTGAAAAAGAGAAGCAGATTCTCCAATGGATAGTGAAGTCAGTACAGGTTAAATGGGGTAAGTGTTATTAATTTAGAGAGAATTTGATGGGTGCAGTCCCTCTTTTAGCTCAAGAGTAGTGAGAGCTTGATATTGGAGAACAAAATCATTGTCTTAAAATGATTCTGACTTGTTTCCCAGTTCCAGATATGGGTTCCTTTCCACTGAGTAGATCTCTTGGTCAATCAGAAAGCTATTGGTTACCCACCATGGCTTTGTGCCACTACTGCACTTGTGTGAGCATCACATCAGTTGGTTTGCTTCTGAGTAGCTTAGACTTTGAGTTGCTTGGACAGATGTTGGCCACTTTCCCCCAGTAGCTCATGTAACACCTTCCAGCACTAGACAGGCTATCTGGCTCCCTTCAAGATTCCAGCCATGTCTCTCCATGTTTCATCTTGACAGTATATGGTGTCTTCAGCAACATGGTCTTACCATTTACCTCAGGCAAGCAATCAGCATCTTTCATTTCTGTAACACTAGTACCATATAGATGACTTTGCCAAGTTCTGCTGCCAGCTCAGAAAGAATCTTGACCTTGGACCACATGAAACTCCAGCATTCTTCCTTTAGACATTCTCCTTTCAAATAAATTTTCATTTTTCACAAGCTGGAGCCTTGAATGGGTGGAGTCTTTCTCTCAGGACATCTTTTCTATTGCCCCATGTAGAGAAGAAGGCTGCTCTTTAATGGTGCTAATCTCTTCAACAATTACAGAAGGGAAATATTAAACTTAGTCCTCTTTCCAAATGGAACATTTTGTTGTTGTTGTTTGTTTGTTTCTTTCTTTCTTACTTTTTAGTGTTTCGAGGTAGGGTCTCACTCTAGCCCAGGATAACCTAGAATTCACTCTGTATTCTCAGGGTGGCCTCGAACTCATGGCAGTCCTCCTACCTCTGCCTCCCAAGTGCTGGGATTAAAGGCATGTGCCACTACACCCAGCCTTGTTTTTTTTTTTCTTTCTTTCACTGTAGATCTTTTTTAAAAAATATTTATTTATTTATTTAACAGAGAAAAAGGAAGAGAGAGAGAGAGTGGGTATGCCAGGGCCTCTAGCTGCTGCAAATGAACTCCAGATGTGTGTGCCCCCTTGTGCATGTGGCTAACATGGGTCCTGGGGAATCAAACCTGGGTCCTTTAGCTTTGCAGGAAAATGCCTTAACTGCTAAGCTATCCCTCCAGCCCTCACTGTAGATCTTAATGAAGGCAGTCAGTAGAAGCTATCCATAGACTCAATGTTGTTCTGCTTAAAAGTTCCTTCACCAATTTTTTTTTTTTTAATTTTAGGTATGAGAAGAGAGAGACAGAGACACTATGGATGTGCCAGGGCCTCTTGTGGCTGCAAACAAACTCCATATACATGCTCCAATTTGTGCATCTGGCTTTACTTGAATACTGAGGAATTGAACCTGGACTGTCAGGATTTGCAAGCAAGAACCTTTAATCACTGAGCCATCTCCCCAGCCGAGTTCATTATGTTTAAATTCAGCTTTGCTCAAGTTGTCAGATCACAGAATACGTCTAGAGTATTTGCCACAATTGAGCATGAACTGTCTACAGAGCAGTTCCAGAGAGAGTCTTTGTTTCCTTCTGAAACTTCATGAGCCAATCCTCCACTATCCCTACTTCTCTCAGCATTGTGTTCTTACAAACTCCCATAAGAATGGCTCATTGCACCCTGCTTATAGAATTATAAGGTTTCTCTGACTGAAGGTTCCAAATTCTTCCATATTTCTCCCACAAATAAATTCCAAATGCTTATATCCACATGGTCAGATTTATTTCAATATTGGTCCCACTTCTCAGTACCAATTTTCTGTATTTTTTATTTTACTTGTCACTGAGACAAAATCCCTGACCAGAAGCAAGGTAGGGAAAGAAAAGTTTAATTCAGCTTAGTTTCCAGGGAAAGTTTCAGGCATGAAAGCAAAACTGTTCAAAGTGTCAGGCAGGAAGCAGAGGCAGAACAGGGAAGTAGAGCTAAGCTACATCAGAGGGTTTGGGATCTGGGGAGACAGCATTGGAATTTAAGATATGAAGCCCTGCTACTCATGAGGATTTTTGTTGACCCAGGAAGCTTGCACCAGAGAGGAAGCATAAAGAGCCACACTTATGCAGAAAGCTTGCTCCACATTTACTAGACCCAGACTGGGGTGGTCCACCCTCACCACCTCCACCAATATCCAACAAACTGACCACATAACTAAAAAGTCCAGGAAAATCACCTGATGAACTATCAGAATTAATAAGATAACTTAGCAAGGTTACTGAATAAAATATAAGAATCACCCATGTTTCTGTATGTACCAATAAGAAAAGGTTTTAGAAAGAAAAATTTTAAATTTTACCACGAACAGTAGCGTCAAAAAGTCAAACACTGGGCTGGAGAGATGGCTTGGCTTGGTGGTTAAGGCACTTGCCTGCAAAGCAAAAGAACCCAGGTTCAATTCCCCAAAACCCACGTAAGCAAGATACACAAAGTGGCACATGTGACTGGAGTTCATTTGCAGCATCTGGAGGCCCCGAAACGCCCATTCCCACCGCCCCTCTATCTGTCTCTTTCTCTCTCTCAAATAAATAAATAAAAATTTAAAAAATTCTTAAACAGTCAAACATCTAGGAATAAACTAGTTAAAATATATATGACTTCTCTACAGAAAACTATAAAATATTATTGAACATAATTAGAGAAGACTTAAATGAAAAGACATACTCTGAGCTGGAAGATTCCATATCATGAAGTTATCAGTTTCCAAAGTTATTTCCAAAACAGTAGCAGGGGACTGGCTATGGTGTGATCCAGTAGAACAGCATTTGCTCCAGGCTCTGAGGTGAATTTCTAACATTGAAAAAAAAAAACACAGAAGGCTTTGTTTTTTTCCAATGAAATAGATCATCTAAATTTGAAATTCATATAGAAAAGGAATGATCAAGAAGACATCAACTGAATCTTAGGCAAGCACCTTAACCGCTAAGCCTTCTCTCCAGCCCCATCAACTGAATCTTAAAGAACAAAACCGAGGGGCGTATATAGTAACGTACCAAGATTGACTATGAGTAATTAAAGACCGTGAGATAGTGACAGGATAGCAAAACCCACGAGCCTAACAAGTGTCCCGAAGCAACCCTTCCTACTTGATTTGCTACCATGCAGTGTGGTGGAGGAATGGTGGTCTGTCCAACAAGGAATGCTGAGTCAACTTGAAGTACAGACAAAGAAAAAGTAAATCTTTTTATCTGTTTGTTTTGTTTTTTTCAAGGTAGGGTCTTGCTCTAGCTCAGGCTGACCTGGAATTCACTATGTAGTCTCAGGGTGGCCTTGAACTCACTGCAATCCTCCTACCTCTGCCTCCCAAGTGCTGGGATTAACGGTGTGCGCCACCACGCCTAGCTCAGAAAAAGTGAATCTTGAACTCTACTTCTCCCTACACCAAAATTCTAGTTACACTGCAAATCTTACTATTAGATAATATAACTTCTAGATGAAATTATAGAATAGCTTTATATTGCTGGGATTCATTAAAATTAAGACGTTTCCTTATGAGTATCTAGACATCTCCATTCAACTATAGACTTGAATTTTTAAAAAACTATAGAAATGAATACAGATCAATAATAAGAAGAAAAAGAATCAATTTTAATGGATAAAGATGTGAATATTCACTAGATAAAAGAAAATGGATAAACATGGAATGGTGCCCGGCAACATTGGTCTTCAGAGGAACGCTCACGAAATTACACTGAGATAATCACTGAATACCCACCAGATAAAATGGATAGAATTAAAAAGATGGACAGTGCCAACTGTTGGCAAGGCTATGCGACATCTGCAGCTTACACACTGGGCTGAGGGAAGTACAAGTTGACAGGAACTTGTGGGTAGCTTGGCAGCATCTATTTAAACTGAACATGTGTACTCTGCCCACACAATTCTACTTCTATGAACACTCATGGCAGACATTGCTGCAAACATTCACTAAAGCAATATTTGTTGCAGCCAAAACTGAGAAACACCCACTTGAAATGGCCATTATCAGTAGGATGGGAAGACTGTGGTATATCTGTACAATAGACTGAGGTATATTTGTACAAAGATGGAAAACTATGACAACCAGGAACAACAATGTGAATGGAGATGTGGCAGGCATAGTGCTGAGTGAAAGAAGGCATCACAAAGGAGTAAAACCATGTGATTTCATTTTTACAAAGTTCAAAACTGACAAAAATTAACCCACAATGTTAAAATCAGGCTTAGAGGACCAAAGATGAAGCCCAGTGGTACAGCACTTGTCTAGTGTCACTAAGGCCTGGGTAGGGTCCCCAGCACCACCATTACCCCTCCCAAAGATGAAAGGAGAACCAGATTGGGGGTTGCCTTGTATGGGAGGAGAGGAAGAAGAACGGAGCTAGCAGGAGTGTGAGCATTCTGCTCCACGTGCTCAGCACATGGCCACGCTCATCTTGCACAGTAGCTTTTCCTCTGCAGCGATGCAATACAGAACCCATGTATATGGTGACATACAGTGCTCCTTCCCTTATGTGTGTGTGGACATTAGAACACACGTATATGTTAACACACAGTGCTCCTTCGTTTCTATGTGTATGCACATACAGAACACATATATATGTTAACATACAGTGCTCCTTCTCTTATATGTGTGAGTACATATAGAACACACGTATATGTTAACAAACAGTGCTCCTTCCTTTCTATGTGTGTGCACATATAGAACACATGTATATGTTAATGTGGTACTTTGAATAAAGGCTCCCTGATAGATTCAGGAGTTCATTAAAACTACTTGGATTTCCAACCACCTTCCTGGAGGAGATGTCACTAGGTGGATCATAGGGTCCCAGCCCTAAGGTGTGGTGGTAGATTTGCAATTCCAGTCCAAAGATCTGCAAAGTGCCTGGAGGTCTTTTGGTGTGTGTGTGTGTGTGTGTGTGTGTGTGTTTAATTTTTTACTGACAACTTCTATACTTGAAGACAATAAACCATGATAATTCCTTCCCCTCCACCACTTCCCCCTTTACAACTCCACTCTCCATCATATCCCCTCCCTTTCTCCATTAGTCTCTCTTTCATTTTGATATCATTGTCTTTTTCTCCTATTATGAGGGTCTTGTGAAGGTATTGCTAGGCACTGAGAGGTCATGGATATCTTTCTGCCACCTCTTCTGCAATGGACCCTGAGCCTTGAAGGGTGTGATAGACACGTTTCAGTGCTGGACACCCCTCTGTTACTTCTTCTCAGCACTATGTTGTCTTTTGGGTCATCCCAGTGGTCACTGCCATCTGAAAAGAAAAGCTTCTTTAATCAAAAGTGAGAGTAGCATTAATATATGAATATGAACATTAAGTGTAGTGTTGTCAGGGCACTTTGGTGGGAATAATATATACATTTATCCAGACAAGAGCAGGCTTTATACCACTAAGGCTCATGACCGCCCAATGCCATAGGCTTTTGATTCTGTTTTCAGTATTAGACATGTATTCCCTCCCATAGAGCTGGCCTACCCCAGAGCAGACATACCACTATTGCACATGTTTGGTCATTTGCCATTTCTGGCCAAACTTAAGGCTTCCAGTGTCCACTGTTTTCACCGCTAAGGACTTCTGTCTCAGTGCAGCTTTTTCCAGCTTTCTGTTGGGTGGTTTATAGGGAGAAGGTTTTCAGCTCAGCGCCAGCTTGATTTCTCAGTAACCTTGCTACCCAATGCCTGGAGTTTTTGAAGTGTGTTTGTTTGTGGTGTGGCTTTTAGCTTTTGGCTTGTGGCTTTTTCTCTCTGCTTGGTCCTTTAAGAGGAGACCAGCTTCTTCTGCCATTACTTCCCCTGGACCTATAAAACTCCAAATAAATATTCCTTCCACCATAACTGTGCCTGGTCTGGAGGTTCATCTCAACAACCTGAAGTCATCTGTTACAGTTGACATACAGTGCTCCTTCCTTTATATGTGTGTGTGTGGGCACATATAGAATACAGGTATGTGCTGACACACAGTGCTCCTTCTCTTATATGTGTGTGTGAACACATAGAACACACATACAATGCTCCTTTCTTTATACATGTTGTTCTAAAAATAACCTCTAAGCTGTTGCTGATCTGAATTTCATCACTTTCATTTGTATTCACTCTGCATAAGAGCCATGAGCATCAACAGATGAATGGGTAAAGAAAGTATGATAATATACACAGTGAGGTTTTACTGAGCCATAAAGAAGAGTACATTTTTGTCATTTGCAGGAAAATCCTGTTAAGCAAAATAAGTCAGTCTCAGATAGACAAATATTATGTATGTAGAATCTAGATTTTAAAAACAAGATATTACAGCAGAAAGGGGATTATGTAGAGCTAGGAAGAGGTTAGTGAGAGCAAGAGAAGATGATGGGAGGGGAAAAAAGAAAAATAAACATGTTTTCTCATATACAGAAAATTTACACACGCATTCACATATGTACATATATTTGAATGACATAAGAACAAAAGAGGGGTTATTTAGGGGGAAAGAGATCAGCAGAAGGTGGGGCACAAGCAAGGCTGACAGTGGGAGTGGAGTATAATGATATACATGCATGAAAATATCTAAAGAAGCACATTATTTTGTATGGTTACTAAAACTTTCAAGAAGAAACTATGAGTAGTCAGTATCACATCTGGTTGTGCTTGCACTGGTTTAAGCGATATTATAATAAAAATACTTGAAGATGATGTGCAGGGGAAAATATTTATATAAAACCACCTTTAAATTCCCTGACTCAAGATGAGACTAAATGTAAAAAATCAGGAAATTGAACTTGTTAAACTGCCTTCCACTCTCCTCCCCCCAATGTGTTAGGTTGTGTGAGGTTAGTTTTATGATCATCTTCCTTATTGACCTTGACATTCATGTCCTAATCGGATCAAAGGTCTCACAGTCGTTTATTCTTACTTCCTGCTTATGTTTTTCTCTTCTTACTACTCACCTCTTGATTTTACTTCGTTTTTCATTCGTGAGCCTGTGAAAGCCTGCATCTGAAAAAGAGAAGGCTGGAGTTACAAGGGATAACGGATCAGGTAGGTAAACCGTCACATGAAAGATTCAGGGAAGGTGCCTGCTCCAGATAGGAGGGTTTACATGGGATCAATGGTGTGACACCATTTGATGAGACCATTGATTGGCTGATACTCAAGGCGTGTTTAATTGGAATGCCCTCCTCTGTGATTGGCTGAGTTTTGGAAGGAGATGCCAGCATTGAGTGTTTGGCTCATTAAAACATGTTCACTCATTCACTTGGTCTCAGTTGTTAACCTATGAAGAATTACAAAGAGAATATGTCCCAGATTCTTAGTGCATCACGGTTCCGTTTTCTTACAGTATAGTATCCAATCATTGAGCTCTGTTAGATGTCTGTCCTTTGACACTGAACTGCTCATCCATCCTTGCAGACTCCACTCCTCTCTTTTTGTACTCCTGTCTCCTCATCTCACTGTCTTCATGCTTAATGTGGGTAAGGCCACCTCGGTTTCTACGTTAACAGCCACAAGACGGGCACCTAGGAAACAAGCATTGAATTCAGCCTACAAGCCTTTTATTTTTCCTTCTTTCTGTCTCTCTTTTTCACAAAATGCAAACTTGGTACCAACATGTAAAAATTGGAAAGTTCCAAGTAAAACCCTCTGATGAGAAAAGCAATCCAAAGCATACAAAGCTGTGACCACAGACTTCCATTCTCAGCCAGCATCCGTACCAGCTGAAGGGCATGTTAAACCTATCATTTTTTTTTTTCTGGGCTCAATCCTCAGAGGGGTTTTTAAATATATTTTTCTAATGAATTTCCAGGTGATGCTCATGCTGTTAATAAAGAGACCACATTTGACAAGCCACCACAGGAGGCAAAGCCTTCCTTCTCAGTTTGCCTTGGACCACTCCCTACCATCTCCTAGTTGGTTGGAGTATGATGTGTATAATATATGGTAGACTCCTGTGTTGACACCTGTGACCTGTTAGATCTCCCTCTTCCTTGATGGCCCAAGGCTTACTGCTATTGATTGCAGCCACACTGTGGGCTGAAGGCTATGTGGTATGCATTGCTCATTTTCCCAGCCTAAAGGTGCAGAGAGCTGTCCTGGTGCTGTGCAGGCATATGGCTCCTCTGTAAACACCGTATTGTATACATATCCCATGCAGGGGATGAATCTTACTTCCACAAGAGGATTTTTTTTTTCAAGGTTGTTCATCCAGTCTCCAGGGGTACCTAGAAAATAGTCAGATCTTTTGGTTTTCTCAACTCTGCTAAGCCCTCAAGAGCTCACACAACATAAGCCTTTCCCTGAGGCTGCCTGTTTAACTCAGCAAGTTGCTTTGCTTTGCATTGGTAGACAAAATGGTAGATTTTGTGAGCAGCCTTCCTTCTTGAAACAACTTCTGGTGGTCAGAATGTGGCATGTGGGGCCCTTCTGCTTCACATCATAATCCTTTATTTTCTTAGCTACAATGTCTTAAAAATTCTAGCAAGGATTCTCACCTTTTTCTTTGCTTGTTTTCAGACAGTTGTTGCTAGATGTGATGGTTTGATTCAGGCATCCCCCATAAACTTAGGGGTTCTGAATGCTAGGTTCCCAGCTGATGGAAATTTGGGAACTAACGCCTCCTGGAGGCAGTGTATTGTTTGGGACAAGCTTATGGGTGTTATAGCCAGTTTCCCCATGCCAGTGTTTGGCACACTGTCCTATTGTTATTATCCACCTTATGTTGGCCAGGAGGTGATGTCCACCCTCTGCTCATGCCATTGTTTTTCGCTGTCATCACTGGAGCTTCCCCTCGAGGCTATAAGCCAAAATAAATCCTTTTTTCCCACAAGCTGCTCTTGGTCTGGTGATTTCTGCCAGCAATATGAACCTGACTGCAACAGTAAAGTGGTACCAAGACTGGGGTTGCTGCTAGGCACCTGACTGTGTGACTTTGGCCTTTTGGAGCTGATTTTCAAGAGGAATGTGGATGAATTTGAAATCTTGGCCTAAGAGATGCCTTGCAGTGCTATAAGTACAGCTTGATGGACTACATTGGTCAGAGTTGAGAAACCTGAATGTAGTGAGAACTATGGACTCTGAGGTTTGGCTTATGAGGGTGAGAAAGAGCTTTGCCTGGACTGGGCTACAAGCAGTTTGTGTGAGAGGATTGCTGTTATGCCTGTGTCCTGAGAACTTGTGCAGGGTTGTTTTGCATAGAAACAGACTGGTGTGAGCAGAGGGATATGGCACAGAAAAAAATGAAATCTTTGGTCCTAAATTGCTGCCCATTCATCTGCAATTGTTTGAGAGATTACAACCATTGAGATTGGGCCAGCTGACCTGCACTGGGGCAACAGAAAGAATCTAGACTCTTTTGAAGGGGCCTGAATGCTGAAATGGTGTCCTGTTCTTCAAAGTCGGCTTTATTCCCCCCTGGATCAACAAACTAGCACTCTACCTGGTATGAAGGAGTATAAGAAATGCAGGAAAGAGAGGGACATTGAATTTGCAACATGGTCTTGTGTTTTGGAGATGTCCATGGGCAGTGTGAAGCAGGTTTGCTGGATGTCTGCATGAAGACCCAATGGAGCCGAGCCATGACGATGAACCATGGCTTGCAGTGAAGATCCAGTGAAGATACCGGGACCACAAGATGGCTGCCAAGGAGAGCTGCGGGCCCCAGATGAAGTCTTCCAGCACTATGAGTAGCCTAGCTGGAGAGGTGGGATTGGAACTCCAGAGGCTTGTTGCTGCTTAGAATTATCACATTTGGAGACTTGTTATTGACTAGAATTGTTGGACTTGGAGCTACAAAGTTTGATGTTTGCCCTGGTTAAATCTTTTATTGGTTGAATATTTCTTTGCTATGCCCAATGCCATCTTTTGCAGTGTGTATGTGTATTCTGTGTCATTGTGGAGCTTGGGGGATTTTTTGGTATTATGGCTCAGTTCAAAGACCTTGGATTATATGGATGTTTGAACACCATTGGGATTGATTAAAACTACGGGGACTTTTAAAGTTGGACTGAATGCATTCCATTTTACATCATGGATAGTTATCAGTTTATGGGGGCCAGGGGCAGAATGGGGTGGTTTGATTCAGGTGTCCCCATAAACTTGGGTGTTCTGAATGCTAGGATCCCAGCTGATAGAAATTTGGGAACTAAAGCCTGTTGGAGGCAGTGTATTGTTGGGGGTGGATTTATGGGTGTTATAGCCAGTTTCCCCATGCCAGTGTTTGGCACACTACCCTGTTTACTATTGTCCACTTTATGTTGGCCAGGGGGTGATGTCCACCCTCTCCTCATGCCATCATTTCCCCCTACCGTGATGGAGTACCCCCTTGAGCCTACAAGCCAAAATAAACCCTTTTCCCCCAAAGGCTGCTCTTGGTCCTGTGATTTCTGACAGCAATGCGAACCTGACTGCAACACTGGATTTTGGTATTTTGCATCCATTTTGTGAGATCTTCAGGAAGGATCTGCGGTCCAACTTCCCTGGACCACCATTATAGGGAAGTTCAGCTCTAGGTAAGTGGAGGTTTCTGATCTAAATGATCTTTCTAAATGTGTGTCCCACTCCCATTTTCACTCCCCAATATTCCAGTGAAGTCAGCTGTGGTGAGGCCAGGATGCCCAGCACTTTAAAAGCCACCTGGGACACTCTAAGGTCCCATTAGAGCAGAGCTTTTCACATTCGGGTGTGTGTCACAGCCCAACACTCAGGCTAATAAAAATCCAGATTCTGACCAGTAGGGCCCAGTGTGTGGAGTTCACATTTCTAAGCAATGATCAGCGATGGTGATGCTGGTCCTGAGACCACACTTGGCAAGAAGGATATGGAGTTAACTTAGCTAATAATATTGGCCCCGTATTTAAGGCACCTCATGGCCTTGTGCCATCCCTCAGTGTAACAGAGCTTGCCTGTTGCAGAAACAATGACGGAGTTAGGACATGCTTTTTGAAAATGACTCTGCATGGAGTGAATTCAGGGCACTATAAAGGGAGAGAAAAACAAACATTAGATATCAATGTTACCAGTTCTAATTATAGAGTCTGGAAGTTCACCAAAAATTTATAACATCTCAAGTGCTACCTTAGAACAGAGTTACATGGTTTTAACCTGGGTTCCTAGTTTTTGCCAGTACTTTGATGGACAAATGGCTATCCAGAGAGAAACTCAGCTTCCACCGCCGTTAGCGGAGTAAAGCGGAGCCTGAAAGAGAGGAATGGCGACCAATGTCCCTTCATCAGAGAACCTCTGACTGCGCTTTCTCCAATGAGCGCGGAAGACCAGAAGACGTCACTGAACAGGCACCCTTGGGAACGCCCTGGATACATCAGAGAATGGGGGCAAAATCTGGGACCAGCGTCAAGCTGTGTTAGCGCTATGCGACCACAAGATGGCGCTGCAGGCCCACGGAACACAGGACTTGCACAGTGCTGGTGTGGTTCCAGCCTTGCTTCAGGAACAATCCTCACTGTGGTCTGGTGGGACAAGTCCACGTTTGAAAAGGCAGCGCTGTTCAAGGACGCTTTTCACCAGGCAGAAACCGTTGACATTCCAAACAACCTTACAATGTCCAAAAGGCATCCTGCGTTAGGGGCTAGCCAGGTCACTCTTGTTTGCATGACTCAAGGATCCCGGAGGAGTTTGTGCGCAGCTGGATTCGTGAAAGTGGAACCTTTTCCTTCAAACATTAGGAAAATCCTTTCATGAGGTGAAAAAAAAAAAAAAAAAAAAAAAGCTTGCGCTGGAGAGATGGCTTAGCTGTTAAGGCACTTGCCTGCAAAGCCTTAGGACCCAGGTTCGATTCCCCAGGACCCACATAAGCCAGATGTACATGATGGCCCATGCGTCTGGAGTTTGTTTCCAGTGGATAAAGGCCCTGGAGAACCCATTCTCTCTTTCTCTCATAAATAAAATGAATAAAATATTTTTTAAAGCTGGCATTTTTGTTTTCACTCTGTTCAAAGTTATTCTATATTGAGAGCTTACATGAATATAAATGTGTGGCATATTTTAAGTTCATTATTTCACCCTGTTATTGTTATCCTTACCTTAAAGATGGGGAAACTGAGGGCTGAAGAGCTGGAAGCAGCTTTGCAATGGGCAAAGCCAGTTTGATCTGTCTCCAAGCCTGTGAAGATAAGCCTGCACTCCTTCACCTCCCAGTGAAATTTACTTACCCACACCTATGTCCTCCTGTCCATCCAGCGGATGGACGTACAAAACAACTTACAGCATGCACTGTGTCCTGGAAGGGCAGGTACTCAGAGAAGGCACACACCACTTATTCCTGAGCCGTAAAAACTTCCCAGAACATCTGTCTCTCCCTCCCTCCCTCTAGTCTGGCCTCCTTTCCAGGCCTATTTCTTCTCTATCAATGCCCAAACAAATGTGTGTGGGGTTTTTTTTCCCCTTCAATAAACTAATCTATCAAATGGAAAGTAAGCTGCACGTGATTATGCCCACTAAAATCCAAATATTACTCAAATGAGATGAGTCTGGCTAGATATTTCAGTCTACATGCTTGCCCATATCTCAATACTTTGCTTATTCAAGGAAAGAGACTCTGAGGAGAGCAAAGAAGGCAGGGAAACGGTAAGGCTGGCAGTTTAAAAGTATCAGTTACAGCCAGGTGTGGTGGCGCACACCTTGGGGGACAGAGGTAGGAGGAACACTGTGAGTTCGCGGCCACCGTGAGACTACAAAGTAAATTCCAGTTGAGCCTGGGCTAGAATGAGACTCTACCTCGAAAAACTACAAAAAAAAAAAAAAAAAAAGAAGAAGAAGAAGAAGAAGAAGAAGAAAGCAAAGCATCAGTTCGTAATTATGAAACTCCCATAAACCTGGTGCTGAGCACTCCACCACAATGTTTCTTAGGCTAATTCCATGATCTGGATATGGTATGGTCTTCTTTTAAATTTTAGTTCACTTTTAATTTTTTTCAGTTGGAAAAAAAATAAGCTAAATGGGAAACAAACCTGAGGAAATCACTTGCCATTTTAAGAGAGGTATGGCCGGGTGTGGTGGCACACACCTTTAATCCCAGCACTCGGGAAGCAGAGGTAGGAGGATTGCATGAGTTCGAGGTCATCCTGAGACTACATAGTGAATTCCAGGTCAGCCTGGGCCAGAGTTAAACTCTACCTCAAAAGCAGAAGGAGGAAGAGGAGAGTGGTATGAACTACTGTGGGGTGAGCATAACTCTATCTGAAGAAAAAGATTACAGATAATAAATATGGAAGGAATCATCAATTAGAAAGTACACATTTTCAACCCCATAAAGTAACCGATGGGGAAGATGGCTGAGGTAGGATCCAAGTCAGTGCTATTTGTGTGTCTGGGTAACATTTGTCAGTCACCTATTGCAGAAGCAGTTTTCAGAAAACTAGTAACTGATGCGAACTTTTCAGATATTTGGAGGATAGACAGTGCGGCTACGTCCACCTATGAAGTGGGGAGCACCCCTGACTATCGAGGGCAGAGCTGCGTGAGGAAGCATGGCATGCCCATGAATCGCATTGCCCAGCAGGTTACCAAAGAAGACTTTGCCACATTTGATTATGTACTGTGCATGGATCAAAGCAATCTGAGAGGTTTGAATAGAAAAGGTAATCAAGTTAAAAACTACAAAGGTAAAATTGAGCTACTTGGGAGCTATGATCCACAGAAACAAATCACCATTGAAGATTATGGCAATGACTCAGACTTTGAGCTGGTGTACCAGCAGTGTCTCACATGCTGCCAGGCCTTCCTGGAGAAGGCCTCCTAGCTGAATCTTTCCTCAGTAGCTGGCAACTCACCCACTAGTCCTGGGCCCAAAGGATGGTGGTGTTCCTAAGCCCTAGGCCTCATATGTCTCTTCAGCTGACTTACTGATTAGCTTAGAAATAATTGTAGGTGGAAACTAGTTGTATTTACAAAAGAATAAAAATGTTTGAGTCAGTCTGAGGTACAGCATTCTTAGACTAGTTGAACGTCTCTCTCACTTTCCTTAATTACAAAACAATAAAACTAGCAAATATTGAACACAATAAAGTAGGAATGGCCTGCAAGGCCAGGCCAGCCTCTGAGGCCGGCAAGACCTGGGTTGGGTAGTCTACCTAAAGTGGGGCATGGCCAGCCCAGTGTCATCTGCTTGCCTTATACCTCTCTGTCCTGGGCTCTTAACAGTCAGTTATAGCGGCCCCTCCTATAGCAGCCATCAGCGAGAAGAAGAGTTTTAGCTCAGACACCCAGGGTACACACTGGTGTATTCAAAAGATAAGGGAGGTCGGGTGTGGCAGGGCATGTCTATAATTCCAGCACTGGGGAGAGTGAGGCAGGAGGATCATGATTTCCAGGCCACCCTGGGCTATATAGTGAGAATGCCTCAAAAATGAAAAAAGGACCCACAGATGTAGAATTGGTCTTTATCACTCTTAATTTCCTCAGCTTACTTGTTCCCATCTTATCCAACTTTGCTCTAAAAATGTGATGACTTCCAGAAGGACACATGTATTATATGCACATTAACGCAAATGTCATAAGTTGTCTTAGGTGTGAAAAAAGTATAAAAAGTTGGAAAAAGTCCCAATATGTTAAAGTGCTTAAATACTGATAACATTCTCATCAGCGGAAAGGCTGCTGCAGGCATAGGGAATTTCAGTCCATTTGATATAGCTGACCTCAAATTCATGTTTATATATGTCAGGGAAGATTACTTTTTCAATAAACTGGCAACATAGTTCATTAGATAAGAAGAAAGACTGAAGGGGATGTTTGCAGTCGCTGTCACTTCTGACCCCAATGACCTTGCTTAGGGACACCGTTTCTGAAATGATGCAGTAGGAAGGGGTCAGCATGTGCCATGAAGGACTCTCACTACAACCTTTGAACCATGTCAAGGAATCCTATCATGTACATGCCCACAGGCCCCATGTGGCCACGTTGATAGAGGCTAGCTATAAATTCCATCCAACACAAAGTTGACAGCTCATGAGTTGTTTTGTTGTTGACTTGACTATGGTTCTGGCATGTGAATTTGGTAGACGAGCATTGTGTCCCAGGTCAGAAGGTTGAACATAATAGTATTGGAGTTGTGTATGGATAACTCCACGTGTAGACATGTTTACTGATGTATTTGAGAGTGAAAGGACATCCCACGGCGCCATGATACTGTCTGCTTCAACCAAAAGGAAGGAAGCCGGATACGTGGGCCAAAGGTTGCGGCATAATCTTCAAAACTGCTTGATGTGGGTGCAGTGTAAATTGAGGTTCATTTTACTCCACTGCTTGCATTATTTTTTTCCAGAGGAAGTCCTCTCATAGTCAAAAACAGATATGCTTGCTTGTGTGATATTAAGTGGAACAAGAGAGAAGTCCCCAGGCTGATGAGTGTGTCCATGCCACAGCAGACAGAGCTCATTCCTGCGAGAGCTCAAGGCTCCCTTGCCAAACTGGCTCGCTTTTGACTCATTCGTCTCAGATAGATGGCGCCATAGGCCTAGTTAGGCTGTGGGATTCCGTGACTAAGCAATTCAAACAGGAATAACAGGAATAAACTACAGAAGCAGACCAAGGTCTTGCTTCTCGCTTAAGACACTTGACTCTAAATTCTGGTGGTTAGCTGCAAGCTTTGAACTTAGTCAAGGAACTGTTCAAAGTCAAGTGTTTTCCAGATCTCTGAGACAGAAGTACATGGGCCTAAACCATGAAAAGAAGATTGCCGACCCTCATTGGCAGTAGGAAGAGAATGCAAGTTAAAACACAGCAAGCTTAGCATGACGGAGCACTCCTGTAATCCTAGCACTCAGGAAGCTGAGTTAGGAGGATCAAGAGTTCAAGGCTCACCTTGGCTTTATAGAGAGTTCGAGGCCAGCCTAATCTACAAACATCAAAATTAATTAAGTAGACAGATTGAAGATCAGGAGGGTAGCTAAGTGGTAGACCACTCCCTCAGCATATATGAGGCTCTGGGGTTCATTGCCAATGCCATAATAGAGGAAAAGAAGGAAGGGGGGATAGGAAGGCAGGCAGCAAGTCCATGTGGATAGCAGAAACACGTCTCAGCAAACTATAATATTCTTCTGCTCCACAAATACATGTACAAATCCCACATATATACGTAGTTAAACTAACCATGCCTGGAACATATTTGTACTAAAAGGCAGTCACTGTTGGGGCTGGGAAGATGTCTTGGTGGGCAAAATGCCTGCCATGCCGTGCTGACCTGAGTTCAGAACGCAAGCACTGACTCAAAATTCTAGGCATGGTGGTGTGTACCTGTAATCCCTGCCCTGGGGAGGCACACAGGAGGGTCCCCTGGGTTTGTTGACTAGCTAACCAATGAGTTCTAGATTCAGCAAGACACCTTGTCTCAAAAAGTAAGATGGGTCTGGGGAGATTGCCTAGTGGTTAAGGAGCTTGCCTGCAAATCCTAAAAACCCAGGTTCAATTCCTCAGGACCCACATAAGCCAGATGCATAAGGTGGCCTATGTGTCTGGAGTTTGTTTGCAGAGGCTAGAGGCCCCGGTGCACCCATTCTCTCTTTTTCTCTCTCTCCCTCTTTCACTTTCTCAAATAAATCAATCAATAATATTTCTCAAAACATAAGATGGAAAATAATCGCATAAGACACCTAATGTTGTCAACATCTTGTGTCCACATGCACCCACACACATCAGAACATGCATACATGTAAGTACACATGCAAAAAATTCATAGTTTATCTGAAACTAAAGTTTAGCTGGCATCCTGTCTGGATGAAGGCACCTCATTAATGGCTTTTTTTTTTTTTTTTAACCCCTCTGGCTTCACTTAGCCAGGAAATCTGGAAAACAATCGTGTCTGGGAACTGTGAGAACACCCAAGTTCTGTCTGGCAGATGGGTGCCTGGGGCAGTGCAGGAAGGACTTGGCCCCGCCTGCAGGGGCGTGCTATGCTGGGCCAGGGGCCACCAGAACTGGCTGTCTGGTCACATTCCTTTGAGCAAACTGCTTCCCCTACAGAGGCAGGAATAATTTTCCTCCCCATCCCTTTGGTCCTCATGGGCCAAGGCTGCCCAGGCCTCTCATGCCGCCCCCCCCCCTTTTTTTTCTTTTGATTTTTCAAGATAGGGTCTCGCTCTAGTCCAGGCTGACCTGGAATTCACTATGTAGTCTCAGGGTGGCTTAGAACTCATGGAGATCCTCCTACCTCTTCCTCCCGAGTGCTGGGATTAAAGGCGTGCGCTACCACTCCTGGCTTCTTATGCCCTGTTAAAAAATATTTGAGCTGGGCTTGGTGGCGCATGCCTTGTAAGCAGAGAGATAAGGAGAAAGAGAAAGACAGAGAAAGTGTGGACACACCAGGGCCTCTAGCTACTGTAAAAGAATTCCAGAAACACGTGCTACTGTGTGCATCTGACCTTATGTGGGTACTGAGGAATTGAACCCAGGTTGGTAGGCTTTGTAGGCAAGTGCCTTAACTGCTAACCCGTCTCTCCAGCCTCTCCCATGCTCTTTATCGTCTGGGTCATGTGGCTGAAGCATGATGCTTAACATCCTTAACAGTGAGTACAGGTGCTTACTCTGCAGCTCTCTGACCACTCACTACAGCCGTAGGTACGGTGGGGCTGGTGCTAAGGAGCTCCAGAGCCCCACACCCAGGGAGAGGGAGCCCAAGGCAGCAGCCACAATCTTCCCTCCTTCCTGAAGCCTCTCACACTGTTCTCCCTGTTCCCGGCTGTGGTGGTTTGATTCAGGTGTCCCCCATAAACTTAGGTGTTCTGACTGCTAGGTTCCCAGCTGATGGAGATTTGGGAATTAGCGCCTCCTGGAGGCAGTGTATTGTTGAGGGCACATTTATGAGTGTTATAGCCAGTGTCCCCTTGCTAGTGTTTGGCACACTCTCCTGTTGGTATTGTCCACCTTATGTTGGCCAGGGGGTGATGTCCCTGCTCATGCCATCCTTTTTTCCCTGCCATCATGGAGCTTCCCCTCCAGTCTGTAAGCCAAAATAAACCTCTTTTTTTCCAAGAGCTGTTCTTGGTCGGGTGATTTCTGCCAGCAATGCGAACCTGACTGCAACACCAGTGGACCTAAGGTGGACAGCCCACGGAGCAGAGATCCCAGCTGCTTTAGCCCTGTCCTCCTTCAGCTCCCAGGCCACTGGTATGACTAGGCAGGATGAAAGCTAGGCTGTTCCAGCGTCCCTGTGTTCAGTGCCCCTCCCACTCTTCTCTTCTGACTCTCATCTTACAAGAACCCCCAGTTAGACAACTGAATCCTTCACCTACATTTCAAAATGCATACTCACACCAAATTAAACACTTCTTCTCTAATTTTTCTTGTAACTGATCAAACCAATCCCCAACTGAAAGGGCAAATAATTGGCCTCACACCCCAAGCCTATGGAAGTGATTTAAAGTTCCTAGATGCTTGTGAACACTGGTGGGAACTGCCCTTCCACACACGCCTTATGACACTGAGAGTAGGCCACATTGAACAGATGCTTTTACCTGGGAGAGTGGCTGATTCAGCTGAGTATGTGATGCGGAACCAAATCTTCTCTAATACTATGACCAGAAGCTTTGCTGGAGCACTGGTCTGGGTTTCCTAAGACCATTTTCTAGACAAGAGTGGCCCTCAGTGGCTATCTTTACAGTTGTGGGTCCCTGAAGGAAGAGGTGTCCGCCTCCAAAGGTTCTGAGTGAGAAGGTTTGTGGGGTGATCTGAAACTATATCATTAACAGACACCTCCAAATCCAGGGAGGGAAATACTACACTTGGGATGAAATGGTCTTTCTACTGTTTGTCCAGCAAGCTTAACACAGTTGTGAGTTAAAATTGTATTTCTGGGGCTGGAGAGATGGCTTAGCGGTTAAGGCACCTGCCTCCTAAGCCTAAGAACACTGGTTCCAATGTCCAGCGGTTCCAATCTCCAGGTCCCACGTTTAGCCAGATGCAAAGTGATGCAAGGGTGCAATGCCACACTTGTTCACAAGGGGGTGCACACATCTGGATTTCATTCGCAGCAGCTGAGACGCTGCTGGTGCGCCCATCTCTGTCTTCCTCTCTCTGTCTCTCTCTCTCTGTGTCTCTCTCCAAAAAAAAAAAATTGTATTTCTGGTCTAGGGAGATGGCTTAGCAGTTAGGGCCCTTGCCTACAAAGCCTAACGAGGACAGATCAATTCTCCAGTTCCCACATAAAGCCAGGTGCACAAAGAGGTGCATGCATCTGGAGTTTGTTTGCAGTAGTTAGAGGCCCTGGCACACCCATTCTCTCTGTGTATCTCTCTCTCTCTCTCTCTCTCTCTCTCTCGTCTCTCTCTCTCTCGTCTCTCTCTCTCTCTCTGCTTTCAAATAAATAAATAAATATTTTAAAAACATTGTATTTCCTCCATTGTGGAATTAAAGGATTCATACCAGAGTTAATCCATAACTCATCTTACTATGGTTCGTTTACTTGGGGTTATCGCAGTCAGCGTGCATCTCCACCCACAGGTTCACTGCCTCCTGTGGGGCTGGGGTACGTGTGATCATGTCTTCAGTCACAGATGTCCTGAGGGAGATCCTTGGATTTGAAGGAAATGGAATATACCAAGGATCATGTATTCTATTTTGTTGCATAGCCTCACACCTTTGTTTTTCAGCTAAAGGAATAATTATGACCAAAGAGAAAAATGCTGGTTTCATCTGTTTACATCCATGACCTCCAGGGGGCAGTAGGGCCAGGAAAAACAATAAACCTCTAAGGCCCAGGTGGTGACCAGCCCTGGATATGACTACCTGATGGACAGGAAGGCTTAGTGCTGCTCTGATGGCCAGGATTCTGCCACCACAGTCTCTCAGGCTCCCATGGACTACCCTTGACAGCCATGCTGCCATGGGCTTCTCTGGAGTTATTTCCTAGTCGAAGAAAGATAGTATAACAAAGGCCAGGAACTCAAAAAACAAACAAACAAACAAAAACCTGTGCTTCAGGCCCAGAACTGGATCCACACTGCACAGATTGGTTGCTGGCAACCTGAGCTAGTTTTATAGAGCTGGGAAAACCATTAAAGGCAAACCAAAGTCAAAAGAGAGGGCTAGCCTGGGCTAGAATGCACCAGATCCCAGGAACCTATCCACAGCATTGGGATAGGAGGTGCTCTCCCTCCCTCGCTAACACTTCCTGGCATTTCTAATCTCGTTTCTGCGAAGTGAGGTCTTTGGAAACACGAAGAGAACTGAAATTACTTATGATTCTCTCAGAGGGAACTGGCCAAGGGAGATGGGGTCACGAAGATGTGTGTAGGTTCTTTTTCATTTTTTGCAAGGTAGGGTCTTGCTCTAGCCCAGGCTGACCTGGAATTCACTACTCAGTCTCATTGTGGCCTCAAACTCACGGCAATCCTCCTACCTCTACCTCCCAAGTGCTGGGATTAAAGGTGTACACCACCACACCTGGTTTATAACTAGTTCTTTTTATGCTCACATGACTCTATTGCAAGTCATTCCTTGTCCTTCCCATCTTTCACCTAGGGTGACATTTAAAAAAAAAAAAAAAGACTTCTTAGCTTCTTAGCCGGATGTGGTGGGCCACGCCTTTAATCCCAGCACTCAGGAAGCAGAGGGAGAAGGATCCCTGTGAGATGTGAGTTCCAGGCCAGCCTGAGACTACATAGTGAATTCCAGGTCAGCTTGGGCTAGAGTGAGACTCTACCTTGAAAAACCAAAAAAGGAAGGAAAAGAAAAAAGAAAAAGAAGGAAGAGACTTCTTAGCCAGGCATGGTGCTGCAAGCCTGTAATCCCAGCACTCAGGAGACTGATCCAGGAGGATAGAGTGTGAGCAGAGAGTGGGATACTTAGCAGGACTGTGAAAGAAAGAAGGAGGAAAAGGAAGGAGAGAAGGGAAGACAGGAAGGATGGAGGGAGGAAAGGAAAGGAGAGGGAAAGGGAAGAAAAGGAGAGAGAGAGAGAGAGCAAGAAGAGAGGGGGGAAGGGGAGACAAAGGAGGAAAAAAGAAAAGGAGAAGGGCTTCTCCCCAAAGAGCACATTTTCTGGTTTGACACATTTGAAAAAGTCACCCACTGGGGCTGTGAGCCCTACCACCCCTAGAGTCTGTGACATTCAGCCCTCCCCAAAGACAGAAGCCAGGGACAGACATCCAGCAGCCTTCCAGGGAGATCAGAGGCCCCGGTACCTCCCTAGCAGCTCTTAGGCTAGGGCATCCCCAACCTAACTCTTCCAGCCTTCTTTAGCCATCACACATCTGGTTCTGCCCAATTTGGCTGGGAGACAGACATTCCTTCTTCTCCCTCAAGAACTTTGCACGGACCTCCGGAGTCTTTCATCGAAATCCGTGTGAATGTGAGGTTGTGGCGTAAAACCTCCGAGCGTGACTGCAAGCTTCTGAAGGGATAATTTTTCTCAACAACTGCGGAGTTTACTTTTGGTGAAGTCCAGTGGCTTTTCCCGTGGGATATATGAAACTCTTGACACAGGCCAACCAGCCAGAAAGCTCAGAATTCAATCAGCAAGTAAACTCCACTGCAATTTAAGGGGGGGGGGGGGGACACTGCCCTTGTGTTTGCCCTTTTCCTTGCCACCGAAATAGTAAATGATACTGTGGGAACACAAGCCTCTTCCGAGACTCCTCTGCCCTTAAGATTGGAGTTTGGGGAGGATGCATGCAGAAATGATTTTTTTTCAGTAATGACAACGTTCAGTACTGCATAAGAAATGAAATTGAAGCATTGATCTTATTCTTCAAATATAGGATAGCTTCAATATTAAAATTAACATATAAATTTAGCATCCATCTTATTTTCGACTTGCTTCTGCTGAGGAAACGCACATATAACGAATGAATCACTGAAACAGTAGGCAGTGAAATCAAGTTCATTTCTCAAGTATGTCATTTCGAGCACAGTCAGAACCTGTTTTCTGGGCACCCAACAAATGTTCCCAAGATGCCCTCTCCCTCCGCCTTCCTTCTTATCTCCACTGAGGGCAGTGGAAAAGCTTGGTTTTCCCAAGTTGCCAGAGAGCAAATCCCATAATATCTGACTGCAACATCTCTCACCCTCTTTTCTACCTTAGTTTCTTTTTTATAAATTATAAATGTGTAAAATGGCTCTTTAAAAGGTTGTTAATTATGGGCTGGAGAGATGGCCTAGTGGTTAAGGCACCTGCCTGAGAAGCCTAAGAATGCCCATTTGATTCTCCAGGTCCCATGTTTAGCCAGACGCAAAAGTGACACAAGCACGCAATGTCACACATACGCACAAGGGGGCACACGTGTCTGGAGTTTGTTCACAGTGGCTGAGAGGCTGCTGGCGCGCCCATTCTCTCTGTCTCTCTGTCTCTCTCTCTCTCTCTCTCCCTGTCTCTTTCAAAAATTTAAAAAAAAAAAAAAAAGGTTAACTTAACCACCTCCATTAGGTCCAGAATCATTGTCCCTTTTCCCTGGCATCTGTTACCTACCTGGTCACTTCACTTAAGGAACACATGCCCTGCATCTCAATTTATCTGTGAGACTTTTTCACCCACCTTCAAGAGTCCTGATGCTCTCTAACCCTCAAAGCACTAGGGCAAAACTTATCCCCAAAAGTCACTTGGAAACTGGGAATCATGGAATGACTAGACAGTTCATGGCACCAAAAAATACAGCCCTTCCCCTAGGGAGAAATAATAGCATATATTTATGCTGTTGTCTGGTGCTTGACCAACCTAAAGTTTCAAGAATCAGGCATTTTGACCCCAAATGTGTACTCATCTAACAACATGACCCAAGCCATGTGCACTGAGTCTAGGGTGTATGCCTAGTCGCTTACATGGTCAGAGTCACTGTATTGTGGGATAGGGGCAGATATCTAAACATGAGTTCCTCTCCCTCAGTAGTTTTTTGTTTGTTTGGTTGTTTGTTTCTTTGGTTTTTTGTTTTGTTTTAGGCAGCATAGATCTGAGAAGAAAACCAGCATGGTTAAGGAGGTCATTGGCTAATCCAGTGAGTTTATAAAGTACCTGAAAAGAATGAGAAACCTACCAGGGATTCCAACTTCAGGTGTATGGCCCAGGAATGTGCACTATACATTTAGCACCAGAATGCATGGATCATATTGAGACAGAAGGATCCAGCACATGACTAACCCACTAGAGTCAAAGAATCTTCGATGAAGAAAACATTTAACTAAGATTAAGACTGGGCTGAACTTTACAAGAAGGGACAGTAGACTCTGCAGTTCAATGTGAATGAACTTCTGGTCAGACTGACTGACTTCCAGGTGGAACATCAGTCGATGGCTATCGGAAAAGCATAGTCAAGCTGTGCTTGTGTGACGGCGCAATTTAAGTTGAAGTGGGCTAATTTGTTCCCTGCCCATCCAGATGTTCAGTTCCAGGAAGGAGAACAGACAGAATAGTGCTCAGTTTCCTTGAATTCTACATGCCGTAGCAGGGTGGCTTGGTGAGGACGGATAGAATTTAGAGGTTGTACCACTTAAACCAAAGGGAACTCAGCTATCAGGACTGCAGAGGGAGCAAGATGGGCTCTGGAGGCAGGTGAAGGATACAAACAGTCTGTTTCTCATTTGGGAGCCTGACCACTTTCATCCCACCAAAGCAAACACTTCTTTCCTAGGAGATTACATTGTTGAAAAACACACCTGTACTAGCTCACAAGCAAATGGCTTCCTAGGTCACTCTGGTATACTGCCCATCAGAAAAGAAAAACAAGGATATTGTGATCTCCAGGTGGAATCAAGACACGGAGCAGCCAATCTTGTTCAACCCAGACAAGCAATACCTAGAAGCAGACTGTCTAGCAACTTAGTTCACATAGTAGGCTATCACTGTTGCTTGAGAAACAAATGTGGGCAAACTCTGAAGATGACAATGCCTTGTAAAATACATTTGCCCTGGGTAGGCTCAGACATTCGCACATTGCCCCATAATGTCTTTAAAATCAAGAGGCAAGTCATTCTCCCCTTCATTTTCTCCCTTATGAAAGCACTAATGTTTACGTAGAGTCTCCACAATAAAATCATGTTTACTTTTAAACACTCTGGTATGTAACTAGGTCCATTAAATACATAATAGTCCAACCAAATGCAAAGAATTTCTCCCTCTGAAAAAAAAAAAAACCTCATTCCAGAAATGCACTGTAGAAACAAAAATGAGAAGGATCTTTTGTTTTGAATAAAACCCTCTTTACCCAGGCCCATTCTGGGCTGGGGAGCTTCTCATGTGAGAGCTGGCCCTCTCCATCCCAGCACTCAAGAGCCCCTCTAAAACTCAAGTTTACATCGGGATTTGAATCTCCCTCTCCTCCATCCCTCCTTCTTTCTCTCCCTCCTTGTCTTCCTCCCCTCCCCCATCTTAGCCCTGTAGAGACTTCTGAATATTGATTTATTTACTTTGCCTCCCACATCCATACCTTTGAAGAATAGAAGCAGGGCTGGAGAGATGGCTTGACAGTTAAGGCACTTGCCATGGGCATGTGCCCAGGACCCACTTAAGCCAGGTGCACAAGGTGGCACATGTGTCTGGAGTTTGTTTGCAGTGGCTGGAGGCCCTGGTGCGCCCATTCTCTATCTGCCTCTCTCTGTGTCTCTCTGTGTCTCTCTCTCTCTCTGCTTCTTTCTCTCTCAAATAAATAAATAGTAAATGAAACTAAAAAAGAATGGAAGCAGTAAGTCAGTGGTGTGGGTCCCACTGAATATAACTGCTTGAAAATGCTCTGGGGGTTGGGAGCGACCTAAGTGAGAAGTTGGCCATATATAACCTCTCAAGAATGCTTTTATGATGGAGGGAACACCCTCAAGATTTTCCTTCAAACCAAACTACTGTCTTTTCTAGGTAGGAATGGGAAACTCACATCTGTATTTTGAACGCAAAGCCATTGATCCTCCAGGAGCTTTTGTGTATTGAGTAATTCCCGTGTCAGTTCCCTGCTAAGCACCTCACTTCCTTCTTCCACTCAACTGTATGTGGTTGGTAATTTCTTACTGTTTTTTATCCCCCTGGGTGTGTGTGGCTTTTTTTGAGGTAGGGTCTCACTCTAGCCCAGGCTGACCTGGAATTCACTATGTAGTCTCAGGCTGGCCTTGAACTCACAGCAATTCTCCTACCTTTGCCTCCCAAGTGCTCAGGTTAAAGGCATGTGCCCCCACACCCAACTACTTTGGCATTTTGTTTTGTTTTGTTTTGTTTTGTTTTGTTTTGTTTTGTTTTGTTTTAGAGTGCTAGGGATTGATCCCAGGGCTTGCACATACTCTACTACTAAACTATGCTCCCAGCTTTTTTGCTCTAATTTAAAAGGGATTCTCCACTGAAATCCCTGCCTATCTTGGACTCAGGGCTAACAGACAATACACATTATCTTCCAAGGAGTTGGCATACCAGGAGTGTCTAATGAAGAAATGAATGGCTGTATAGAAAAAAAAAAAAAAAAACTCTATGCTCAGGTTGTCAGTCTGGCCTGGAGCCCTAAAACTCTGCCATTCATAGTTCTCAAGGAATGCTTCATTTAACCAGCATCTTAGTTTCTGAACCGTGAGTTAAGTAGCTTTTACATCAAGGTTCTATGTTTAGAGACCCTCTTTCTACAAGTAGAAAAGACATAAACCAAAATCGTCTCCTTAGTTTATTTTTCTAGAGTCCTTAGCATGCTACATTAACCTGACAAAGCTTAATCTTGTGTTCATTTCACAATACATTTCATGCAGTTCACAGCTGTGATTGGTTTTACATTGACATTACACATGTTTCAATTCAGCCATGTGAAAAGAATAATTCTTAATGGAGTTTGTCTCTGAAAACTGTCCAAGCTTAAATAAGCATCTGAGCAGTTCACTGTGCTCTGAAGTCAGTCTCTCTTTAGAATGCAAGGATGTCTTGCATAGGAATATAATGTCCCTGTTCACAGTCCATTGGCAACCACCTCACTCCCTTTAGGTTTTGTGTATCCTGAGGAATTCTCTTTTACAAAATGGCATTCAAGTATAGGAACTCACTTAACATTGCCGGTTGCCTTTAGAAGTAAAGCTGATCTTCAGCTGAACATCCCCAAGTTAACTCTCCCATGGACCCAGCCTTCTCCAGAAGGTTCTTAGCCATATATATATATATATATATATATATATATATATATATATATATATATATATATTTCAAACATTCAGCACTAAAGCCACCACAGAACAGAGAGCTATTTGGCATTTCCCAGTGAAGTGCAAGAAATTAAATAAGTTATGTTTTTATTGCTAATGTATAGAATATCAAGCACAGTCACTTTATCAAACAGAAGAACAGGGTACACAGCAGATGTGGCCTCTCCTGGGGGCTCCCCAGGGTTCCAACGCACGGTGTCACCTCGTCACCACCCACAGATACACTTCAGGTTTAGGATGAGGTGTTGAGTATTCTAGAGTCCGAGGAGTCGGACCTCTCATCATAGTCCTCTTCCGTGTAGATGGACTGCTTTGTCACGATTGGACACCCATCCTCGGGGATGGAGATCCGAGGGTCCTCCGTGGTGCGGGAGGGGAGGACAGGCGAGCTCCTGAAGACGCTGGTGGAGTTACTGGGGAAGGGACTGACATACTGGGACCTCAGCTGGTACTGCTGCTGCAGGGTCATGGTGTTCCACAGGGTGACGTCGTTGGGTAAAAAGGGGCTCGACTGGTTTCTCGCCAAAGTATTCCTCAGCATCAGCGGGTACCGGGGCGGCTGGGGGAAAGGATGCTGCAGAGGCACGGCCAAGGGGTTGGGGACCACGTTGCTGGAGTCCGCAGAGAAGCGCAAGGTGTCTGGGACTCGGAAGGCCGAGCCCACCGACCACTTGGACGAGGAGATGGGGTAGGAGCCCAGGGTGTGTTCGAAGATGTGGCCGCTAGGGGGCAGCACGAGGCCGTCGGCGTCGGCGGGGCCGCCGCGCTCGGGGCCGGCCGACGAGCGGCTGGACAGCAGCACCTCCACGGCGCTCACCAGGTCGCCCCCGCAGCCCTTCAGGATCAGCTCCAGCACCGTGGGCTTCTGGTTGGGGAAGATCTTCTTCAGCACGTCCAGCGGCGGCCGGTTGGCTTTCAGGCTGAAGGGCAGGGAAACGGTGCCCGAAGGGCCCTCGATCAGCAGGTGGCTCTGCTCCGAGTGGTACTTGGGGCTCTCGGGGCGGCTCTCGGGGTTGCCCGCGTCCTTCTGCACGGCGTACGCCGCCTCGTCCACGGACACGATCTCGGGGCTCTCCGGGGTGAAGCAGCTCTTACTGGCGGCCACATCCGGGGAGCTCCTCGGCTCGGCGTCTTTGTCGCTGAAGGCCTCAGCCTTGTCGGCTGAACTGCTGCCTCCCAGCCGCTCCTCAGGCAGATCTGAAAAGCAGAGAACAGCTGAGTTAATCCCTTCCCCGCAGTGCTCAGAAGAGAGGAAATCAGTCCTTCACCAGCGTTGTAACATACTGTCAGCCTTAGCAGAAGTCAAGGGCTGGAGAGGTGGCTTAGTGGTTAAAGCGCCAGCCTGCGAAAACCTAGGGACCCAGGTTTGATTCCCCAGTACCCAGGTAAAGCCAGATACACTAGATGTTGCATGCATCTGGAATTCATTTGCAGTGGCTTAGAGGCCCTGGAGCGCCCATTCTCTCCCCCACACTCTCTCTCATAAATAAAAATAATTTTTTTAAAAACGACACACACAAATCAGTGCCAGAGATGGTGGCGCACGCCTTTAATCCCAGCACTTAGAAGGCAGAGGTAGGAGGATGGTAGTGAGCTCAAGGCCACCCTGAGACGATATAGTGAATTCCAGGTCAGCCTAGGCTAGAGAGTGAGACTCTACCTCGAAGAAAGAAAGAGAGAGAGAGAGAGGGAGAAAGAAAGAGAAAGAACGAAAATCAAAACCATGACACTGGCAAGGGAGGGAACAAAAAGTTGGGAGGACTAGAGGAGCTCTAGAAATCCGTGGATTTTCAGAATGCCTTAAACACAGAATGGCTGCATGATCCTATAACCAGAGGAGGCCTGGCTTTTCCAGGACCAACAACCCACAAAGAGCTGCTGTGTGAGCCTAGGACACCAGAGAACAGCCTAGAAGAGTACAGGCTTGTCTGTCTTCCACAGACAAGACCTGCTGGTGATGAAGGCCTCCATTGCCTGGTGTACAGCCCACATACCCACAGGACATCTGCTTTTCCATGGGCAGATTTTATGTTGTTATGGCCTTGAAAGCCAGAAAGTATGCTTGATCCAGTTACCATGTGCAACAACTAGTTAATATAATCTCTGGAGGGAAAGAAAGATTTGGAGAGATGGCATAGCAGTTAAGGCACTGGCTTGCCGGCGAAGCCTAAGGACCCAGGTTCGACTCTCCAGGACCCAACTAAACAGATGCACAGGAGGTGCATGCATCTCGAGTTTGTTTGCAATGGCTAGAGGCCCTGGCACACCCATTCTCTCTCTCTCCCTTTCTCTTTCTCTCTCTCATAAATAAATAAAAATAAAATATAAAAACAGGAGAGTCTGGCAAACTCAGCTGCCTTTACTTGCATCTGACAGCAAATAAAACCATTCTGAATGCAGGATGGTGGGACAGGTTGCTGAAGAGGGGGTGGGTGGAATGTCAGGGAAGGATTTAGGAACTGATCGGGAAGCCCTGACTCAGTAAAATGAGTATCACAGGTCAGGAGGATGGGGGGGGGGGGCAGGTGGATGCCTGCGTGAACTGGTATGCCAACCAAGTTCACAGGAAGGACTTAAAGGTAGTATTCCAAATTATACCAAAGAAGAAGAGGGATGGAGAAGAGCTTCCCAAATGAAGACCAGACTTGCTATGAAATATACCAGTTGCAACTTCGATTGACATTTTGAGCTGAGACATGATGCCTGAAGAGCAAACATTGCAGCGTAAAGCAAAAAGAAAGAAATGGCTTCGAGTAGTTTGGCAGGCAACAGTAAATTCTAACAGGACTTTATAATAAAGGAAATCTTTTAGTTGCAAGCAACATGCAAATAGATTATTATTCCCCCTGTTCTCCCCATGCTTTACTTTTTTTTTTTTTTTTTTTTTTTTTTAAAAACGTACTAGTTGTGGCCACTGGATCCAGAGTAACTGATCTGGAGATGGAAACTCCTAATGAGGCACTGTCAGGTGGTAAACAGTCCTTGGCCTGTGTTTTCTCCTCCCGCCTGGCCTGAATAGCCTCATTGTGGGCCTCTCTGTGGGCACACCTGATTGTATGCAGATAGCCAGAGGTGAAATTTCATCAAAGCTGCCTCTAGAAAGCATCTCCTCCTGTCTGATGTTGTTTACTTTAAAAGCCTTAAACAAAAGCCCATTGAGGAGCACTCTGCTAATGCCGCATGTGTCAAGTATAACTGAAAAACTGAACTGGATCTTCATGAAGCAAGAAATATGGCCAGACACATTAAATGCATGTTAACACAACTTAAAATACAATTAAATCACCAATCCGATACTTCTCCCAAATTTGCATCCACATCTGCACACATTTGTGCATATAACACACATACACACACACATACACAAAGAAAAATAAACATAAGTAAAATATAAAGTTTCAATTGTGGAGTTCATTTGCAGACCACACATGTGAAATCATCTTTGCTTTCTATACTGACTCTAAAATACTCCAAAGACCTCGTTTCACAAGGGAAATTTGACAGCTTTCTGGGACAATGAACTCAGTTTTTACTTGGCAGTTACTGTACCATTTGAACTCCATGTCCTTGATCCAAAAGACAAAAATGGCCACAAAAAAAAGTTCCTATAGGTTCACATTCTAATCAGGGACACCTATGCCAATTTTCCTGACTCACGACCCATCCCTCCCTCTTGGCTGTCATTCTATTAGGAAGACTGGAGAATGAGGGGATAGGGCAGTATGTTGTCTCAGCAATGGAATGAGGGCAAAACTGGATTTGACCTATCAAGGAGCTTGGGAAAACAAGCCCATTGCTGACTTCATGTGAATATGGACACAACATAATATTGACAATGCTACTTATCTTTAAGTACTGATTGCATTTAGCTCATGCTACCTATTATTATCAACAAGTATTTCTAGACCTGCAAACAGCAAAACATGGAGCCAGAATAAAGGGTGGCAACTATCAGGAAGCCTAAGATCCACTTGTGAAACTTGTTATCCTGTTGGGGAAATAAGCAAACATGTCAGATGTGATTTGTTAAAGATCACATATGATGCACATTGCACATTATTCATGATAGACCGAAGGGGGAAGCAACCAAATATCCACCAACAGATAAATGGATTAATAACATGGAATATTATTCAAGAAAGGAGTGAAATTCTGACACATGCATGCTTCAAGCCTTGAAAATACTGTGTTAACTGAAATAAACTGGACACAAAATACAGTGCACTTTCATTTATCCAAAAGGATGTAAAAATAAATTCATAGAGACAGAAGTAGAATGAAAATTATGGCAGGGAGGGAAATAGGAAGTTACAATTTAATGGTTTTGGGGGTTTAATTTAGAATAATGAGAAAGTTCTAGAAATGGACCAGTGGTAATTATTTTATAGCACTGAATGTCCATAATGCCATCAACTTGTGCACCTAAAAATGGCTAAAATGATAAATTTTGTTATATATATCATAAAGAGAAAAATATGATACACAGTCACATAGTATCACAACAGTATAGGAATGTGATAGGAATATATATATATATATTTGGTTTTTTGAGGTAAGGTCTTGCTGTAGCCCAGGCTGACCTGGAATTCACTCTGTAGTCTCAGGGTGGCCTCAAACTCTCAGCGAACCTCCTACCTCTGCCTCCTGAGTGCTGGGATTAAAGATGTGCAGCACCACCACACTGGGCCTGATATTTTTTTTTTTTTGATCAAGGCAAATGACCTTTCCTTCATTAAAATAAGGGTAACATCCACACAGCTAGAAAGTTCAAAATTAGGCTGTGTTAAAAAAAAATGTCTGAACCTAAAAATAACTTCATGTTTTAAAAGGTAAATTTTATCCATGGAAAGCATTGCAGGGGAACTTTTTAGATCTATTAACCAGTTTCACTCTCCGACAGCACACTTCCAGGCTCCAGAAGCAAATGGTCGACAGCAGGTCAGTAGGAAGAATTAGGAATGATGTGTAACTACTAACCTTATAAAAGTGTCAACCTTATAAACGTGCCAACAAACACATCGTCCCAATTAACTGGACACTGAACAGGAGGAGTATACATCTGACAATATAAAATTCTATCTAGTCTCCCAAATTCTATGGAAAACACAGCAGTGGACATCAGTTTGCTCAGCAATCAGGAGGCCCAGATACTAAAGCCATGATCCCCTGTTTTGGACAACCCTTTGCCCTGCTACTGAGACATGCCGGTGTGCCCTGCACTTCTGGTTACTTCTTAAGGAGTGGAGATAGATTGTGCTGAGTCATCCACAATTTCCCACAGGTTTTGGGCTGATCTGTGTCTCCATCTGGGTGTCTAGGCTATGGCTAAGGACTTGCATGATGTCACAGGAACCAAATGTACAAATTCATGGCATTCTAACCAAGTGAGCTCAGCATTGCTTATGCTATGTGCCGTGTGGAGACAGCTGATGACAGCAAGGTTCATGCACCAGAGCAGCAGGTAAGTCCTTGTTAGGAGATGGAGGGTAAGCAGGACCGCCACCATCCAGCATCCAAGGTTGCTGGGCTTTCAAACAGAGCAAAGGAAGACATGGCCTCTGAATTTTCACCAAGACTAATTCCTCATCCCTAAACTTCTGAAGAGTAGATTATACCATCCCAGGAATTTGGGGGGCCTGTGGTATCTAATACTAGCTGTATTACTGTACCTAAACCAACTGCATTGCAAACTATTATAAATACAGACTTTCTCAAGTAATTATAGAGGGTAAGTTTTAAGCTCAGTGATAAATGTAATTTAATAACAGGTGTTTCTTTACACCATCAAATTTTTTTCCCCAAATGAACTGTACAAATTCATGCAAGTCGTTTACAGCACAAAGGCCTTTCTCAATATAGAAATGTGAAACTGCCGGCTAATAAAATGAAACAGGAAATACTCCTACAAGCACTAAACCCTCTGTCTTCTTGAAACTGAGAAGATAATTCCTAGGACAGAAGGAAGGAGTAAGAGAATATTTTGACTATGATATTTTCATCACTAATGGGTACAGAAAGTCAAAACTATTAACCAAAAAGCAAAATCAACTTCATGATATTATAAGATGATAAATGAAAGTGATAGCATGTGTTGTTTCTAATGAGAAACATCAAAAATGTTTTTTTTAATCTGACCAAATAGCCATGCTTTGATTTCATAGTTCATGAAGCAGTAACTTCTATTATTCTCTGAAGTAAAAATTCCACTAGGTTTTTAAAAGTAGATCTTTAAAAGAAAGAGCTTTATCTATAATCAGCAATGCTGCCACCTTCAAACACACATGCCATAGATGTTAACAACACTCTTTCACTGGGTGACAAAGGAGAAAAAAGAACACACATGCATAAAAGTGATTTCCAATCTAAAATTACAATTTGAAAGATCTAGCTTTCTTTGAAATTTTTAAGGTAGAAATGCAACTCAGTTTTTGAAAAAAAAAATAAGCTATTCAAATACTTTGAGAAACCTTACCATGTATTTGCTGCTCAAAATGCATGAAAATGGAAAATATTTCTGACTTAGATGCCATGGGTTTTATACATTCTGTCCAATTGTGTCAACTAAACCAAAATAGTCTGCCATCCAAAATGAAAACACAAAAACACTGGAAGAGAGAAATTTTCTAGCTCAGAAATCACTGGAAAATTCCCCCCTTTTGGCAATCATTTCATACATTTTGAACCACAAATTGTCACTTCCTCATCTGTTCCTGTAAGCTTTAGGGAACACATCTCTAAGTGCAGGTCCCTGGTGGGTAGCTTCCATACCATCCCAACCTGTGGAAGCCTGCAAGGAGACCCAGGCAGGCAGAGGCTTCCAGGGAAACCAGCGCAACTTCTTAAACTCTCTGCTGTTATCTTATACTAAAAGTGATGAATCACGGGAAGCTGAGTGGCAGTTCTCAAGTATGCCAGTGAATGAATCTTGTACAAAAACATTTCCTCTCTCTCTCTCTCTCTCTCTCTCTCTCTCTCTCTCTCTCTCTGTGTGTGTGTGTGTGTGTGTGTGTGTGTGTGTGTGTGTGTGTGTGTGAAAATACTCATGCTTTGCTTTGTAAAAATCATTAACACTGGTTTAATAATGTCTAAAAGGATGCAGGCTGGTTCCCTATGCCTGGCCTGGTAGCATATGTCTGAACTCAAGAGGCTCAGGCAAAAAGATCATGAGTTTGAGGTTCCCCAGCACCATATTTTTGGGGGTAGACACTGACTCAGAGGGGGTTGGGTTTAGAGAGATGTAGTTTGCCTTTGTTGCTTCATATGTCATCATGAGCTTTATTATTTTTATTTAGAAAACAAACCTATCAAAAAGTACAGGAGAAACCTACAAATCTACCTGCTTACCTGGCAAAAATGCCTCTGGCTGCTCCTTGATTAGCCGCTTAATAAATGCCCTTAAATCCTTTGCCATGCACCTAGGTTCTGGGCTAGGTTAAGATTATACACAGGTGACCAAAGCATTGTCTGGGCCACTGAGATTTACAAGTTACTAATCTCTTACAAAATTTCAGGTTATTTGCCCAGCTGGTCATATTTTACACTGTGTACCACAAAGTCACTAGTTGCCAGCAGCAAGGTACACTAGCATGTCTTCACAGCAGCATTCATACATGAAGATGATGAAGGTGACAGGTATACACAATGAACTAAGCCAAACAATGATCAGCAGAAAACAGCAGAACTTGGTCTTACGTTGAAGTCACTAACCAAGAGACTATAGAGTCCACGAACAACTTAATGTTCTAAGTTTTTCATCATGTACTATTGTGACTTGGTGGGTAATTGTGCTTTTCAATATCTGTTGGGCAATATAACAAAACGGAAACCCCTAACTACCTATGTTTTCATTTTCCTTCTGAGAATGTGTAAACTCGGGCTTACTAAAGTGATGTGGGACCTTTAGGTCATAAGATGCATACGACAGGATGGTGGTCCTGTGGTGAGCAGAGACCCATCGTATCATCAGAGACCACAGGGGGAGAACAAGGAACTCCCAAGGCCTAAGTATCTAAAGATGACAGGGCTGCAACAAGTTAAAAGGTAAAAAAAGAAGAAAGAGGAAGAGAAGGAATAGGAGGAGGAAGAGAAGGAAGGAGGAGGAAAAAGAGAGAAGAGGCAGGTAGATAAACAAGCAGGCAACTGGATTTTCAGTAGGCTCTCTCCCTCCCTGTCAGGAAGAAGTACAGCATTTCCAGGAAGGGTTCCAGTCCTCCAGGGACTTTGATTTATGAAGATTTACTCCCTCTCCCTTCTGTAAAGCTGTTAGCAGAAAGTGCTGACTGGCTGCTGCAAAGAATCTCTCGTCAATGCTTTTTGATTGTATTTTGCAAACAAAATGCCTGTTGCTTGGTAACATTTCACTTGAGCCTGACCTTCTCCGAAAGTTATTGCTATCAGATTCGATTTACACTGTCCTCCTGTGATTACTGTAATCTTTTAAACCTTGGAGTTCATCCATCAGGGAAACGAAAAGTTGGTTGTAAGGGGAGAGCACTGCCAACCTCAGATTTATAAGGCTGAGAGTGCACTGGGGGTCCTCTGCAGGGCAGCGGCTCTGCTTCCTATACACCCTGTCCTCAGCTCCACATGACAGACACCAGGGCTAATGTACCTCTCCAGACAGCCAGCTCCCCTGGACAACATGTGACCAGAATACAGGGGCCCTGCTGCCTATGTGGCCAAATAAAATTGACAGATGCCCAGTTAATTTTAAATATATAATGGGTTGGTTTTTTTTTTTTTTTTTGGTATAACTATGCCCCATACAACATTAGGTACCTCAAGCGTTGTCTGTTTGTATGGTTTTGTTTCTTTGCTAAATCTGGCAACTTACCTAGCGACTCCTGCCTCAGGCTCAGGAAGGTTTCCTACCACTGCGTCCAGAAAAAGCCACAAGGCAGAGGTCAGCACCCTGTCCTGGGTCATAGCCCCCTGCCCTCCTGAGCCCAATCCCACCCAGCCATGCTAATGTGTGCAAGGCCAGGGCTAGACTCTAGCTCTCCCGTCCATCCCACCCCCAAGATCCAAATCTGTATGACCTCCAGGTCTTCCTTTTTTTAAAATCCTCTTTGCCTCAGATCAGACTAGGTTTTCCATTTATAGGGATACTTCCCATACTTTTAATTATTCCCACCTTCTTAGAGGGTAAAAAAACCGACCAAGTTCAAGGAGTGAAAAATTAACCCCAAAACTCAGTTTTGTAACTGGAAGAAATCTTTCACAGCAAACATCCTTCCTTCAACCTACAGTCAGAGAGGATTTCCCTTCCTGATTTCTCCCCTAACACCCATAGACCAAGTACTTCTCTTTGGAAAAAATAAATAAAATAAAAAATAAGGAAGCAAAGTGGGAAGACCCAATCAAGCTGGGGCTGAAAAGCTCAGAGCAAAGAGAAGATGCTCAAAGCAGAAGGTAAAATAAAATAAAAGCAGTTTTCCAAAGTCTCCTGACTTTTCTCCCTCTAGCTACCTTGTCTGCTTTTTTCAGAAGAAATAAAGAAGGTCCTACTTTCCTGTTCAATCCTCTTCTCTTCATAACAAAATACATTTGTGACTGCTTTTTCCTTCAAGGATATTTAAAATAATTTATATACATATATTTATTTTGATGGCAGATATATACCTACATATATATCTACAGACACAGATCTTTCCAGATACCACAGGATTTTCTAGTAGAAAAGTCTAGGGTGGGGAAGAGAGCCACAACACAGGAATACAACTGCAGCCTCTCACCTTGGCGGTGACCCTTAACGCCACTCAGCTCCAGAGCCCAGGGTCCTGAAAGGCTGATGCGGCTGGGTTTGCTGATTCAGACACTTAAACAGCCAAAAGGTGTAGGCTTCCTAAGCTATTTTCATGGGGGAGGGGTATGAGAAGATGTGCTGGGAATTCAGAAACAGAATAAGTGAATTCCATAGTATGTCTAGAGACCGTTTAGTTAAAATTTGCAGCTCAATCAAAATTTAATAATAAGCAGGAGAAAGCTGCAATCAAAAAGAATAGAAGGAAAATTCAATTTATAGCTAGAAGCAATAATCAGTTGAATCTCCTTAAAATCACATCGAAAGGGGTGTTCAAACATCTGTTAAATAAAATAACTCCCATTCCTTTGAAGTAGTAAAGAAGAGCTTGGAAAAGATATCTTCTAGTGACAAGTTGTCACTTTCTGAACTCAGTGAGTTTTATCCAGGGATGTCCAGCAAAATCCTTCCTCAGGCAGGTACTTTCCTCAAAGATTTTGAGAAAAGAAAAAGACTCCCTGTGCTGGTGCTGGTGTGTACCTACATCTGTATTCACGAAAAAGCACTCCCCACACACATGAAAGAGGACCTTGGTCCTGCACTTCTAAAATCAAAGTTCACAAAGAAGTATATTTACATAATTCGAAGCAGATATTTCAAGATTTCCGAGCCTTTGCATGTGGCCCTACCAAATGGACAGACCTTTTCTCACTGTCTACATGTAGTGGGTTATCCAGGAGTCACTCACATGCTGCTAAATATGCCTGGCATGTTACACACCAATCCACAATCAGAACAGTTACACAAGGGTATAGCACTACAGCAGCAGACAGTCTCAGCCAGGGGTTTTAACTTGATTCCTGGGGACAAGAGTTTCTCCTAACATGCATTGCATAGAACGGATCCACCTATATTCCTAGTGAATAATAATTATGCGTTATTTCCCTGTACCCTGGCTCCAAGTCAATTGGTGATTGACTATTTTTCTTTTTGAAAAATGGAATGGTAGGTCAAACCAATTTTAAAAAGAAAACAAAAGTTGTGTGCATGAATGTACAAGGTATGTACATGTTTTCAATTTGAAGGGCTCTGGTTATCCCTGAATATTTCCTAAGGAGAGAAAAAGAGACAGATGAGAGAGAGAGAGAGAGAGAGATCCAAGCCTCCAAGCCAGGCTTGTCTATCTGAAATTCTTTGCCCTGTTCAATTCTCCTGAAGTTTGGGACCTGCTGCTCCTGCTCAGGCTGAAGCTGTGAGTGGGCCTTCTTCCTTACCCTAACCCAGCCCTCTCCCTCTCCCTGGGTTTTGTGATGTTGTGACTTTATACACTTAGGCTGTCTCAAAGAACAACCCAAGGAATGCAGGATATGAAAGCAATCCCTGTTGGACAAAGAGCACAGATCCAGGGGTTGTCTTACTGAGAAAGTGGACATTGTAAAGAGTCATCTTTCACACTAACTCAGACTCCTGCTCCAGTCCTAGAGGAACTAGAGCCAGGAAAAGTGGAAATAGAAAAAAAAAAAGAGAGAGAGAGAGAGAGCACGGAATCACATCTAGAGCTGAGGCCAAATTTTCCTACTTATTCCAACCTAAAGGAGGGGAGGTCAACACCACGAAACCCTCTTTCCCCACCTGCTATAAGTCCCTCTGTGATATATCCATAAATATGAGATAAGGAGAGACTCTGGGGACACGAACCCACATTCAGCAAATTTTTGTTTCCCCTGTCACATATGCTACTCTCAGACCTTCAGGCCTGGAGAGCATAGCTGAGAAAAAGGGCAGAACCAACCTTCCAGGCCACGCACGAACTCATCACAAACTAGGAGAGAGCACCCCTCCTCCAGTTCTGCCCAACACCCAGAGCTCCTGAAAGCCTTTCTGCAGAGGCCAGAGTCTTGTAAAGAGCTGTGACAGCAGTTTTATCTTAGTTCTGCCTACAGGGAAACCCTTGGGCCTTCTAATTTCAATTCTAGGAGTCCCCTTCTTCCCCTAGGGATAGACTTTCTTTCTTTGTACCTTTACTCAGTGAAGGGAAACACCACACATATGGCTACTAAATTCCAAGAGCCATTAAGGTTGGGCAGGACCAGGAGGGAAGGAAGCCAAAGGTTCTCAGGAAGAAAGGGAGGAAAACGCTCAACTGGGGAACAGCGAGGATCAGCAGCCAGGACAGAAGTGAATGGAAGAGGAGGGGTCCTGAGTCCAGAACAGAACCCCCCCCCCATAATGCACAGAGGAGAGCAGAGGGAAGAAAAGGCAAGAAAGCCACTGGTCCAGACCAAGGCTTCAGTCTGTGCAATCCAAGCCCACATAAGCCTGGAAAAGTGCTTGCCGAAGTGGATTCCTCACAGGTCAAGTTTGTTTTTATTTCTTCAAACCACAGAGGCCTGGGTGTTAAAGAACAAAAAAATAATAATAAAGTGCCTTCCACCTTCGGGGACCAGCCTCACTTCTCCCGGGAGAATAAGAATTGGCCTGGTGGAGGGTGGAGAGGTAGGTCTGGCCAGGCTAACTTCCCCCAAAAGTGCCTTCTTTTATCAAACTGGAAGTCACGAAGTGCAACTAAAAAGGTTAAACCGTTCCCGTGTTGGAGAAAGGACGTCTTCCTTCCAGTTTCACAGAGCCTAGCCAAGCCAGGAAGCGGGTCTAGCCCAGAGTTAATGGAGCTTTGGGTTAGCTCCTAACTTACAGTCACTTTAACTCCTACCCCCAAATGTGAAGCTCTCTAAAACGCACAGCCAGGAACACCCGAAAGCAAGGTAGCGAGTGAGTTTAAACTTGGCCTGCTTCAGACCTCTTTTTATGGGCGGAATCTGGCAGTTTCTCCTTGAGCCCAGAGAAGGCGCCAGGAGATTTTGATGCCCATCGTGGCGAAGCGGCTGGACTTCCCCCGCGGGCGCCTGGATTCCACCCACACGGGGTCCAGACTCAAGGCTCGCTTCTCCCGGGAGAGTGAGAACCGGCTTGGGTGGAGGGCAGGGAGGGAGGCCTAGCCAGGCCGACTCCTCCAGAACTTGTCTGCGGCCTCCCAGGCAGAACCCCACAAGGCACAGAAGTTCCCCTCGTGCCCAGCCTGCTAGCTCAGGCTCTGCAAACAGTCCTACCTGGCTTGGCGAGCTGCGCCTGGAGCGCTCCGGGTTGGGGCTCCGCGGCCCAGCGCAGCGCGGCGGCCGCAGCCAACTCGGCGGTGGGACGTGGCTGCTGCTGCTGCGGCGGCGGCGGTGGTGGCTGGGACGGCTGCGAGGTCGGCGTTGGCTGCGGGGTGGCGGCGGACTCCCCCGGCGGTGGGGGCCCAGGCAGAGCGCGCAGCGAGTCCGGGATGAGGCTCTCCAGGCTCTCGTTGGCTTGCTGCCGGCGCAGCGCCACCTGCGCGGCCATGACCCGCTGCCGCTCGATGATGAGGATGCACTTCTCGCAGGTGCAGTCCTTGAAGCGGCAGTACCGCTTGTGGCCTTTGAGCCAGGACAGCACGCCGTGGTTGCGGCAGCGCGCGCACTTGGGCGTGCGCTGCAGGGGCGCCCGCGGAGGCTGCGACACCGGGCCGCCCATGTATAAGTAAGGGGAGCCGTAGCCGTTCATGCCCAGGGCTCCCGGAAAAGTTGACAGGCTGGTGGCCTGAACGGACTGGCTGGCGCTGGACCGCAGAGTTGGAAGGCCCGCACCCGGGCGGCTTCGGGGTGGCGCGGACCCTGGTCTCGCGGATGTCCCCTCTCCCCAGGGCCGGACGCACAGCAGCGGTCTCTCCACGTCACAGTGCGAGCCTGCAGGCTCCGACCCCGCCAGTCTCCACGCTGGCCGCGTCCCCGCCGGCTGCTGGGGTTTAGGGCTCACAGCTCATCCGCACGTCCACGTTAGCCAAGGCGCAGCGAGCGCTGTGGGGAGCCGGCGACAGCTCTGATTCAGGTCTGAGCCCGCCCGTCTGTCGCTCCCTGGCTGGCTGGCTGGCAGGTTGGGCCCAGCGCCTCCTCCGCTGCCCTCCCTCAGTCCCTCCTCCCTCCCTCGCCACCCCCACCGCCGGGGTCTCTGTCTCCGCGCACTCCCCACCCACGCCTTCCTCCTTCCTTCCTGACACCCCTCGGGTCTCTGCACTTCACCTTCTTCGCCACCTGCCGCCAGGCCACTCTCGCGGGGGCGCTCACGGCCCCCTCCAGGCGGTCTTCCCGCGGCTGGCCAGAGCAACAGCGGTGCGCACCAGGAAGCGGCGGTGCGCACCGGGCGGGAAAGGGAGGGGGCCCGCGGGCCAGCGCGCAGGCGGCCCCTCCACCCTCAGTTCCAGCTCCAGACTTGGACCTGGAGGCGCTGACCTGCTCGCTGCCTTTATTCTCGCTCTTGGCCACAGAAAATAGGATCCACGGGGACCCGAGGAACCGAGCCTGCGGGAACGTAGTGGCTGCACCTCAGAACCGGTTTCAAGAAGAGGCCCAAGGCCACAGGCGGGTGGAGTCAGGGGTGGGAGGATGATATTGATTCGGGGAAAATTGGGGATCTTTTCTTGATTTCCATCTGCAACAAATTTTTTTCTCTTTTTTGTTGCTGCAAGAGAAAATGAGTGGTTTTGAAAGTCTGAAGGCAACACATTTCTGCAGGGCAATTTTTTCCCCTACCTTCCTCTCTATTTTTTTTTTTTTTAAATAAAAGTCGCTGTCTTGAAAGGCCAGGGAAGTGTTCGCATGGATGTTCTGCTTAAGTACTGGGTCTAAACTTTTAGAAAGCGGATGCAGAAGTTCCGTTAGGGGCCTGAAAATTACCGCGTATGGTCTTCTCTCTTTCCCCAATGGCACTGGATCATCAAATGGAGATCCCACACTATCCAGTCCGAATCCCCATGGATGTCGGTGGTGTACTTAAGGATAAGACATGGGGAGAGACATGGAGCACACACCCCACTTTTTGAGATTAGAAAGGGATGAGGATTGTCCAAGACGACATCATAAAACTTTTTTTCTTGACAGCGTAAATTTTGTTTAGTTTGGTATTTGCGTTTCTTATATACGGGTTTGACCTAAGGCATTCTACCACTATAAACGCACAGGGACAACTATCCCTGCTCCACCGCAAGAAAACACCCAAACAAACAAACAAAAAAATAGGTGCATGTATAAAGGCGCGGGGATGCAAATGGCTCTGTGAGAAGGGGCAGGAGGGCAGTCCTGGACCGGGTCTGTTCGCCGGCTCCTAAGAGCATGCGCTAAGCTCCTTTTCTGGCGGAGTGCACGAACCCGATAGCCTGGGACTTAGATAAGTTTGCTGCAGTGTCAGACCATTGGCCGGGGCAAAGGCCCCTGCCCACTCCTGGAGGCCGTGGGCACTGAGAGCGCGTCCCTCTGGGCTCGCAGTGAATTTCAGTACCGCAACACCTCAAGTTCCAGCCGACAAACTCTGCCCAAAAGGGTGATTCGAGAGGCCTGAAAAGGGAATCTGGTCCAGTCCCTTTCCCCGTAAGGCCTTTAGCCACCCGGGTTTTCTGACAGGCAGAGAAGTTGGGGACGCCCTAGCACTAACTCCTTGAAAACTTTCTAAAGCTGGCCGCCGCAAACCCGCGCGGCCTTGTCCCTTCCCCCACCCTCCCCTCCTAATCCCTCCTCTCCTCCCACTCCCTTCCCAGGGAAAAAAAAAAAAAAAAAGAACCCGGAAACACTACCACTGGAAGGAATTCTGTAAGCTATGGGGACTGGAGGTGTTGGTCACCGGGCCCACAGCAGGGAAGTGAGAGACCGTCCGAGTACTTTTTGGAGAAGAGGTGGGGGAGCTGAGGATGGCAGGAACCTGGGACCCTTTGCACTGAAATCTACGCGCTTCTTAGATGTGCAGGGACCATGGGCTTTTATCAAAGCGCAGTTTCTCCAAATTGGTGAGCAAAACGGACAAGGAACATGTGAGCAAGTGAAGAATATTTTAAAGAAGGAAAGAGGCAGAACCCCGAGTCAGGTTTTGGGGCGCGGTTTCATTCTCAAAGCAACCTCCTTTCCTTCCTGGGTCACCTAGCCACCATATCCTGATGCCACTCACACAGCCTGGCATTATTTGGTCCCAGGGCCCCGTTTCACTCCAATGCACATCGGGGGCTGAGATCTAAATACTCATTTGATATAGCGCAGTAATCCTTTTCTCATATTTGATGGGAATGTTTTCCATATCCCAGTATTTGACAACATCTCCCTATAGGGACAGGTTTGTATTTATGTTAGTAAAATGTCCCCTGCCTCAAAGTCTATTGTAACCCAACACCTGACAACCTCGAGCCCCATTTCTGTTTGCAGAAAGGGTTTATTCAAGCACATAATGGGATCCCAGCAGAAAGCCTTTCAGAACAAGGGGCTATGGTAAACTTCACCACATGAACTCCGTTTCCAGGGCTATTAAGCTTTTAATTGGAAAATAGCAGAGGAAATTTCAAGGTGACTATAACGTGTTAGCAGTTAGTGCAGAGAAGAAAAGCCCATGCGGGAATGAATGTGGAAAGCATATGGTCCGAATCACATTTAGAAGGAGCAGCCTGCTTCTACTAAGTCCCTGAAGCTAACACACTTATGGGAAAAATCATCAAAGAAATGGAAAGGGTGGGGGAGGATTACAAGCCAGTGTAACCTCACTAGACCAGACCCACTCACGCTCTCCTCTGGGTGGTGAGTTTGTTTTCAAACTACAATTAACTGGGTTGGATGTGGCAGGTAGTAATAGCGAAAAGGGCGGCAAACAACGCACTAGTTCTTTCTGGAACACTCAGTTGCATCATGCATGAATATCCAAAGTTCGCAAGGCACAAATCCAAAACTGGAGGTCCTGGTAACTGTTCCTCAAGCCCAAGCGACAGCAATGGTTAATCAAAAGGACGGTTTCACGTTATCCGGAATGTAGGACACGTCAAGACATTTTCTGCTGGGCTGTATTTTCACGCAGGGGGAAGTAAGGGTTATATCGCGGCCATGGTGACGTTGGTGTGGGCAGATACTGGGGGCTGGACTTGCAGAAACCCCAATAAAAACAGAAAAACGCGTCCTTCGCCTGCTCAGGGACCCAGCTCTCGCCCCTTGGTGCCTCTTGGCTTCGCACTTTGGCCAGCTTTACCTCGAGGAAGGTGGGGGTGGCGGGGAGAATGTCTGTCTAGCCAGGCGGCTAGGCGACTAGCAACCGACTTTTTGAGGTGACAGTAAAGTCCTTGTTCTTCCTCGATGAGTAGGCGAGTCTCGTGTCGCCTCCTACAGTATTTCTGAGGCACCTCAAGGGCGCAGGTGGAGGGCGACTGAACCGCGTCAGGCAGGCCTGCAGGACACCATTGAGCAGGAAGGTTCTGGACCTTTCCGGGAAGGAAAAGACTGGTCAAAGTGGGAGCTGGCTCCATGTGCCCTTTTGAATCAAACAGGCAGAAAGCCTGGGATGCCCGCTGGTCTATGCAGGTGCTGTTTTAGAGCTCTCCAGGCCTGCTGTGAATCACGCCTGGGAGCGAGCCCCTCAGCCCCAGACCGGACTCTGTGCCCGTCCCCCCCCCCTTTTCGGAGGAGGTGTCGTTCCCGCTTCATTTCACCCCAAGTTCCTAGGGCACTGCGGCAGGGGCCCATTGGGCCAGGAAGCTGGGGCACAGCAGGTGTGGCTGAGTCCCCATGCGCTTTTGGAGAGGAGACAGGCCAGACTGGGCAGCGCCTCCCTCAGGCCCAGGCTGTTTTTATTGTTTTTTTGTTTTTGTTTTTTAATTTTCTGGGGTGTGTGTGTGTGCGTGCGTGCGTGCGTGCGTGTGTGTGTGTGTGTGTGTTGAGGCAGGGTTTCTCTCTAGCCCAGGCTGACCTGGAATTCACTATGTAGTCTCAAGCCGGCCTCGAACTCACGGTGATCCTCCTGCCTCTGCCTCCCTGGTGCTGGGATTAAAGGCATGCTTCTTTACGTGTGGAAAGAGGCGTCTGGGGACTTGTTTCCTGCATGGTAAAATGATGGGCGCTGAGTTTAAAAATAGTTCGAATCTACAAACTTCTTCTCCTGCAGTTTAACTAAAACAGAAAGGGCTGCGGGATCAAGTCAGGTAATTGGAGTAACATTCCAGGGACCAAGGATGAACGTTTCTTTTCTCCAGGTCATTTAATCATCAGAGCAATGGGTGCACATTCCCAAGACCTTTCTCAGAAAACTCTCCCGCACACGTCCTTCCACTCAGCCCGGCCGCCTGGAAAGCGACTGGGAGAATCGTCCCCAGGGGCCGCCCATCAGGAGGAATTGCAGCGCTGCTGGAGGTCGGACTCGACGTGGGACAGTTAGGGGAGCGGACCACGAGCCCAGGCCACGATCCCTAAAACTGGTCCCAACCCGGTGCAAGTAGGCCGAGAACCTGGGCTCCGGTTCTGTACCCCAGAGCCGGATGACTTCCGGTGCGTCCATCCCCGCCCACCACGGCACGCCCCGCCCTCCGCCCGGCGAGCTCCGCCCACGCACTCGGCCCTGGAGTGGTGGACTTCGGTCGGAGGTTTGGGGTGGGGGGAGACTTAAAACAAGCTGTCATCGCCGGTCGTCGAGCTTCAAAGGACAGGACCCCCCGGACGGCCGCGAAACGCCGCCCGGGCCCACAGTGCCAACTCAAGCTGGGGTCAAGGGCTGTCTCCCACACACTTGACTTTGGGGTGTCCCTGCAACGTGCAGCGCAATGCGGTTCGGGGTGCGTGTGGGTGGGAAGTGGACGGGCACCGGGCGGGAGTCGCGTGTTCGCCAAGAAGCAGCGGTGGACACCGAGGGCACCGCCCAAGTGCGTGGACAGCGAGAGGGCACCGGCTGCAGCAGCGAGATGGGGAGTATCGCCCAGGGAGCCGGGCCGGGCACCGCCGCGCAGTCACACGACACTAGTGTCAGAGAGCCAGGGGCCTCGGCGGAGGTGGGGGGTGGTGGAGAGCGCCGCTGTCCCGGGATGAGTCCCCCACAACTCTGTCCATTGCATAAGAAGTCAGAGTGGCCTGGGGCAAGGCGTGGCAGGAGCTTGCCTAGCCTTCTCCCCGCCACTCTACAGGAAGGCTAGGCAAACCTGCCTCGGTTTCCCCTCGCCAAATCAAGACATTTGTAAAAGCTCTGCACACGCCACTAGACACGCCCACTTGCACACACGTGTGCCCTAGGAATGGCCACGAGGATGTGGCCTTGCTCTTATGGGGGTAGGCGTCTGCTTAAAGGGCGGGGAGGCCTCTGGATGCTTTCAGTATAGTCCAGCTAACATCCAGGCTCCAAGATCTACCCTCCGCAGCAGCCAAGTCAAGGCCAGCCGAGCTCTCTTGAGCATCGCCCCACGGCGCGCCGTGGGGCGTGGGATGAAGGCCCAGGTTTGGTGTCTCGTGGGGACATGCCGCAGAGATCTGCCAGCCTGCAGCTGGTCCGCCGCCCTCACAGGCCTGGCAGTCCTCTCCTGGTCCCCACAGGTGTCCCTGCACATCCTGGGCGTGAGGCGAGCAGGTGGACGATGAGGCTCCTTTCCAAAGGACCGGCATTGGCCGCCCCGCCCCGTGGAAACGGCCTCGGGGGTGGGAGGCACCAGAGCCTAGGGCGTTCAGGCAGGACCAGGCAGGTGGCCCCGGCTCAGCGTCATCTGTCCGGCAGGCTGGGCCATCTTCTCATTGTCCAGGCTGGTGCAAGTCACAGAACCGCGGGGTAGCAGTACTCTTAGATGCTCCGAAAGACAGAAGGGACAGTGGCAGGGGCCCTGGCTGGCTACGCACCTCACGTCTGGCGCCACCTGGACCCCTCTTGGAGGTGGCAGCTCTGCGCTCCCCTTTCCAGCGCGCTTGGGGGCTCCGGGTGTCGCCGTCACAGTAGCTACGGCCTCAGCAGAAGGGCACAGGCTGCAGTAGCAGAGGCCTGACAAGTGTGATAAAATGATCTTCCTTAACTAAACTCGTAAAGCACTGGGCAATAAAACTCAATCTTCTGTAAAATCCAATTAAGTCATTATCTGACTGATTGTATCTTTAATTGAAAACAGAAGTGACAGTAAATTTCTGTGATATATCAGGATCAATCGATACCACTATACGATTCAGCCCCAAGAAGTGATTTATAATGTCAAACCTATATAGGTAACTCCACATTATTCTCTCTAAAACCACTGGTGGATGAAATTAAGAGTAAGTGCATTTAATAAAAAACAAGATGGTCAGGTTATTGATTACAACAGATGGGGGTGAAATCAAATAGATGTTTTCAAAGCACAGAGCGAAGAAAATACAAGTAATTTCTTTTTTTTCCTGTTTAATACCGCTCACCAAATATACACACAAGAAAATTCAGTCATCAATAACATTTTTATTTCAGGTACAGCTGCAACCACACACAGCAATGAATTTGTTTAGACGAGTTTCATTTCAGGATAGCTTCTGTTACATAAGGAAGTACTCTATAAGCAATTTTTAACAAAATAATGAACTCAAAATCTGGGGTAACTTTTAAAGATGTACTTTATTTCCAACTCAGATTACAACGTATGGTAACAAAATCTTTCCGATTGCATCCATCCCCCCCTGTAGAATGTGTGTGTTAAACTCATCCCAGAAACAGCACCCAGGCGCTCTGCCTCGCTAGTTCCTTTAGATTGTTTTCCAATTACCCTTTACAGAAAGAGTAGCCATTCTGAAGAGCTTGGATTTTTTTTTTTTTCTCACTACAGTTCAGCTGTGTTTTGGATTGGGGAGAGGAAGAGCAGCGATTGCCAACATCAAAACGCTAGAACACAGCAGTTCCATTTGCCCTAACCTTCTGATTTCTAGAATTATAGTTTTCTCTGCTCTTTGTAATGGTCAAGTACTCAGCTAAATTTATATTTTCTTTGACATTTTATTAAAATACTGTTATTTTTAAAAAGAAGGCACCTAAGATTTCATTTTAAATCTAACAGTAACTTGTAATATGACTAACTTAGGCGTACACGTATGGCTTTACTTCAGTGAATTACTGTTTCTCTTGAAAAAAACCTCATGTTGTTAAAAAAAAGACACTAATATTTTTAAACTGAGTAAGGCACTTAATTCTTGCCAATGGTAGTCAGAAACTCTACACTGTTACAAGTGTGTTTTAGCCTCTGGACTAAAGGTAAACCAACACATTCTCAAAGCCCAAGTGGAAAGTAAATGCAAAATAACAATAAACTGTAGAAAATGAAATACGTCTGCTATTCCCAGCGAAGCAATGCATGGTGGCCAGCACCATTCACTCGTCGGTGTCCTCCTCCATGGCCTGGGAATAGCTGGGCTCCGAGGAGGTAGACTCACATTCCAGAACCCCCTTGGTGCTCTCATTACTGCTGTTGGAGAGGGATACCAAGCCAGAATCCTGACTGCAGGGCAGGGCGAATACTGGGGAGTGGAGAGAGAGAAGAGAGTGTGTTAAGAAAAACTTCCTCTTTCCCCAGAGCTCACTTAGCTTCCAACAAAGACACTCCCCATTTCTACTGCAAGCATTTTTATAGTCCCTGATTAAAATGCTCGAGCTTCCTTAGAATTAAAAAACCCATCATATTCATAGTATACCTACTTAACTGAAGGGGACAGTTAAGTACTAGAATCAGTTTTATGTTCTTTAAGAAACAAAACCAAAACAGCCTACTCCACCCCCTTTGGGAGAGTGTTTCCACACCCCACTGAGTCACTCCCATAATGTAAAGGATGCTAATACAACTTGTCTGGTCAAGTGACCCCTCAGAGAAGTGATCCCCAAGCCAGACTCCACCCATACACTGCCACCACTCTCAGTGAAGCAAGTCCAGCAGAAGAAGTTGATAGCATATCAACTTTCTTATTATTTCCCTTGACTAATGTGGGCCAAGAACTTTTCAAAAGGAAAAGGAAAAGTGGGCAGGGAATTTTTTTTTAATGCCAAATGATAAACTGAATACATCGCAATGAAATAGAAGTCAGGTGAAGATTTTGAAAACAAACTTATAAGCCTAAAAACTCCACGAGGAAACGGACATTAAATATGAAGGATGTAAAAATAATAATGTGCTGAAGATTTTTTTTTTTTGCAACCTTATAAGCCACAGTAGATACAAAAACTTAAGCAAAAGGGTCTCTGACCTTCTTAACCTTAGTGGAGTTTAGATCCACCCCCAGAACTCCCTTCATGCCTAGTGTGAATGTAATTAAGGGGAAGCTGCAGTGGTAATTTCTCTCCTCATTAACTTCCTGATTGGTTTCAGCCTCAGGATTCTGCAGGGCAGTAGTTTGTCACCAATTCCAAATGGCCAATCGTTAATACTAATGTTTGTGTAACTAACTGCCAGCATCTGCCACGGCTTCTTGTACAACAATAATGGTGAAAGGGTACATTAGTGCGCCTGTGTTAATTCAGCTTGTGTTCATCAATAGGGAAATCTATGATGTAATTAGCAAAATGCATTGGGAGCTGAGTGCTGAAGTCATTTGTAGAGAACTAAATCATAGTAGAAGCTGTACTGGGTCCTGATGTGTTTGCCATCAATACTTATTATGTTTGGAATGTAATAAGGTATATTATCATGCTGAAAAGAGACCTTCTTACAAGACAGCACTATTTACACTTGTTATGGGATTGGAAACGGTTTGGTGCAGCAAGTGGAACGACACAGAAATAAAGGAACAGAGCTGTGATTAAGAAGTGGACCTTTCACCACTGCCAGACCAAATAACTTCCAAAAGCTCACTTTCTCCCCTTTGACATACAGACAGACAGACACATGAATAGTTTTGTGTTGCTATGTCAATACCCAACAAGAGAAGGGAAGATCTGAAAATTCAGTGAATAAATTTGAACAGCAATTTAGGCAATTTACTGACAATTCCTTTTTGTACTGAAGGCATTTAGTCTTAAAGAGAAAGCAAAGGATGAGTTTATAAGCTTTAAAAAAAAGGGGGGGGAGTCATTATTCATACAAAGTTTCTACTTAATTTAAAAAAAAGGAGAAATGGATTAGCAGTTAAGGTGCTTGCCTGCAAAGCCTAAGGATCCAGGTTCTATTCCCCAGTACCCATGTAAAGCCAGATTCACAAAATGCTGCGTGTGTCTGGAGTTCCTTTGCAGTGGCTGGAGGCCCTGGCATGCTCATTCTCTCTATCTGCATCTTCCTCTTTTTCTCTCTCAAATAAACAATTTTTTAAAGGAATCATTAAAGAGCATTTTTAAATGTCAAAAAACAGTCATGCACAAATATACATGTAGCAACATCACCATCACAAAAAAACAACAAAAACAAAAACAAAACAAAACAAAACAAAACAAAACAAAAACAACCTGCTTGGAGCCTGAAGAGCCTTTATATGATTGCTGTGCCCAATGGCTTGTGAAATTTGAGTTGTTAGTCCAAAGTGATGAATTGTGTGTACACGTACCTTGTGAAATGTGTATACAGAGGAATCTGTCCAAACTCTGTAGACTTTTTTATTGACATCTTAGTACACAGGCCCGAAAAGCAAACTGGGGAATATATGAGAATCTGCACACCTCCACCTCAACCCCAACCCAGTGACAGAAGCTTTCTCTGTATACAAGCCATGGGAAAGGCAGTGAACATTCATTGACTAATCTCTGTATACCTTAATGAAGTAGTTCACTTTCAAGTTACTCACTAAGAAAAATTACTCTCCTTATTTTATATAGGGTACCCCAAGAATCTGGCATGCTTTTGCCCTTATACCATACCATCTTTGGTCATCTTGCTTAGAAACTGGCTACTGAACCTTCCCAGTTCCTGTGTGACATTAGGGAGTCAAATAACCTTGTCAAATTGGTGCAGAGGCTCACTGGAAGAAGCGCCTTGTTCCCAAAGTATCTGCCTTTTGCCCAGAGAGGAGATGCCCCTTCCTCCTCATTCAGCTGAGGAGTGGATATTTTTCAAAAGGAAAGAATTTAGGACTAGCCCCCTTTTGCTCTCACTTGCCTGATATTTTCTTTAAAAGTAACTTGCAGGTTACTTGCAGGTAACACTTTCTGCAAAGCCAGGCAGAAAGTGTTTCCTGCATAGTCTAGGGAGGCTTGGCCCATGGCTGCACTCTAGAGAACTAAATAGATGGATTCAAGCTGTTTTGAAAAACACCTGTTTTTAAAAGTATTTCTCGGGTTGGAGAGATGGCTTAGTGGTTAAGGCACTTGCCTGCAAAGCCAAAGGACCTTGGTTCGATTCCCCAGGACCCACATAAGCCAGCTGTACAAGGTGGTGCATACATCTGGAGTTTGTTTGTAGTGGGTGGAAGCTCTGGCACGCCCATTCTCTCTCTCCCCCTCTTTCCCTCTCTCATAAAAAAAATAAATAACAATAAAAAAGAATAATTTTAAAAGCATTTCTCCACTCACAACTTAAACCCATGCTATTTTTATGTTGGTTCAAGGCTTAACACTGTCTTTGAATAACACGCTGTTGAAGTTCAGGACAGTATCTCTTTAACTCATTTTGCACAGCAAGACTCTTACAGAGTTAGTGCTGTTTTCAGTGATAAATGCTCAATACCCACTTTACCACCATCCTCAGACACTGTTCTTCAGGGCAGCCCTCCATCTTAATACAGTTTCATTCAACTTTTCTGGAGGCAAGAGTAACAACTGCTACTGTAAACTATTTAATACCAACTAGACAGTCAAGAACTAAGATGATCCTCCTTTTTTGCTTTGTAAGCTGACTCATGGGCCCTATTCAGGCTAATTTTAACCCAAATAGTTTATCTATATCATTTCCTAAACATACTTCTAACTCCTGGTGTTGTCAGAGGTGCTTCAGGAAAACAGCTAGTACTGCTAGCACTAGAAATTGGGTCACACTTCTGACAGCAATCTAGTGACATGTGATAAGAACCGTAAAAGTGTTCAGCCCCTCTGACCTGGTAATTCCACTCTGGGGAATTGCCTCAAAGAAAGAAAGAATAATTGCCCGGAGATGCTCAGCACAGGACTGTCTGCATCAGTGAAGATGTTAGGGCTTTGCTCCTATGCTTGGGGGAGGAGGAGACAGCTGCCTGGGTTTGAGGTACGGGGAAGCGTTCACAGGCAACAATTAAGGGTTATACTTCCCTGTACTTCCTTGTAATCATTCCTGCCCTCCCAGCATCCCCAGAAAAGAAATGATTCAGGAGAACAGAGTCTGAACCCAGGGAAAAAGGAAAGTCCATGTGATCTTTCCTTATGTTACAAAGAAAGATGGAGAAGCCAACAAGGCTGGCTGCCCATTGTCTGAGCCAGCGTGTTCAGTAAGTGCCTACCTGCTTCCTCTCAAGCAGCCTATTTGGCCACTACACCCAAGAGGCCCTTATTATTATCTAAACACAAAAGCCTCACACAGAGTGATGCCATCTAACCATCAGGTGTTCTTTTAGGGAAATATTACATATTACCAACGAATGAATGAACAAGTTTTAAAAAACTGTAAAAAATAAAACAACAAAAGAACCCCTAAAAAAGGTTTCATCTTTTGATATTGCAAAGATGTCATACTTTTAACTTCAGTGATCTGTTGGAAGTCAACAGACTGGAAAAAATAATTCTCTTCCAGTGATATGAGAAAGTACATGCTATTCGTGCTTGAGAAAAACAATGTTCTTCTATATGTTAAACACTATTAAATTCCTACTAAGAAATCCTGTAAAACTAAAGTATAAGTGGCATTTTCCACTGGCTAGCAGCTTTGTACCTGCGTGTCACTGCCAAGGGGGGCAAAAGTGCTGGTCCCCTAGCTCTGAGTTTACAGGCTTAAGGGAGTCTGATGAAAAGCTGTGAAAATGTCTTAAACAACAGATTTTTCCACTTTGCGATAACCATAGTGTTTGGAAATAAAATCATGTCCAATCAATACCACTTAGCAGATATTTAATGTTTCACAATAGAACACTCTTCCAGAGTAGAACCGCGGCCCTTCTCACTAACGCTGAAAATAATTAGGATTATCTCAGCTGCCGGAGCTTGGCAGGATCAGTTTGTACTTTCAAACAGCATTAATTCTTGGCACTCAGAACAAGGGATAAAAGGTAAAGATATGAATGGAGATCTTTATTCCACCTGATCTATCAGGATTAGCTCATTCTTTTCCAGTTCATGCCTGCACTCTAGTTAAGAGGAGGGCTGAGCTGTAACTGATGTAATTAGAAACCTCAAGCTGAGAAAAAAATAGCCCATTATTAATCTCCTCCATTTACTAGAAATTTACTTTAAAAAGTAATAATCTTTGAAACAATTAAGTGTGTTTTCCCCCTAAGTGGAATTAAAGTATAGTGACAAGAGAGAGAAGGACTGTATTGGGTAATGCTTGCCTTAAAACCGTATCTTAATTGTCAGTTCTAAGATCTGGGGCCAGTTTTATAAAGGGTCAGCTCTGTGCTCTGGGCTTGGTATGCTGATGAGTGAAGCAGGCAGGCCACAGGCCACTGTAAAGGAGAGTTCCTGGGCTGGAATCAGAAACCAAGCAGCACTTCCGTTTCCCTCTATACAATTATCCCAACCCTTGCGTACAACAGTAAGTAGATATTCATCTAACAATGACTGTAATTCTTCCCCTCTAAATTTCATGACACACGAACACATACACACTTCACAAAATGACAGAATGACTTTCTAAAATATTTTATTTATTTGCAAGGAGAAAGAGAGGGAGGGAGAGAAAAAGGATATGAATGGGCGCACCAGGGCCTCCAGACACTGCAAATGAAGTCCAGATACCTGTGCCACTTGGTGAATCTGGCTTTACATTGGGTATTGGGAAATCAAACTCAGGTCACTAGGCAGTGCAGGCAAGCACCTTAACCGCTGAACCATCTCTCCAGCCCCAGAATGGCTTTTTAGTTCCAGTGCTTTTCTACAGCCTGTCAGGAGAGCATTGTCCTGAGAAGTCTGCAAACATACACTCACATCCAGGCCCTACTGTACTGAGGACCAGCTTCCTTGGGGCTGGGAAAGCTAAGGGCTAGTAACCGGATCCCTTGCCCACCTGGGGCTGAACTGATACACAAATGGAAGGGGTAAGGGAGATGTGGTAAGGGTAAGGGAAAGGGAAGGGTAAGGAAAGGAAAGAAAAGAGAAGAAAGGAAAGGAAAGGAAGGAAAGAAAGAAAGACAAGAAAGAGAAAAAGAAAAAGAAAAGAAAAAGAAGGGTGGTCACACTCATTGCTTCACCCCAGAAAAGGTCACAGCATGGCAGAAGCTGAATCCCCACATCCTTGTTAATTTCACACAGGTGTTCACCACCATCCACTTGAGTCTCAAAGCCTATGAATAAAGCAACCCCTTCATTGCAACTGCTGTGCCCTGATAGATAGAACATCTATCTATCCATCCATCTATCAAACATATTTTTTCAGTGCTGGGGATTAAACCCTAGCTACATTTCCAGATATGTGTGTGTGTGTGTATTTTTTGAGACAAGGTATCGCTAAGTTGCTCAGGATGGCCTTGAACTTGCTGTCCTCCTGCCTGGGCTTCCACCATACCTGGGATAACAGGACTGCACCACTAGGCCCAGCTAGGGCTCAGCATCCATAACATTCCACAGCCCAAACCTCTCTTGCCAGTGCTTGGACAAAACCCATTTGGCCAGTGCTCCGAAGTGTTCCCCTGCCCCCAGTTAATAGTAATGGGGGATTTTCCCGCAGTTACACTGCTTAAACCCCATCAGAAGTAAGGAGTCACATAAGGGGCTAGCTCATTATTATTGATTCAATGGCCTTGTCTCATCCAGGGAGGCAGCTTTTGGTGACACACATAAGCCAAGCATTCAATATTGCCTTAAAGCCATGAAAACTCTGTCCCAAAACCTGAAGTGGCTTTCACTTCTCTTCGGTAATATCACCTTCTAGCATCTTCACCTTGGCTAACTTAAAAAAAAAAATATTTGTCTATTTATTTGAGAGAGAGAAAGAGGCAGATAGAGAGAGAATGGGTGCACCAGAGCCCCAGCCACTGCAAACAAACTCCAGACACATATACTACCTTGTGCATTGGCCTTACGTGGATCCTGGGGAATTGAAACTGGGTCAATTAAGCAGGCAAGCACCTTAATTGCCAGGCTGTCTCTCCAGCCCTTGGCTAACTTTTCTCCACTGTCCTCTTCCAAAATACAACTATAGAGCCGGGCGTGGTGGCACACGCCTTTAATCCCAGCACTTGGGAGGCAGAAGTAGGAGGATTGCCGTGAGTTCGAGGCCACCCTGAGACTACATAGTTAATTCCAGGTCAGCCTGGACCAGAGTGAAACCCTACCTCAAAACAAACAAACAAACAAACAAAAAATACAACTATAAACCAGACTGAAGAATCTCCCTAAAGGGGTTGGGGAGATGGCTCAGCCAGTGAGAGCACTTGCCCGAACACATGAGGGCCAGAGAGAGCCTGAGTTCAATCCCCAGACCTACATTAAAAGCCACCTATGGCCACACCTGTCCGTAGCCACAGTCCTTCAGGGGACAGGGATGGAAGCATCACTGGAGTGTACTGGGAAGCCAGTCTGACTGAAACTAGCAGCTCCAGGTGCGGAGAGACTCTGTCTTAAGGAAACAATGCAGATACATGATAGAGGAGGATGCCAAACTGCCTCCTCTGTACTACACAGGAGTGTGCAAGGGACACCCCTGCATCTGCACACACATGTGCATGCCCTACATGCATACCCTGTACATACACACACTACATACCAAAATTAAAAATAAAAAAGAAGTAATCCCCTCTACTGCCCGGGGAAACTGGCCAAGCATTGTGAGCCTCTGTTTCCTCATCTGTGAAATGGAGCTGATAAGAGCAGGCTGTGAGGACTACTCCAGTAGTATTGCCTCAGTCAATTTTTATTTCCTTAGTTCTCTTGCTGGCTGTCTACATCGCAGTGTCTTACATTCGAAGATTCTTACTTTTGAAGGTGCCAGAATCAAATCGAGATTTTCTGTAAGTCCTGTTCACTCTAGGCCACACAGACATGGCCCTCTGAGAGAACCGGAAACAAGCATCTATGTGTGCTTCGTGTGGATCCTACACCAGAGCCAGGTGTTACGTCGCAGAGCAGCCAGACAACCGCTGCCTCCCTTGGACGACAGATCTCTTGTTAACAGTCTTGCTTTTTCACCTTTTTTTTTGTTTGTTTGAGAAAGGAAGTAGGAAGATACCTGATGTCGAGTCAAATCAAACAACACAATGTCTGCGGACACGCTTGTAAATTCTGCAGAAAACAGGATCACTATCCAATGATCATGCAGACCATCCCTCCCCTGGTAAAATTTGAAGGCAGAAATAATCTCATTTTGGAGCCCAAGTTTGTTCTGAAATTTGACTCTGGGCACAAGCTCTGATGTCCCTAAGGAATTAAGGGTGTCATGAGTTCTGTCTCTGTAATTGCCAGCAGAATGAGACTAGCTGAGTGCAGGAAGCTGTCCCTCAGCAGTGAGGCCTGTGGGCTCTGGAGGTGAAGCATCTGCCCCTTACTGTCTGAAGACCTTGGATGAGTCCCTGTACCTGTCCCTGTTTCCATCTCCTTGTTCACACAAGTGGTCAGAGTAAACCACCAAGGACAGGTGCACATAGGATGAGTGTGCTCAGGATGGTGCACACACACACACACACACACACACACACACACACACACACCTGCTAGAAGGTCAACCGCAGCTGCAGAGGCCACATCACACCAACGCTCAGCATCCCCACTGGGCCCAATGTGGCCTGGGGACTGGAGCCCTCAGCCTCAGATGGTCCTAGTGTGAAGCCCAAGCATTCACACCTTCCTCTCCCCCCTTCCTGTCCTCCTTTTGCTTTCATTTGAGGGAACCATGTTCAGAGAAAAGAAAAAGTCACCACACCTTGTGGGGGTAACACCTAAGGGGGTCCTGCTCGCAGGGGTGTTCCTCTCATGCTGGGGGAGGTAAGCCCAGCTCAAAGCCCCAGTCAGGCACCAGAGCCATCGAAAGACCATCCTGAGCTCTGCCACCACATCCTCACACCTCAGTAAATGCCTCTGAGGACAGTCAGTTGAACCTCTGAACCCAAGGGTTCTACCAATTGGGCATATACAGATTTTTTTCGTGACATTCCCTAAACAAGAACATCTGTCTAAATGTCAATTCGGTACTGTAAGTAATACAGAGATCATTTAGAGTACTTGAAGCACGTGTCTGCATTAATAGACACACAGGACGCTACTGCACGGAAGAGACTTGAGCATCTGAGAATTTTTGTACCTAGGGGAGGAGGGGCATGGTGTGTGTCCAATCCCCTAAGGACACAGAGACTTCTCTGTAATTATTCACTTCACAAGGCTGCTACGAGGATTAACGAGACAGAGTACTTCCAGCACTATAAAGCCCCCGTGGCTTGTACATCATTAGTTTGTCTTCTCTTCTCTGGTGCAAGACTGCACTCTCCCTGAGAAGAATAGGAAGTTTCTGTCTGTTTGTCTGTCTGTCTGTCTGTCTGTCTGTCTGAGATGGGGCCAGGAAATGAATAGAGTTCTCATTTGGCATTGACTTGAGAAGAAAGAATCTTAAGGACAAATTCCAGGGTGTGCTGTTCTGGGAAAGGTGTCTCTCTGTGGTGGCCTCATCATTCTTCAGCACAGCAGAAGAGTGACCACCCCCCGAATCCCAAACTGAAACCTGAGTACTGTATGTGTGTGTGCGTGTGTTTCAAGGTAGAGTCTCACTCTGGTCCAGGCTGACCTGGAATTCACTATGTAGTCTCAGGGTGGCCTCGAACTCATGGCGATCCTCCTACCACTGCCTCCCGAGTGCTGGAAGATGTGCGCCACCACGCCTGGTTCTTGTGATTTTTATAGCATCAGGTACAGGACTGCAGGTGTATGTCACAGTTTCAGGGCTGGGCCAATTGATGGGAAGGCTAAAGACGCTAGGTACAGAGACATGGGAACACCTCATGGCACTGGTAGAAGGGAAAAGGCAAGTTCTGGGGTTATGGAAATTAAGCTGAGAACACGTACCTGGTCCAGCACAGTTCAAAGCACACAGTAGGTGTCTAATTGGAAAAATGAGTGAGAAAGAGCGTGGCTTTAGTTTTCCACATAATGCAGTCACAAAGCAGAGCAAAGACATATATTGGCAAGAAGAATCTCAAGTCTAACAACAGTTTTGAGGATTTTAAGTGCAAATGTTTTATTTAGTTTTGCCATTATTTATTGCACAATGACTCCATGCAAAGCCTAAAGTGTGAGGCTCTTAATGAAAGGGGCAGCAGGGTGGGGAGAGGCATGGTCCTTTAGGACTATGCAATTAAAACAAGGGTTCAAGTCCACCTATAGATGTCATGGCTGGACTGATCACACACATGCAGTTGCATGTGAAAACAGTTAAATATGCGTGTCACTGTCGCAGTGGTCAACTAGCAAAGATGACACTGTACAGGCCATGTAGAAGAGATTTGCCATTTGATTCTGGAAACCTGCTTTCTCAGATCTAAAAATGCACAAACCGCCAGTTGTGGAGCACGCCAGGTAGGATATTGCTAAAAATGCGCAAACCCATGAGCAGGCTGTGAGCCTGCCATTCTAGTGGAAGGTTAGCCTTGTCCAGATATTTTACAGTGAGAGAAACTTTTAGAGCATGGTTATAGAAGAAAGAATCCCCCTCCCCTCATCCCTGTGCTGGTGACATTTTAGAGTTAGCACCACTGTCAGGGGAGCTGGTCACAATGACATGAGCTGATCTTCTAACCTAGAGCCCAAATTGAGCTGGGCATCTGCTTAATCCAAACTGGTTTGCCATCAGCTTTTCACTCCGGATTACATCACCTTTGAGAAAACATCTAACTGACCATTTAAGACCTGAAGCTTAAACAAATGTGGGTTTTAGGCAATGTGTCATTATGCAAAAATATTCTGAGAACTTTGTAATTAGTGGGTATGGAAGAATATCCATGAGCCATTTCTCAAGCAGGACTTGTAAGGAATTTGCAGTTTATAGTCTGCATATAAACACTCGGGTCCTAGTGGCATACTAGTAACAAGGAAGAGGATGGTATGTGGCACCTGTGCTGTCAGGAAGCTTTCTTTTCAGGACATCTGGCACAGATACCAAAGATGCAAGACTTCATCAACACTGGCGATCAGACTATGTCAGCCAGATATTTCTTTCTGTTTCTTTCTCTTTCTTTTTCTTTTCTTTCTTTCTTTCCTTTTAAAATTTATTTTATTTTATGTTTTGGTTTTTCAAAGTAGGGTCTCACCCTAGCCCAGCCTGACCTGGAACTCACTATGTTGTCTCAGGGAGGCCTTGAACTCATGGTGATCCTCCTACCTCTGCCTCCCGAGTGCTGGGATTAAAGGCGTGCGCTACCACGCCCGGCTCTTTTGTTTCTTTAGAACTAGCATCTTTGGAGATTTCAGACTCGTCATGAGTGATAATTTTCCCTAGCACAGAACAAAAAAGCAAACACGGGGACACCTCTAAAGGCAACAGACACCAGGTGAAATCAGGACAGGAAATTTCAAGTATTTCCAGACAGGAAGATACATGCCTGATCCAAGTTTCACAAGTTACTTTACACCTAGTACAACAGACACCATGGATGAGTGAGATGGTTCATATTTCAGGAGCAAGCACACCGTTTTGGAATGGCTCACACTAAGGGTAAACAGAAATTTTTTAAAAAGTAATAGCACTGACTGCACATTATTTCCAAAAACTATTTCTATACTTTCTGTGAGGTTTGAATCCCTAAAATATTTTAATGTATATATTCTTGAAGTATTTTCATTGAAACTGCTTTCTGTCCAATTAGCTCCAAAGAAAGGGCTTCAACCCTAACGTGGTTAAATCTTGGGCAATACAGGCATCCCAAGAATGTTACTGCGTCCTCCCCTCTCCAGGTATCTGTGATGTTTTAACTGTTTCTGGAGAGGCCAGCACAGGCTCAGGCTTTGACACAGGGGTTCCAGTGCGCCTTCAAGGGACGCTGGGGCCAGGAGCAGGTAGCTGTAGTATGCTTAAGCTCAAGTTCAACTGCCAGCATTGAAAACAGAAAGTTTGCTTTCTCTCCCCATCTGAAGCTAAACTTAACCATGGTCTTGGAGGAGCTTCTAGAATTAAGAATGGATGGCCTCTGAGTGAGTAGCTCGTGGACAGGCCAGTAGAGATTGGCTCTGAGCTCAAACAAGGAAAGTAAGGGGAGCAAGAATTTAACCACAGTGTGAAGTTATTGTTCATCTCAGCCTTCTTGTCCTGCTGAACAAATAGCTTCCCTTCTCTGGATTCAGTTTTCTGAATCAGTTCGTTTGGGTTTTGCAAAATAGACACAACCATTCTCACATGTACACTTCAGTGGACAGTGAACGCATTCACATAGTGTGTCCATCACTACCATCCATTTCCAGAACTTTTTTTTTTTTTTTTTTTTTTTGGAAACAAAACTCCATTCTCGCTAAGCAATGACTCCCCATTCTCTCCTTCCTCTCACTCTGCCAAGCCCCATACCACTTTCTGTCTCTGTGTCTCTGGTTACTCTATTCACATAAATTGAACCATGTACAATTTCTCTTTTGTGTTAGTATAACATTCTCAAGGTTCATCCACGTTAGAGCACGTGTCAACTTCCCTCCTTTGAAACTGACTATTATACTATGTAGAGTATTGTCCATACTGTATCTGGTCATCAACTGATGCCATTTCAGTGTGTCCCCTGCTGGGTTGCTGTGTACAGCGCTAATCTAAGCAGGTGTAGTGGTTTGGTTCGGGTGTCCCCATAAACTTAGGTGTTCTGAATGCTAGGTCACCAGCTGATGGATATTTGGGACTTAAGGCCTCCTGGAGGCAGAGTATTGTTGGGGGAGGGCTTATGGGTGTTATAGCCAGTGTCCCCTTGCCAGTGTTTGACACACTCTCCTGTTGCTGTTGTCCACCTGATATTGGCAAAGGGATGATGTCCACCCTCTGCTCATGCCATCGTTTTCCCCTGCCATCATGGAGCTTCCCCTCCAGTCTGTAAGCCAAAATAAACCCTTTTTTCCCAAAAGCTGCTCTCGGTCAGGTGATTTCTGCCAGCAATGCGAACCTGACTGCAATAGCAGGGGTTCACAAACATCTCAATATCCCGTTTTCCCTTCTTTTGGGTAAATTTCAACAAGTGGCAATGCTAAATAATATGGAAATTTTGTTCAATTTTTAAAAGACCTGCCACTCAGTTTTACACAGTGGCTGTGCCGTTTTACACTGGTACCAGCAATGCACAAGGATGCAACTTCTCCATATCTGTTATTCTCTGGTTCTAAATAATAGCCACCACAGTGAGAGCATGTGAGGCACCACAAGGACACATACACTTGTATAAACCACACACACCACATTAAACATGCACACATGCGCACGTGTGCAAAACAAATCGAAGATCAACAGCATGAATATAAATTTCCTTGCCTCTAGCTAACCAGCAGGCCAGCATTTGGTCACAATATAATTAATTTCACCCTTACTGCTACTATTGAAAGTATTTAAATGCTCAGGCACTGACTCCAACCCCCACACTCCTCCCCAGCCCCACATTCCGAGGAGATCAGGTATTTTCACACTTGGTTCATCTTCAGTGAAGACTGTAATTAAATCTTTAATTTGAAAACAAGAGTGAAAGTCCAGCACCCCCGAGCGATTGCTTGCCCTGGAAGCACTGGGCAGATCAAGCCCATGACAAATGGTGACCTCAGCTCCTTCAAGCTAAAGTAATCTGCTCACTGAAGAAAGAAACAGCTCATCCCCTCATCCCCGAACAGACCAGTTTTCAGCACACATGTGGAAATAGTGCCCACAGTGATCTGCAAGCTTCCCGGAGATCAGGAATGTCAAACTGCACAAGCTGTCTCTTTCATGCATTGCCTTACCCTGTGGTGACACCACAGTTCTTCAAGTATAAATTTTAGCCCAATTTAGTTCGATTCTAAGATACTGGACACTGAATACTCTGTTAGGGAGCAGAGGGCTCTGGGACCATGAGGTCAGCTGTGGTGTTGTTTCTTAAGCCACCTCCAAAACCACCTAAGATTCTAACTTTATTCAGAGTCGACTTCCTGAGCCTCTGCTCTGGGCCTAACTGTTCTAGATACAGAAAATCTACTTGTGAATAAAAGAAGTCACTGTTTTCATATGGAAACACTTGTGTTCAGACACACTTGGGATCAAAATTTGGCTGGTCACTTTCTGATGACAGGTCCCCAGACATCACTGCACAGCTCTGAATCTCAATTCCTCATACACCAAAGGAAACACCACTGTTAAAGGATGCTGACATTAAACGCAAAGTATATCAAGCCTTTCCCCCCCAAACAGACTTTCCATTGATACTAATCCTCCCCCTGTTTGTCCCATCCCCTAAGAAAGGCGCAGATCATCAGACAGTACGTAAGCAGGTCCCAGATGAAGTTAGGAGAAAGGTGAAGCTCTGCCATGTTTACCTGACATTTGCATCTCCCTCTCCTCTGTGCCCTTCTGTCCTGTTTTATGATATCCCATGTCCCCTGGACATTTCCCAGGGTGTCCTTTCTGTCAAATAAGACCTTACTCCTCCATTCAGCCTGTGTCAGAAACTACCCTGAGTATTTGGTGTGAAGCTCTTTGAAGAAAAGAATCCAATTTTATTAACTCTCCCAGAAGCTCTATGCTTCTCTTCTGACCCTCCTCATGTTACAGAGGAAGCTTCTAGACATGCAGACTTGTCAGCTCCAGGAAGGACACGCTTCTAAAGAGCCCTCTCTACCACTCAGTGGACAAGTGATTGCATTTCACTTTTCCTGCCACAGGGTTTTCTTTTGACTTGGTTTTATTTTAAGACGGGGTCTCATTATGTAGCCTGATGATCTGGAACTCATTGTGTAGACCAAGCTGGTCTTGCGCTCCCAGCAATCCTCCTGCCTCAGACTCCCATATGCTGGGATTACAAGTATGCACTACCTGGTACCTGGTTTTCAAAATTTATAGCTAAGACACATTCTAGCCCAGTGAGGTTGTGTCTGTGCTTAGTCTGTCTGCACTCTGTGACAGTGTCAGCCTTTTCAAGTGACTTACCAGTGAGATCCTTCCAACTGACATATGACAACCAGTTTCCCTTCACTATGCCTTCTGGGAGCTTAGAATGCAGCCTACAAAGTGAAAAGAAGTGGGCTGGTGTTTGAAGAGCACACATCACAATAAATCTACTTTTCTACCAAGCAGCAACTCTCACTTTGCTTAGAGCTTTAATGAGGCTTTGGGATTCTAATTAAGTATTTGTTAGTGCACTGAATAAAATGAACTTTTAATTATCTCCATTAGGAAATATTAGTAGTTATCATGCCAATCCAGATAAAACTGACACAAGGAAAAAACACAAATATTAGCTTTATTGAAGTAATGTGCTGGGTAGTTAAGGGGAGAAAATTTCATGTTAAATCGAGGTCATTTATTTATTTAAAAAGCACTTAGAACGTTCCATGTAAAAAGAAGTAAGCAAGCAACAGGACAGAACATCATCATGATTGAGTCATAAAAAGATGGGGAGCAAGGAGAGAAGAGCCTGGGAGGAAGCAGCTGCTGCCTGAGCTGAGCTCCTGGCTGGCACCGTGGGAGGGAGCTACTTCTTTCAAGTGTGGCTGATGAGTGCTGGGGATGGAAACAGAAGCCTGGGGAAGGCCAAATGGCTGCTGCAGGAGTGGGGAAGTGCTGACTTAGGTAAGCAGGCTTGCAAATGAGGAGCAGCCCACGTAATTTATTAGCATAATTATGAGTCATAATTGCTACTGTTTGTGGAGGCTCTCTGGTGTTCTGGCACCGTGTTTTAGCCTCTTCACCACAACCTTTTTGGGACGGGCACTGTAAGATCTTCTTTGAGACTCCCAGGGTGACTCACATGGCCAAGTGCACAGCACTACTGGTGAGTGTCCTAGCCAGAACTCAATACTTGAATCTGGACCGTCCATCCTGAGGCCACAGTCCCCTGCAGGACACTTGCTGGTTTCATTTCACATCTGCCTACTCTGACTCAAGTCTTCTGCCACTAGCTTTCCTCTTCATCACAATCCATGTTGGTTTCTGAATATCTGTCCAGACGGCCATGGCCTTGCTGCAGAAGACAGCTTTGAAGTCCAAGGCATTGCTTGAGTTGCAGGTTTGACTTCTAAAACTAAAATGAAGGTGCAGCTACACAAGGGACCCACAATTCCCACATCCTTCATATTCATTATCCAGCAGAAAGAGCACTGTATGGCCAGCAATGCCTCTCCTGGGTATGTAAGGAAAGGAAGGAAAAACAAGTATTTTGGAGAGATGCCTGCACACTCCTGTTCCCTGCAGCATGATCCAGTCAATACATCATAGACGCAACTGAATGTCCCTTGACACACAATGGGACAGAACATTCAGACGATACATACTGGCCTAGTATTTGGCCCTCAGAAAGGAACTCTTGCGGGCTGGCGAGATGGTTTAGTGGTTAAGATGCTTGCCTGTGAAGCCTAAGTTCCCAGGTTCAATTCTCCAGTTCCCACGTAAGCCAGATGCTCATGGTGGTGCATGTGTCTGGAGTTCGTGTGCAGTGGATAGAGGCTCTGGTGTGCCCATTCTCTCTCTCTATCTCTGTCCCTCTCTCTGTTTCAAATAAATAAATAAAAATCAGAAAAAAATTAAAATGAACTCTTGCTATTTGCAACAGCATGGATGAATCCGGGGCACATGATGCTAATGGAAATAAACCAGACCCAGAGGATAAATGCTGCATGATGCTACCTACACAAGGAAACAAACCACAGTAGTCAGGTCCACAGAGGCAGAGCTGTGCAGATGAGTTCAATGGTTCAGAGTTTCCTTTATGAGGACAAGTGAGTCCTGGTGATCGGTTACGTACTTTCTACAAGTAACTTCATGTCAAATGTTTTATTTTTTTTTAGTAATTTTTTTATGAGAGAGAGAGAGAGAAAGAAAGAAAGAAAGAAAGAAAGAAAGAAAGAAAGAAAGGGAATTTTCTTGGCATGCCAGGGCCCCCAGCCACTGCACTCGAACTCCAGACACGTGCACCAGCTTGTACACATGTGTGACCTTGCAGTCTTGCATCACCTTGTGCATCTGGCTCACTTGGGACCTGGAGAGCCGAACATGCATCCTTAGACTTCTCAGGAAAGCACCTTAACCACTAAGCCATCTCTCCAGCCTAAGTGTTTTATTTTAAATAGTGTAAGCAAAAATGCATTAAATATAAATAAATATATAAATAAATGCAGACGGTGGGAGGAAACTCTTGGTGAAAGATGGGTTTGTGTTATGACTGTGGAGGTGGACTCGAGAGTTAGTACATAGCTCCAATAGACATAGACATTGGTTTCAGTATGCCAACCAGGCCCCAATTGTTTTCTAAAGGTGCCACTAGGGTGGAGTGAGGCTGGTAGACCCTGTACTGCTGGTTGGATTCTGTCTGTTCCAGAAAATAAACTAGAAGTCTCTGGAACAAAATGCCTGAATTCATTTTATCATCCTCCAGAGCCTTCTGAGCTCAGAGGTGGCAGAGCAGAGGAGGCACAGTCTGTCCTGGGCAGGAGAGAAGCTGCCCACAGACCTAAGAGGACAGTGGCATTTCTGAGAATAGACATGCCTGAGCATCTGGTGCAAGGCTGAAATGCAACTGAGGATGTGAGGATTTGAGAGCCACCGAGGAGTCAGGAAAAGGTGGTTCAAGGACTCATTTTTCTTGGGAGAGGAGAAAGGGGGCAAACAACAACAACAACAACAACAAATAACAACAACAAATAGCTCCCTTCCCAAAGCTCACTGTTCACGATTTAAAGAATTTTATTGCCCCTTCATCTGTCTTCAGCTAAATGGACAAAACCATTCAGCAAAACACATGATAGGAAGAGAAGAGATAGAGAGCCAGGAGGGACAGGTAGGCATCAGGACAAGGCTGTCCCTATGGGTCCTGCATCCCCTGTAATGCTCCCAAAGCATAGAGCAGTGCAGAAGGGCCAGCTGGGCACAGAGCTGCACAGGTGTGTTTTCAGACAAGGTAAGTAATTACTCAACTCCACCTCCATGACCTGCCATGAAGCCAGGGTGGAGACAATGAAAAATGAACCAATTCACCCCAGCAAGCTCCAGCACCTCCCGGTCAGCAGTATCAGCTCCTGATACATCTAACAGAAATGCTGCACGGGCTGGCAGGTCCATGGTGGGGACAGACCTATCAATCAAGGAAGCTAACACAGAGGCCGACTCCAGCTAAAATCTAAACCCAGAGCAACAGGAAATAGTTAATAGCACAGAACTCAACCCCTGGATTAAGACAGTGTCTCTAAGGACAACAGTGAGCCCCGAGAAGCCTACTTTGAGGCTTCAGTTCCCAGATCTATAAAGTGAAGGGGTTGAGCTCAGTGACCTGTTTCTTCTCCCTCATCCAGAACTTAAATTCTAACATTGTGTTATGATTTCTCAGATCTCCATGTCTGTTAAGCTCTGGTGGTTTAAGCGCCTGTTCAAAGTCAGAATTAATGGAGTACAAAAGAGAGTTGGACAATTTAGCATCCAGTGATTACTTCCGAAGCAAGAAATTAAGACCTTTCCATCCTAAACAGAGACATTAACGTTTCCCGTCAATAACAGACTAAGCTCTTTCCAATCACTGGGACACGGGTGCTAAATAGGATGAGGTTCAATTCCCCCTCCTCAGGAATTATACAAAAGCTGCATGCAGTGGCATAGTGACAGCTGCTGCCTTATAACCAGGTGCCAGTCCTGTAACAGCCTTGGTGGAATCAGATCATTAGCTACCCACACCATGGATTTCCTCACTCCATTGGTTCTTTAGGATTGTGGTGGCTCAGTCTGAGTCCAGTTCTTGCAAGAATGTCACTCACTGCTCTTTTGTGAGTCTCAGAGGTTGTCCAGTGTAACCTTGCTGGGCACAGTGAGTACACACTCCCACCAGCATAGAAAGAACATATCCCCCATCTTTTCTATAAGAGACTCCATAGTTTATCCCCAGTGGAAACACAACTATTGCCATACCAAGTCAACAAGAGAGAATGGTAAAATTGCCTTCTTTCTGCAACAACTCTTTGGGTGGTCACTGAGTCTCGATCTGCTAGTAATGAGGAAATAGCTGTAAGAAATAAAAAGCACCGTGCTCTTGGAAGCACCTCTGTGTGTTCAGAGCTGGCACGTTTATGCGGGATTGATTGGGATTCAGAGCGAGGAGGCTGTTAGACAGAGATAGAATGTGCTGGAGGGGCTTGTCCTGCAACCTGTGACCCACTGTTACACTTTTCTTACAGGACCAGGCAGGAGCAGTAGGGGAAGAAGTGGTCTAGTCACCCAACACCTCAGGCACTGCCCTCTGTTGAGTGAGGGTTCCCTCACCACACTCTGACTGATGAAGACAGAAATGGAAAACCACTGGACTCCCACTTTCCACCCAGCACACAGACAAAAATGTAAACAGTGGATAATGGTGTTGCAAGGAGCACACTGCTTCCATTATCTGCAAACTGGTCTTGGGATTAATTTAGCTGCATTTAATAGAGCCTAAATTGTGGACTTTCTTTGGAACATCCCAGAAGTGTCTCTACAAAAAAAACACCAGGATACTAGCATTTATTTGATATCAAAAACAAAGAGAAACAAAAAGATTGTCAAAATGAGGACATTAATGAATAAATAGTGATCCATCCAAATTGGGGGACAGTAATGTGACAGTCAGAAAAATAGAGAAGACCTACCTGTCCTAACATGAAGGATCTCTAAGCCCAACTGTTGGCTGAAAAACAAAACAAAAAACAAAACAAAACAAAACAAAACACCCACAGAAGGGCTGGAGAGATGGCTTAGGGTTTAAGGCGCCTGCCTGCTAAGCCTAAGAACACTGGTTCCAATCTCCAGATCCCACGTTTAGCCAGATGCAAAGTGACGCAAGGGCGCAATGCCGCACTTGACCACAAGGGGGCGCACACATCTGGATTTCGTTCGCAGCAGCTGAGACACTACTGCCGCTCCCAGCTCTGTCTTCCTCTCTGTCTCTCTCTCTCTCTCTCTCTGTCTCTCTCTCTGTGTCTCTCTCCAAAAAAAAAAATAATAATAATAAAAAAGAAAAGTTAAAAAAAAACACCCACAGAAGCCTGGAGGAGCAATGTGCAGCCTACCACAACACTTACGTTAAAAATCCAAGCAAACTCTGAATCCTATGGGCATTAATTGTCCAAACCTCTGTTGTTTAAAGACTTGCTGTATTAAAACATTGAAAGTAATAATGAAACTCACTACAAGTTTCAGGTTAGATCATTTGTAAAGTAGCATTTTTCAAAACTCATAGGTTTATGATTGTTCATTTTAACAATATATATATAGGCCTAGTTAATGATTTTGTCTTTCATAATTGCATCATTCAGTATTTCCATCAGGATGAAACTTGTTTCATGGATATATTTTGTTTTTTACTCATTTAAAAAGTACCTTTTAGCGCTGGAGAGATGGTTCGGTGGTTAAAGCGTTTACTGCAAAGCCTAACAACTGGAATTCAGTCCCCCAGGACCCATGTAAAACCAGATGTACAAAGTGGAGGATGCATCTGGAGTTCATCTGCAGTGGCTAGAGGCCCTAGTGTGCCCATTCTCTCCCTCTCTCTGTCTCTCTCTCTCTGTGTTGGTCTCTGTCTCTTCTCTCTGTCTGTGCATGCAAATAAATTAATTAATTAAATTTAAAGATTTAATAAATAAATTAATTAAAAGTACTGTTTAAATCAGAAATTTAAAAGAGAACAGTCCAGAGCTGGAAAGATGGCTTAGCGGTTAAGGCACTTGCCTACAAAGCCAATGGACCCAGGACCCATATAAGCCAGATGCACAAGGTGGCACGTGCATCTGGAGTTTGTTTGCAGTGGCCGGAGGCCCTGGTGTGCCCATTCTCTCTCTCTCTCTCTAGCTGCCTATTTCTGTATCTCTCTCTCTCTCTGTCTCTCAAATAAATTAAAAAAAAAAAAAGAGAACAGTCCAAAATCTTAAAAACCATTTTTCTGCTCAGCACAGATTCTGAGTGTATAGCTAGAACAGCTTTACTTTTGCTCTTTATTTTCACTCTAGTTCTTGACAGCTTGCTTTTCAAAAGGAATCACTTTTTTATCAGCTGCAATCTTGGTGTGGTGTTCCAGTCTGTTTTTACCCTCTTTTTAAAAATAGCAATAGCCTTATTAGGAAACTAAAGATGACTACTGTATCTTAGGTTACAGGATCTCAACATTCCTGTCTTCATTTTTCATTTTCTGGGAAGATTTGACTCCTTTCTGTTCATCTGGGTTACTCATCAAATAACTTAGGTGAATAGTTGCTTCAAGAGCTAAATTTATGGGTTTTTATAGGAAACCCATTAATAAGACAAAGACAATATAGTCATTTTGGTGTCAAAGACATGTGATAAGAGTCAACACTCACCTCCCCTTTTTTTTCCCGGCAATCCTCCTACCTCTGCCTCCCAAGTGCTAGGATTAAAGGTATGTGCCACCATGCCTGTTTCCTTTTTCCTTTCTTATTGTGGCAAAATTATATAAAATTTGCCACATTAACCATTTTTTTGTGGATATGGTAGTTAAGTCATTTTTTTGAAATGTTGTGCCACCATCATTGTCTTCCATCTTCTAGATCTTTCCATCTTTCCACCCTGTGATGGTTTGACTGTAAGATGTCCCCCAGAGCCTCATAATCCCCAGCTGGTGGGGCCTTTAGGAGGTGGAACCTTGCTGCAGGAGGTGTGTCACTGCGGGGGCAGACCTTGGGGTGTCACACCTTAGCCTGACTTGCTGCACTTAGCCCACTCTTTCTACTTCCTCTCTGCTAATGTGGAGATATGATGCCAACCTATCTGTTCCTGCATGGTGAAACTTCCTCCCAAACCTATAAGGCAGAAGCAAACCTTTTCCTTTTCCATATAAGTTGTTTCTGGTTGGGTGTCTTGTTTTAGCAAGAAGAGAATAACTCTAGCATACCTTCAAACTGTGTACTCATGAAACAACTCTCCCTGGTCCTTGTTGACTACCATTTTACTTGATTTTACTTGCTGCCTCTATGAGCTTTGATCTAAAGGAAATCAAATAGTATTTACCCTTTATGATTGGCTTATTTCACTTAGCATGCCTCATGTCCATGTTATCTCATATGGCAGAATTCACTTCCCTTTTTCAAGTTGAATAATATTCACTGTATGTGAATACTACAATTTCATTATCCACTCATTTGTGAGGGACCCTTGAATTGTTTCTCACTTATGATTTTACAGATAACTTTGGGTTTACTGTGCCTTTGGTGTTGCATTCAAGAAATCCATGACAAATCCCAGGCCATGAAACTTTTGCTTTGTGTTGTCCTCTGAAATTCATATAATATCACCATTTGCCTCTGAGCCATTTTGAGTTAAGTTCCTGTAATATGGTGTTAGTTAAGGGACCAACCTACCTCATTCTTTTATATGTATACATCCACTTTTCTTAGAACCATTTGCTCAGAGTTCTCCTTTGGAAGCATTCAGCACTTTCACCAAAAATTACTTAACCACATATGTGAGGCTAAGGGTCATTTCTGGGCTCCCTATTATATTCCATTTATCTTTTTAAAATTTTTTAAAAATATATTTTTATTTATTTATTTGAGAGACAGAAAGGAGGGGAAAGAGAATGGGCGCACCAGGGCATGCAGCCACTGCAAACTAACTCCAGATGCATGCTCCCCCTTTGTGAATCTGGCTTATGTGGGTCCTGGAGAATCAAACTGGGATCCTTTGGCTTTGCAGGCAAACGCCTTAACTGCTAAGCCATCTCTCCAGCCCTATATTCCACTTATCTTTATATCAGCATAATGTACTTTCTTATAGGTATTGACGAGGTTTATAACATATACCCAGCGCAGAAGGAGAAACAATGCGTAATATCTGCATGAAAGAAATGATAAAATGTATGATTCTCTTTATGGTATTTCTATATCACTTTATTCACAATGATCTTATATTGCTTTTGTTAAAAATAATGATGAGAGCCGGGAGTGGTGGTGCACGCCTTTAATCCCAGCACTCGGGAAGCAGAGGTAGGAGGATCACCATGAGTTCGAGGTCACCCTGAGAATACAGAGTGAATTCCAGGTCAGCCTGAGCTAGAGTGAGACCCTACCTCGAAAAACCAAAAAAAAAAAAAAAAATGATGAGTAAAGTATGAAGCACTGAACTGGAAGTTATAGAGAATAATGCAAAGCCCTCATCAGGAAGCCATACTCTGCATTAGGTACCAAAAGAAAGAAAGTTGAGGATGGAGAGATGGATTGGTGGTTAAGGCATCTGTGAAACCTAAGGACTCATGTTCAACTCTCCAGGTCCCACATAAGCCAGGTGCACAGTGATGCAAGCATACAAGGTCACACATGCATGCAAGGGAGCACACACATCCGGAGTTCAATTGCAGTGGCTGGATGCCCTGGCACACCAATTCTCTCTCCCTCTTTCTCTCCCTCTCTCACATAAAAAAAAGTTAGTCTGCTGGGCTTGTCTCAAACAAGGGAGGGAGGGAGGGAGGAAGGGAGGAAGGAAGGAAGGGGAGAGAAGATATGCAGAGAAAGAGTATATAATGAGAACCAGATGAAACATTGTCAATATATACAGGAAGTTTTCACATTGCAAAGCAACAGAGTACTATTGCTATGTTTTTACCTATTTGTGAATTTTAGAGATGAATAAAGAATAGGAATTCATGAGTGAGCAAAGCTGGTAATTTTTAGCTGGGAGTTCACATATGGTACAACTTGGGAGCAAGTTCCACAGGAATGACCAGTTAAAAGAAGGTCCTTGGGGGCTGGAGAGATGGCTTTGCAGTTAATCGCTTGTCTGTGAAGACTAAGGACCCCGGTTCGAGGCTTGACTTCCCAGTACCCACGTAAGCCAGATGCACATGGTGGCACATGCATCTGGAGTTTGTGTGCGGTGGTTAGAGGTCCTGGCGCACCCATTCTCTCTCTCCCTCTCTCTCTCCCCCTTTCTCTGTCTCTAATAAGTAAATAAATAAAATTTTTTTAAAAGAACTCTAAAAGAAGGTCCTTGTTGGCCTGGCAGCACTGCAACAGGGTAGAGCAGCCATGTAGACAAAGAGGCCCCCCAGGATGAACACGTAAAGGATGAATGGGGTGTGAACAAGTGAAAGTAAGGGGCAGGTTAAAGGCAACCCTCCCCCCCAAACACACTCATAGATCAGTGACCACCTCAGACCAGAAAATAAGGAAATAAGATGATGTGTGCTCAACAAAGTAAAGGCCACGTGGGAGAATCCACAGCTACCATCACACCCAGTGGTGAAAGAGTAGCTTTTTCTCTGGATATCAGAAACAGAAGGGTGCCCACACTTTCTACACCTTTACTCATCACAGTACTGGAAAGTTCTAGTCAGAGCAAATAAGCAAGAACGAGATGAAAGGCCCCCCAGACTGGATGAAAGAAAGAGTAACTGTTTGTAGAGTATATAATTTAATTTAATTTAATTTAATTTATTTATTTAGTTTGGTTTTTCGAGGTAGGGTCTCACCACTCTGGCCCAGGCTGACCTGGAATTCACTGTGGAATCTCAGGGTGGCCTTGAACTCACAGAGATCCTCCTATCTCTGCCTTCCGAGTGCTGGGATTAAAGGCGTGTGCCACCATACCCGGCTTATTTTATTTTTGAGATAGCTCTTGCTCTCATAACCCAGGCTGGTCTAGAATTCATGATTCTCCTGCCTCAACACTCCAAGTGCTGAGATTATAAACTGTTCTATCATTCCTGGCTTGAGGACATAATCATAAATGTAAAAAATCCTAAATAAAGGATGCACACACACAGACACCCCCAAAACTATTAGAGCTATATAAACGAATTTTGCAAAGTTGCAGGATATAAAATTAAGTCACAAAAGTCAGCTGCATTTGTGAATGCTAGAATAAACTATCAGAAAGGGACATTAAGAGAACAATTTCCATTTACAATGACATCAAAAAGAAGAAAATAGGACTGGAGAGATGGCTCAGCAGTTACGGTATTTGCCTGCAAAGCCTAATGACTGGATTTGAGTCCCCAGTACCCACGTAAAGCAAGATGTACAAAGTGACGCACGCATCTGGAGTTGGTTTACAGTGGCTAGAGGCCCTGGCGTGCTCTCGTTCTCCCTCTCTGCTTGCAAATAAACAAACAAACAAATAAGCAAATAAATAAAAGAAGGAAATACTTAGCAGAAAGTTTAACCAAGGAAGTGACAGATACAGAAAATTATAAAATTTTTTTTTTGTTTGTTTTTTCAAGGTAGGGTCTCACTGTAGCCCAGGCTGACCTGGAATTCACTCTGTAGTCTCAGGGTGGCCTTGAACTCTCGGAGATCCTCCTACCTCTGCCTTCCGAGTGCTGGGATTAAAGGTGTGCGCCACCACACCCAGCAAATTATAAAATATTGCTGAAGGAAATTTTATTTTTTTATTATTTATTTATTTTGGTTTTTCAAGATAGAGTCTCACTCTAGTTCAGGCTGCCTCCCAAGTTCTGGCATTAAAGGCATGTGCCACCATGCCCGGCTCAGAAATTTTATTTGTAAGTTCACCAAAAAAGTCTGGTCAGTCAACGTGGCAAAAGGGGTGCTGCCATTTCAGAGTTTTCTCAACTTCCAAAGCAAATAGAGACTAGGTGGCACCCATCCTTCCTAAGGCTAGGCTGACAGCCAAGCAATCTGAAGAGAAACACAGTTCTGAAATGAAACCTCTGTGATCCAAACATACCCACGCCCAGAACAATGCCCTGCTGACACAGAGAAGTGGTGATCAGGCTGACACAAGAGTTGGTGTAATTACCATCGTACCTCTGGCCTTGATAATGACTCTGGGATAACTTCACTCTGGCAATGGGGAAAATTACTTTTCCATCTAAATATATACAGAATTCCCTCTCTGGTTAACAGCAGCTAAGTGCTATTCACAGGATTAAAAAAGAAAAGAACAAATCATTTGCTTCCATTTCCTGGAGACAAACATTTGGCTTGGTAAGTAAACAAAAAGTCGCTTATGTTCAAAGGACTACTTGGACGGGTATAAACAGTTCTGATTTATTCCAGTGAGTCTGAAAAGGGTGTAAAATTTATTACAGTCCACTTAGAGCTGTAGCAGCTGCTTTTCCAAAGCCAACATTGATTCATGAAAATCACAGGACTCTCTCTGCAGCATAAACCCACATAGCCTCGGGCAAGTGCTGATAGAAATGTTGTACAAGATGAGAGCACAGTGGTGTGTGGAAGGAGCAATTAGGCTGGTATTTAACCCAATTTATCACTCATCAGAAAGTGCTTATCACCAAGTCAGATGCACACCAGCTGACACAGGGCACAGCTTAACTTTCCCCTCTAGCCATTATACTCTCGGCTCCACTGTGTCAAATTAAAACTACTACACATTGACTTTTTGCCTCTGTAAACATTAAGGGGTGATTGACATCAGGCTGTAACAGGCCTGCCTTTATCATCACCCTTCTTGGCTTCTCTGCTTTTTCCTTAGCCATGTTTCTGCAGACACCTGAGGGTATCGGGCCTCTGCCACTAGTACTTGCCTAGGGAAATGCCCCTACCTTGCAGATGAGCAGTTTCATGTGACTCTTTAAACCAGGATTTAAAAATGACCATATGCCACTTTCAAATAGAAAAACCCTAATCACTGCCAAAAAAAAAAAAAAAAAGAAAGAAAGAAAGAAAAAAGAAAGAAAGAAAGAAAGAAAAGAAAAGAAAAGAAAGAAACAAAAGATGAAAGGACTAGAGAGATGGCTCAGGGGTTAAGGCACTTGCTTGCAATGCCTGAGAGCCTGGGTTCGATTCCCCAGGACCCATGTAAAACCAGATGCACAGGAGGACCTGGTGTGCTCAATTCTTTCTCTCTTTCCCTTTCTCTCTGTGTTTACCAATAAATAATTCTTTTAAAAAAGATGGAAAAACAGCCAGCTATTCTGTCTGCTCTGGTTTTGGAAGGATTCCTTTCCCTTGTTATCCTATTCTCCTTTACTGTAAGGAGTAAAGACCTAATAGAGACAGCCGACAACAGAAGACAAAAAGAAAAGAAAGACGAGGAAATATCCACCGGAGCCGCTGTCATCAGCACTCCTGCTTTCTGATCCGATGATCTCTGCTGCTTCCCCCCTCTACCAAGACTGCGCAGTGAGGGAAAGGACAGTGCTAGAAAAACAGCATCCACATGGAAAAGAATGAAGGTGGGTTGTTATCTACCCACCATATAAAAACACTAACTCCTAGTGAATCACAGACCTGGTTTAAACAAAGAGCTAATGCCATAAAACTCTTACAGAAATGACAGGGCAGTTTCATGATGGTGGCTTCTGCGATTCTTTCTTGGTTTTCTTGGCACCAAGAGCAAAGGCAACAGATGAAAAGCAAGCAAAATTTAAAGACTTGTTCATCAAGAAACACCATCAACAGTGTGTGCAGGCAACCACAGAAATGGGAGAAAACATGCCACTCACATATCACATAGGGATGGACGCCACTCTTCAGACCCTGGTGTTAATATCAACAATCCTTGCCAAGCCCCCAAGGCTCACATGGTACCCCATGGCTAGAAGGCAAGTTTTCCGCCATGGGCAAGTACTGATTCTTGGACTGAGATCAACCACATTTTGCTTGAGTTACTCACCTTCAATATACTTAAAAAAGAAAAAGGTGTGCATTGCAGACGGTCCAGGGAGCGGCCAGTGTTTGTCAGCACTCACTCAGTGTGTCCATCAACAACACCTGCCCAGCCTGCCTGATTATTTGAATAAGGAGGGATATTCTCACAAAAGTTAAACTTTGAAAGGATGTCTGTTGAATGTATGGTAGTTATGTTCATGCCTCTGTTCTCAGCTTTAAACACTGAGCTGTTCTTCATGTCAATATAAAAGTCTCAAAGCACTGTCTAATGGGGCATTCCATGATGACGGACGGGTTCTGTTTCTGCACTCCTCAGTCAGTTTGTCTCTAGCCATGTCTGGCTACTGGAAATGTGAAATGTGGCTAGCATGACAGAAGAACTGGACCTCTGGTTAAAATGTGGTAGTACTGTGTGGCTGGGTGGCTACTCTCCTAGACAGAGTGGGTCAAAAACAAGAGCTGAAGGCAAGAGTTTGATCCCAGAGTCCGAGTTTGGAAAATAAAATATGCCCAAGAGATGAGTTGGGAAAGAACACCCAGAGCTTGCCTTTATTTTTTGATGTTATCATAAAATACCTGAGACTGGGGAATGTATAGTGATTGGAAATTTATTTGGGAGCCGGGCATGGTGGTGCATGCCTTTAATCCCAGCCCACAGGAGGCAGAGATAGGAGGATTGCCAGGTCAGCCTGAGCTAGAGTAAGACCCTACCTCGAAAAAAAACCAAAATTAAAAAAAAAAAAAAAAAAAAAAGGAAGAAATTTATTTGGCTGTGGAGGCTGAGTAGTTGAGCAAGGTGCAGCATCTGAGGAGGACCTTCATGCTATGCCGTCCTGGGGGAGAGGCAGAAGGGCAAGTGCACAAGACCAGCGGAGAATGAGGGCATCCATGCTTCTGTCAGGAGCTCACTCCCAACACAGTTAGCCCACTTCTACACTATCAGCCTTGACTCCTTTCTATAAGCATATGTTCACTATACATAATGGGTTTCATTATGATGCCTTTCTATATGTATATAATGCACTTTGATCATGTTCACCCGTTCTTCTCTTTTCTCCTCCCACTGATCCTCTTCCTCTTTCTAATTAGTGCCTTTTTTTTCTACCTTTTTTTTTTTTTTTGGTTTTTCGAGGTAAGTTGTCTCTCTAGCCAGGATAAGCTGGAATTCCCTATGTAGTCTCAGGGCGGCCTTGAACTCACAGGGATTCTCCTACCTCTGCCTCCCAAGTGCTGGTATTATAGGCGTGTGCCACCACACCCAGATTTTCATGTCTTTTTTTTTTTTTTTTTTTGGATGATGCATTGAGTTTCACTAGGGTAACTTACTTGAGCATGGGTTAAGGAGTTGTTTACAGGAGCATGGGCACCTTGCCAGTGGCTATACCCCTGAAGAAAGTGTCTCTCTCCTGCCAACATTAGCCACTTATAGGTCCTCAGGTAAGAATGTAGCCTTGAGAGCTATTCCCCACTCCAGAGCAGGATGGTCAGGACCCAATCTTGTGCAAATAATCACAGCTGCTACAGGATTAAGATTACAACAGCTAGGTCACACCCAGAGGTCACGGTTCCATACCACTGCCCCACTTTCCTCTGGCTCCTACATTCTTTCTGCTCCTTCTTTCATTTTTTTTATTTTTAGAGAGAGACACAGAGAGAGAGAGACAGATAGAGAATGAGAATGTGCCAGCAGCCTCTCAGCTGCTGTGAACAAAATCCAGAAGCATGCGCCCCCTTGTGGTCAAGTGTGGCATTGCGCCCTTGCGTCACTTTGCATCTGGCTAAACATGGGACCTGGAGATTGGAACCAAGTTCTTAGGCTTAGCAGGCAGGCACCTTAACCACTAATCAATCTCTCCAGCCCTGCTCCTTCTTTCTTGATAGTCCTTGAGCCTTGGAGATCTCACAGTTATGGCTAAATGTTGAACCATCACTTACTCTCATCATTTGAACCAATTATGAGTCTTTGCAGTTACTGCTCTCCACTACAAAAGACCCATTCCTGACAGGTATAAGAAGTGATCACTTCCTAAAGCACTCACTTCTGTTTTCTTTATTTTTTTATTGACAACTTCCTTAATTGTAGACAATATCCCATGATAATTCCCTCTCTCCCCCCTCTTTCACCTTTGAAATCCACTCTCCATCATATCCCCTCTCCTCTCAATCAGTCTTTTTTTATTTTGATGCCATGATCTTTTCCTCCTATCATGACGGTCTTGTGTAGGTAGTGTCAGACACTGTGAGGTCATGGATATCCAGGCCATTTTGTGTCTGGAGGAGCACGTTGTAAGGAGCCTTACTCTTCATCTGGCTCTTACATTCTTTCCGTCCCCTCTTCTGCAATGGACCATGAGCCTTGGAAGGTGTTAGAGATGTTTCTATGAGAATGGAATTCTACTCAATGGTAAAAAAATGAAGTTATGAAATTTTCTGGTAAGTGGATTGATCTGGAAAGGATTATACTTAGTGAGGTAACCCAGGCCCAGAAAGCCAAACATCACATATTCTTTCTCATATGTGGATCCTAGCTACAAATGATAGGACTCACTTCTTAAAGCTGTTGTACCAGCCCAATTCAATTTCAACATGCATTTTCAAGGGACAAACGTAGCACCACTCCACCCCAGCTGTCACCTGTTATCTCTCTCCGGGGTAATTAGCTCATTTCTAAAACAGGGCCAATGATTTGTGCTATACCTACCTGTGGTATTATGGAAAGATATTTGTACTTAGTCCCTGACACATAACTGCTAAAATCCTTGAGGCATCCTGAGTGACAAAGGTGACCAGAGCCTTTTGTTCAAATGAGGTGACTTCTGGTGGCCCTACCTTCAGATTGAGAGTTCATTTCTAGAAAGACATAGCCTTGATTGGAAATTGGGAACTTGGAGTGGCACGGGGCTCTGTGTCCCCGACTCCTGCCCACTCTCAGTATCTTGTTTAGGCAGCTCTCTTTTCAGCTGTCCAAGTTGAATTCTTTATAGCAAAAATTATCTAAAGGGGACTGGAGAGACGGCTTAGCAGTTAAGGCACTTGCCTGCAAAGAGGAAGGACCTCGGTTTGATTCCCCAGGACCCACGTGAGCCAGATGCACAAGGTGGCGCATGCATCTGGATTTCGTTTGCAATGGCTGGAAGCCCTGGCACGCCCATTCTCTCTCTCTCTCTCTCTCTCTCTCTCTCTCTTCTTTCCCTCCCTCTCTCTAAATTTTTTAAAAAGTATCTAATGCATTTTTTAGTTCTGTGAGATAATTAATTAGTACATTACTGACTTCAAAACAGGAGGTAAAGGAACATCCAATTTGCAGTCTGCTAGGGAGAAATGTGCTCAGGGTAGCCCTGGCATGTCACTTGCAACTGGAAGCTGAAATAGGCTGCTGCTATGGGACCAGCCCTTCGCCTACAAAGTTTGAGCTAACTCCAGTTAACTAGTGTCAGCACTGAATTTGGTTGCAGGACACCCAGTTTCCTTCAAGACTGGTTTGTCTCAGAAGGAAAAATACCTCCCACATCCTAATAAGATCGTTGTTAGGATTAAACAAAATGGGCTGCTCTGAAGGTAACACTAGCCAGTTCATGAACACCAATCCTATGTTGATTCTGAAGCCACCTTTCTACTGATGGCTCGAAACCTCAGGAAATGACACTCCATTCTCTCATTCACATCTCTACTATGGAAGCCTAAATTCCCTGCCATCTTTGCCAGCAACACTCTCATCTGCTGCATTAAAGCAAAGTTAGATTGTCCAAGGTTACATAGAATGCTTCAAGGATGAAAATAGCAAGAGATGAGAGATTATTTTCCCAAATTCAGATATTTTAAAAAAAAACAAGAAACCAAATTACACGAATGACTGGTGGGAGTGAGGAAATGAAGGGCAACAATTTAGAAGCACTCCAGGTAGAGGGAGGGGGCATATGTGGCAGGTAAATTTTCCAACTGAGAAATTGCCCTGGCTCTGAGCATATGGCTACAAATGGAACCCTGACATGGGCTGGCTCAGCATTTCAGAGGGGGGGAAGTGTCAATAACATCAAGCACAAGGCAGCAAGAACAAAACACCTGTTCTATTCTCTATTCTTAGACATTTACTGGTCCATTAAATCTTGGTATCTTTCTCTATTTCCCAAGATACTCATCAAAAAGCAGAGACTGGGCTGAAGAGATGGCTTAGTGGTTAAGGCACTTGCCTGCAAAGCCTAAGGACACATGTTTAATTCTCGAGGTCCCACATAAGCCAGATGCACAATGTGGCACATGCGTCTGGTATTTGCAGTGGCTAGAGGCCCTGACATGCTCACTCTCTTTCTCTCCCTCTCTCTGTCTCTAATAAAAATAAAGAGAGAGAGAGAGAGAGACTGTTGAAGACATTCAACCCTTCAATGGTACTATTGACTGAACTGTGGCCCCTCCTCCCAACAAAGGCTGGTGAAGACCTTGTCCCTCAATGAAACTTGAGACTGAATGGGGAGACAGGGTCTTTAAGGGAGATGAGTATAGAGCAGTGTTACAGGAAGTCATAATGTGATCAAACTACAGTCCCTAAAAGAAATGAGATCAGAACTCACTCTTTCTCTTTCTCTCTCCTGCAAAGAGAGAGAACCTGAGATGAAATAATGAAATGACAGTTGTGGTAGTTTGAATATATGTCCCCCAATATATTAAGTGTTTTATTAGTTATAGTTTGCATCTGCAATCACCTTGCTAGAGGCAATGTCACTGGGGGACGGTCTTAAGATGTTAATGGTGTGGGTTTGAGATTCCATTGTAAAGATATGCAAATGTGCCTAGCAGAAGTTCCTGAAGTGTGCTGTGTGACCTTTTGGCTGTAGTTTTGCTCTGTGTGCTGTGGTGGCTGGTTGGTTTCTCTCTCTCTCTGCTTGGCCCTGTGGAGAGCAGGCCGCTTCTCTTGCCATTATGGAACTTCCCCTGGATCTGTAAGCTTCAATAAATAATATCCCTTCCTCCATAACTGTGCCTGGTCTGTAAGTTCATCTCAGCGAACCTGAAGCTGTCTGCTACAACAGTATATACCCAAAGGACAGAGGTTTTCCAAGAAATCAACCCTGACAATGGGTTGATCCAGAACTACGAAAACATAAGTTTTTGTTTCTTAAAAATCACATCTGTAGAAATGGCTTAACGGTTAAGGCATTTGCCTACAAAGCCAAAGGATCCCAGTTCAATTCTCCAGGACCCATGTAAGGGGGCTTATGCATCTGGAGTTCGTTTGCAGTGGCTGGAGGCCCTGGTGTGCCCATTCTCTCTCTCTCTCTTTCTCTATATATCTATCTCTCTTTGCCTCTTTCTCTCTCTCAAATAAATAAATAAAATCTAAAAAAAATTAAAAATCACATCTGTAGTATTTTGGTATGGCAGCCTGAGCAAACTATAACAAATAGCATTAGTATAAAACGTGAAATAACACTCCCTGAATTGCTTATAGACCATGTGCACCTCATTCCTCTCATTTCATAAAACAGGATCAGTTCATTATACACATATAACACGTATTCATTTTTCAGTTAAGAGAGCTGGAAACTTAATAAAGCAAGGTAAAATACACCTGTGACTACAAAAGCCTAGTCCTGTGATAAGTCTTCAATCTCACACTACTAAAACAAGCCCCTCCATATAGTGGCCGCAGAAAGGAATAAAGCTCTGATACATGCTACAGTATGGACAGATCTTGAAAACATGCTAGATTACATTAGCTCGAGATGTAAGATCACACATTGTCAGGTTTCAGTTATATAAAATGTCCATGTTAGGGATGTTGCTTGAGTGATCGAGCATTTACCAAAGTATACATGACACTGTAGACTCCATACCCAGGTCTATGCAAAAAAAAAAAAAAAAAAAAAAATCCAGAAGTCAAATCCAGAGGCAGCAAGGAGAGCAGTAGTTGCAGGACAGGTGGGAGGGAGAGGGAAATTGAGTGTGGCTACTAATGAATGTGCAGTTCCTCTCTGGGAGGATAGGAATGTTCTGGAAGTACACAGTGGTGGTAGTTGCACAACTTTGTCAAGATATTAAAAACCACTGAGTGGCACATCTTCAAAAGGAGAACTTTATGGAATGTGAAATATACATCAATAAAGCTGTTATAAACAAACAGATAAATCAGCCCCATCCCCCTTGATAGAGACATAAGTAACAGAAGTACAGCTTGTCTGGGGAAGGCTGCAGTGAGGAGGAGCGTCTGAATTCTGGGTTGACTTTCATTAACTATTGAGAGGATCAAACTTGTTCCAATTTAAAGCTAGGCCTAAGTTTCAATTTCCAGGAGAAGCGGGCAAGACTTCTGGGAAAAGACCACAAACAAAGGGCTGTTAATGTGCCCAGGACAGCAGGGCCAGGGACTGGGTTAGTTCCTGCAAGGTTCTAAGGACATGCCTGAACATGTCCCAAGATGGTAAAATTAAGTCCACAGCCAATCAAAGAAGTATAAATATAATTGTTGCTTGCTTAGCCAATCACATGAAGGGATGGCCTAACCCACCTAAAATTCCCCTAGCTGTGCTTAAAAGGGACCTGCATGCTCCTCTCAGGGTCGCCATTTTGTACAAATGGTTGACCCCCGCATGCTGGCTGATTCTGCAGAATAAACGCTCCTTGTTTTTACATACTATTTGAGTCTGGGGTCTGTCTTCAGTGATTTTCAGACCCTTACAACTATTATACTAACATATCCAAACTATAAAATATAAAGGAAAAAATAATTCTCTTTACCTTCCTGGGCATAATACAGTTAATATGGTCAAGGATAAATTATAATTCAAATCTAGTTTATTGCGAAACCAATGAAATGGATTCAACTTGGTAAGTATTCCAAGCATGGTCAAAACCACCTCTTGGATTATCCTTGAGGATCTAAAAGCCACTCTGAAACTGCTGCCATGTTGGAGAACCTGCACCTCCATCTGGTCTACTTTTTATTTCTGCCTCCCTCCCTCCCTCCCCCCCCTCCCTCCCCTCCCTCCCTCCCTCCCTCCCTCCCAAGGTGTTCGAACAAGATGTGCACACAAACTAAGTGGCTGGACAGAAACAAAAAGAAGACGCAAGATGCCAATTAAGTTTAAGTTTCACTGACAACAAATAACTTTTAGGATAATAAAATATTTGGGTTATATTACACATGTTTTACTGTTGGAAATTTAAGTTAAACTGGATGACTTGTTTTCTCTCAAAAATCTAGATGAAGGGATTGTACCTGCTGGCCCCGCAATGGGGCAACACTGACCCATTTGGAGCCCTTCTCTCCCTCCGCTGGGATGAGAGCTGATGGCAGCAGCTTCAGGCTACTCCACTTCCCCAGAGGCCAGCCTCATCTACTTTGTGGAAGTCTCCCCGTAGTCACTTCAGGATGCTCAGAGTTGGGACTTTCATCAACCCTCAGAGAAAAGACTGCAACTACAAAGAAGCAACTAGAAAAGACTGAGGGCATAGCCATGACGGCTGCATTATCTCTGTATCTGAGCTGTGGGGTGAGGATGGGGAGGGTAACCTAGACTCTATGCAGATGTTGACAGGAGGAGAGCTTGGATTCGATTAGAGCCAAGTGTGTAACCACAAATGGTTCTCAAAGCCCTCCTATACAGAACAGAGAATCTGAAAATATGTGTATCTTAAGCAGATGATCCGGGGACAGTAGAGGCTGCTGTAATCTCTGAATATTAGTTTTATAGAGCTCATTTTTAATACTGGCACTTTTAGGGTCAATGTAAATAAATTTGATCATGCAATCAATTCAGCAAGATCCTTTATTTTTACAGATTTAAGCTAAAGCCACATAAATCTCATCTTGGAAGCAGCATATTTCAAGATAACAGAGATGGCACCAGAATTTTGATACCCACAAAAATTAACAAAGAAGCCAGCCCCCCATCCTCAGTAGGACAGGTAGGTGTTCAACAATGGTGAGGTCAGCCTGTGGGAGTTCTTGCCTTCACAAGGAAGAATCATTACAGTATACAACATCAGTCCCAAGAGAACGAGTTCCTGTTTCTGTTAGAAAGGATGGTGAACACGACCAGTTTACACACAGCAAGATCAAACCGACTTCCACAATGAATCGACTCTAGTTCCCTGAAAGATTCCATTTGTACCAAATTCAGTGGACAACAGTTTGGAAGGTGCATAAAATCTGGTCACCATTCTTTACACCAGGAGCCCGTTTGGTAGCTGACCTCGGCATATATTGTATACCCCGTGTATATGTGCACGATAGGAAGTATATGCCTAGATATAAATATAAATACATATAAAGCTAACTTTCAGTGTTCGGAAAACAAAAGCTATCCCCATATAACAGCCAAATTCTGACATAACTCAATTTGGACACCTCATCTGGTGTGCACTGCACTCATTCCTAGTGTAAACCCCACCGCGCTGGGCAATGATATACTGTAATGTCACATCGCAATCTGGATTTACTATAAAGGGCCGCTGACGAGCTTCAGAGCAGTAAACATTGCAGCGAGGTGTATTTCACACTGAGCTGGTTTTTATGAAGAACACTTCACCGCCCAGGCCCGGCACCGGGGTGATGAATGGTGAAAGATGCATGACAAGCTTCATCATCGTTTGTAAATCTTAACTGTTCCTGCTCACTAACTCTGCAGGCAATTTTCAAAGACAGCGGCCGATGGAAGGACAGCACAGCTCTCCTGAAGGTTATTCAAGTTGTACTTGGCCTGGACCATGCCTCCGAAGAGCGAGGCAGGGAAAATAAACTCCTGAGTTACTCCACACTGCTCGCTCCACACAAAACAGCACCAAGGCCCAGCAGACCCTACTCAAACTCCAATGAAGAAGTTTTCCGAGTGGCCATGTGGCTCTACCAACTGGCTACTATCTTGTCCAAGTGAGGCCCACACCACACTGGTGCTGTGGGAATTTGAAGACAGTGGTCACTAGGTAGTAAGCACTCAGGCAAACTTGATGTGTGCTGTACCTGCACAGTGGCCCTGTGCCCAGAATTGACAGTTTTTAAGAAGGAAGTTGAAGATATAAAAAGCAATCACCAGGGAGACAGTAAATGGAACATTTGCAAAAATTATCTAGGGAGGGCTGGAGAAATGGCTTAGCGGTTAAGGCATTTTCCAGGGAAGCCAAAGGATCCCGGTTCAATTCTCCAGGACCCACATAAGCCAGATGCATGAGAGGCACATGCATCTGGAGTTCGTTTGCAGTGGCTAGAGGCCCTGGCATGCCCATTCTCTCTCTGTCTGCCTCTCTTCTATCTCTCTATCTCTCTGCTTGCAAATAAATAAATAAATAAAAATTAAAAAAATTATCTAGGGAAAACAGGCCCACGTTGGTTCACACTAATTTAAAAACAACGTAACAAGTAATAAGCATATACAATAAGAAATTGATGACTTACCAGCTTGTGATCAAAGAAAAGTGATTTAAGTATCTGAAGGTGTCTATTTCTTAAACAACTTCCCAAAGGTATTTCTATTAGGCACCTAATTGTAGAATGCCCTCCCTCATCAGATATTAACAATTATTCTGGACTCTCTCCTGGGCTCATGAGAGGGGTCAAGAGCAAGGCCATTCCTGCCATGCTAGCTGGCAGGCTTCAAGTGCCGCTCTTGGGATTTTTGGTGTGAAGAGACAGAAAGCACCTTGAGATGGGGCATTTCTGAATGAGGCCTGTGCTAAGAAACAGCATTCTGACATTTTACCATGACAACAGAAGAAATAACTGTCGCGGAGTCCTCAGATTCCTTGGCTTACTCTCGTACTGTCTGAGGCAGACTGAAACATTCTGGAATATCCTTCTCCTTTATAAGAATGGCTGCAACACCAGCACTCGCACAAAAAGGAGTAGGGTCATGCCCAACTGACTACTTGTTCACACACTACACATGACTGACATCCATGTGGCCTCACAGAGAGCCCATGTCCTCCTCCTTCCATAGAGGTGAGGAAACCCAGGCCCTTAGGCAAGGATCTGATACTCCTAATGCTACAGAGATGAAGTCTCATGGGCCTATTCTAACTCTAAGCACAGAATGTCCCCCCATATACACAGCTTCTCATCACAGAATGTCACCTCACCTCACATAGAAGGCTCCTGTAACAAAGACCTCTGATGGTGCTTCAAACTGGTAGCACAACCTTTGTGCTCCCACCTCTCTCTGAAGGTCCAACTCCAGCATGCAGCGGTGTTAAGACTAGTCACAGGGTGACAGCTTAACCATTCTGCCCATAGTTCTGACAGTCTCGGAGGAAGGGCACACCGTGTCACTGGCCTATAGATAGTAAATGCTAAGTGGATTCACAGTATTGTTGGTAGCAGGGGTGTCTGCAAGCTATTCAGGTATGACAGGAGTGTGAGGCTCCAAATTGAAGTCCTTGGCCTGACTGGGCCATTGGGCCTCTGGGAAAAGGTAGATGCTGTGTACCTATCTCCCACAGCTGTTGACATCCTGTGTACACCTGGAGAGCCACAAGAAGCACCTCCCATGCCTGTCTCTTTGTCCTGCAAAGAGTAAAGTTGGCTTGCGAGGAGTGGGGGGCTGTGAGGGAGCCTCAGGGAAGCCAAAGATGCAAAAGCAGCAGGAGGCCCCGTTTCTGCCATCTGAACTAAGATTGCAGCAGAAGCAGACACAAAGGTCTGCCTGTGTCACATCATCTTCTCTGAGGACCATCAACGCTCACTGCAGGTGTCAACCAGCTCTGTACTCCAAGAACTTTTGTTACTCAAGAAATTAACATGTAGAAACACATATAGAAACACTAGCCCCCCGCAGCCATGGGTGTGGCACTGTGGAGACCCACACTGTTACAGTTCTCTCAGGAGGCCTCACTTCTTGATGCTCCTACTGCCACTTCTAGAACACTTCGCATCTGTTACTATGAACTGGTCACACTTGCCATGAGTCAGTCCTCCACGTGGGCATGAAAACAAGCCCAATTTCCATCTGAATAAGCAAAATTTTTTGGTTTTCCTCAGGTAGGATCTCACTCTAGCCCAGGCTGACTGTGTAGTCTCAGGGTGGTCTCAAACTCAAAGAGGTCCTCCTACCTCTGCCTCTCAAGTGCTGGGATTAAAGGCATGCATGCACCTCCATACCGAGTTAGGCCAGTGGTTTTCAAAAAACACCTGGGAAGGATCTAAGTTTTGTTTCTTTTTTATTTTTTTCTTCAGTTTCTAATCTACCCTGGTACTTTTATAATATACATTAAAATGAAAACCATAATTGAAAATATGGAAAACAAGTATTGGGAAGAAGATGGGAAACTGGAGCCCTCATGTACTGTGGGAAAAATGTCTGCAGCTGTTGTGGAGAACCATTGATGTTCCTCCAAATAGTAAGAACAGAACCAGCAGCGGATTAGTGATTCCACTCTACTATAGTTTAGATAGGTCTAGGCTAAAGGCCTGGCCTCGGGAGTCCACTATTGGAAGTGGAAGAACCTTAAAAGAGATCACAGAACCTGGTAATGCAAGCTTGTGAACTCTGATGCTCAGGAGGCTGAAGCAGAGGGATTATAAATTCAAGGCCTGCCTAGAATACATAGTGAGTTCAAGTCCAGCTCAAGCAATTTAGAGAGATCCTGTCTCAAAATTTAAAAAGGAAAAAAAAAAAAAGTGCTTTGGGACATATCTCAGTGATAGAAAATTTGTCTAACATGGCTGATGTCCAAAATTCAATTCCCAGTGCTGGAAAGAAAAGGAAAAGATGAGGAGAAGGGAGGTAAGGAGAGGGGATGGAACAAGACAAAAGAAAAAGAGGTGGCCCCTAGTGGGAGGTGTTTGGTCACATGGGGCATGCCTGCTGATAAGGTTTTGCCCCACCATGTGATTTTGCCATCTGGCATCCAAAGTAATGGGACCACTCAGTCATGAGCTAAGACCTCCAAAACAGTGAGCCCAAATAAATATTTTTGGCATTATAAGTTAATATACTTGGGTATTTTGCTAGAGTGACAAAAGCTGATTAGCATATATGCACCTAACTAAAACCAGCATATGTCAAAGACTTATCAACCAGTGTTGCAGCACTATTTATTTACAATAGTCAAAACATGAAAACAAGGGCTGGAGGGATGGTTTAGTAGTGGACCCAGGTTCGATTCCCCAGGACCCATGTTAGACAGATGCACAAGGGGGCACATGCATCAAGAGTTCGTTTGCAGTGGCTGGAGGCCCTGGCATGCCCATTCTCTCTCTCTCTCTCTCTCCCTCTTTCTCTGTCAAATAAATAAATAAAAATAAAATATTTTTTAAAAACACATGAAGGGCAGGAAAGATGGCTTAGCGGTTAAGGTGCTTGCCCGTAAAGCCAAAAGACCTCAGTTCAATTCCCCAGGATCCATGTAAGCCAGATGCACAAAGTGGCACATGTATCTGGAGTTCATTTTCAGTGACTGGAAGCCCTGGTGCACTGGTTCTCTCTCTCTCTCTTCCTCTGCCTTTTTCTCTCTCTCAAATAAATAAATATAAATTTATAAATTTATATATTTATAATAAATTTATAAATATAAATAAATAAATAAATATAAATAAAATTTTTTAATTAAAAAAAACATGAAAACAAGCCCAATTTCCATCTGAATAAGCAAAATGTGATCTAGCCAAACCATGGAACATTATCCAGACACAAAAGGAGTGAAGTGTGTGGGCAAATGAAAACATGTGGCTAAGAGGCACAAAAGGCCATCTATCATGATTCCATTTGCATGAAACATCTAGAATAGGCAAATCCAAAGAGACAGAAAGCAGATTAGAGGTTACCAGGGGCTTAGGAAAGCTAGAATGGGCATACCTGATTACTGGGTATGGGATTTCCTACTGAGATAATGAAAATTACTTGAAACGAGACATAAGTGATGGTTGCCCTACACTATAAATGTGCTGAATGGGTTAATGATTTGTTTATGTTAGGTGCATTTTACTTCATAAATAGCTAGAAAAATGTTAAGAGGAAAAATTATGAGTCCTAAATTTTTAATCAGACTCAATGCACATCAAATTGCCCTTTCAAATATCTAAAGAGTTTCTACTTATTCTTAAAGCTTTTAAAAAAATTGTATTTATGAGAGAGGGAGGGAGAGAATGGGCACACCAGGGTCTCTAGCCACTGCAAACAAACTCCAGACAATGCACCCCCATGTGCATCTGGCTTATGTGGGTTCTGGTGAATCGAACCTAGCTTCTCAGGCAAGCGCCTCAACCCCTAAGCCATCTCTCCAGCCCAAGTTTCTGATTATTCTTAATTCATTTATTTATCTCTGTTTGTAAACCAATAACAAAACATTCAGAGACACACACCAGCTTATAGCCCCTACTCTGGAGACCACTGTCCTGGGTTCCTTGATCTTGCCTACTAAGGGAGAAATTATGTCCTCCAAGCACATCCTGTGGCATCAAATTCTATCCCTCCCACCAGCACACACGTCTGCCACAATACTCCCCTTCTTTAACAACTGAGAACAGATTCATTGATCTCCCCTCACTTCTGACTGCTGTACTGCAAACCTCCCCGCATAATGGAGCTCCTGAGAGAGCAGTCTGTATGTGGTCAGGCTTAGGACTCCAGCTCCTCACCAGAGCAACCAATGGCCAGTTCCTGCACTCATGTCACATGACCTATCTGCAGTGTTTGGCTCTGTTCATTGATATACTTCTTCACTTGTCTCCAAGACACCACTTATCTGCAGATTTCCTTCAACCTCACTGGCTACTCCTCAATCTTGTTTCCATTGCTGGTCCTCCCCACCCACCCATCCAGCAAGCTGCAAACCCTGATGGCCCCAGGCTCGAGCCTCAGACCTCTCTACCCTTCTCACAGTCCTTGGAATCCACTTCTCTCTGCGACCTCATCATGCACTGCACCCTCGACGTTTCCCTTCTAGCAGGGGTATTTCCCCCTCAGCTTCAGACTTGAGGCATCCAGCTTCTACTTGCCAATCATTTGGTCTATTATGGATGTCTCAAATCTAGCACGTGCAAAATTAATCTCCTAGGAGCTAAGAGTGTAGCTTAGAGGTAGATCATTTTCCTCGCATGTGTGAGGTCACTGGTTCAATGCCCAGTACCCCCTCCCACAACACACACACACCCGCACACACTATTCTATGCCAGGTATGATGGTGCCCATTTGAAAACTCAGTACTTGGAAGGTTGAGGCAGGAGGAGGAACGCCATGAGTCCAAGGCCAGCCTGGGCTGCATAGTGAGACTCTATCTCAAAAAACCCAAACATATAAAACAAAATAACAAGCTTGGCATGGTAGCGCACACCTTTAATATTAGCACTCAGGAGGCAGAGGTATGAGGATCACTATGAGTTCAAGGCCAGCCTAAGACTATACAGTGAATTCCAGGTCGGCGTGGGCTAGAGTGAGATCCTACCTTGGAAAACCAAAACCAAAATTAAAAATAAAAATAAAATAACACCCAGAGCTAGGGTTTGTAAAGATGACACTCAGTGGTAGCATAGAACTTGACTAGCAGACTTAAGGACCCTGGGTTTCATCCCCAGCACTGATGATGATGATAATAATAATAATAATGATAAATCTCCCAATTCCAACCAACCTACTTTTCCCATGGTCCTTCTTTACCTCAATAGATGGAAATTCTAATCTTCTGCTTGGCTAGGTCAGAAATCATGGTACTATCTTCTCCCTTTTTCTGTAGCATACCATGCCCATCAGTAAGTCTTGTGTGTGTGTGTGTGTGTGTGTGTGTGTGTGTGTGTGTGTATAATTTTTTATTAAGAATTTGATCACTTGTCACCTCCACACTGCTCCCTTACTGAGCCACTATCACTTCTAATTGGTTTTCCTGTTTCTAGTCCTGCATGCCTATGGTTCATTTTTAACCAGAAATCATAGTAATCTATAGAAACCTCAGGAGAAACAGCTATCCTTTGCCAAGAACTGTGCAATGGCTTCCTAGCTCGGATGAAATAAAAGCCCAAAGTGTTTGAATGACTTACAAAGTCCTGAATGGCCCAGCCCCACCAACCCTGCTACTATTCACACACCTCTACACTTTTCAAAATGTAGAAAGGAGAGGAATGGTTCCACCTCTCCTTACAAAGAAAACTTTTGTTTTTGTTGTTTTGAGGTCTCACTCTAGCCCAGGCTGACCTGGAATTCACTATGTAGTCTCAGGGTGGCCCTACCTCCGCCTCCTGAGTGCTGGGATTAAAGGCATGCTCCACCATGCCTCTCAAATGAAAAATTTTTAAGTGATATGGCAAAAGAAAAACTCGTGACACATTTATTTTCATATTGCCATCTTTAGCAAAAGCAGAGAAAGGCATTAATGCTAATTTCTTCTAATGCTTAGCTGGACAGGGTGGTACACTCCTATAATTTCAGATAATCAGGAGGCTGAGGTAGACCAGTTTTGGGCTAGCTTGAACTCTACAGTCAATTCAAGGTCAACCTGGGCAACAGTGAGATGCTGTCTCAAAAATTAAACTAAAAATTAAGGACTGGAGCTATAGCTTAGTGGCAGAATCCTTGCCTAGCATTCTGGGTTCAATACCCAAGCACTGGAAAAAGAGAGAGAAAGATAAGCCCATCTTTAAGAAATTGGAAAAAAATGGGCTCACACTCAAATGAGACGTTAAAAGAAAACATTCCCCAAAAAAGGAAAGGAAAAAGAGAAAGAAAGGAGCTGGGCTTGGTAGCACACAACTTTAATCCCAGAACTCCAGAGGCAGAGGTAGGAGGATCACCTTGAGTTTGAGGCCATCCTGAGACTACATAGTGAATTCCAGGTCAGTCTGGGCTAGAGTAAAACCCTACCTCGGGAAGAAAACAAACAAACAATAACAACAACAACAAAAAAACACACTAACCTTATTTACAGCAAGGTTCTTCAAATCAGTCAGAAGCACTTGCAATAAATGATACACTATTTAGAAATCACAACTTATTTATTAAACCAATGAACCACATATGAGTAAAATGATGTTCTTATCCCCATACTACCTGCCTCAGCCCCATGCTTATTCTGCCCATAAACCTGTCAATCTCATTTCCCTAAAAATGGCCTGTGGGTGTTCTTAGTTCCCAATACAATTTTCCCTCCCTTCTCATCTGTGTCATGACAGTCCCTCCAAGACAGCACACATTCAAAAACTGTAAAGCTACATTTCTGTCAAAAATTAGCTGGGGGACTGGAGAGATGGTTTAGTGGTTAAGGTGCCTGCCTCCTAAGCCTAAGATCGCTGGTTCCAATCTCCCAGTCCCACATTTAGCCAGATGCAAAGTGAGGCAAGGGCGCAATGCTGCACTTCACCACAAGGGGCACATGCATCTGGATTTTGTTCTCAGCAGCTGAGAGGCTGCTGGCGTGCCCATCTCTGTCTTCTTCTCTCTCTCCTCTGTCTCTGTCTCTCTCTGTCTCTCTCTCCAAAAAAAAAAAAATAGCTGGGATTTGGATTGTCAAAGTTAATATTATCAGGATTTGGCTACAGTTTTTTCTGAGCTAATTCCCTCCTTTCCTCAGTCTGAGCTCATGATTGTGAGTCCAGGGCTGCCGGAAGTCAGGCCAGGGCCCACCTTACATCCACACCCTCAATCACAAAAAAAACGGTAAGAAATGCTTGTCCTCTTTCCCTGTGAACACCCTGCCTTCCCGGGCTGTAACCTCTTTCCCTTCTGAGTGGCAGCCTTCTCTATCATAAAGTTAAATCTCTACTGCTCCTCTCCAAATTCGTTCTTCTCTGCTCCAGTAAATTGCCTCTTATATTTTTGTCTTACTGTCTTGCTCTACAGTGACACCATTGTCTCAAGAATGCCAGAACTTCTAAAAACATTCCACTATTCCTGGAGTAGATTTCACTCCTAATTCTGCAAGTTTCATTAATTGTTTCATCACCTAGTTATGCCCTGACCTCCTCAGACAACAAGGAGGCAATGCTGAGCCTTCATGCTTGTGTGTCCTCAAGGGGCAGGCTCACTTGGAAATGTTCCTTATTCCTCATTCACCCGTTCACTCACTCAGTCGGCAAACAGAAGCCACCCTATGTTGGATACACAGGCCTGTGAGATACGCAGGCATCTGTCCTTAAAGAGCCTAATCATTCAGACAAAGCTGGTCCAACTCCAGTGACTGCTGATACAAGTCCAAGTGCCATCAGCAATGTGTACTTTAGCCTCTTCACCTCCAGTGGATTAGTTCTTATGACCTATGTGTCCCATATTGATGGAAACTATATATAATATATATATGTATATATTATATTATATATATATATAAAATACAACTTGCCCAGTTTTTTTTTTTTTGCTTGTTTTTGTTGCTGTTTTTAGAAATAGTCACTTGCTCAGATTTTTAAGATTTAGTTTCAAATTTGGAAACCAAGTCATGGTTCTGATTCGCATTCTATAAACATTTGCTTTGCAAAGAAATTCTTCTACATTTTTTTTAGAAAATAAACCTCCCCTTTCTTTAGCACAGGGTAAGTGCTAATGCATCAGTCTGTTTCATGTCACTCTCAACTGCCCTGACTTCCACTTACTGCCTCCGCTGTTTGCTTCTCACTTTCCTGAATCAAAAGGTAATACTTAAATATAAAGAACTTAAAATTGAATCTGAAAACGCAGCAGCCAGAAAGATCTGCCTGTCACCACAGCCCAAATGTTAGGGAGAAGGTTAAAACTGAAGTTGAGAAATTGTTTATTTCAAAGTGCTTTGGTTCATTAAGCAGTCATTTTTTAGTTCACAGCCATTATATTAGAGTTATTTGCATTGCTACTGCATAAACTCTGAGATCTACTGTATTAAAATGTTTTATTATGTTATTTTATTTTCCCGCAAAAGATGAATATACCTTCAATTTTAAAATGAAAATCTTTGGGGAGCAAGTATTTCATATATAGAAATTCACCTCACCAAGAAGGAAAGAAAAAAGAAAGAAAGAAAGAAAGAAAGAAAGAAAGAAAGAAAGAAAGGAAGGGGGGGGGAAGGAAGGAAGGAAGGAAGGAAGGAAGGAAGGAAGGAAGGAAGGAAGGAAGGAAGGAAGGAAAAAAGAAAAAAGAAAAGAAAAGAAAAGAAAAGAAAAGAAAAGAAAAGAAAAGAAAAGAAAAGAAAAGAAAAAGCTGCCCCTAGAAGCTGGGAGTGTCTCCCTGAAGCATTGGCCCAGCAAGAGCACAGCTTCCCAGGGTTTGATCCCCACACAGAAAGTGCCCCCGTATTTCACATGGATCTTCCAAAGCATTCATTTTTTTAGCAATGGGAATCTCCCATCTTAGTGTTGCCACTGCAGGACTCCAGAAAGGAAAAGGCTGTTGTAGTAAGAACCCAGCAAAGCAAAACCATTCCACAGTCCACTACTTTTAAATGATCCCGACTGAGGTTCACACACAGCAACTCTCCAGCCCACTCCTGAGAGGTTATCTGGCAAAGGGCAAGTGCCCCACTGCTGGGTAACATCTCCGCCCCAAACACACCCATACCAGACACCTACCACTTGCTTTGGCTTCGGAGTAGGAGGGTCCATCCTCAAAAGTGAAGATCTGGGACACGCTCTGGCCCAGGTAGGATGGATGCCCGTAGTAAGAATGCATCCGGTACTGAGCACTCACAGGGTGGCGAGTCTCGGAGTTCTTCATCTGCTTAAAAAAAAGTCAAGAACACTGTTATGAAATGTCCCCACAAGCTCATGTTTCCAAGACTTTATCCTCATCTAGTGACAGTATTTTAGGAAGTGCTGGAATCTTTAGGAGATGGACCTAGGTGGAGGAAGTGGCTCACTGTGGGTGGGCCCTTAAGGATATATTGTCCTTGACCCCTTCTTGTCTATCTCTTTCTGCTTCTGGTGCAAAATGAGATGAGCTGTAATGTTCCTCCTCACCACAGCCAGAAACAGCAGAACCCACCAACTATGGTTACAAACCTCTGAACTTACGGGCCAAAATAATTCTTTCTTCTGCTGATATTTTTCCCTCAGGTTTTTGTCACAGCTGACCAAAAAAAAAAAAAAAAAACTAACATAACCACAGTGAGCCAGGCATAGTGGCGCACGCCTTTAATCCCAGGACTCGGGAGGCAGAGGTAGGAGGATCACCATGAGTTCAAGGCCACCTTGAGACTACTTAGTGAATTCCAGGTCAGCCTGGGCTAGAGCGAGACCCTACCTCGAAAAACCGGGAGGGGGGGGGAGAAATAGAAAGGAAGAAAAGAAAAACCACAGTGAGATCAAAGTTTCACTTTATATAATTCTTTAACTCCAATTATGGATCCTCCAATTTGTCATTTCTATCATGGAATGTCTTTGAAAGCATCCCTAAAATTCCCTCTGGCTATGATGTTTAGTTAACAAGTACCACAGAGAAGAAGGCTGGGGTGAGGGGCTAGAAGTACTTGGGAAGTAAGCTAGCGAACCTCTCTTGTGTCAAGCAAAGGGAGGGAGGTCTGGGGTCTAGATTCTGGAGGTGCTCTGGATTCTGCTGGAGAAGATGGGCAGGGAGAGGGGAAGGCACTAGGGAGACAGTCACGGGCGTCCAGCAGCAGTGGCAGCTGACACTTGGGCCTGGGGGTCACCTTGCCTTTTGAGGCCCTTGAGACCACAGACTTTGGTATAAGTTTCCTGGTCTTTGATCAATGCTCAGGTGATGTGACTTGGCCATCCTTGGAAGAGTCCCAACCGCAGTTTCCCAGCCCTTCTGATGACTGCGGGAAGACTGCCTTCAGCATCATCTAGGATTGCTCTTTTCTGTCAGGACCTGGCAGACAGAGCATCTCACTCAGAAGCAGGTCCTCATGGCAATCACAGAGCTGGACTTCATGTATCTGATGCTGCCTTTAAAAACTAAATTTGAGAACCAGGCCCACGTGGTGGCACACGCCTTTAATCCCAGCACTCAGGAGGCAGAGGTAGGAGGATCACCATAAGTTCAAGGCCACCCTGAGACTACATAGTGAATTCCAGGTCAGCCTGAGCTAGAGGGAGACTCTACTCAAAAAAAACAAAAAAAAGGGCTGGAGAGATGGCTTAGTGGTTAAGGCACTTGCCTACAAAACTAAAGGACCTGGTTCAATTCCCCAGGACCCACATAAGCCAGATGCACAAGGGGGCACATGCATTTGGAGTTCATTTGCAGTGGCTGGAAGCCCTAGCGCACCCATTCTTTCTCTCTCTCTCTCTCTCTCTGCCTCTTTCTCTCTTGCTCTCGCAAGTAAATAAATAAATAAATAAAATTTAAAAATAAAAGATGGGTAGGGATGTGGATGGTATGTAAGTTGAAAAGAAACTTTTAAAAAGCCCCTAAATTTGGGGGCTGAGATAACTCCATGGGTAAAGTGCTATGCAAGTATGAAGACCTGAGTTTAGAGCCCCAGAATCCATGTTAAGTTGGAAACAGTACTGAGAGTCTATAATCCCAACTCACCTATGGTAAGATGAGAAGCAGAGACAGGAGAATCCCTGGAAACTTGAGGGCCAACTAGCTTGGTTATACAGTGATGAACGAAAGACTTTCTGCCTCAAACCAGGTTGAAATGAAGACAGACATCTAACATGTCCACTGATCTTCACACATGTGGCCTAGCTGGTGCACACCTGCACTCACATATCATACATGAACAATGCACACATCATACACAAGCCTAAGAACCCAGGTTCAATTCCCTAGTACCCATGTAAAGCCAGATGCACAAGGTGGCACATGCATCTAGAGTTTGTCTGCAGGGGCTAAAAGCCCTGACAGGCCCATTCTTTTTCTCTTTCTCTCACAAATAAATAACTAAAATATTTTTAAATGATCTGAGAAGTGGCCTGGACCTGGGTCTTTCCAAAGGTCCCTAGGTAATTTCAACATGTCACTGAAATTGAGACCAAGTACTCTAAAATTGCCACCATATGCCTGCACACCTGTGAAAGATCCCAACATGCTACACAGTAACCAAAAATGTAAATGGTCAAGTATAACCAGTAGACTGATCAACTGCTGTCACTCCCAACATACACGAACTACTTAAAGATCATATAGATAAACAATAATGCTCCTTTTTTAAACTACAGCTTACTAGAAAAATAAGCAGTTTTAAATAATGCACGTGCTTATTATCTCTACCTTAATTCCTTTTCTCTGGTTTTAGAAAGTATCAAAAACAGCAATTATTTGGAGCTTGGAGTTGAGTTTTGCTTTATCATTCAATTTCCTCAATGAATCCCCAAGATCACTGGGCTACCGGGTGTCCAGAAAAAGAAACATACAAAAAGTCAAATTCCACTTGAGGTTATTAAAATGTGGATTTACTAAGGCCATCAGTCACTTCAGCTACATCCAACTTAAAGAAAAATGCACATAGCCACCCATATGCACCTGAGAAAGGATAGCCCTGTGGGGTTGTGTGTGTGTGTGTGTGTGTGTGTGTGTGGTGCATGTGTGTGTGTAGACGTGGGTGCACCCCACTGAAGTAACAGAAAGAGACTCATCACTTCTGCTAACAGGACATTTTTTTTTTCTTTATGCATGCATTGCTACTATGTTTCTTCAAGATTTTATTTATTTACTGTTTAGTCCTTTGAATTTAGCAAATAAACCAAGCAAAACCTGAACACTTCAAGATCTGGGTGAATTATGGTTACTGTAATTATTAGCATGTGGTGGCTGGCAAGCAAGAGGCATGTTTTATGATCTTATTCTTCACCCCAGTCTCTGAACCTGAGCATAACCACAGACAGGAGCTAGGCGGGCAGAGAATGGCCATGCTGTTAGTATTAACCCAGAGGAAGCCTAAAAGGTTTTGTTGTATTGGAAGTGCTGAGAAAAATGAATCCTAACATGTCTGAACCACAGGTCTCCTTTCATGCATCTTATACCATCTTATCAAAGGAAAACAGTAATAACTGCAACAAAACATGAGAATGTTTGACACCATTGATTAGTTTTTTTTTTTTTTTTTTTAAAAAAAAGAAAACTTGAATCCTAACCACTGGCTATCTAGAGCACTTCTAGGAATGCTTGATTTTTTTTTTGGTGGGGGGGGGCAGCCTTATGTAAGCCAGGCTGGCCTTGAACTATGTAGCAGACAAGCTAACCTACTTTTAATTTCTGGAAGTCCTCCTGCATCCACCTCCCAAGTTTGGGTGTGTACATCACACCTGGATTATGCAGTGTTGGGGATGGAACCCGGAACTTTCTGAATGCTAAACAAGCATACTACCCCCTGAGCTAAAGTCTTCAACCCTGAGTGTTCGAGCTTATACACAACTGAACCTGATCATTTGAGCTTATACTAAATTCTCCTTCCAGGTGAAAAGTTAAAAGGTCTGTGGTAGCTCAGCTGTGTAAAGCCGGAATTGTAGTATGAAGGGAGGGGCCGTCCCTGAGAAGTTTCCATAGGGTGACAGGCCTCACTGCAAAGACTACCCCCGCCCCACCACCAGGCACTTAGATTTTTTTACTTCAAGAAAAACAAGATGCGCATTTGGAGTGAACCTTTGGTTTTCTCTTCAGAAACATTTTCACAAAGGAAGGCAGAGCTCCTCACGGAATGGAATTCCAAGTGTCTTGGGGACACTGAGGGTGAAGATTGGGTCAGAACTTTTCTTTCATTAAACCATTTCTTTGGTTTGGGATGCTATTCCCATGTTAACATAATCTCCCACTGTGAGGCTGAACTGTCTAACCCAAGGCCTTACCTGTGCCAAGTGCTTCCCTGAAGGGCCCCACTCATCTACGGAAATACTGTTAATCCTCTGCATTGCACACTTTACACTGGAAAGAATTATTTTTTAATATATAGCCTGTGACAGCCATTATGTGCATGTCTGAGATGACTGAAATACAAACAGTCAAGTAACAACTCCTGTGACATAGGCAGATTCTCCTCTGCAACCCAGGCCTCCAATTTCCTGTCCCTTTCCATTCAGTTCTCTAGAATTGTTTCTCTCTCTAAGTGTGCTTGCTACGTTTTAGGTGGACAGACTATGGAATGACTTAGAGGAAGAGAAAAGAAGAACAAGTTTTTAGGAGGACATGGTCCCTGCAAAGAAGTCCCACAGAACCCAGGACTCCCTCAGCACCCTGAGGGGAGGATGCCCAGGGCCAGGACTGACACATGCTAAAGAATGTAAGAGCTGCTTGAATAAACATGGAAAGGATGAGAGCTCTTCCTCCTGACAGCAGCAGAGCGGGAGAGAGAGTAGCTCATGCAGGACAGCAGAACGCAAGTAATTTAGGAAGCATACATCTAAGCTACTTTAGGCTGTAAACTCCAAGTTTCCCAAAGCATTAGAAAGACCATGGCCCACACAGAAACAAAAGAAAAACATGTGAAGGGGGCTTTTCAAGTAGGCCTGATAAAGGGAATTAAACTCCAAGTTTGAGTTAATGTCAGAGTCGATTAAAAGATAAAAGCAGCCGGTGTGGGGCTGGAGAGATGGCTTAGCAGTTAAGACGCATGCCTGCGAAGCCTAAGGACCCAGGTTTGATTCTCCAGGTCCCACGTAAGCCAGATGCACATGGTGGCGCATGTTTCTGGAGTTCGTTTGCAGTAACTGGTGTGCCCATTCTCACTCTCTCTCTTTCTCTGACTCAAATAAATAAAAAAAATAAAATCTTTTTTAAAAAGTAGTGGATGTATAGTGGTATATACTTTTAATCCCAGCACTCAGGAGGCATAGGCAGGAGGGTCACTGTGAGTTTGAGGCCACCCTGAGACTACATAGTAAATTCCAGGTCAGCCTGGACTAGAGCAAGACCCTATCTCATGGGGAAAAAAAAGATAAAAGTAAAAAGCCACCACAAGATGCACCATGGAAAACAAGCAAGTCATTTGGAAGTAGAGAAACAAAAACTGACCGTAAAGACAAGCTAAGCCATCCCCCAGTCCCAGAATTCCTAGAGTATGAACAGTGATTCTTGTGAACGGTGAAAAAACTGTAAGGGACAGACATCCCAAGGGACTCTGGATTACACAGGGGTTTATGAGTAGTCCATTGTGCTTGTCTTCATCAAAAACAATAAAGAAGGGACTGAAAAGATGGCTTAGCAGTTAAGACCCTTGGCTGCTGTAGCAGACAGCTTCAGGTTCGCTGAGATGAACTTCCAGACCAGGCACAGTTATGGAGGAAGGGATATTTGTTGAAGCATACAGATCCAGGGGAAGTTCCATAATAGCAGAAGAAGCTGGCCTGCCTTCACAGGATCAAACACAGAGAAAAGCCAAAAGCCACACAGCACGACACACCTCAGGAACTCCAGCTCGGCATACTTTGCATATCTTTAGATTGAAATCTCAAACCCACCACCACATCTTAAGATCCACCCAGTGACACTGCCTCCAGCCAGGTGGATGCAAATGCAAACTATAAACTAATAAAACATTGAATATATTGGGGGCCATCTATTCAAACTACCACACCTGCAAAGCCTAATGATTGGAATTCGATTCCCCAGTACCCATATAATGCCAGATGCACAATGTGGAACATATGTTTCTGGAGTTCCTTTGCAGTGGCTGGGGCCCCTGAGTGCGCCCATTCTCCCTCCCCTCTCCCCCTATCTGGCTGGTAGCACACACCTTTAATCCCAGCACCTTCTGGCCCCTAAGTAAGAAATTTATCTTTTGACTGATTCGTGATTTAAAGTTCTCACCGAATGCACACATAATCAGGCATAAATGCAAGCCATTTACATGCAGACTGATAAAACAACTTCAAGTAGACAGGCAGGGGGAAAAGGACATGAAAAAGTTTGTTATCTTAAAGCACTGACTAATAATTATTCAGATATAGAACTCTCCACTCTGCTAACACATCAGTCATCTAATGGCCCTGCGCACAGCTCTTCATGCAGGCGTCCTGGAAAGTGACACACAAGAAAAGAAACTGCCAAGGAAGAAGTGAGCATTTGCTGACAGGTGCTAGAGACGTGTCCTGTTCTCTCAGTGGATCCTCATAGTCTAGCGATCATCAACACGGGGAGACAACACCCCCAAAGTAACTTGTTCTGCTCACAGAGGCATTAAGGGGGATTCAAAGCAAGCCGTCTGGAAGCTCACTATGGTTCCCTCCACTAAGCCAAGCCACCTGCCTAGCTCAGACATCCGTGCACTATAAAGAACTACTAGCTGACGTGGGCTTTTGACACCTCAACTCTTCATGGTTTTCTGCCTGTGCAGCAAATAAAAAGCTTCTTATACTTTGGATAGTCTGAAAATGAGAAGGGGGAAAAAAAAAACTCTCCAAAACCACACAATCAGAAACTTTGATTTCAGGACGGGGCGTACTAGAAGCATCCATATCTGTCCCTGCTGTGATGGACAAACTTAATTAACCTTTGCTACTCTTTTCCAACCTACTGTTTTTGACAAACCTAGTGACCCAGAAACAATATGTTACCATCAGAATCTGCACAGCAGCGACACCAGGAGATATAGCCCTATCAGCAGTATCGAGAAATAAGCCGCTTGGATTAGCTGCTCTAAGAAATATGGATTATATTCATGTCACACATGAGCTGTCAGAAACATTAGGATACTTTTAGCATAAATCAGCACTGTGAAGGGTATCTTATGAGTACTGAACATGATAGACTGCCTGTGGGGCAAGGTGAGGCAGTCTAAGGCCCCTCTCTAAAGTGGGTGCACAGGCATGTGCACACACACACACACACACACACACACACTTTTCCCAAACTGTTTAAAGATTATCACAGACTGCCTAGTGACTACTGGTAGACACACCCAACTCTTGCTGTTGGCATGAAAAGCCAACCCCTGGATTGAAAAGATGGCTTAGTGGTTAAAGCACTTGCCTACAAAGGCAAAGGACCCAGGTTTGATTCCTCGGGACCCATGTAAGCCAGATGCACAAGGTGGTGCATGTGTCTGGAGTTCATTTCCAACAGCTGGAGGTGTTGGCGTGCCCACTCTCTCCCTCCCTCTCTCTCTCTCTCTCTCTCTCTCTCTCTCTAGCCAACCCCTCTCCAAAACCATCATGGAGACAGGCCACCTCGGTAATCCAAATGATGCAAGAATGAAAACAAGTTTCCCTGAAGTATGCAAGTGTGTGTGTGTGCATGTGCACACATGCGCACACACAGAGGCACAGACAAAGGCCTGAGGGGCAGCATGCTCAGTAATAGAGCAGATTTTCCAGGCTTCACACAAAGTCCAAGCAACATTCTCAGCCCTACAAGAAAGCCAGAGGCATTCTGGGAAGGAAGGAGCTCTTCACAGTAGGCAAACCCCACTAACATTCCAGCCCCCCGCCCCAGCTGCGTGATTGTGCCAAATGAGTTCATCTCCCTAAGCCTGTTTCCTTTCCCTCACTGGAAGGGGGGGGGGATGATAAATCCCGACAAGGCTGTGTTGAGGACTGAGACATAGTATGAACCATGAAGTGGCTGGCCCCACAAGGCTGCCCTACAACTGGCCTGCTTATACTGCCCCTTCCCTCATGGGCAGTCAACTGACTGACCAGAGAAGAAAAACGTCCCATTACATTAGAAATTATTTAAGTAGGTCTAGGAAGATTGCTCAGTGGTTAACAGTGCTTGCTAGTTAAGCATGAGTGCCTCTTACACTGGAGACCACCAAGTTCAGTTCCCCAGAACTCACATTAAAAAGCTGGGTGTGGGGCTAGAGAGATGGCTTACTGGTCAAGGAGCTTGCCTGCAAAGCCTAAGGACTCATGTTTAACTCTCCAGGTCCCACATAAGCCAGACGCACAACATGACACAAGTGTACAGGTCACACATGTGCACAAGGTGGTACATGTGTCTGGAGTTTGGTTACAGTGGCTGGAGGCCCTGGTGTGCCAATTCTCTCTCTTTCTCTTTCACATTAAAAAAAAAAAAAAAAAAAAAAAAAAAAAAAAAAAAAAAAAGGCCAGGGCTGGAGAGATGGCTTAGCAGTTAAGACGTTTGCCTGCAAAACCAAAGGACCCTGGTTCAATTCTCCAGGACCCACGTAAGCCAGATGTACAAGGGGCACATGCATCTGGAGTTTGTTAGCAGTGGCTGGAGGTCCTGGCGCGCCCATTCTCTCTCTCCCTCATTCTCTCTCTCAAATAAATAAATAAAAGGTTTTTTTGTTGTTTGTTTGTTGGTTTGTTTGTTTTTTTAAAGGTCAGTCTGTTGGGCTTGGCTCAAAAAAAAAAAAAAAGCTGGGTGTGACTGGAGAAAATATGGAAACTGCAACAGATGGTGCTAGAGAAATTGGATAACCACATGTAGGAGAATGAAATTAGATCCACTTCTCTCACTCTGCACAAAAGCCAACTCCAAATGGATCAAGGACCTCAATCTAAGACCTGAAACTCTAAAACAACTAGAAGAAAAAGCAGGGAGAACACTCCACAGTACAGGTATATGGAAAGACTTCCTGAATAAGACCCTGACAGCTCATGATATTAGATCAGCACAACCATTAGGACTTTGTGACACTACTGTACAGACAAGCAAATCATTAATAGAGTCAATAGACATCCCATAGACTGGGAGAAATTTTTCACCAGCTACACTTCTGACAAAAGGTCTAATATCTAAAATTTCCAAAGAACTAACAAAACTAAGAAATTAAAAAAATCAAACAACACAATAAAAAAAAATGGTGTGGATTTGAAGAAAGAATTCTCAAAGGAAGAAATACAAATGGCCCATTACATGCTTAAGGAGGTGTTCAACATCTTTAGTCATTAGAGAAATGCAAATCAAAATGACTCTGAGATTTCATTTCATTCCAGCTAGGATGGCATTCATCAAAAAATCGTATAACAACAAGGCGGCTGGAGAAATGGCTTAGCAGTTAAGATGTTTGACTGCAAAGCCAAAGGACATTCGGTTCGATTTTCCAGGACCCATGTAAGCCGGATGCACAAGAGGGCACATGCATCTGGAGTTCGTATGCATCTGGAGTTCGTTTGCAGTGGCTGGAGGCCCTGGCGTGCCCATTCTCTCTCTCTCTCTCAAATAAATAAATAAAAATATTTTTTAAAAATCATATGACAACAAATGCAAAGCCTAAGGGTTCAGTTCCTCAGTACCCACATAAAAGCCATATGTACAAGGCAGTGTATGCATCTGGAATTTGTTTGCGTTGACTAGAGGCCTGAGTGCACCTATTCTCTCTCTACCTGCCTCTCTTTTGTAGAGAAATAAATAATAAATAAATACATTAAAAGGCCACTGAAACTCTCCTCTGGCCTCCTCCATATGAATGTACATGGGGCACACCCATCTGCACGTACATAAAGACACACATAAAACATCATTTAAGTACGTAGACATTTGGCTTGATATTTGAAAGAAAAATCTATTGTGAGATTTCTCCACATTTTAAATTTAATTTTTTTTTTTTTTGTAAATCAACTCAACATCCTATATTGTCACTAGGAAATACACACCATAAGAGTGACTGGGGGAGGAAGAAAGTTTCAGGCCATCATATTTTTTGGTTTTATACAAATACTCAAAACATAGAATTAGGCTGTCTACCTTCCATTCTTCTTTTTTTTTGGGGGGGGGGGTGTATGTGTGTGTGGTTCTTCGAGGTAGGGTTTCACTCTAGCCCAGGCTGACCTGGAATTCACTATGTAGTCTCAGGGTGGCCTCAAACTCACAGCGATCCTCTGTCTCCTAAGTGCTGGGATTAAAGGCGTGCGCCACCACACCTGGCTTCCCTTCCCTTCTATTATTGGTAGAAAACAAACTGGACATTACCAAAAGAACATTCTTGTAAAGGAATGCAATGGAAAAGGGTATATGAAATCACGTGATAATAACCCTTCTCCTTCTTCCCAGTCTCCTGTGAACCCCGCACCAGAAGGCTGTACATCCAGAGCCCATGCTGCACCACAGAGAGGAGTCTAGGATACAAACAATAGAGGTGCATGCTGTGTAGAGAATTTAAAAATAATACTGTGTGTCAATCTGCTTCTCAGTGTTACCATGTACCAACAACCGTGAACAACATAGGTGATAAAACAGCCTTCCTCACCCTCACCCTCACCCTGTACAGACAACAGGTCCTGTACAAACCACTTCTGTGTAAGTGTGTGCACAGGTACACGTGCCCTGTACACATGCAGAGGAGGCGAGAGTTAAGTGTCCTCCTCTCTCTCTTTCACCTGCTTGTGCTTGTGACTGACTCTCTCATTGATCTGGAAGCACTGTTTACAGTCAGAATGGCTAACCAGTGAGCCCAGGGATTCTCCTATCCCTGCTCTCTTCAAGACTGGGTTACATGCACGCATGGCCACACCCAGCTTTTTATATGGGCGCTGGAGAAGGAACTATGGATGTCCTAGGTCCTCTCAGGCCCTCATGCTTGTGCAGGAAGCGCTCTACCCACTAAGGCATTACCCTAATCCTTCAGACCAGCTCCAGGATGCTGGGAGTCTGGTTGCATCACCAGGGAATTATGCTGTCCTCTCAGTTGCTTCACTGTGTGTAGGTACCTGAAGGTCTGGCACAGACTCTCAAAGGCCTGGAACAGGCACTCAAAACTCAACAAGGGCTGGAGAGATGGTTTAGTGGTTAAGGTGTTTGCATGCGATGCCTAAGGACCCAGGTTTGGCTCTTCAGAATCCACGTAAAGCCAGATGCACAAGGTGGCGCATGCATCTGGAGTTTGTTTGCAGTGGCTAGTAGCCCTGGTGTGCCCATTCTCTCTCTGTGTCTGCCTCTTCCTCTCTCCCTTTCTCTCTCTCATAAATAAATAAACAAATAAAATACTTTTAAAAACTCATCAGAGCTGGAGAGATGGTGGTTAAGACACATGCCTGCAAAGCCTAAGGATCGAAGTTCCATTCTCCAGGTCCCATGTAAGCCAGATGCATATGGTGGTGCATGCATCTGGAATTTGTTTAGTGACTAGAGGCCCTGGCACACCTATTCTCACTCTCTCTATTTCTCTCTCTCCCTCTGTCTCTGATAAAATAAATAAATAAAAATAAATCTTTAAAAAAACTCATCAACAAATAAATGAAACTTTTTACACATGCTTTATAACAAGTTGAGATTCTATGGCTCTATTCTTCCCTCCCTTTTATATTTGTAATAAGGTGTTAACAAAAACAGGACCAGCCTACTTCTGTTATGCATCCTTTGATTTTGATCCTTATTCATAAAATGAGGAACACTTAACAGACCTTAGGAATGTGGATCTGGAAGAATTTGAGAATCACTCATCCTTGCATTTAAACATTCTGAAAAGCAACTTATTTTATATCATATTCACATCTACTTATCAGGAAAATTATAAGCCAAAAGAGCAAATGTAAATGGTTGAAATTTTGGCCACCAGCCCAAAAGCTTTCAAACCCTGTGGTCTAATTATCTAACTTTCAAGCACATTACACAAATTCCCCAGACTGAATTATTTACTAACCTGGTGCTGCTGAGTCATGGCACAGGTAATATAACAGCCTGGTAACAGACTTCTTTCAGCTTTCAATTCAATTGTGCAGCAGTCACTAGAGTGAGCTCACCAGCTCATCAACAAGTGGGTCAACTCAGCCAGACAAACTGCACCCAGGTAAGGCTGGAGAAGAATCTATCGAAGAACTGGGGACCTATGCAACTCTCCCAGAGGCTCCAGCAGATCTGTGGTTAGTCTGTGGGTCTCCTTGGATGCTCCTGGACTGCAACCACCAGGTAGAGAAAACAAGCCCTTAGGGTGTCCAGTGCCTGGTTTCTTCTCCTGGTCTCTTGAGTCAGGCTGCCTGCTCTCCAGTGCCCTAGGTTCCCAGAGGCCAGCTCAACATTCTCCTGGAGTCTACATGTGTTTGATAAAAATGGGTATTCCTCAGCCTTCCTTCTCACCATCTATCTGGGCTCAGTGTACTGAAGCAAGTGCCTGTCACCTCTGTCCCTGAGCCACAGAACAATATCACTTTTGTCTACCCTTTGCTATTAGCTGAGTATGTACTAAGAGCAGAGATTAGAACAGGAAGTATTTGGAAGTATTTAATAAGTTTTAGTGAGATGACTGCTTATCCAAAGTTAGCAATTACAAAATATTAAAATTAACAGGTTCCAAAGAATAACCAGATATAAAATAAATACACATGCTACAATAGAACACGTGTAAATGAATTCCTTCAGGCCGGGCATAGTGGCGCACATCTTTAATCCTAGCACTTGGGAGGCAGAGGTAGGAGGATTGCCGTGAGTTCAAGGCTAGTCTGAGACTACATAGTAAATTCCAGGTCAGCCTGAGCTAGAGTGAAACCCTACTTGGAAAAAAAAAAGAAGAAGAAGAAGAAGAATGCCTTCAGGTACACACAGAAGTTATGCCTCTGTACTTCCCCTTTAAGAAACCAAATTATATGGCTGGACAGACTGGCTCAGTGGTTGAAGGCAAGCCTGTGACCTGGAGTTTGGATCCCAACACCCTTGTAAAGCCACACACAAAGTGGCACACATGTCTCTAATCCCAAAGTACCTACAGCAATGGGAGGCCGAGTCAAGAGAATTCCAAAGCTCACGGGCCAATTAGTCTGCCCTTCCCGGCAACAATCAGCCAACAGAGAGCCGGAGACCTTGTTAGACAGGACCAAGGTTGTCCTTTGACCTCCACATATGCAGCGTGGCACAAACATACCCATACACACAAACAAAACCAAGTTATGGTTGTTAGCTCTAATAGCCCAAAGCAAGTACCCCATCATTTTCCATCCCCTTTCCCGAGGAAAGAAGTTGCCTTAAAATATTTAAAATTTGGTAGGTCCTTATAAGTTCCTCTATGACTGCTTGTGAGTGCTGTCAGCATCTTTTTCATAGGGAGAAAGCCAGTCAGTGTCTATCCACACGCAGGCAGTGGTCAACAACCCATTTGTTCTAGAAAGGGAAGTGAGGCTAGTTGAACCTTCCAGTGACAAAGTGGGCTATGAGATTTTCAGGTATGGACCACAAGACTGTAGAGTGTGCTTGGCTGAGGTGAGAAGACCAATCAGGAACTTCAGGCAAGCCCAGAGCTTACAAAAGTGGACATGAGCAGATTCACACCACTCTGGTACTTGACCTTGGAGCTAGCTGAGGGCCTGAGGCAGCACACACACGGATCTGAAGTGGGCTTCTCATTCTATTGCTTTTTCCCTAACATGTAATTTTTTCTGCTCCCAAGACCCACTTTTACATTTGTCTTTTTAAATCATAATTGGGGTGTCTCCGACTGAGATCCAAGTAAACATCTGGTGGCACTAGCTTCAGAACAGCCATCAAGAGGGCACCTGAGCTGGCCAAAGGAGATCCCATGCACAGTTTAGAATCCTCCCATATTTATTTCTGTTCACTTGATATGCACCTCTCCCTTGTCAGCCTGGTACAACATGTTTATTTAAGAGATAATGTTGCCGTGGAGGAGTGCACAAGGCAATAAACAGCTTTTGCAGGCAATTAAATGCAGAAGTGAAATTGAGCTGCTGGTCAGCGGAACCAGCCATCCATCGTTGAGTTTGTTCCAGTGTCACAAATGTTATTCCTGTTTCCCAACAGGATAGGAATCTCTGATTGGGCCACAAATCTCTGCAGGCTGGAGACAGACCAAAGGGTTAGAGCAGTGCTCAGTGTGCAGAGCACTCACAGGAAAGCACTCTGGGATTCCGGAATGCTGTCCCAGAAGGTCCTCCCTCCATCCATCCTTCTTATAACACTTTGGTCTTAGTAGGTACTGAGTCATTCTGTCATTCTGTGTGACTTGTTTGATTTTACAGTGAGATGTGCAAAAGCCTCAACTCTACACAAAAGCCATTGGATTCTTTTTATTTATTTATTTATTTATTTTTGAGGCAAGCACAACAGACTGGCTGTTTTTCTTTTCTCTCTTTTTTGTTTTTTGAGGTAGGGTTTCACTCTGGTCCAGGCTGACCTGGAATTAACTATGTAGTCTCAGGGTGGCCTCAAACTCACGGCGATCCTCCTACTGCTGCCTCCCGAGTGCTGGGATTAAAGGTGTGCGCTACCATGCCTGGCTTTTTCTTTTCTTTTCTTTTCTTTTTAAAAAAAGATTTTATTTTCATTTATTTATTTGAGACAGAAACAGACACACACAGAGAGAGAATGGGCATGCCAGGGCCTCTAGCTTCTGCAAACAAACTCCAGATCCATGTGCATCTGGCTTACGTAGGACCTGGAGAATCGAACCTGAGTCCTTAGGCTTCACAGGCATGTGCTAAGCTATCTCTCCAGCCCAAGACTGGATTTTTTTAAATGAGAGATACAGTGAGAGTGAGAACAAAAGCAAGAGAGAGAACTGGCATGCCAGGGCCTCCAGTCACTGTAATCGAACTCCAGATGGGTGTGCCACCTTGTACGTATGTGCAGCCTTCCACATGTATCACCTTGTGTGTCTGGCTTACGTGGGTACTGGGGACTCGAACATTGGCCCTTAGGATACAGGCAAAGGCCTTAACCACTAAGCCATCTCTTCAGACCCTGGATTATTTCTAAAAAATTTAAAGAGAGAGAAAAGGAGAGAGAAGACATACACATGCGCACACATTCTAGGGCCTCCTTCACTGCAGACACAAACTCCCGATGCATGAACCATTTTGTGTATCTGGCTTTACATGGGCTGTCAGGCTTTGCAAGCAAGCACATGTAACCACAGAGCCATCTCTCCACCCCTGACACCTTTCTTTAATGTGTGTGTCTGTGTATGTATGACTATGCTTGCGTGTGCACAGGCCCATGTTGTGTGTGGATACACATGCATATATGTGTGCCCATGTGTGGAGACAAGAGGACAATCTCAGAAACGTAGTCCATTTTTTTCTTTTGAGACAGGGTCCCTCATTGGCCTGGGGTTTGCCAATTAGGTTACATGGGCTGTGTAGTGAGCCCTGAAAGTCCTCCTGTCTCTGCTTCCCCAGCTCAGGGATTACGGGCACATGTCACCATGCCCAGCATTTGTATATCGGTTCTGAAGATTGAATGTGGGGCCTCATGCTTACAAGGAAAGCATTTTATTGACTGAGCCATTTCCTCAGCCCCCAAAGCCAATGAATTCTTTATATAAAAACCAAATGTGGAGAAAAAAAAAAAAAACCAAATGTGGGCTGGAGAGATAGCTTAGCAGTTAGGGTGTTTGCCTGTGAAGCCAAAGGATCCAGGTTTGATTCTCCAGGACCCACATAAGGCAGGTGCACAAGGGAGTACATGAGTCTGGAGTTTATCTGCAGTGGCTAAAGGCCCTGGCATGCCCATTCTCCCTCCCTCTCTCTCAAATAAATAAAATATTTTTTTAAAAATCCCTGAGACTAAAGAAAAGACTCAATGAATAAAGTGTTTGTCATGACCCTAAGCACTCACATGAATGTTAGGCATGGCAGCATGCACCTTGAATGCCAGCACTCAGGATGAAATGACAGGCAGAGAGAGTCCTGGGGCAAGCTGGCTAGATAGACTAGCCAAATTAGTAAGTGATGAATTCTGTAAGAGACCTTGTCTCGGTAAATAAGGCGGTAAAACCCTTGAGAAAGACATACGGCCCAATGCTGGCCTCCACATACATGTGCACACAAATGCATGTACCTGTACACAATGGACCCGCACATACAAACACATATACACACACATGCATGCCACACACACATACACAAAAAATTTGAATTTGCTGACCATCTATAAGAAGATTAGCTTTTATAACAAATGAGAGGGGCCAGGCATGGTGGCAACACACCTTTAATTTCAGCACTGAGAAGGCTGAGGTAGAAGGATCACCTTGAGTTCAAGGCCAGCCTAGGATATAGAGTGAGTTTCAGGTCAAAGTGGGCTATAATGAGACCCTGCTTTAAAAAAATGAAAAGAAGCCAGGTGTGGTGGTGCACGCCTTTAATCCCAGCACTTGGGAGGCAGAGGTAGGAGGATCACCATGAGTTCGAGGCACCCTGAGACTACATAGTGAATTCCAGGTCAGCCTGGACCAGAGTGAAACCCTACCTCGAAAAACCACAAAGAAAAGAAAAGAAAAGAAAAGAAAAGAAAAGAAAAGAAAAGGAGAGGAGAGGAGAGGAGAGGAGAGGAGAGGAGAGGAGAGGAAAGAAGAGGAGAGGAGAGGAGAGGAGAGGAGAGGAGAGAAGAGAAGAGAAGAGAAGAGAAGAGAAAAGAAAAGAAAAGAAAAGAAAAGAAAAGAAAAGAAAAGAAAAGAAAAGAAAAGAAAAGAAAAGAAAAGAAAAGAGGGCTGGAGTAATAGCTTACCAGTTAAGGCACTTACCTGCAATGCCTAAGAACCTGGGTTCGATTCCCCAGTACTCACATAAAGCCAGATGCACAACATGACATGTGTGTCTGGAGTTTGTTTGCAGTAGCTGGAAACCCTGGTATGCCCATTCTCTCTCCTCCTTCTCTCTCTCTCTCTCTCTATCTGCCTCTTTCGTGTGTGTGTGTGTGTGTGTGTGTGTGTGTGTGTGTGTGTGTGTGAACTAAAAGCCTTTGGACCGGGGGAGATTGCTCAGTGGTTAAATAAAGCCTGATGGCCAGGATGCAATTTCCCAATACCCACATAAAACCAGATGCACAAAATGACACATGTGTCTGGAATTCATTTGCAAGATGCAGGTGGCCCTGGCACACCCATTCTCTCATTCTGTCAAATTATCCTCCCCCCAAATAAATAAATATAGTTTTTTTAAAAAAAATCTAAAGAGGGCCTGAGTGCTCACAGGTTCACATCTCATAGTTAAGGTTCACCTGCAGGGTAATTTTGCATGGCCCTCTTCCTCAGAGGTCTCAGCTCAGAGAGTTTGTTGCAGACCCAATGTAACCACATGGCGCTGGCACACACTTCAGAGCCAGTTAGGTGCAGATACAAGCCCTTGCTGTTCTCCTCAGAGGCTTCCTAACCTTGGGTAAGTAAGCCCTCTGATGTTGATGTCCTCACCTATAGAAAAGCCAAAACCTACCACACAGATACACAGATTGTTGGTGTCCCTATGATTGAACATGATCTTCAGTATGTTTTCAGGCTTGTTTTACTGTATACAATTAAAAACTGCAAACCTGTCAAACTTCTATTGCACTTTCTTAGAAATATATTTTGTTGTTTTTTAAAAATATTTTATTTCTTTACTTATTTTGAGAGAGTGAGTGATAGGGCATGCCAGGGCCTCCATCCACTGCAAAGGAACTCCAGGTGCATGCGCCACCTTGTGCATCTGGCTTACAAGGTATAGCAGACAGCTTCAAATTCACTGAGGTGAGCTTCCAGACCAGGCACTGTTATGGAGGAAGGGATATTTATGGAAGCCTACAGATCCAGGGGAAGTTCCATAATGGCAGAAGAAGCTGGCCTGCTTTCACAGGACTAAACACAGAGAGCAAAGCCACAAGCCAAAAACCACACAGCACAGCACACTTCAGGAACTCCAGCTAGGCACACTTCGCATATCTTTAGATTGGAATCCTAAACCCACCACCACACCTTAAGATCCACCCAGAGACACTGCCTCCAGCAAGGTGGCTGTAGATGCAAACAACAGACTAATAAAACACTGAATATATTGGGGGCCATCTATTCAAACTACCACACATGGGTACTGGGAAAAACGAACCTGGGTCCTTATGCTTTGCGGGCAAACCCCTTAACCACTAAGCCTCCACTCCAGCCCCAGAGATATTTTATTAACAGCAACAATCTACATAATATGAGAAAAGGATCCATTCTTACACGGAGAGACTGCATAGTCCTTAATGATAAACCACTATAGCTGGACTGATGGAATCAGAAACAGAATCACTGGCAGTATGGAGAAAAAAGAAGGTACTAGAGCTGAAGAGGTGGATCAGTAGATAAAGTGGTCGCTATTCAAGCATAAGGACTGGAATTTGGACTTCCAGCACCCACATAAATGCTATAGGATGGCGGCCACCTGTAATCCCAGTGCTCAGCAGGCAGAGACAGGGGCTCCCTAGGACAAGCTGGCTAGCTAGACTAGCTCAACAGGTGAGCTCTGAGTTCCATGAAAAGACCCTGCCTCAGTAAATAAAGTGTGAGCAATCAAGAAAGACATCTGAAGTCAACCTCTGACCTCCACATGCATACACAGCTGCATACGCGTGAACTCACACCACACACGCAGAGAGTGAATAAGAAAGAAACCTTAAATGAATACGCAGAAGGAATCAGTCCATCAGAAAATATTCCCAACTTTCAAGACAAACTGCTTGCCTGATTAATACATTAAATTTGCAGGAGGGGCCTAGGGAGATGTCTCAGCAGGTAAAGGTGTTTGCTTGCAAAGCCTACCCACTTAGGTTTAATTCTTCACTACCAATGTAAAGTTGGAACCAAAAAAAAGTGGCATAAGGAGCTGGAGAGATGGCTCAGCACTTACGGCACTTGCCTGCAAGGCCTAATGACTAGGATCACTTCCTCAGTACTCACGTAAAGCCAGATGCATCTGGACATATGCATCTGGAGTTCATTTGCAGTGGCTAGAGGCCCTGGTGCACCCACTCTCTCTATCTGTCTTCTATCTCTCTCTGCTTGCAAATAAATAAAATATTTTTAAGTTGTATAAGCTATGGTGGGACAGGTCATGAGTCCTATGAGTATAACACCTGCTCTTGTCTGGCTAAATGCATACATTATGCTCACCAAACTGCCCTGTAAGCATTTTTCTTAACATTAATACTCATATATTAATGCTATTCTTATTTTGGTTAGAGAAACTTCTTTTTTTCAGATGGCAGTGACCACTGGTATGACTCAAAAGACACCAGAGTACTGAGAAAAAGTGACAGGGGTATTCAGCATTGAAATATCTCTACTTCCAATGCTCAGGGTCCATTGCGGAAGAGGTAGAGGAAAGAATGTAAGAGCCAAAGGAAAGATAGGACTCCTTACAGTGCAATTGTTCAGACAGAAATTGCCTTCAATATCCATGACCTTGCAGTGCCTAACACTACCTACACAAGACCTTCATAGTAGGAGGAAAAGACGATGACATCAAAATAAAAGACAGACTAATGGAGAGGGAGGAGATAGGATGGAGAGTGGATATGTGAAGGGAAAAGTGGGGGAGGAGGTTTATTGTCTATAATTATGGAAGTTGTTGTGGTTTGATTCAGGTGTCCCCCATAAACTTAGGTTTTCTGAATGCTAGTTTCCAGCTGATGGAGATTTGGGAATTAACACCTCCTGGAAGCAGTATATTGTTGGGGGTGGGCTTATGGGTATTATAGCCAGTGTCCCCTTGCCAGTGTTTGGCACACTCTCCTGTTCCTGTTGTCCACCTTGATATTGGCCAGGGGGTGATGCCCACCCTCTGCTCATGCCATCATTTTCCCCTGCCATCATGGAGCTTCCCCTCGAGTCTGTAAGCCAAAATAAACCCTTTTTTTCCCAAAAGCTGCTCTTGGTTGGGTGATTTCTGCCAGCAATGCAAACCTGACTGCAACAGTAATATGGGCCCCAGAGGAGTAGTATTGCTGCTAGACACCTGACTGTGTGGCTTTGGCCTTTTGGGGCTTATTTTCAAGAGGAATGTGGAAGGATTTGAAACCTTGATCTGAGAGATGCCTCACAGTGCTGTAAGTACAGCTTAATGGACTATTCTGCTCAGAGCTGAAAGACCTGAATGCAGTAAGAACTATGGACTGTGAGGTTTGGCTTATGAGGGTGAGAAAGAGCTTTGCCTGGACTGGGCTTGAAGCAGTTTGTGTGAGAGGCTTGCTGTTATGCCTGCATCCTGAGAACTTGTGCAAAGTTGCAGTGGGTAGAAATGGACTGGTGTGTGCAGAGGGATATGGCACAGAAGTGAAATCATTGGGCGGAAACTTCTGCCATTCAGCTGCAATTATATGAAAGATTACAACCTTTGAGATTGGGCCAGTTCACCTGCACTGGGGCAACAGGAAGAATGTAGACTCTTTTGAAGGAGCCTGAGTGCTCAAGGAGTGTCCTGTTCTTCAAACTCTGCTTTATTCTCCCCTGGATTAACAAACTGGCACTTTACCTGGTATGGATTATAAGAAATTCAGGAAAGAGAGGGTCATTGAATTTGCAACATAGTCTTGTGTTTTGGAAACGCCCATAGGCAGTGTGAAGCAGGTTTGCTGGATGACTGCATGGAGACCTGATGGAGCCGTGAGGATGAACCATGGCTTGCAGTGGAGACCCAGTGTAGATGCCGAGACCACGAGATGGCTGCTAAGGAGAGCTGCCGGCCCCGGATGAAGTTTTCCAGGACTGTGAGTAGCCTAGCTGGAGGGGTGGAATTGGAACTCCAGAGACTTGTTGCTGGTTAGAATTACCGGACTCGGAGATTTGTCACTGACTAGAATTGTTGGACTTGGAGTTAAAAAGTTTGATGTTTGTCTTGTTTAAATCTTGTATGTGTTGAATATTTCTTTGCTATGCATAATGCCATTTTTGCAGTATGAATGTTTATTCTGTGCCATTAAAGGGTTTGGGGGAATTTTTTGGTATTATGATTTAGTTAAAAGACCTTGGATTATGGGGATGTTTGAACATCATTAGGATTGATTTAAAAAGTGGGGACTTTTAAAATTGGATGAATGCATTGCATTTTACATCATGTATGGTTATCAGTTTATGGGGACTAGGGCAGAATGTGGTGGCTTGATTCAGGTGTCCCCATAAACTTGGGTTTTCTGAATGCTAGCTTCCCAGCTGATGGAGATTTGGGAATTAATGCCCCCTGGTGGCAGTACATTGTTGGGGGCAGTCTTATGGGTGTTATAGCCAGTGTCCTCTTGCCAGTGTTTGGCACACTCTCCTGTTCCTGTTGTCCACCTTGATATTGGCCAGGGGGTGATACCCACCCTCTGCTCATGCCATCATTTTCCCCTGCCATCATGGAGCTTCCCCTTGAGTCTGTAAGCCAAAATAAACCCTTTCCTCTGCACCAAAAGCTGCTCTTGGTTGGTGATTTCTGCCAGCAATGTGAACCTGACTGCAACAGTTGTCAATAAAAAAAAGTTTTTAAAAAAGTGGTATAAGGGGCTGGAGAGATGGCTTAGTGGTTAAGGCGTTTGCCTACAAAGCCAAAGGATCCCAGTTTGATTCTCCAGGACCCATGTAAGCCAGATGCACGAGAGGGCACAAGCATCTGGAGTTCATTTGCAGTGGCTAAAGGCCCTGGTGTGCCCATTCTCTCTCTCTTTCTCTCTCTCTCTCTGCCTCTTTCTCTCTCTCAAATAAATAAAATATATATATTTTAAAATAGTGGTATAAGGATTCATTTGCACTGGTAACACACACAAACACACACACACACACGTGCTCTCCACACATAAATAAACAAACAAACAAACAAACAAATAAATAAATACTAACAATTTTAAAGTTTGCAGGCATATCCAAGCTGTGTTGTATGTCTGAGTGGAACCTTTGGCGGGCCTGTGGAAAACTGCCTCTGTGGAAACACCGCAGTCAGTCAGTCAGTGGACATAGCCTGGCACTGCTTAAAGAGGATAGTCTGGGCTGAAGAAATGGTTCAGTGGGCAAGAACACTTGCCAGCTAGCATCAGGGTCTCAGGCCCTGATTTGCCATGGGTTGATTCCCCAGTATCCATGTAAAAAGCCGTGCGTGGCCACATATGCCTGTAACCACAGTCCAACGGGGAGTAGAGACTAGAGAATTGCTGGGGCTCACTGGCCAGACAGTCTGAAAACAGCAGCTCCAGGTTTGGTGAGACTCCCTTTCAAAGAAATAAATGCACAAGAGTGATAGAGGAAGACCCTCAATGTTCTATACACACATCTGCACACATATATGCATACACCACACATTATGTTCAAGAGGTAAAAAAGAGCAGAGTCTCTGAGAACTCAGCATTATGTTATTAGTAAATTTCACCTTGTACACAGAGCACAGATTGTGCAGACATCATAGAATATGCTTCCAAAAGCCTAGCTTTCATGGTCTGCAATGCACCTAGGCAATACGGTTCATCCTATTGCTAAGCTGTATACTTGTATAGCATGACAGTGCACTCAATATTGTATGCAATTATAACACAGTGATGTTTGTGTATCTATGTATATATAAACACAGAGAAGGTTATATATATTATACAATATATATCATACATAATGTGTATCAAAAAATTAAGGGCAAGAGTGAATGAGGGAGGTAAGGAAACCAGGTATAGTGGCACATGCCTTTCATCTAGCACCTGGGAGGCTGAGGTAGGGGAACTGCCATGAGTTCAAGGCTAGCCTGGAGCTACCAAATGAGTTTCAGATCATCCTGGACTAGAATGAGACCATACCTTGAAAAATAAAATAAAAAAGGAAGGAAAGGAGGGAGGGAGGGAGGGAAGGAGGGAGGGAGGGAGGGAAGAAGGGAGGGAAAGGAGGAAAAGACCATTTGCCTCCTAGGGAAGTAGGAAGAACTAGCAATGACAGATCTCATTACTCGAGTTATTGAGAACAGCATCAAGCACAGTAAGGCAGGACCTACTGCTGCAAAGGAACTTGTTAGATAAGAATATAACACAGGCTGCTCCGGACTAGGGAGGAAGGAAGCTTACACCTGGGCCTCATATGACATGTGCCTTTGTGTCTCTTCTGGGGCTAGTAGGTCAAAGGGGAGACACTAAGTGTCAAAACCATCCATGTCTCCTGAGGGCTAAGGAAGCTCACCAAGGTTTTCCCTCGCGCCCTGGCTAGCACGTATATGTACATCTGACTGAAGCTTCTCACAGCAGCAGACACCCGAGGATGTCTATTGTCTATTGTCCTGGGCACCTCAGGGGGTAGCTTTCCAGGACCAGGCAAGGTACTACTAGAAAGGGCTCATCTTCCCAGGATGAACCCAAGCCAGGCATGCCTTTGCTAAGCCTTGCAGGAAGAGTTAGAACCAACACCACCATGCCAGGCATCACCGACCACCTCGGGGCTCTGACTTCTGGTTTAAGAGACTTCTGAGTGTTGTAGCGTTGAGCTTGAGATGGTTCCTTTCTTCAGAAGACTTGAGATTTTTCTACTCTCACTCTTTTATCAACTAAGCCAACAGGTTCACAGACCACCCACCTACGCTGTCCTCATAGCCTAGAAGCAGCCCACATCCCAGCACTTCTGTGGGAAGAGCTGGGATTTTAAGTCTTTAAAATATGTCTTTCTCCTCTCAGGAGTTTCCAAGAAGAAATCAATCTAAAACCTGCTCCAAACCATCAAATCTACCGTGCTCTGAAAGGCCTGAAGAGGTTGAATTTGAAGTTCCATAAATCATCACATTTCCTTTATTCTCATAATACTTCCCAATTCTAATACCAATGAGCCCCTCAAAAAAGTGCAATGTGTGCAAAACTTAGAAATCTACAGATCAGGAGAATAAGCTGCCATGAATATACTCAGAAGTCAGGTTACTGAGTGTAGCAAGAAAATCCAAAAAAGTGGAGACTTGAATATTAACAACTCCCCACCACACACACACACACACACACACACACACACACACACATACACACACATAAAAGATAGGGAGGGGCTAGAGAGATAGCTTAAGCAGTTTCTTACAAAGCTTAAGAACCCATGTTCTACTCTGCAGGTCCCACGTAAGCCAGACGCACAAGATGACATAAGGGCACAAGGTGGCACATGCGTCTGGAGTTCAAATGCAGCAGCTAGAGATCCTGGAGTGCTAATTCATTCTCTTTCTCTCTCTCATAAAAAAAGAAAAGAAAAGAAAAGAGGGGGCTGGAGAGATGGCTTAGTGGTTAAGCACTTGCCTGTGAAGCCTAACAACCCTGGTTCAAGGCTTGATTCCCCAGGACCCACGTAAGCCAGATGCACAAGGTGGCACATGCATATGGAGTTCGTTTGCAGTGGCTGAAGGCTCTGGTGCACCCATTCTCTCTCTCTCTCTCTCTCTCTCTCTCTCTCTCTCTGCCTCTTTCTGTCTGCTGCTCCCAAATAAATAAATAAAAATAAACAAAAAAAAGAAAAGGGGGTTGCTGGAGAGATGGCTTACTGGTTAAAGTACGTGCCTGTGAAGCCTAAGAATCCCAGTTCAATTCCCCAGTACCCACATAAGCCAGATGTACAAGGTGGCACATGCATCTAGAGTTCATTTGCAGTGGCTGGAGGCCCTAGTGTGCCCATTCACTCTCTGTCTGACCCCCTCTCTCTGATTTGCTCAAATAAATAAAATAAATAAATATATTTTTTAAAAAAAGAAAAGAGGAGGGAATTACCATGTTTATTATCTATAATTATGAAAGTTGTCAATAAAAACAAAAGGAAAAGGAAGAAAAACATTTTTTTAAAAAAGGAAAAAAGATGGGGAGGCAAAATTCAATAACTGCATGGAGGAAATTTTCAATTCATATTTTTTAGAATTGGGTTTAAGCCCAGACTCAAAAAAAAAAAAAATCTGGACTAATAGAAGCAGAAAGTTTGCTACAGGCTGGCTGGTGAAGAAAGTGAGGAGATGCTGGTTAAAGGCTCCACTTCCAGTGATACAAGAAGTAAATTCTAGAACTCTTAATGTACAGCTTGGTGATATCAGTTACTGATGCTAAATACCTGAAAACGCCAAGAAAGTGAATCTTAAGCGACCCTCCCCCACGAAGGTGGTGATGCAGTCATTGACTTGCTTGTCATAATCAGCACATGTCACATACACACATCAGATCACTATGGCAGACCACTTGAATATTTACCATTTTGTCAATTGTAACTTAATAAAGCTGTAAAACCAAGAAAGGAAAAAAAGGAGGCCCAAGACTTGTACTAACTCCCAGATAGATGCTGCACCGTGTTGGGATCAAATCCTAGCTCTGAGAACACTTGCACATGTAAGTTCATCCATGGCGAGAACAGTTCTCGCAGAATCACAGCATCTTGTGGGGCGTGGTCACAGTCTAACATCTCCTGTGAACGCATTCCTATGGCATACTATACGTTGTCATCTACTCTTACTGCTTTTGGCAACTTGAATCTGTTGCCAATACAATGACCTAACGGAAATGGTTCCACCCGAGGAAGCAGAACTGCTCCTGGCACGCTCTTCCCCTGATAAGAGCAAAAACACTCACTATTCAAAGCTCTTGGTTGCATACTATTTTAAAAACAGATGCTTATAGTTTGAAAGACTTATCACCATGCCTAACAAAATGTGCAACCTACATTGTTGCCCCTGCACAACAGTGACCGACTTCCTTCTCTTTCTTCCATGCAAACATACAGATCATAACACTTTCCTTCCCAGTGTGTCAATTTTTCAGGAAGAGTGCTGTTGTTCAGAAAATCACACCTAGCATTTTCTAAGTTGCTCAATGGTAGACAAGGCTGGAAGAGGTGGGGTCTTATCCAGAAAGCTAGTTGTGTTTCTAACTCAGCTTGGTATTTATACAAAATGACAGTAAGAAAAGCAAAAATGTATGTTTTATTTACTTCTAAGTGTCTGAAGCCAACCTGTGGGGTGAAATGGCATTATGAACACCAGTGAAAACTTCGTGGCTGTTGTACACTGTACCTACATATGTGTGCTGAAGTAAGCATCTGTGTGCATGTGTGAATTCACATTCATATGTGTGTGTTTCACAAATGTTATTAACTCTTTGGGTAATACCATACCTGCCACTGGTTTCCGGTCTGACCAGGCACATAAGGTGCAGGGAGGCTCCGCAGGCTATTCTTCACCGGCGATCCCCCAAGGGGACTCCCCATGTCCCCAGAGGAGGACTCTGCAGACAAGGCCATGGAGTACTGCGGGTAGTTGTACAGGTTGTTGTAGTAGGGGAACAGAGAAGGCTGGTAAAAGCTGCTGTAGTAGGCGGAATCGGAAACCAGGTCAGATGTGTTCTCCACGTGCCCTCTGCTGGTGACAGCAGGAATGTCCTGGATGACCATGCGTCCCTCTAAAAAGAAAAAGGGGGAAAGACAGCACAGCTTTAATGGAGGGACCACAAAGCTTGACCTCTGAACACTGGCCAGGCATCCCCTTTGTCCTCAAGATGTGCGAAAGATGCAGACGTGAGGGGACAAGGCCATGTGCTGCTTCGGTAGCCAAGACAGAGGAAGTTTCTAGGGCTGGCTGCATGCATCTGTGCCAGTGGCACAGATGAAAGACCTCTGGCTGGGCATTTTTGAGAATACCCAATCATTTTAGAATATAAAGATTAAATCACATAAAGCCTGGCTATGTCAACCCAATGTCCCCACTCTCATGTCAAAAAACTGGAGATTGGGCTGGAGAGATGGCTTAGCAATTAAGGCATTTGCCTGAGAAGCCTAAGGACCCAGGTTCAATTTCACAGGACCACATAAACCAGATGAACAAGGTGGTGCTTGCATCTGGAGTTTGTTTATAGCTGCTAGAAGCCCTGACATACCCATTCTCTCTGTCTGGCTTTCTCTCTCAAAATAAATAAATAAATTTTATAGAGAGAGAGGGACAGAATTGGTAGGGCCTCAGCCCCTGAAATTGAACTCCAGACGCTTGCGCCACCTAGTGGGCATGTGCAACCTTGTGCTTGCCTCACTTTTGTGTGTCTGCCTAACATGGGTTCTGAAGAGTCAAACATGGGTCCTTAGGCTATCCAGGCAAGAACCTTAGCTGCTAAGCCATCTCTCGAGCCCAAAATATAAAATTTTTAAACAAACAACTCAAGATTAAATCCAGTTACCTTGTTTAAACAGTCTCTCTTTTTTTTTTTTTTTTTTTTTTTTTTTTGAGGTAGGGTCTCACTTTAGCTTAGCTCAGCTCAGGCTGATCTGGAATTCACTATGTAATCAAGGTGGCCTTGGACTCTTGGCAATCTTCCTACCTCTGCCTCCCAAGCACTGGGATTCAAGGTGTGCACCACCACACCCAGCTGAACATTCTTATCACAAAACTAAGTGTACTATACCTTGAAGCCACACAGGTGTGGCAGACACTCAACAAGCGGCTGAGTTTACACATGCATTGTATCCTCTTCCATGGACACTGTATTCTGTAGAGTCTGGAACATGGTATGGGCAGAAGCAGACCAATTTTTTCTTCCAAGGGCACTTAGTAAACTATTATTAGTCAGGCCCTGAAATGGCTCTAAGACACGCCCTGTCCTGCACACAGGGAGCCTACAGTGCAGGATGAAAGGAACTACACCATGGGATTTCTAGTCATGCTACCCTCCAATTTCACAGCAATACCCACACCTCTGATGGACATTCAGAGTAAGGAAAGATGATCTGCAGCCAAGAAGGAATTGGAAACAGTCATGGAAACAAACTGTATATGAGCTGGATGTGAAGCTCATTGGTGGAGCTCTCGTCTAGCATGAGAGCAAGGCCCTGGGTTCATTCTTGGCAACACAAAGAAGAAGAAAAACACAAAAGGGGAAGAGAGAAGAGGAAGGAGAAAAGAGCAACAAGGATTGAGAGATGAAGGCAGTAGAGTGGAGTGGTAGGCAAGGCATCGCGTGGAAGGACTGGATGAACGGGGCAAAGTGCTGACCTGTAAGGTGGGCTGGAGCCAAACCAGGAAAGCCTCTACCCAACTGTCAGGACTGTCTGGGATGTAACAGAACCAGCGAAGATTCTGGAGCTGGTGGACACCACTGTGCTTTGGGAGCTTTGCCCACGGGGAATTCTCAGGATAAGTGAAGGAGAGATGAGAAGCAGGAAGACCCATGAGGGAGCCATCCAAGATGAGGCAGAGACTGCAGGAGATTGCAAATGGAAGGACAGCCTGGTCCAGGGGCCTGTGGGACATGAAACCAACAGAGCCAGAGAACTGATAGGACATGAGGACTCAAGATGCATAAGGAAATGAATAGGAGGGAAAAGGGGTGTTCTGTTTAACCCAGACATAGGAGAACACTGGCCAGAGGCTGACTAAGCCCAAAACACCTGTGCTCTTGGGAGCCACTGAGACTGGAAATTGAATCACCAGCCAGCAAGGGCTGCACCAGGAAAAGGGGAGGAGCCAAGATAGGAATCAGAGAGAAAGGAGACACTGCATGGCCAAGGAGTACAGCTGGGGTGTCAACTCCTGCTCAGTGACCTGCAGCACAGACCTTGAATGGCCTCACTGCCAAGTCAGCACCAGGGTCTCTTGTGAGAGGACCTTAAGCCAGCTGCCGCCGACTCCTGCACCGCCTTTACTGTCAGGCCAATTTTACTTGATTTCTTTCCCTTCTGCTCTTCTAACTTCCCCACACTCCATTTTCTTACTTAAAACAACCATTTGTTGACATGACTGATAATTGTTTGTTTCTAATTCTTTTTAAATATTTTATTTTTATTTATTTATTTATTTATTTATTTATTTATTTATTTAACAGAGAAAAAGAGGGAGAGAAAGGGAGAGAGAGAATGGGCAAGCCAGGGCCTCCAGCCACTGCAAACGAACTCCAGACACCTGCACACCCTTGTGTATCTGGCTAACGTGGGTCCTGGGGAATTGAACCTGGGTCCTTTGGCTTTGCAGGCAAATGCCTTAACTGCTAAGCCATCCCTCCAGCCCTAATTCTTTTGTTTTCATCGCAGGGTATTTGTTGTTTGTCTAACTAGAGAAGCAATACAAAAGTCTCAAAAATGACAGCTCATATAGCTGTCTAAATCAAAAAAAAGGAATGAGGGTTGGAGAGATGGCTCAGCAGTTAAGGCACTTGCCTGCAAAGCCAAAGGATCCAGGTTCGACTCCCCAGTACCCACATAAGCCAGATGCACAAGGGGATGCTTGCATCTGGAGTTTGTTTGCAGTGGTTAGAGGCCCTGCCATGCCCATTTTCTCAGTTTCTCTACCTGCCTATTTCTGTATCTCTCTCTCTCTCAAATAAAAAAAAAAACATTTTAAAAAAAGGAATGAGCCAGGCGTGGTGGCGCATGCCTTTAATCCCAGCACTCGGGAGGCAGAGGTAGGAGGATCGCCATGAGTTCAAGGCCACCCTGAGACTACATAGTGAATTCCAGGTCATCCTCTGGGCCAGAGTGAGACCCTACCTCGAAAAGCCAAAAAAAAAAAAAAAAAAAAAAAGGAATGAATGATGTGATCCTATCACCCAGTCCTAAAAGTACTGGTGGTTCATTCCCATACAAGCTCAGACATTTGTATAAGGAATGTGAAGTGCATATTCCCATTCCTACAGTGGAAAAGCCTGGAGACCCTCAGGTGTGCCATTCAAGATCAATGTTAATAAAACAATACAGCAGCAGGAATGGAAAGAAACTGAGCCCACAGCCTCCAGCCCTCTAAGATCAGGGCACAGCTTAGCTGCTGAATTTCTGTAGTATAGCCTGGGTCAGCACCTCCCCTCAGGCCTCAGTTTATCAAGGAAAAAATGATGGCAGTAATAACTCAAGGTAACAAGAAAATAGCTTCAATAAATGGCATGGTAAACCTCAAATCAAATGCTAGGTCGGGTCAAAACAACGATGTGCTTTGCTACAGCTACCTGTAATTAATGAGGATCACTTTCCACTTACCCATATTTGATTTCCTCTTTCAAGTTATTCTGACCCTGAACAATAAATTGACACATGTGTTGGAAAAGTTCAATTTCATAGAAAGATTTAAATAAATCCATTTGGGCTTTGCAAGAGTACATGCCTACAAATTTTACACTCAAAATGGTTAAGCACTTTCAAGAATCAGATTTTTCAAAACACTGTCTGCAGCCTACTAACCATTTTGGGGGTGTGTATGTGTTGCTAAAGACTGAACCCAGAGCCCAGTGCATACTAAGCAAGCATTTATACCTCTGAGCTACATTCCTAGCTCGTAAATCTGTATTCTAAATTTACAGACTGAAACTCTTGGTCCCTGTTAAGCACACACAGCTTTATGACTCTCAGCTTTAATGAGCATGCTATTACTACTATATGAAAAGTCCCCAAGGTGACAAAAATGAGTGTCCAGGGAGAACATATGCCTCTTCTAGGGATTTAGCATAGTCTGGTCCCTGAGTCAGTGGCAAAAGCATAATACAAGAACCTGTCGCAATACAATTAATTTTTATCTACTTTTTTTTTGAGGTGCTGGGATAGAATACAGGGCCTCACACACACTATATAAGCTGCTCTACCACTGAGCTATGTACCCAGTCCTTATTTTTACTTTTTATTTTGAAACAGGATCTCATTAAGTTTCCAAGATGGTCTTGAACTCAGTGTATAGTCTAGGCAGGCTTTGAACTTGGGTTCCTCCTGCTTTAGGCTACCAAGTAGCTAACCTGTGCCAACAGGCTTGGGTAGAATATAGACTCTTTTATAAAAATTTATTTATTCATTCACTCATTTATTTGAGAGAGAGAGAACAGGCACACCAGGGCCTCCAGCTACGGCAAACAAACACCAGACACATGTGCCACTTTGTGTATCTGGCTTTACGTGAGTACTGGGAATTGAACCTGGGTCCTTAGGGCTTCACAGGCAAGCACTTTAACCGCTAAGCCATCTCTCCAGTGTCCTCTTTTTTCAAAACTTCGGTTCTCTTAGTTAGTGTACAGAGATTCAGTTCAAATACAATTTTTTTTTTTTTTTGGTTTTGCGAGGTAGGGTCTCACTCTAGCTCAGGCTGACCTGGAATTCACTCTGTAGTCTCAGGGTGGCCTCGAACTCTCGGCGATCCTCCAACCTCTGCCTCCCAAGTGCTGGGATTAAAGGCGTGCGCCACCACGCCCGGCTCAAATACAATTTTAATTGATTCCCCTCCTCCCTCGTCTCCTGTCTTCCCCTCACATCTTCTCCCTTTTTATTTACATGTCACATGTGTCCTTTTGATTGACCCTCACCCCTCTTCCTACTCATCTCTTCATATCTACTGTTGGTTACCATTCTACCTTTATAGGATTTATCAATTTCACCCCCCATGTACACATGCCACCATCTAAGGCCCACCCTATCAGAGAGAACATGCCATTCGGTTTGTCTGAGTGTGGGGTAACTTCACTTAATATACTTCTTTCCAAGTCCATTTTCCTGAAAATTTCATTTTTCTATACTGCTGAATAGAGATTCCATTGTGTATATATACCACATTTTCATTTTCCATCCATTGATGACCGTCTAGGCTGAGTCCAATCCTTAGCTATTGTGAGTAGAGCAGCAATAAACATGAATGGTGAGTAATTAACTCTGTGGTAGTATGCTGTCCTTGGGGTACAGACCCAGAAGTGGGGTAGCTGGGTCATATGGGAGGTCTCTCTCTTTCTTTCCTGCTATTTACATGTCACATGTGTCCTTTTGATTGACCCTCACCCCTCTTCCTACTCATCTCTTCATATCTACTGTTGGTTACCATTCTACCTTTATAGGATTTATCAATTTCATCCCCCATGTACACATGCCACCATCTAAGGCCCACCCTATCAGAGAGAACATGCCATTCGGTTTGTCTGAGTGTGGGGTAACTTCACTTAATATACTTCTTTCCAAGTCCATTTTCCTGAAAATTTCATTTTTCTATACTGCTGAATAGAGATTCCATTGTGTATATATACCACATTTTCATTTTCCATCCATTGATGACCGTCTAGGCTGAGTCCAATCCTTAGCTATTGTGAGTAGAGCAGCAATAAAACATGAATGGTGAGTAATTAACTCTGTGGTAGTATGCTGTCCTTGGGGTACAGACCCAGAAGTGGGGTAGCTGGGTCATATGGGAGGTCTCTCTCTTTCTTTCCTGGTTTTTTGTTTATTTGTTTGTTTTGTTTTGTTTTGTTTTGTTTTCTGAGGTAGGGTTTCACTCTAGCCCAGGATGATCTGGAATTCACTTCACTCTGTAGTCTCAGGCTGGCCTTAAGACTCTGCCTGCTAAGTGCTGGGATTAAAGGCATGTGCCACCACACCTGCCTATTTCTATTTTTTGAGATAGCTCATACTGATTTCTATGGTGGCTGTACTAGTTTGCACTCCCACCAGCAGTAAATGAATGAGAGTTCCTCTTTCCCTAAAGCCCTGCCAACATTTCTTGTCAGTTTTCTTGATGATTGCCATTCTGACTAAAGTGAGAGGGTACCTCAGGGTGGCTTTAGTTTGCATAAAGTGCAGATTATCTGAGTGCCAGCACCAACCTGCTGAGTCAGATTCTCTGAGGTTGGGCCCAGGACAGAGTTTGACAAGCACTTAGATGACGCTATTGTGCTCTAAAACTATTCTGAGGACTCAAAACAACTGCTCCTACCATAACCCTAAGACAGGCAACACCACCATGCCTCTGCCTACATTACTATGACATTCTTACGTGGCTATCAAATAGCAGTATTCAAATGAATTCCATCATATAAGGAGTTGGACTTCTACCTGAATCATTACAGCTTAGACCCTAAGTTGTACATGTGTATGTATGCTGCTACCCCAAAAGGCTCTGATTTCCTGGCACATACCCATTTTCTTCACTTATTCTAATCACAAAAATGTAGCTCATCTTTTCAAGTATTTATTTCCATTTGAAAAACATTTAAGCACCTATTTGACAAGCATGTGCTTAGAGGCAACCCTACAATGTCCAACTTTAATCATCCGTATGGGGGAGGGGGGGTGGAAAGATAACTCAGTGTGGAACCTGAGTTAAAGTCCTCAGAACCCACATTTTAACGGGTATTCGTGGTGGTGCAAGCTTCTAAGTCCCAGTGCTGAGGAGCTAGAGGCAGGTGGATCCCTGGGACTCACTGCCCAGCCAGTCTATCCTACTTGGTGAATTCCAGGCCAGTAATGGACCATTTTGTAAAATATGCAGGGGCTGGAGAAGTGGTTTAGCAGTTTAGGCACTTGCCTATGAAGCCTAAGGACCCAGGTTCAATTCCTCAGTACCCATGTAAGCCAGATGCACAAGATGGCACATGCACGTGGAGTTTGTTTGCAGTGCTAGAGGCCCTGGCATGCCCATTCTCTCTCTCTCTCTCTCTCCCTTTCTCTATCTGCTTCTCTCTCTCAAATAAATATATATATATAAATATTTTTAAAAATACAAAGGTGATGGCACCTGAGGAACAATACTTGAAGTGGTCTTCTGACCTCCAGGCACACAAGCACATATGTACACACATATTCACACATGTGCCTAGACACATATACACACATACAAGATATCCCTCAAAAGTCTTCTGGATAATTCAAAGGAGAAAGTAACAAAGAAGTGGTTTATTCTTGACCTTAAATTAATTTTCATATCAACATTTCATTCTTTAGTTATCAGATAACGACTTCTAAACATGTGGTTGAGATATTGTCACAATGAACTATATTAAACATTTCACTCCTAAATTTCAATCTATTTGGTAAAATTAAGCATTTAATTAAGAACTTCCATGCAGTAATCTAAGTGGCACAATGCCAGTATAGGAAGATATCAATCACCAAGTGAATGTACTTGGAGTGGGGGGGAGGGGTGTCAGCAAGGCCTCTTATGAATGATGAGCTGGGATGGTAGTAAGCTGGAGAAGTGGCGAGCAAGTATGAGGAGAATGTATGAACAGTTACAAAGACAGAAAAGAAGCCTGTGCCAGGGACAGTGACCAGACAAGCCTGGCTGGAGCGCAGAATTCACTATTCGAAAGGGAAAGTTCTACTGCAGAATGCTTGTGTCGGATGCTCTCTAAATCCCAAGGTAGTCTGTTCATAGCTGTCTCCAGGGACCAGGACAACTGCTTCACTTCTGATCCTTGACCAGTGCTGACAGCTCATACACACTCCAGCTTCAGTAAGAACCTAAGTGAGGCATACCCCTCCCCACCTCTGCTAGAGCAGTGTTCTGGCGGGGGTCCCCAAAAAGTACCAAAGACCACTTTTTCTAACATGGGGATGTAACTGGAGTTAGTAAGTCAGGCTAAGCCTGGTGATTGGTGATAAACTTCAAGTGTAGTTTCTTTTCTTGTTTTTATAGTAAGGGTCTCACTAGCCCAGGATGACCTGGATCTCACTATGAAGTCTCAGGCTGGCCTCAAACTCACAGCAATCCTCCTACCCCTGCCTCCTGTCAATGTAAAAAAAAAAAAAAATCAGCTTAGCATTAAAGTGCTTGCCAGCAAAGCCAAAGGAGCCAGGTTCAATTCCCCAGATCCCACGTAAGCCAGATGCACAAGGTGGCACATGTGTCTGGAGTTTGTTTGCAGTGCCCACTCTCTCTCTCGCTCTCTCCTTGCAAATAATTAAAAATATTAAAAAATCAGCTGAAAGTGATTTTCCATATACAAACAAGACAGAAACTACTCTAAATATATGCCCACTTTTTGTGAATCACATAAAGAAAAAAAGAAAGAAAGAAAGAAAGAAAGAAAGAAAGAAAGAAAGAAAGAAAGAAAGAAAAGAAGAGAAGAGAAGAGAAGAGAAGAGAAGAGAAGAGAAGAGAAGAGAAGAAAAGAAAAGAAAAGAAAAGAAAAGAAAAGAAAAGAAAAGAAAAGAAGGAGGGAGGGAAGGGGGAGAGAGGAAGGAAGGAAGAGAGTAAGACCCAATAATCAGTACTGTAAACCTGCACTGAATGTGGCAATAGTCACCTGGTCCCTTGGTCTGGCTGTGATTCCTCCTGCCAGTCCACAGCCCCATGGATGTCATAGCAGAGATCTTAAATCTTACGAACAATACCAGCAAGTACAAAGACAGAATTATATTGCAGAGAAACATCTTAAGGAACTGGTTGAAAATTCTTAAGCTAGTTTTCACTATCTCTTTCTAGACAAAAATTGGCCAAGATTGCTTAATGACATTAGCTAAGAAAAGGCGAAATGGCACCGTGCCTAAGAGAATATGGTAGCTTTCTTAACCAGCGGCTCCTTACAGATGTAAATGGCAATATGAAGATGACAGGTCCTCCTCAACCACACGGTACAAGGGACTAAACCCAGGGGCCTTGCACTTGCTGGACAGGCATGTTTGTTTCTAAATAAATTTCTCATTACACAGCCCAGGCTGGCCTTGAACATGCTATGTAGTCCAGGCTGGTCTCAAACTCCTAAACCTCCTGCCTCCATCTCCCATGTGCTGGGATGACAGGCATACGCCCCCGTGTTCAGTGAGTCTAATGTGTGACATGTCGTACTACTGACAGAATAGTCCTAAATTGTGAGATAAGGAAGGAAGATCAGCTGAACTGGATCCAACAGCTGGGAAAGGCAATAGGACTTAGGGAGGAACACGTACCGGAAAACCACAGCAGCATGTGCAGCAGAGCTCGCTGCCTGCCCTCAGACTTGCTTGCAGGCACGCGGCTTGCAGGCACGCTGCTTGCAGGCACGCGGCTTGCAGGCCATCCCTCTCATTCCAGTGCTCCTGTGTGACTCAGTGCCTTCTCAGCATCCCCTTTTCCACAAGGCTTCACAATCCTTCTGCTACTTTTCTGCACTCACATACACAGTGTGAAATATGATTCACTCTTACATAAGATCAATACCCGCACATAATAAACACCCTTATTGATCTTGGAGTATTATACGCTGGTCTCCAGGCCTGTGGTGTTTTAATGGTAGTTAACCAGTAATTCATTTTAAGGTGGTTGAAGGTTTTCCCTTCTCTTCCCTAGTGTCCTGATTCCCAGAGTTGTTGCATTTTGAGTCTTTTATGTTCCAACCTGGAATTATGCCTTGCATATAAAGTAAAAAAAAAAAAAAAAAAAAGATCACAAATGCCAGACATGTTGGCACACACCTTTAATGCCAGCACTTGGGAGGCGGAGGTAGGAGGATCACTATGAGTTCGAGACCAGCCTGAGACTACATAGTGAATTCCAGGTCAGCCTGGGCTAACGCAAGTCCCTGTCTCAAAACAACAACAACAACAAAAAAAAGTCACAAATGAAACCAAAATTTGCAATTCACAATGATCTCATTTAAGTGTCTCAATGTTTTGTCTTTGTAACTCCACACCTTGAGGTCTCTGTCATACTGAGAGTCAGAATGCTATTTGTTATCAGTCAGGCAAAACTGTTTACCAGTAAATATGAGACCTCCAAATTATCTGTCACCAACTAAAATGTACTCAACACTAGGAGGGCATAGAAAAAGTACAACTCATTGTCCTCATTTTTTTTTTTTAAATTGACATTTGAACATTATGTCAGGCTGGAGAGATAGCTTAGTGGTTAAGACGTTTGCCTATGAAGCCTAAGGATACAGGTTTGATTCCCCAGTACCCACATAAGCCAGATGCACAAGATGATGCATGCATGTGGAGTTTGTAGTGGCTGGAGGCCCTTGCATACCCATTCTCTCTTCTTCTCTAAGTAAATAAATGAATAAAATATAAAAAAATAACACTACATCATCTCAAGAAGGCATTTCACGTATCAAGAGGGTGACACTGAGACATCCTTACGTGTATGAAAATTCTAATTACATGGGATTGACCTAAGCAAAATGTAGCCTTGAGGATTCTCCATTCAACATCCAGATAATTATGAAATTGTTCCTACATTCAGAAAATCCTAGAAGCTGATTAATCAGGGCTGCCCTGCAGCAGGTAGCTGAGGCAGGAGGACTGTGATTTGAGACATGCTTCACTACTCAACCTTGTCTCAAAACAAGCCAACAAAAAAAAGTACAAGTCAGAAAATAGATTTTCATTAAATGGCAAAGAAATTTCTCTGGCATGGTTCCAGGTTCTGTGACGTAAATAATCTTTAAGAAATGACCAGAATGGAGCCAGGCGTGGTGGCACACACCTTTAATCCCAGCACTTGGGAGGCAGAGGTAGGAGGATTGTCGTGAGTTCGAGGCCACCCTGAGAATACAGAGTGAATTCCAGGTCAGCCTGGGCTACAGTGAGACCCTACCTTGGAATATCCAAAAATAAAAAAATAATAATAATAAAATAAATGGCCAGAATGGAAAACAAAGGACCCTATCCATCCCTGAACTTGTTTTTTTAAAATTTTTTAAGTTTATTTGTTTATTTATTGAGAGCAAGATTAAGAGAGGCCTGGAGAGATGGCTTAGCAGTTAAGGCAGTTGCCTATGAAGCCTAAGGATTCATGTTCAACTTTCCAGATCCCACGTAAGCCAGACACACAGTGACACAAGTGTTGCACATGCTGACAAGACAGCACACATATCTGGAATTTGATTGCAGTGGCTGGAGGCCCAGGCACAGCAATTCTCCCTCCTCCCCCCATAAAAAAAATTCAGTCTGTTGGGCTTGCCTCAAAAAGAGAGAGAGAGAAAAAAAATATGTGCACTAGGACCTATAGCTACTGCAAACTCCAGATGCATGCGTCACCATGTGCATCTGGCTTATGTGGGTTCTGAGGAGTCAAACTTGGGTCCTTAGACTTCGCACCTTAACTGCTAAGCCATCTATCCAGCCCCTACCCTGAACTTCTTAGGGAGGTGTGTGGATGTTCAGGGGGCTCTGGAATGTGAACTTAGGGAGGTGTATGGACAGTATTCAGGGGGCTCTGGAATGTGAACTTATGGAGGTGTGTGGATGGTGTTCAGGGGGCTCTGGAATATGAACTTCTTAGGGAGGTGTGTGGATGTTCAGGGGGCTCTGGAATATGAACTTAGGGAGTGCGCCCCTTTCATTCTTAATTTTTTTTTCTTTGAGAAAATAGTGATTTTTGTCATTAAAATACTCTACTTAGTTTAACAATTAATGGGTATATTCCTAAGAAGTATTTTTAATTTCCCAATTTTAGTTTCTAGGGAGGCAGATATGACTTGAAATCCTCAACTTTTAACAGCAGGAAGGATTCTGAACACGTTGAGCACCTCTGTCTTCCGCACACATCTCTTTCCGGGAGAACTGATTTCAGAGCAATGGGCATCTCATGTCAGCTGGTTCCCTAAGCATCACCTCGAGTTTACCTTTCAGCCTTGATCACTGTGACAACGACAGTGTGGCAAAGAACAGATCTCAGGGTGAGAACACAGGCTCCAGATCAAACTGCGAACCATTTCTGGAATGTCCAGCCATATGACCATGGGGCAAGTGAACGACCTGGGCATGTGCCGGCACCTACATGTAACATTGGGTAAAACATGTGACAGATCATGCAGACCAAGTACTTAGGTCCCGACACATGGTAATGTGCTCCGTAAAACCTGGGTATTACAGTGACATTGACCACCACAGCACAGTGATAACATTGTCTGCCATCAAGCCAGAGAGCCACGAAACAACTCTGTGGCAAGTCTAAATGGTCCAAGCGCTCCACTGTAGGGCACTGTCAGAAGCTGGGCTGCACCTGGCAGTGCTTCCGGAATGCAACCTACCATAGAAGGGAGCACAAACTCTGAGGTCAAATGGTAGCCTTGAGTGCAGTCAGTGTGATATCACTCCCTAAAGCCATAATCAGGAAATGCAGGAACAGTATGTTTCTCCCACAAGACAATCGTGACAGGGCTATTTTAAATGTCAAGCACAAACGTGGTGCCAGGAAATCCACAACCGCTTACTGTGTACAACTGGGACCACCTCTGCTGAGTGACAGATGCACCAGCGGGGCACAGCTCACCATTCCTTCCCTTCCCAAAATCCTGTCTCCCCTGGCCCTCCCCTTCTTGTCAGGGTCATGCTTTGGAGAAGTGCCTCCCTTAAGACAGAGGTTTTATTTAGGGGCGGGGGTGGGGGTTGCTGCAGTTCCAGGGCCGAACTTTTAGTTTGCTATAAAGTTAATGTGCTATTCAGTGTTCATTCCAGCCAAGACAGTGGGGCTGTGTATTTTTCTGCTGCCCCTGGAAGGCCATTATCAGTAATTGCCCATTACTGTGTGTAATTATTTCTCCTGGCTTGTCTGTGACCTCCAGACTTGCACATTGGTATAGCTAACTGTTCCATCTTAACACACTTGTGAAGGAGGCTCTCCTGACCTTTCGGAGTGCAATGGCATGTTCCAAAGCCCACGTTCGAGGACAAGTGCACACTGCAGGCACAGTGAACTGCCACAAAAGAGCTCACATCTTACTCAGGTGTGCTTTCCTCAGCTCCACAGAAATCTGCCTCCCCCCAATAAAGAGAAAATAAAATGTAATCAACTCTCCATTATGTGGGAGCTGACAGGCCAAACAGGAAATTATCTTAGTCCTTTATACTCCCTTTTCTTTGATTCTCCTGTTTAATTGTATCGTGTTTTTTTTTTTTTTTAAAGACTGCAACCAGGAAAAGGTAGGGCAAGAAAGGGTAGAAGAGAACATAGAGAGAAACTTGAAATCTGTGTATGTTCAATGTATGTTTCCCCACTTACTTTTTGGGCAGAGAACGAATAATGCTCAAATTAGTGATGAAAATGACATTTAGAGGATTGGAGAGATGGTTCAGCAATTAAAGGCACTTGCTTGCAAAACCTGATGGCCCAAGTTCAATTCCTCATTACACACATAAAACCAGATGCAGGGCTGGAGAGATGGCTTAGTGGTTAAATGCTTGCCTGTGGAGCCTAAGGACCCCAGTTCGAGGCTTGATTCCCCAGTACCCACATAAGCCAGATGCACAAGGTGGCACATGTATCTGGAGTTCTTTTGCAGTGGCTGGAGGCTCTGGTGCACCCATATCTCTCTCTCTCTCTCTCTCTGTCTGTTGCTCTCAAATAACTTAATTAAAAAAAAACAGATGCACAGAGTGGCCCATGTGTCTTGAGCTTTATCAGCAGTAACAAGAGGTCCTGGCATGCCCACCCCCCTCAATTAATAAAATAAATATTTTAAAAGAAAATGAAATTTGGGCATTTCATGTGGGTTTCAAATGTTCTAGAACTGGCATCTACCAAAGTGTACCTTTACATTTCCTAGTTGTTCAACATTAGCAGGGAAAGGACAAGGGGAAGGGAGTGAAAAGTGCCAGCTGTGCCCACAGGAACTAAATGCTTGTTGGTTGTTGATATTTCTTCTCCACTGGCTCTTCCTTCAGAAGCCCCACTGCACCCCAAGCCCTTAGATTGTTCAGAAGCCCCACTGCACCCCAAGCCCTTAAACTGTTCAGAAGCCCCACTGCACCCCAAGCCCTTACACGGTTCAGAAGCCCCACTGCACCCCAAGCCCTTAGACTGTTCAGAAGCCCCACTGCACCCCAAGCCCTTACACGGTTCAGAAGCAATACAGTCAAGTGTACACTACTCAGAATGAGGCAACTTGGATTTCTTCAAAAGTATTATTTATTTGCAGGAAAAGAGAGATGAAAATGAATATGAATGAATGAGAATGGACACACCAGGGCTCCTTGCCACTACAAACTGCAGACACGTGCACCATTTTGCGTATCTGGCTTACCATCAGGCTTTGCAAACAAGCGCCTTTAATCCTGAGGCATCTCTTCAGCCCGCAACTCAAATTTTCTATGGCTCCCCTAGTTTCTTCCCATCTGCTTTTCCTTCCTTTGGAATAAAGCTCCTTTCAATGAAACAGCTGATGCTACAAATAAAAACTCATCCATTCTTTTACCAAACCACATAATATGAACCACAGAGGACAAAACCCGATAGTTTTTCACAGAATGAGACTACAGGGAAGGGTCTGGAAGCTATTTTATCCTTTTTTCCATACAGTGAAAATCTGAGCAGTAAGTCTAGGAACACATGTGCCACTGGCGCGGAACCAGCCACGGCTGAGGAGCTCAGCAGGAGACCTGGCATTTGTCCTCCAAACTGCATCAGAAAGGAAAAGGGAGCCATGGAGGTGTGTCTTGTGGACTCTGGGGTAAGAGACAGCTGCTGCTGACAACGGGAAGTCAGCCTGACAGTTTCCTAAAGCAGACTGAATGACTCCTATTAAAGCACAACATGGAGGTGTGGCTCAGACGCCAAGCGCTCTTAAGCTGCCAAGAAAGACTGCCAGTCAGTCTTCTCCTTCCACTGGGAAATACTGGGCAAGGCAAGGCCAAGGGACATGATTTGGTCCTGAGGGCCCTGGCACTGGCACTGGCCCAAAGCCTCAACCCTGAGATCTTCTGACCTGTTGATAATGCAGCCTGCTCCAGCTCCGGCCTCGTTTATATGCACTGCAGTGCACTGCCCACCAGCTGCCAACCTAAGTGTTGTGTGCTGTTCTCAAACCATGGGCATAAGCTACCCTGAGCTGTGCAAGATGTCCTGTCACCAGCACTGAAGTTTCTTTACAGCTAACTGCTCCGTTGGAAATATTGTTTGCCCCCATGATGAAGGGCACAGCAGGGTCATACTTAAAACAATTCCACAGTAGAAGTTGAGATCAATTTCCACCCAGGCAGGTGACATAGCTCACCCAACCAATCGGGTGTGCCACCTTTTCTGAAAGCTGAATCCAAGAGGCTCTAGATTTTAAATAGTGGCAAAACTGGCTAATTTCCAAAAGTTCAAAGTTGCTGAAGGCTCTGGCAACTTAGAATGAAAATATACATATACAACACACACACACACACACACACACACACACACACACCAGGGCACCATTGAACAGCAGAGATAACTCTTAACTGTTCCAGAAGACTCATCAAAAGCTTTTTGCTTTTGTTTTGTTTGGCGACACAGTCTTGCTCTGCAGCCCAGGCTGTCCTTGCTCCTCCTATGGGCTGAGATTAAGAACATGTGCCACCACAAGTGGCTTCCCTTGCCTTTCTGTTGGCTCTCTTCCTCTCCCCACAGTGCTGGAGATAGAACTGGGCCTCAAGCATGCTAGGCAAATGTTCTACACTAATGAATAGTCCTAACCTTTGTTTTTGAGGAAAGCCTTGCTGATTCCCAAGCTGGTCTTAAACTCCAGGACCCAAGCGGTCCTTTTACCTCACTCTCTCAAGTAGCTGGGACAACAGGAATGTGCCATCACCCAGCTAAAAACATTTTGCGTGTGGTGCTAGGGATTAAACCCAAGTCCTCTTATTCATTGAACAAGTGCTCTTGTACTGAGCTATGCCTTTAGCCCTAGCTAAAATCTTGGTGGAAAACTCTCCCAAATCTTAACCAAAAAAAAGTTACTAAGAGGTATGCAGGGCCTGTCAAAAAAATATGTGCATTCTATATCTGTATTTCTTTCCTCATGTCATGATCTATGCTGTACAGGTTTGGTAGGGCTGGATCTCTGGAAATCTAACCTACTTTGGGAAATTTCACATTACAAAGGTCATATAAGGAGCCATTTGATGGTACTCAAGGTAGATCTAGAACTCACAGAATTTTCCAGGGACCACTGCCTGTGTCGAGAGGAGGTCATAAACTCTAAGCCAGCAGGCCCAGGCAGAAAGAGATCTCCTCTGTCTATGGCACAGGTTGCCAAGGCCAAAGGCAACCCCTGGTAACTGTACTGCAACTGCGTCAACTCCTCACTGTTCTGAAACTCAAAGTCTAGCCCACCTTGGAGATGAAACAATACTGGATTCTTCTAAACCCAAGCAACGCTGGCTGAAGAGTAGAACTAAAAGCCAGACGTGGTGGCGCACGCCTTTAATCCCAGCACTTGAGAGGCAGAGGTAGGAGGATCGCCATGAGTCACCCTGAGACTACTGAGTGAATTTCAGGTCAGCTTGGGCTAGCACGAGATCCTACCTTGAAAAACAAAAAACAAAAACAATAAAACACTTTGGGGGCTGGAGAGATGGCTTGGCGGTTAAGGCATTTGCCTGCAATGCCAAAGGTTCCCAGTTTGACTCTCCTGGACCCACGTAAACCAGATGCATAATGGGGCACATTCATCTGGAATTTGTTTGCAGTGGCTGGAGGCCCTGGCGCACCCATTCTCTCTCTCTCTCTCCTCTCCTCTCCTTCTTCCTCTCTTTCTCAAATAAATAAATAAAATATATATTTTAAAGTATAACTAAGTGCTTGCTTGTTTTCTTAATTAACAGTAGGTCAAGGGTCATGACCCAAAAATAGCCAATACGTACTGGTACAAAATAAGGTTTTTATTATTGTAGAATCAAAGGTCATGAAAAATCCCAAGGAAGGGAGATAAGGAACCCAATAGATAGCCTAGAAAGAAGTCCCTTTTATGTTCACAGACAGCATGTGAGATGAAATTTCAATAAAGAATCAAGGTGGGGGGCTGGAGAGATGGCTTAGCGATTAAGGTGTTTCCCTGAGAAGCCTAACACCCAGGTTCAGTTCCCCAGAACCCACATAAGCCAGATGCACAAGGTGGCATTCACATCTGGAGCTCATTTGCAGTGGCTGGAAGCCCTGATATGCCCATTCTCCACCCCCCCACCTCTTTCTCTCAAATATATTAATTAATTAATTATTTTTTAGAAAGAATAAGATGGGATGGAAAGATGGTTCAGTGGCTAAAAACACTTCCTTGTGCAAGCATGAGGACCTGAGGAGGCCTGAGAGACTGCTTGAGTTTGATCCCCAGGACTCACATAAACAGCTGGGCATTGCCATGCATATCTGTAACCCCAGTCCTATGGGGAGGGGAGGGGGCAAAGACCAGAAAATCACTGGAGCTGGCAAAAAAAAAAAAAAAAAAAAAAAAAAACAAGGTTCCAAGGTCAGTAAGAGACTCAAATAAGAATAGGCATGGACTGCTCTCACTCTTGGTTGGAGAATCTGCATTTTTGTTTGTTTTGTTTTGCAAAGTAAGGTCTCCCTTTAGCCCAGGCTGACCTGGAATTCAATAGTCTCAGGGTGGCCTCAAACTCACTGCAATCTTCCAAGTGCTAGGATTAAAGGTATGCGCCACCATGCCCAGCCCCTTTGGGTTCTTTTTTAGCACAAGATTATCCACCTCTATCATATCTGCCAGGGCCCAGGAGACATTACAGAGGATGTAAAGATTTAAACATGAGTGCTGCTCTCACTGCTAGCCTGACAACCAGCTTCAGATGATGACAGACACTAAAAACTTATCCAAGCAGAAATCCAGAGGTTGTAGAAATCTTAACACTAAAGTAGACTTAAAATATACTGGCCAAGGGCTGGAGAGATGGCTTAGCGGTTAAGGTGCTTGCATGTAAAACCTGAAGATCCAGGTTTGATTCCCCAGCAACCGCATAAGCCAGATGCACAAGGTGGCGCAAATCTCTGGAGTTTGTTCGCAGTAGCTAGAGGCTCTGGCACACTCATTCTCTCTCTCAAATAAATAAATAAAATATTTTTTTAAAAACATACTTGCCAAGGCTCAGGGGACACTACAAAAGAGGGAGCAGAGAGCCGGGCATGGTGGCGCACGCCTTTAATCCCAGCACTCGGGAGGCAGAGGTAGGAGGATTGCTGAGAGTTCGAGGCCACCCTGAGACTACATAGTGAATTCCAGGTCAGCCTGAGCCAGTGAGACCCTACCTCGAAAAACCAAAAAAAGAAAAAAAAAAAGAAGAGGGAGCAGAAAGATTTTATGAGCCACAGGATGAGAAGGAGTATCCTGAGGCATTGTTCCCCCACACAGAGACTGACAAATGCGTTCATAACCCCATGGTAAATAGCAATAACCCCAGTGAGGAGGCCCACAGTGGGATGGGATGGGGTAGAGAGGATATATATGAGGACAGCCCAGTGGGAATATGACCTACATATGATATGTGCATTCAATAAAGTTCGTAATTAATAGTTTAAAAAGAAGAACAGGCATGGAACAGCAATAGAGGGGGACACCAGACTTTCTATTTCTGGGCACCAAGGCAGGTGCACCCCACCATGGGCAAGACTGTCTTGTTCTTTTCTTTTTCTTCCATCCAAATCCTTTCCCTGCAGGTCATCATTGGACTTGTTCTTTCTAAAAGACTATATTTGAAAACCATTTGAAGGCCTATCCTGAGCTGAAGAGATGCAAACCCTGATGTCCCATGTTCAATTCGCAGTACCATGTTAAGCCAGATGAACAAAGTAGCACATGTATCTGGAGTTAGTTTGCAATGGCTAAAGGCCCTGGCATGCCTGTTCTCTCTCTCTCTCTCTCTCTCTGCAAATAAACAAATAAAATAATTTTTAAATAAGTGAAAATTGGGCTAGAGAGATGGCTTAGTGGTTAAGCACTTGCCTGTGAAGCCTCAGGACCCCTCGATTCCCCAAGACCCACGTAAGCCAGATGCACAAGGTGGCGCATGCATCTGGAGTTCGTTTGCAGTGGCTGGAGGCCCTGGCACGCCCATTCTCCATCTATCTGCCTCTTTCTCTCTGTCACTCTCAAATAAATAAATAAATAAATAACAATAAACCAAAAAAAAATCAGCAAAAATAAAGCTTTAGAGAGTCAAGAAAAAGATAAGGAATTCAGGATTCTAAGAGTAAACAAAACAGGAAGAGCCTTCTGACTACCCTGGGATCCATTTCTGAACTAGAAAAGTACCAGCACACCTGACCCTTGAGAAGAGACTGCAGTACTGTACCCAAGAGGATTTCTGAGCTGAAATGCCAGGCTTAAAGGAAATATGCATGCTTCAGAGGACACAGTCTCACACACACACACACACACAACACAACAACACACACAAAACAACAACTCAGCCCCAGGACAGAAAACAGAGCTGTTGTGGGCAAGCGTAGTAATTTTCCCCAGAAAGAATAACTTGTAAGGACAAGCTCTCATCGCTCAACAAATTCATTCATTTTTTCATTCAAACCTACTCAGTGCAAACTGCGCTAGATGCCCAGCCGCTCCTCGGGCTCCTTATAGCACATCACCATGTGCGAAGAAGGTGTCCACAGGCTCCCCAAGTCCACCAGCTCCACACTGTGCCAGGCTTTGCTTATTACAGGCCGAAATACAGACACCATGCCATTGCATTAAGAGCTAGAACAAAGCAACTGGTTAGACAAGAAGAAAAGACTATTAACAGTGCCACACAAAATATGACACCATAAAAAAGTAGAAAATTAATAAGACACGGATTTTAAATTCTTGGGGACTGAAAAGACAAAAATAGGGAGGAGAAACAAAGTCAGTGCAGATTAAGGATGGAGAGTTTTAAGCCAATTATAAAAGATCAAAGAGAACAAGAGAGGGGAGGAGTAGCCTTACAAGTAACCTAGATAGAAGACCTTGGGAGAAATACGGCCAGAAGCAAATCATTACAGTTTACAGCAAAAGTAATCTAGGGATGACTTTAGCTGGAATTCACTAGAGACTACAATGCTAGCAACTCAGGGGGCAGAAAACAAAAAGCTCTTTATTTCCAAAAGTGCACACAACTGCAAAGGAAAGGAAGACTGGCACACAAAAAAGTCAATGAAAAACGTCAGCCTCTGGAGAGAAGGTGGCATGGTCTTCACTATGTACCACCATAGCTGAAGGGGAGGAAGAGGCAAAGGTTTTAGTTTGGGTAAAATAATATCCTCAAAACGTTTTGGCACTCCTATCCCTAGTGAAAATCTGATTCTTAGGATGAGGTGATAGAGTGGTTAAGGCAATGGACGGCTAAAAATCTGATTCTTGAGCTGGGCATAGAGGCACATGCCTGTGATCTCAGCACTTGGGAGGCTAAGGCAGGACTTCCCAAGGCCAGGAGATTGAGGTCAACCTGCAATATAGGGCTGTATAGATAGCTTAATGGTTAAGGCCCTTGCCTACGAAGCCTAAGGACCCAGGTTTGATTCCCTAGTACCCACATAAGCCAAACGCACAAGGTGGGACATATGTCTGGAGTTCATTTGCAGTGGCTAGAGGCCCTGGCATGCTCTTTTACACACACTCTTTCTCATAAATAAATAAAAATAAAAAAACAAAACCTAGGGCTGGAGAAATGGCTTAGCAATTGAGGCACTTGCCTGCGAAGCCTAAGGATCCAGGTTCAGCTCTCCAGAACCCACATAAGCCAGACACACAAGGTGATGCATGCACACAAGATGCCACACGTGTCTGGAGTTTGACTGCAATGGCTGGAGGCCCTGGCATGCCAATTCTAACTCTCTCTCTTTCCCTCTCTCATAAATAAAATAAAAATCAATTTTAAAAAAAAACCTGCAATAGCCCATGTTAAAAAAAAATTCTGACACTGCTCTATTGAATGACAATTTCCTCAAAAGTCTCACTGCTGCTGACTACATCAGATGTGTACCAAGAGGAGCGGCCCTAAGGGCTGCTGATACAACTAATGTTAACATTTCACCTCAGTTTCTTTCATTTACATCACACTCTATAATTTGAAAACAGAAATGAACATGCATTCTTTCATGGCTACCCATAATCGTCCAGTCAAGAGGGGCTAGCTAAACACAAAACTTTGTACATGCTAAGTACATACCCTACACCAGTAAGCTACAATCCCCAAAGGCCCCGCATTCTACGTATACTGTAATTAATCCTGCCACTAGGTTTTGATTTTGGGACACCCTTGACTGGAAACTGCAAAACGCCAGAGCCAGGAAAGCAGAGAAAGCACACACTACGACAAATGATCCCCATCACACGGCATGTAAGAGCCAGCCAGGATAATGGCTGCCTTATAAAATATTCCTTTCCTTAGTGAGATTTTTTTTTTCAGAACTCTCTTTTAAGGATGGCTAAAAAACTATAGGATAGCTGAAACTACATAACAAGAAAATGAATATATAGCCAGGCATGGTGGCAGAGGTAGGAGGATTGTCGAGAGCTCAAGGCCACCCTGAGACTACATAGTGAATTCCAGGTCATCCTGGACTAGAGTGAGACCCTACCTTGAAAAACCAAAAAAAAAAAAAAAAAAAAAAACAAAAGAAGAAAGAAGAAAGAAAGAAGAAAGAGAATGAATATAGTATGGTGTGGCACTTACGGAGAGAGTATGTCTCAAGAAAGGAAGAGAAGAAAAACAGAGTGAGGATAACCCTGAACACTGTTTTGCTCATTACTGCACCTGGATACAAACTGCTTACCTGGCTACCCCAAGGGATCCATCCCAGTGACCACCATCACAACCTCAGTGATGGAGCTGTGGAGCCTCACGTAGGGCCTGAGCATGGGTTGAGTCCCAGACTTTGCTGTGAAGCCCAACCCCACCACTTGTGTGTGATCTTAAACAATGATGAGTCTCAATTTCCTTTTCTAAGTGGAGAAAATAGTTCCTACTGTACAGAGTTGCTGTAAAGGTTAAATGAAAATATAAATAACAAAGCAGCTGAGACTTCCCTGCCACAAGGCAGACAGTAGGTTTAAAAAAAAAAAAAAAGAGCTAGTCATGTTAGAATTATTACTAACCCCTCTGCAAAGCTAACGCCAGAGAGGAGCAAACTAAACAAACCATACATTTAGGAAGGAAAGGCTGAAGCACATGGAAGAATTAGGACAATGTGATTCGCAACCAAGTGTGGCCCTTTCTCTGAGAGCCATCACTCCTGGCAACACTAGTGGGTGAATTACATTTCTTTGCTTAATCACCCTTCTTACATTTTGGGGCTTTTTTTTTTTTCCCAGCCCTATTCAATTTTCTCCTGCTTCTAGATGCAAGCTTTTGTTCCCTGTCAAAGTCCTCTCCACTGCTGTAAATAATCTCTCTCCCTCTTTTATATTACCTTTCAAATATTTATAGACTGTTATTCTCCTCCTCTCTCAGTCATACATCATGTTTGTTGCCCTTCCCCTGGATTCTCTCTAGTTTATCTACATCTTTCAGAGAAAAACAGACCCAGGTGCTTCGTGATGAGACAGCACACCCCGAGCTAACAGCCCCAAATCAATACGGCCTCGTACTTTAAAAAAAAAAAATTCTTTGATGTGCCTCTTACTCCTTTTCACCAATAACTCATAATTCCATCTCTGAGATAACTGAGGGAGAGAGATAAGGGCGGCGAGCAGCAGCACCCTCGTCAAGTGTCCTGGCTCCTGGGAGGGGCGCTGGGGGAGGGCCCAAACGTGCTAATAGGGAATTATGTGTGCTGTGCTGCTGCGTTACTTGTTAATCCCTGACCCATCTCCTGCACCTGACATCACTGCAATAGCAGAACCGTGTCCTTGAGACTCCCGGTGCTTTCTCTTTGCCTCTCAAGAAACATTCAACACTGCTCATTTACAACAGACAGATTTGGGGGTGTTTCTAAAAAGTCAAACCCCTGAAAATAAACACTTAAAATATTCTCATTAGCAGGCCAGTGAGTACTTTTCATAGTGCATCACATGGAGACACACTCAGTTTCTTTTCTAAAATATATATACATATACATGTACATGTACATATACATATACATATACATATACATATACATATACATATACATATACATATATGTAAGAGATGGCTTAGCAGTTAAGGCACTTGTCTGCAAAGCCTAAGGACCTGAGTTTGATTGCCCAGTACCCATGTAAAGCCAGATGCACAAGGCAGCACATGTGTTTGCAGTGGCTAGAAGCCTTGGTGAAGCCCTGGCAGGCCAAGTCTCTCTCTGTCTGTCTCAAATTAAAAAAAGAAATTTAGAAAAGTGCTTGCTTGCAAGCCTGCCAACCCAAGTTCAATTCTCTTCAGCACCCACTGGAATTGTGGACAATGTGTCTGTAATCCCAACGTGCCTATGGCAGAGGGAGGTACGGCCAGGACAATCTGGAAGCTCACAAGATACAAAACGAGATCCTGTCTCAAGACGATGGAAGGAGAGGAGCAATACTCAGGGGTTGTCCTCTGACCTCCACAAGCGCACACCCACGAAACACACAATACACATACACACATACCCACAGACACAAATAATGAAAAGCAACTCTGTACAGCATTTACACAATCTCAGAGAATCAGTCTAGAGGTGACTGAAAGTACACGGAAGGATGTGCTTTGAGGACAAACTATGTCATTACATGTAAGAGACTTGATCCTCCTAGGATTTTCACCTGGCGTGGGGCAAAACCAATCCCTAAAGATATCAAGACATGACCATGAATCTATTCATTTCTCACTCGTGTAATAAACCAGAGTTTATTACAATCCAAATAGTAATGCTGAAATCTCTAGGTCATGACTAAAATAAGATTTAGTCATTGGCACCTTTGACTCAAGATCTGCTTGTAGCTAAAACTGAAGAGTAGGATATGGAAACATACAAAGAGCATGCTGGTTTTGCCACTCTTGGACCATTTTCACCAGTTTGGCTAATGACCTCACGATGCCTAAAACAGCTGTGTCTTCCAGTCCTTTGTTCGTCCTCCAGAATGCGGAGACCAGCACTCAGTCTTATGGCATCTCTTATCTCTGCAGTCTGCTCCCTGCCAGTCTTACACTGTGTTATGGTTTAAAATGCCAAGGAATGTGGAAGGGTTGCAGCTCCTATCACATAGGATCAGTCTCTAACCAGAAAGGAACTCCCGGATGTTGGGAGTAAGGATTCAAGAGTCTCGTGTTCTATCCATTGACCTAGCCAGGCAGCTAAAGGAAGAAGCATTCAAACAAGAAATAGGAAAAGGACAGGCATGGAGAGGGTGAGGGAAGAGTTAACCAAAATTGAAGATAGTACGAATAAGCCATACGGAAACCTATTTCTTTAATTGAGAATTTAAAAATGCAATTTAAGCCATATATTGTTACCAGAAAATCCCATTGTCGGTTGCTGGTCAAGAAGGCCCATGAGGCCTCCCTAAGCAATATTAATTGTTTTATTTATTAATTATTTATTTATTGCCAAGAGTCTTGGTTCCCCACCAGAACTAGAATGTTCTCAATGCTGGAGACACCACATGCATTGGTTTCTAGACAGTGAGACATTAAGCTGGTACTGAGCTGGAAGTTTCCTCCCTGCTGACTTGCTGTCACAGTGTTATAAAGTACTTTGCAACATGTTGGGGGAGAAAAGTCAAAGGTCTTAACCAGCAGTGGACCTGCAAACTACACAAATGACCAGTTACGCAAGGTAAGCCCACCATGCAATAATAGCATGACTGTTATGGCAGTAAACAATTGCTCTCTGATTGTACCTGAGGCCCACTCCATAGGAAGAAATCCTTGCCCAGTACTGAAAACCTAGTCAAAAGCCTAAGGCTTGGAAGGGCATAGACCCTCACAGGAAAACCATTACTATGTTTTGGCTAAGAGAGCATGTGGTGCCCATCAAATTGTCCTCTAAATACTTATGTTTATTCCTATATAGTAACTCTGCTTTTTTTTTTTTTTTTTTTTTTTTTTTTTTTTTTTGAGGTAGGGTCTCACTCTAGCCCAGGCTGACCTGGAATTCACTATGTAGTCTCAGGGTGGCCTTGAACTTACGGCAATCCCCCTACCTCTGCCTCCCAAGGGCTGGGATTAAAGGCGTGTGCCACCACGCCCAGCTTGCTTTCATTTTTTTATTCAAAAAGAGTCTTTTCACAAATGGCGGTGACTACTAGGGAGACTCAAAACTCATCAACATTCTAAAGAGCAACAAAAGTTAAATGCTCACATTAAATGAAACCGCTCTATAACCCTGGCCAAGGCTTAAGAGTCATTGCAGAAAGATTGGAGGGATGGCTTAGTGGTTAAGGCGTTTGCCTGCAAAGCCAAAGGACCTTGGTTTGACTCCCCAGGACTCACGTAAGACAGATGCACAAGGTGTTACATGCATCTGGAGTTCGTTTGCAGTGGCTGGAGGCCCTGGTGCACCCTTCTCTCCCTCTCTCTCTCTCTCAAAAAAATAAATAAAAATAAAATATTTGTTTAAAAAAAGAAACATTTCAGAAGAGGTGGCAAAAGAAAGTAAGAGCCAGGGGGCTGGAGAAATGGCTTAGCAGTTAAGGTGTTTGTCTACAAAGCCAAAAGACCCAGGTTCAATTCCCCAGGATGCACAATGGGGCAAATGCGTCTGGAGTATGGAATTCATTTGCAGTGGACAGAGGCCCAGGCGTGCCCTATTCTCTCTCTCTCTCCCTCTCTCTCTCTGTCAAATAATAAATAAATATTAAAAAAGAAAAGAAAAGAAAAGAAAAGAAAAGAAAAGAAAAGAAAAGAAAAGAAAAGAAAACAAAGTGCAAGCCAGAACATGAGAAGGAGTGCTTTGGAACGCTGTATTCTGGACACAAGGCAGCCACTGCATTTAGGACCACACAGCAGCTGCACAATATTGGGCTCATCAACATATTTTCATCAAAAAGAACCTTCTCCTGCCATTGCTACCACAGCCACTCTGGAAGGGATGGCACTGAAAATATCTATCACGTAACAACCTTATATCCAAAATCAGCCACCTGTCCAAACGGTCCCCCTGGCTTGGACACTGAATACCCTTCCTATCAACCTCTGCCCCACGTGGCTCTTCCAGCCACGTGCCACATAACAGCAGAGATCTCCTAAGAAAATAAATCAGGCCACACGTTCACTGCTTCAACACTCCAATGACTTTCCATGGCAATCTAATAAAATTCCAACTCCCTCCTTGGCCTACACGGCCCTGCATAATAAAGGTCCCACTGATGTCACCTCTGCTCACAGAACTGCAGTTGCTGCTGCCACCTGCCTATTGTAAGCAGTCTCACCTTCCTGGCCCTTCCATCTGGAATGTTCTTTGTTCATTGTCATGCAGACCTAGCTCCAGTTTATTTTTCTCAGGAGGCCTTCCTTCCCTGATCACTCAATGTGACCCATCAATCATTCATCAGATCTCTTTTTCTTCATAACTTCACTTCATGAAAATCTTGTTTATCAACTATCTCCATCCCCTGGAAAAACAAGACCAATGAGAGACACGCGTTTCATGTACCGCCTTGTATCGAGTTCCTAGGATAGAGTCTGGCCCAATTCATTTGCACAGGGAAGATATGTAAAATTAAAGGATTCAAAGAAGAGAAAGGAGAAGGAATCTGCTCAGAAAGCAGATGCTCCTACAGAGAAGAATTCAATTCAGCTCAGCAAGCATTCATTGGTGTTTAATGACTGCCATCTGGTCCACAAACTTAACACATGTCCTGTAGATCTTTGACAAACTCCCAAAACCTTGAGACCAGAGTCAAGGGGGAGTGCAAAAAGAGAAGAGTTTCATAAGTGTCGAAATCAATACTGAAAGTGATCTGTTAGAGTACACACTGAATTGACCTGACTTTGGTTGGCTGAAGTAATATCCAAGAGTCCTTAGTGCCAATAAACATCAGAAAATCTGTTATTACTATAACCCCGAATCAATATTTTCTTTTGACAACAAGCCAGCTATTTATAGAGCACTTTAAAACCCTCTTACCCATTTTTTTTTTTTTCTGGAAAGCATGTTTAGTGGTATTGTAAACTAAAACCAGATTAGCAATTGTGAAGTTTGCCTACAGATAGAAGAGACTAGAGTAAACTTGGTTTGAAATGTAATTTGTTCAGCAACAGAAATCAATATTTATGTGAATTTTCACAAGGGTGTCAAAAAGGCACTGTGTGAATTCAATCTTTCTATCAACTGAAAAGTAGATACCTCAGGATGAGACAGAAACAAAGAAATGCACTTGCACTATCTGTGAAAATTGTGAAAGGATCACTGATGAATCAAGAATCAGGGGACAGCAGCTATAGCTTCTGGGGTGGGGGCTCCTCTGCTTCCCTCCCTTCATAGTAAACCGAGAATGCTTGGGCTCAGAGTCCAGAGTACTGGCAAGAATATAATACTTGTCCTGCATAAGGTGTTACTTCACATTTCTCCACACCCCCAGTCCCCACGCACCCACCCTTTGGCAGACTTCAGAGTCCCCACTATCCCAGGGCAATACACAGAACAGACCTGCAGAGAAAACAAAAAGAAACCAGCCACCCAACAAAGCCTTGGGGACTGGAAGAAGGAGAGAGGGGAAAGAGAGAATACTGGCAGATAGAAGACATCACCCTGACACACAGGCGTCTCTATATAGGTGATTTCAAAGGCTATGCAGCTTTGAAGAAAGCAGGGCTGGCCCAAGAGGCTGGCCTCCGTCAAAAAGTCAGCCAATTAAGGGAATGAGGAACTATTGTTTGATGGGAACTTCTGGAGAAGGGTGGTGGTGACGGTTGTACATTCAAAGATAAAGTAGCATATCTCAAATGCTGGTATCATAATAAAACAAAGAAAAAGCTAAGTTAATAAACCAACAAGACAGAAAGGCATTCACAAAACCAAAAAAAGAAGTAGGAGGCTGAGGGAGTGAACAGGATCCTTAAGCCAGAAGATAACCAGGAGTACACAGTTCAAGGACTCCAGGGAGACACAGGGACAGGTGAGAGAAACTGGTGACAAAGCCTTTGACATTCCACAAGCTGCCTATGGCAGCAAACGCAAGCAAGGCTGTGCTGTACCACATGAGGACAGCACCTAGTATTGCCATCCATGAAACTTCTCCAGCACACTGACCAGCTGCTGGCAGCAAATTCTAAAAGGCCTTGTGAACCTCTTCCAAAGTAACATGAAGGAGAGCTATCCATGTGCACCAATTCTCAAGTCATCAGAGACTCTGGCTGCATTTTAACACAAATCACGTCTTTAATAATGAAGGCATCTGGAGCTGGAGAGATTGCTTAGTGGTTAAGGCACTTGCCTGCAAAGCCTAAGAACCCAGGTTTGATTCCCCAGTATTCACAAAAGCCAGATGAACACAGCGGCAATGGTGTATACATTTGGAGTTCATTTGCAATGGCTAGAGGTCCTGTCATACCCATTCTATCTGCCTCTCTCTCTCACTCTCTCAAATAAATAAATAAATAAATAAAAATAAATAAATTTTTGAAAAGAATGAAGGTATCTTACCTCTTTATTTATTATTATTATTTTAATATCATCATTATATTCACTACTGAGGATCAAGCCCAAAGCTTTCATGTGCTAGGCACATACTGTACTACTGAGCTCTAACTCTAATTCCCCCTGTTTTGAGACAAGGTCTTGCTAAATTTCCCTAGGCTGGCCTTGAACTCCCAAGCCTCCTACTTCAACCTCTTGAGTAGATGGAATTACAGGCCTGTACCACCAGGCCTAATTTATCTCTTTATTGAAAAGGCTTAAGTTTGAATTTTCTGAATCCCTCATATACAGTTGGTGGGAATATAAAATAGTGTAGCCTCTTTGGAGGACAGTGTGACAATTCCTCCAAGTGTTAGCCATAGTGTTACTGTAAGAGTGAGCAATTCCACTTCATAATGGCTACACTCCTCACAATAGCTGCAAGTGTAAGCAATCCAGATGTCCACCAACCCATGTAGAGAAAAACAAGATGGGGCACATCCATCAATGGAATATTGATTAGTATAAAAAGAGTAATGAGGGCTAGAGAAATGGTTTAGTGGTTAAGGTGCTTGCCTGCAATGCCAAAGGACCCAGATCCAATTCCCCAATACCCATGTAAGGCCAGATGCACAAGGTGTCGCATGCATCTGGAGTTTGTTTGCAGTGGCTAGAGACCCTAGTGCGCCCATTTTCTCTCTCTGCTTTTCTCTCTCTCTCTCTAATAAATAAAATATTGTTTAACCGGGCGTGGTGGTGCATGCCTTTAATCCCAGCACTCGGGAGGCAGAGGTAGGAGGATCACTGTGAGTTTGAGGCCACCCTGAGACTACATAGTGAATTCCAGATCAGCCTGGGCTAGAGCAAGACCCTACCTCGAAAAACAAACAAAAAAATTGTTTTCAAAAAGAGGGTAATGATAAGAAAATTCCACATTACATGTAAACAAGTAAAAGAAGGCATATATAAAAGGTCACAAACCTTACTTCATTTAAATATATACAATGTCAGGCTGGAGTGATGGCTTAGCCATTAAGGTACTTGCCTGAAAAGCTTAAGGATCCAGGTTCTATTCCCCAGTATCCATGTAAGCCATATGCACAAACTGGCACATGCATCTGGAGTTTGCAGTGGCTAGAGGCCCTGGAGCATCCATTCTCTCTATCTGCCTCTTTCTCTCTCTCTCTCAATCTCTCTCAAATAAATAAATGAAAATACTTAAAATATATGTATGTGTATATGCATATATGTGTATATATATATGTGTGTGTGTGTGTGTGTGTGTGTATATGTATATATATATATATATATATATATATATATATATATATATATAGATAGATAGATAGATAGAAAGAGACAGAGACAGACAGAGACAGAGACAGAGACCAGAATAAGTAAATCTGTAGAGACAGAACTAAGTAGATTCCTTGAGCTGTGGTACAGAGTGAATGGCCACTAACAGAAACAGAAATGAAAGTATTCCAAAACTAGAGTCTAGTGATTATTGCACAGCCCTGTAAGTTTATTTTAAAATCCTTGAACTGCACACTTTAAGCAGGCGAATTATATAACACATGGATTATATCTTATCATGTTAATAAATTAATTTGAACTTTTAACCATTAAAAAATTCAAATGAGGGGCTAGAGAGATGGCTTAGCGGTGAACGCATTTGCCTGCAAAGCCAAAGGATCCCCGTTCTATTCTCCAGGACCCACGTAAGCCAGATGTACAAGGGGACGCACGCATCTGGAGTTTGTTTGCAGTGGCTGGAGGCCCTGGCGCACCCATTCTCTCTCTCTCTCTCAAATAAGTAATTAAATAAGATATAGAAAAGTTTAAAAACATTCAGATGAACTGGGGAGATGGCTTAGTAACTAACGGGACTTGGTTTGCAAGGCCTGCCAGCCCTGAGTTCAATTCTCTAGTACTTGCTGCTGCAGTACCCAAGTGAAGCCAGATGCACAAAGTGGCATATGCATCTGAAGTTCCTTTGCAGTGGCAAGAGGCCCTACGACACTCATACATACACATTCTCTTATATACACATTCTCTTGCTCTTAAATAAATAAATTCAAACATTTAAGTAATATACAAGATGCATGTTGAGCTTCCATGATTTTATTCTCTGATGTCATGGGTAGGCACACAAACACTTGTGTTTAAATTACAACTTAATTTAACCACAATTTATTCATTCATCCCACAAAGGTTTATTGTCCATCTCCTATAAAGCCTGATACTGCCCTGTGCACAGATGGATAAAATGAATGAAATGCAATCCACTCTCCTTAAGCTTTTGTTAAAACAAAGACGGGTGTAAAGCAATGGAATGTTTTTATGTGCTCTATCCACTATCATAAAATTTACTTGACATTAAACCCTGTACTTATATTTTCATGGCTCTAGTTAAATTTTCTTTTAGTCAAAAGTAGATGGTAGGCAATACTCTCTGTAGCATATTGTTTTGTTTACTAAAATACTAGCCACACAGAATTTCTATCAGGCCAACTTAGCCACTGTTTGTGACAGGCAGACTACACTGAAACAAAATGGACCAAGACACTGTTTAAAACAATAGCCGTGGGCTAGAGAGATGGCTTAGCAGTTAAGGCACTTGCCTGCAAAGCCTAAAGACTCATGTTTGACTCTCCAGATCCCATGTAAGCCAGACATGCAAGGTGATGCAAGTATGCAAGGTCACACATGTGCACAAGATGGCATATGCATCTGGAGTTCAATTGCAGTGGCTGGAGGTCCTGGCACACCAATTCTCTGCTCCCCTCCCCCCGTGCCCCCCGGTAAAAAAAATAGCCATCAAGATGGTTACTTTGGTGTAGTGTTTTTTTTTTTTTTCATTTAAACCTCCAACTGTTACTTTAAGTTTTGTTTTATTGAAAAATTTGGAAATTTTTTTTTGAGTCTGAAAGCAAAATTTGGGAATACTGTTATCTGAAGATTTTTTCCAGCTGTCTAAAATCAAATAGAGCATATACAATTTGTATAAAGTGCCCTTAACATTCATTTGAATGAAATGCTTCTTTCTTTATATAGTTTAAAGGCTAAAATGTTATCTTAAAGTTTAAATAACTCTACAAGGGAAGTCTGGAAACACACTCTGTAGGACACTGTAGTAGTGGACGCTCTGTGTGACACTTTAATGGCGAACACATGGCATTACACACTTGCCAGAGTCACTAGAACATGCAGCACCAAAACACGGACCGTGAGGGTTAAGATGTCAAGGTGTGGGATCGTTAGCTGTAACAACAATAGCCCACTATTCTGATGGGGGGAGAGATTAGTGGATAAATGAGAATATACATGCAGGAGGCCAGAGAGTATATACACATCTCTGTATCTTCCTCTCAGTCTTGATGAAAATTTAAAACTGCTCTTTTTAAAACAGCCTATTTTTTTTTTTTTGTCTAAAAATGTAAATAATCTGTGCCCTCAACTGCTAAAGCATCAGCCCTATGGTTTACTAGTAAAAACGGCCAGTTAATGTCTTTATAGGAGACATGAAGAAATAAATGTGCTTCCCTTCTGTCATGTGTTCTGTGCTGAACAGTGGAGGAGGCCCACCCTGCTCCACAGCTAGGCACAAACTCTGGTGACCCGACAGTGTTGAAAGGGAGTGAATCTGGCCAAGAGCAGGGAACTGCCAGGGAAAGCCCCAGATGATAGGAGGTGGCTAGATCCGGGGGAGAGTGGATGGGTGTGTGGATGGAAGTCCAGGGTGCTCCAGAAGGAAGGGCCCAGGAGCGATAACATTCAGGTCCTCAGGACATGCATGCATGCAGAACCCAGTGCTCCACAATGCAGCCCTTCATCAGACAGACAGCGGTACTGGCAAGGAGGGGTGTGAACCACGAGGCACTCAGCGAATGCCCTGGGTCCAACAGTATTCCCTGGGCACAGAAGTTGAAGAAAAGGACAATGGGAATAAAGCCAAGAGGGGCCCACATTTACAGAAGAAGAAATGCCTCAGATGACAACTGTTGAAATAAAAAAATATATATTTATGCTAAAGTTCAAGATTGAAACCACAGAGAAAATGCTGAAATTATTGTTCAAGTCACTGTCCTTTATAGCCAAAAATGCTCATCTTCTTTTTTCTAGAGTTCCCAAAAATGACTGGCAAGAAATTGCTTGCTAATTAATAGTATAACTGCTAATACCTGAGCCTGCCAGTATCTAAAAACCAACAATGAATAGAGAATTTATTCAAAGGCTACTTTTTTCACACTAAACAACAAAACAACAAAAATCTGTTATGCCCATTCCTTGAGCCATCCTGTCTATCCTTTGGTCAGTCTCAGCCACTCTTGCACTAAAAAGATTGGAGAGACTGTTTCCTTCCCACACCATGCTGCTCAGAGACCCCCCAGCTCATCAGTAAAGGAACCCACAGCTTGGCTAATCCAATTTCCTTTGAAGTGTCTTTAGAATTTGGCTAATAGTATTGACAATAATTCCTAAGCATTTCTCATTCTTGCTTTTGGCATTTTAAGGAGCTAAAGAAGATAACTAAGAAAGTTCAAGGACAAAAATATTTACTCCACTTCACCAAGTGACTGGTGAAACAGATCTTATGGAAGCTGGTGTTAAAAGATTAGCTCCGGGTCCCAAGTGAGCCAGGCCTGCAGGTTTTACTATGCCATAAGCATTATACACATGTATATGAAGAGGGTAAATGAGAAGCCCTTATGGCAGCAAGACATCTTGGACGTAAGGTCAGGAACAATGGAACAACAACTCTCAATGAATACAATCCCTTTCCAGTATAAGCATCTGCCGTTCATGTGTATAAGTGAAATGTCATTTTAAATAAATCTCTGAAATACTAATAAATATATTATTATAATGTAGTGATGTATAACAATATAATCTATGTAGTTGTTAGAAGGAAACTATCAAAGAAATGGGCTTTCAAGATGGGTGTGGTGGCGCACGCCTTTAATCCCAGCACTTGGGAGGCAAAGGTAGGAGGATGGCCATGAGTTCAAGGTCACCCTGAGTCTCAGGGTGAATTCCAGGTCAGCCTGGGCTAGAGTGAGACCCTACCTCAGAAAAACCAAAAGAAATGGGCTTTATTTGCTGCTTACAAGTTTCAGCCAAGGGCTGGAGAGATGGCATAGCGGTTGAGGCACTTGTCTGCAAAGCCAAAGGACCCAGGCTTAATTCCCCAGGACCCATGTAAGCCAGATGCACAAGGTGGCCAATGTGTCTGGAGTTCGTTTGCAGTGGCTAGAGGCCCTGGCACACCATATTCTCTCTCTCTCTCTCTCTCTCTCTCCCTATCTCAAATAAATAAAAATAAAAAATAAAGTTTCAGCTAGGCATGGTCCTCATGCCTTTAGAACCAGTACTCAGGAGGCAGGGTTAGGAAGACCACAATGAGTTCAAGGAGAGCCTAGGATAACAGAGTGACTTCCAAGTCAGCCTGGGCTACAGTGAGACCCTGAAGAAGTAGTAGTAGAAGAAGAAGCAGCTGCCACCGCGGTGCTCACCTTTAATCCCAGCACTCGGGAGGCAGAGTTAGGAGAATTACCATGAGTTCGAGGCCACCCCAGTGAATTCCAGGTCAGGCTGGGCTAGAGTGAAACCCTACCTCAAAAAAAAAAAAAAAATTAGAGCTGGAAAGATGGCTTAGTGATTCCAGGTCAGGCTGGGCTAGAGTGAAACCCTACCTCAAAAAAAAAATAAAAATAAAAATTAGAGCTGGAAAGATGGCTTAGTGATTAAGGCACTTGCCTACAAAGGCAAAGGACCCAGGTTCGATTCCCCAGGACCCATGTAAGCCAGATGTACAGGGTAGCACATGTGTCTAAAGTTCATTTGCAGGGCTGAAGACCCCACCACACCCATTCTCTCTCTCCCTCCCTCTCTCTCTATCTATCTCTATATCTCCTTCTATCTCTCCCTCACAAATAAATAAATAAAATAAATTTTTTTAAAATTAATTTTTTAAAATTTATTTCTTTGCAAGCAGAGAGAGAGAGAGAGAGAGAGAAGAGAGGCAGACATAGAGAGAATGGACACACACTCTAGCTACTGCAAACTAACTCCAGATGCATGTACCCCTTGTGCATCTGGCTTAAGTGGGTCCTGGAGAATCAAACCAGGATCCTTTGGCTTCACAGGCAAACACCCTAACTGCTAAGCCATTTCTCCAGCCCTAAGATTTTTTTTTTAATATTTTAAAAATAATTTTTTTTAAAAAATTCCCATTGAGATCAGCAACAAGACAGGGGTACTCACTCTCACCTCTGCTCTTTAACATAGTACTAGAAGTTCTAGATCAAGCAATAAGACAAGAGAAAAAAACAAAAGGGATACAAAGTGGAAAGGAAGAAGTTAAGTTAGTCCTATTTACAGACAACATGATTCTATGCTGTGGTAGTTTGAATATATGTCCCCCCAATATATTCAGTGTTTTATTAGTTATAGTTTGCATCTGCAATCACCTTGCTAGAGGCAATGTCACTGGGGGTGGTCTTAAGGTGGGTGGGTTTGAGATTCCCTTGTAAAGATATGCAAAGTGTGCCTAGAAGTGTGCTGTGTGACTCTTTTGGCTGTAGTTTTGCTCTGTGTGCTGTGTGCCTGGTTGGGTTTTTCTCTCTCTGCTTGGCCCTGTGAAGGCAAGCCGCTTCTCCTGCCATTATGGAATTTCCCCTGGATCTGTGAGCTTCAATAAATAATATCCCTTCCTCCATAACTATGCCTGGTCTGGAAGTTCATCTCAGCAACCCTGAAGCTGTCTGCTACATATACATAAGTGACAGCCTCCAAAACTCTTAAAGGTGATTAATTCCTTCAGCAAAGTAGCAGGATACAAAGTCAATGCACAAAAATCAGTAGCCTTTCTATATGCAAAGGACAAAGATACAGAGAAAGAAATTAGTAACACTGTCCTATTTTTAACAGCAACAAAAAAATTAAAATACCTTGGAATTACGCTAACCAAGGATGTGAAAGACATATATAATGAAAACATAGGGCTGGAGAGATGACTTAGCAGTTAAGGCACTTGTCTGTGAAGCCTAAGGATCTAGGTTCAATTCCCCAGTATCCACATAAGCCAGATGCAAGGTGGCACATGTGTCTGGAGTTCGTTTGCAATGGCTGGAGGCCCTGGTGTGCCCCATTCTCTAACTTCTCCCCCTCTCTCTCTCTCAAATAAATATTTTTTTAAAAAACCACAAAAACACTTAAGAAAGAAAACTGAGGAGGACTTGTGGAGATGGAAAGACCTCCCATGGTCCTGGATAAGCAGAATTGTGAAAATGGAATCCTACAAAAACAATATACAGATTTAATGCAATACTAATAAAAATCCCAGGATCATTCTTCACAGAGATAGAAAAAATAATCTCAAAATTCATATGGAATGGCAGCAGGTCTCAGATATCCAAGCACATCCTCAGCAAAAGAGACACCCCTAGAGGCTTTGCAATACCTGATCTAAAACAATATTACAAAGCTATAGTAACAAAAACAGTATGGTACTGGCATAAAAACAGGACCAATGGAACAGAATTGAGGACCCAGACTTTAGGTTAAGTAACTACAGCTACTTGATCTTCAACAAAGGCCCTAATAATGTAGACTAGAGAAAAAAACAGCATCTTCAAAATATGACGCTGGACAAACTGGATAACCATATGCAGAAAAATGAAACTAGATCCACACATCTCATCACATACAAAAATTGAGTCCAGATGGATCAAAGACCACAATATAAGACCTGAAACTCTTCTACTACTGGAAGAAAAAAAATAGGAGGAACTTTCCACAATACAGGAGTGGGGAAAGACTTCCTTAACAAAATCCCAGTAGCTCAGGAACTTGAACAATCACTCAACCATTGGGATCTCATGAAGCTGAAAAGTTTTTTCACAGACAAACATACCAAAAGCAGAGCCAATCAATTACCCACAAAATGTGAGAAAACTTTTGCTGTCTATACAACTGATAGAGGCCTAATTTCTAGAATCTACAAAGAACTCAAAAACCTAACAATAAAAAAAAAAAAAAAACAACCCAATCACAAAGTGGGGCAGATAACTGAATACAGAGTTCTCAGAGGAAGAAATACAAATGACAAACACACACTTAAGAAAATGTTCATCATCCCTAACCATCAGGAAAATGCAAATTAAAACAACTATGAGATTCCACCTTACCCCAGTAAGAATAACAAACATTAAAAAATAAAATGAAAACAAATGTTGGTGAGGATGTGGAGAAATAGGAACCCTCATTCACTGTTGGTGGGAACGTAAGCTGGTACAACCACTATGGAAAGCAATATGGAGACTCCTAAAAAGGTTGACTATAGAGTTACCAACAGACCCAGTTATTCCCTTACTGGGCATTTACCCTAAAAGAACCATGACTCAGTTCAGAGATATTTGGTCAACAATGTTTACAGCTGCTCAATTCATAATAGCTAAGAATTGGAATCAACTTAGGTGCCCATTGTTGGACGAATAGATAACCAAGATGTGGTATATCTACATGATGGAATTCTACTCAGCAATCAGAAAAATTGACACAATGAAATTTGTAGAAAAACGGTCAAACTTGGAACAGATCATACTCAGTGAACTCACACAGTTACAGAAAGACAATTGTTGCATGGTCTCACACATTTGCAGCTCCTAACCTGGATCAGCCCGAGTTGCTGACATTCCTAATAGGTATCTCAAGGCTTGGACAATAGGGAGGGTAGGGCTTAGGAAAGAGTAAGAGTAGGAGGGGGAGACATAAAAATTAACCCAAATGGAATGGATACCATAAAATCCTATATCCTGGAAGACAGACTAAAAGGTTGAGCCCTCATCAGGACCTTAGAGGGAGCACCTGAATCAAAGGGCTCTGAAGAGGGTGAGATGAAGCCTCACCCTAAATTTCTCCTGTTTCTTTTTTTTTTCTTCCTTTCTTTTTTCTATTTTCTTTTGTTCTTCTTTCTTTTCCCTTGTACTACTGGCCTGTAGCTCCCAGTACCAGGATGCGGTTAACACCCACAATGAGCTGTTGATCAGAGAGACCTACAAGGTTTCCCAAAATAAGACAGGCTTCTGTCAGAGTACTTGATTACCCACCAGAGGTTAATGGTAAGATCCTATTGCTGAACACACCATATGCTATTGGCACGGAACACAGAGAGACCTGACTGGAATCTGGAAGAGAGCCAGTTCCCACCCAGACAGCCCATCTTGTGCTGGAAGGTGTTACATGAGCTACTAGGGGAAAGTGGCCAACACCTGTCCAAGCAACTCGAGGTCTAAGCTACTCAGAAGCAAACAACTAGACGTGATGCTCACCCAAGTGCAATAGTGGCACACAGCCATGGTGGGTAACCAACTGCTCTTGGATTGGCTAATGGAAAAGAACCCATATCTGGAACTGGGAAACAAGTCAGAATCATATCCAGATAATGAGTTTGCTCTCCAATATCAAGCTCCCAATAATCTTGGGCTACAAGAGGGTCTATACCCATTAAATTCTCTCTAAACTAACAATGGTTATCCCATTTAACCTGTACTGATTTCACTCTCTGTTGGAGAATCTGATTCTTTTTTTCAGATGAAAGCAGGACCCGAGGAAAGAAACAGCCTGTCACACTTCACCAGGGCCCCAGCTGAAACCATAGAGGAATTGGGGAAATGAGCAAGAGTGTTGCTTTCTCAGTGAACCTGGTATCAGCACAGGGTGAAGGAGACAGACACTGAAAACACTCAACTCCTACCAAACCAGAGATACAGAGGCTCCTAAGAGCCCATCACTGAAGTAGACTTAAAACAAACCCAACATGGCTCAGGGAATTTCGCCAAAGAAGGGGCGGAAAGATTGTTAGAGCCATAATGGGGACACGATGCACAGAGACATTGCCTCTTCTCCATAACTGACTGCTGCCCCCATAATGCATGACCCACAATCCCCATGGGGATGACAGGCATCCCCAACAAGGAGGGTCCCTTTGGAGGGTGGGCAGAGATGAAGGAAAGGATGGTACCAACATGTGCTGTTTACATACTGACTATGTCCATAACTAATAAAAATAAATTTTAAAGAAGCTTCAGGACTTTTCTTTAACTGGCCCTCTGTTCTCTCACCCTCCCTGCCTCTAAATGCTATAGTTTAATTCTACTCACATCTTGATTCAGTACAGAAGTTATCAGTTCCAAGTGGTCTGGCAGTCAGTCTGTGAACATCTGAGTTCACCTGAGCTTGCTTCTGGGGAGCCTGGCTTCCTCCTTCCACATACTCCCAACTGAATGAGCACAGCACATGTTTTGTGTGGCATTCCCTTCCCTTGGAGTGCTGCTTCAAGGTGTCAGCCTGACTCCAAAAGGCTCCAGAAGGAACCTTCTCTCCTGCTCCCCTGTAGCTCCTGCCTATAACTTTCCCCACTGCCACTCTTTTTTTTTTTTCCTTTTTTTAATATTTGGGAGAGAAAGAGGCAGAAAGAGAGAGAATGGGCACATTAGGGCCTCTAGCCACTGCAAAAAAAAAAACTCCAGATGAATGCACTACCATGTGCATCTGGCTTACTTGAGCACTGAGGAATCGAACCTGGGTCTTTAGGTTTCTCAGGCAAATGCCTTAACCACTAAGCCATCTCTCCAGTTCCCCACTGCCACTCTTAACACACCCATCGGATTTTCTTTGGTCCAAAGAAAAGTTTGGAAACAAAGTACATACTGTAAGCAAAAAAAAAAAAAAAAAAAAAAAAAAAAAAAAAAAAAAAAAAAAAAAAAAACACTGGCACTGGTCCTGTTTGTGTTGTTTGTTTGACAAAGCTGGTGTGAAAACATTTTCAGAAGAAAGCCAGATCTGCTCCTCAGCTAACAGCATACAATATATTCATCTTGAATTTCTGGGCAGTAGCAAAAAATGTCTACTCACAGCTCCCTGTTAGCCACATGACCAGGAGAGCGCACACCCCATGTTCCACAGTGCACTGTGTTCCTGAACTGTGGTGTCAGGAGAGTGCACACCCCATGTTCCACAGTGCACTGTGTTGCTGAACTGTGGTGTCAGTAGGCTAGATGTAGTAGTAAATTTTGACATAGGAGATCTTTCTTTTTTTAAGATTTATTTTTTATTTTAATTTATTTGAGACAGAGGGAAAGAGAGAGAGAGTGAGAATGGGCGAGCCACGGTCTCTAGCCACTGCAAATGAACTCCAGATGCATGTGCCCCCTTGTGCATATGGCTTACGTGGGACCTGGTGAGTTGAACCGGGGTCCTTAGGATTCACAGGCAAGTGCCTTAACCACTAAGCCATCTCTCCAGCCCTTGACATAGGAGATCTTTAACCCATCATAAATGGAGGAACATCTGTACCTTGTCCTTTACTAATTACAGATCTATAGCTCCATTACAAACAGAAAGACAGACGCACAAAAACACACATCTGCTGTCTTTGACACATGCTTCCCTTCTTTCCAGTGGCCAAAAGTCATGGAAAGATTCCCTGACACCTTCTCATTTTTGAAAAGTGAAATCAAGAGGCCCAGAGAGCTTGAAAGTGACAATGTTGCACAACCTGTTACTGACATGCACTTGAGCCCAGTGGTTGGCTCGACAGCAGACCCTACAGATATGCTTGGAAAACTCAATATGTATACAGTAGCCCCCTTACCCAAAGTTTCATTTTTGGGGATTTCAGTTACCTGAAGTCAAGAATGGTCCAAAAATATTAATCAGAAAACTGAAGAAACAATTACAGCATGTTGTTAGAATTACTCTACTTATTAGTTAGTTATAATCTTTTACTTTATCTAGTTTATAAATTAAACTTTGTTGCAAGTATATAGATACATGAAAACCATAATGTGTGCATATATATGGATATGTGTCAATCCAGGGTTCAGTACATCCACTAGATTTTAAAACCTATGCCCAAAAGATAAGGGGACTATACTATGTTTAACTGCCAGAACTGCACAGACCTTTGTTGTATTCTATACCAGAACCACCAAGTGACACTTTCAGAGGGACAGAAATGCATTATCCATTGTGATAGCCCTTAGCTATATGTGACCACTGAGGACAGGAAATGTGGCTAGCACATTAGAGCAACCAAATGTTTCTGTTTTATTTCACTGGAATTACTCTATGTTCAAATAGCTACACAAGGCTAGGGGCTTCCAGTGAGCTCCTGTCTACTTTGTTCTTAAAGGTTGAGACCCAAGACTGTAAGCACATAAAGTTCTGAAAACATTTGGACTGATTCAACTTCCGTTGGCCAGTCATTTATCTTCCTGCACTTCAGTTTTCAGGCATATTAAAAGGGATTACTGGGGGCTAGAGAGAGATGGCTTAGCAGTTATGGCACTTGCCTATAAAGTCAAAGGGCCCAGGTGCGATTCCTCAGTACCCACATAAAGCCAGATGCACAAGGTGGCCCACTGCATCTGGAGTTTGTTTGCAGTGGTTAGAGGCCCTGATGCACCTATTCTCTTCCTCTCTCTATCTCTCTCTGTGTGTCTCTCATAAATAAATAAAATATTTTTTTAAAAAAAGATTACTACCTGGACCTCATAACTGGGGAAAGAGAGACAGATTAACCTGTCTGCAGGCTCTGGAACTGCGCTCAGCACTTGACGTCCTCGCTCATTCCCAGGCTCATCCAAATTTTACATTTAGGATTTAGCCTTTTCAAACCCTTTCCCCAATGAGATATAGTCCTTGCTAGAGAAATGGACTTGTAATTCTAGGAAACAAGGACCTTGCAGCCCTACCCAAGGGGACTCCAAGGAATAGCCAAAGATGAAATGTGAGCAATCTTGCTCCTCCCTGACATTTGATTCCAACTCTGGATACTAATGAACAAAGAATGCAAAGTGGCTACAGCTTTCAGAAGCCATGACCATCTCCTTGGTAAGTAATGCTAGGTTTTAGAAATGCCTGAAAGAGCTAAATGCCATGTGGAGCTTCAAAGAGTCCTGGGACTATTTTTGTGGCTAGAGATCTTCTTCCTCCTTGGCCCCAAGTAGACCGAATATCCTCCTCCCCAAGGTTACCTGAGGCCACAGTGGTGGGGCTGCTGGCCGGTGGAGGCTGTGAGGAGCTGCTGTTCTCAGTCATGAGGCATGGGCTGCCGACGTTGTTCTCTCTCTTAACCAGCAGCTCAGCTGCACTGGGCAGCGGGATGGGGTGGCTGATGCCCAGTTCCTCCTCCTGGGCCTGCTGTCTTCTCAGAGCCACCTAGAAGCACAGGAGAGTGGGTCATCCTCCAGCACTGCAGATCACCTACGTACAGAGCTTTGCCAAAACCATACCACCACCACACATAAGGTCTGTGGGTCAGGTCTGAACTGCTCCCCGCACCACCACCATCATGCCTTATAAGGCCTGTGGGTCAGGTATAAGCAGCTTTTACCTCTCTTTTTTTCTCATTTTCTTTACCTGGCTGTCTTGGTGACTACAATATGCAGAGCTAGAAAAACTGTAGAAAGAGTCGGATAGGAAGAGTACAAAAAGACTCTCGTGGATTGATAAAGAGAACTGGGCACTAGTTCACTGCACTAATCTGTGTGTGAAAGACCTGTGTACTGAGAAGATCAGTCCATAAGATGAGGTTAAACCCCAGGTTCTTCACACTTAAGGAGACAAAGGAAGCAAGCATGTAACTTGAAGATGAAATGTGACTGTGAGAGAGGAACACATCAAACCTAACAAAATTCATATGGAAATATCTTAAAATGTAGCCAGGCATGGTGGAACATTACTGCTGATTCCAGAAGATTAAGTTTAGGTCAGCATGGTGCACATAGCAAGACCTTGTTTTGAAAAATATCTTTATAATGAAAGCACTGGGGCTGGAAAGATGGCTTAGTGATTAAGGCACTTGCCTGCCAAGCCTAAGGACCCAGGTTTGACTCCCCAGTACTCATGTAAGCCAAATGCACAAGGTATTGCATGCGTCTGGACTTTGTTTGCAATGGCTAGAGGCCCTGGCACGCCCATGCTCTCTCTACTCTATCTGCCCCTCGTCTTCCCCACCCCTCTCTCTCAAATACATAAATAATTAAAATATTAAAATGTAAACATTGTGCTAGAGAGATGGTTTAGTGGTTAAGGCGCTTGCCTGCAAAGCCAAAGGATCCAAGTTCAATTCCCCAGGATCCACGTAAGCCAGATGCACAAGGTGGCACATGCATCTGAAGTTCATTTGTAGTGGGTGAATGCCCTGGCATGCCCATTCTCATTCTCTCTCTCTCTCTCTCTCTCTCTCTCTCTCATAAATAAATAAAAATAAAAATATTTTTAAAAATGTAAGCATCAACCAAGGTAAGATTCTAGCAAAGTCTTGAAGAATAGGGTAAGCAGAATTTAGGCAAAGGAGAGAACAGAAGAGTCTAGAAAGAGTAGGTAGAACTGTTTCCCAGGGCTGGAGATAGCACATGGAAAAGCAGTGGGGGAAGAGGCCTAGAATCTGGTGCCAAAGTCCCTGGAGAAGGTAAAGGTTGGAGGTGAGGCCAAGGGAGAGTCAAGTGTGTGATATTTTAAACAGGAGGGAATGAAAGTCAGAACCCAGGCAGGAAAGACGCTAACATACTTACCAAACTCTTCAACATTCTCTTCAGCTTGTCTTTTAAATAACATTGTTAAAAGCTGGGGAAGGGGGAGGCTTAAAGGAAATAAATTGTGTTTTTGTTTATTTCATGTAACAAAACAAGACTTTCTGTAGAAATTGACCATTAATGATCATGAAATGAGAAAGTGAAGTACCTGCACCTCAGAGGCCCAAAGACAAAATCAAAGGCGAAATCAAATGGTAACTCAAAAGCACAACTCCATGTGCTGAGACTATGGCTCAGTGGAAGAGCATTCATGGGATTAGGAAAGGGATGGTCCAAACTTAGCTAATTATAATGTGGAGTTAACTTTTACTCATAACCAAAGTCTTCAATTGAGAAAAAAATGATATTAAATAATCAGTTATTTAAGACTAAATATGCTTATTAAACCGTGGATTTTCTATTACCAACCAAGAGTCTGAGAAATAAAGTACCAAGGTGAGGATGATGGCTTAGCTATTTAAAGTGCTTGTCTGAAACATCTGCTTGCCTGGGTTCTATTCCCAAGACACCCACATAAGCCCAGTACAAAAAGAGGCCTTGGCACATGCATGTGCATGCATGTACACATACACATGTAGATAAATAAATTTAAAAATTTTTAAAGTATCAATGATTGCGACAAAAAAAAAAAAAAATACTAGTGCATACTTACATAAACCCCTGGACCCAGCATACCCCAATGCTAACCCATTAACTCAGAATACCTTTTCAAAACTTTCTCTCAAGGTTTGTTAGGAAATAGTATTAAAACAGAGAAAGTGGGCTGGAGAGAGAGCTTAATGGTTAAGGCACTTGCCTGCAAAGCCAAATGACCCAGGTTCAATTCCCCAGGACCCACATAAGCCAGATGCACAAGGTGGTGCACGCATCTGGAGTTCCTTTACAGCAACTGGAGGCCCTGGCATGCCCATTCTCCCTTCCCTCTCTTTCTGCTTCTCTCTCTTAAATAAATAAATATATTAAAATATTTTTAAAAGATAAAGGGGTGGTAATTTATTAAACATGTAATTATTTTAGAATTACATCTAAGATCATTACAATTTATTTTAGAGTGACTAAAGAGCAGTCATTTGGATTCTTAAGGATTCATCTAGCATAGCACAAGTCTTCTGGTGTGAAAAATCCCAGTTTCCATTCTAAAAGTAAACTTGATTCGCTTGTTTTTAACTCAGCAAACAGCATCTTCAAAATTAGCCCAGAATAAGTATGTTACATCTGAAGAAATTCCCTCCAAATATACTCTTCACATTAAGTATGTAATTCAACTACTGAACATTCACACCTGCAAAGATAATTTAAAGTCCCTGTGTGGTTTTATTTGGGGGGGGCGGGGTCTGGATTTTTATGGGAGTGATTCAAGGTAGGGTCTAACTCTAGACCAGGCTGACTTGGAATTCACTATGTAGTCTCAGGGTGGCCTTGAACTCATGTAGATCCTTCTGTCACTGCTTCCCAAGTACTGGGATTAAAGGCAGAGGACACCAGGCAAGGCAGTCCCTACTTTTTTTTTTTTTTTCTGGTTTTTTGGCCACCACCCCCAGCTCTAGTCCCTACATTTTTAAAGTAATCATTGTGATTTGTTTTGATGTTTATACCCAGGATGTCCTTTCCATTCATTATATAATGGACTAAAATCTTTGAAGAACACAAGGAAAACAATTTTTAAAATATTTTTATTTATTTATTTATTTATTTATTTGAGAGTCACAGACAGAGAAAGAGGCAAACAGATAGAAAATGGGCTTGCCAGGGCCTCCAGACACTGCAAACGAACTCTAGATACATGCGTCACCTTGTGCATCTAGCTTATGTGGGTCCTGGGGAATTGAGCCTTGAACCAGGGTCCTTAGGCTTCACAGGCAAGCACTTAACCACTAAGCCATCTCTCCAGGCCCGAAAACAATTTTTTTTACTGATCTTGAAGTATGTGAATTCAAAATGTATGTAATTTAAAATATTCTTTAAAAGCTGAGACGCGGGTTGGAGAGATACCCAAGTAAAGCCAGATGCACAAAGTGGCCCCAAACGTCTGGAGTTCGTTTGTGGCAGCTAGAGGGACTAGCGTGCCCATTCATATTCCCCCCCCCCATTCTCCCAGGGCACGTCTTTAAGCCCAGCACTCCAGAAGGAGGCAGAGGGAGGAAGACCATTTTGAGTTCAAGGCCAGCCAGGACTATAAAGTGAATTCCAGGTCAGCCTGAACTAGAACGAGACCTTACCTCAAAAAAAAGGGGAAAGAGAGAGGGAGACAGAGGAGAGGAGAGGAGAGAAGAGAAAAGAAAAAGCAGAAAGAAATCTGATGCGTATAAAGCGTATAATGGTTAATGGTGCTGGAGAGATGGCTTAGCCCTTAAACCCTTGGCTGTGAAGCCTAAGAACCCAGGTTCAATTCCCCAGTACCCACATAAGCTAGATGTTGTCTGCCTCTTTCTCTCTCTCATAATAAATAAATAAAATAAAATAAAGTATATAATGGTTAAGCATTATAAGTCCCACTCAACCTTCTCATCAACTCCAAAGAAGATATTTACACACGTTCCTAATCAAAAGCAGCATATCTTTACCAAGCATTTCTTTGGTATCTTTTCATTCTAAATAACCTGTCTTAAAAAGATGAAATAACTTTTAGGTGGAAAGAATGTATATTATTGCCTTCTTAAAAAATGCTTTTAGGATCCCAACATTTAACTGTTTCCGTTAAGATGCTAAAATTACTAGCCTGACGCTGAAGCGGTTTAAAAAGGGGACCGACAAAACTTTAAACCCGCACATTTCTCCCTGCGTCTACTTTTATATTTAAAAAAATTCTTAAGCATAATTAAAACATTTGCAAAGTAATCCGAACTTGAATAACTTGACGACAGGAAGACAAAAATGCCAAACTAAAAAGCTGGCGCTCCCGGGGCGCTCAAAATGGCTGAGCCGGAGTGGGGGGGAGGCGCTGCGACCACCCCGACGGTTCCAGAAAACTTTGTGCGCGGTTCACGGTCAAAGCCATCCCGAGAGCCTCCCTCCGGCCCAACCCTGCAGCCCCGCGGGCTCCTCCCGGACCGTCCTTAAGCGGAGACCTCATTCCCACCCCGGGGACAGCGAAGCCCACAAGGGTCTGGGATGCTGGGGACCCTTCCTTCCCGGCCGAGCGACGCGCACAGCTCCTGGCGTCTGGGGACGCGGGGATGCCAAGAGGAACCAACCCGGTCCCCGAAAACCTCTGCTCGGTGTGCGGGAGGGGGGGTCAAGCGAACCTTGAGACTCCGATCGGGCCCCGACGGCTGAGCGAATCCCCGAAACTATTCTGGAGAGCGTGAGGGGGCGGGATGGCGGGGAGTTCGACGGACCGAGTGAACCACGCAGCTCTGCCGAGAGAGCGAGCGAGAGTGGGGGGCTGGATTGCGGACACCGTCCCCAGCTCACCCCCACCGCCAGGGCTGGATGGATGGGTACGGAATCCCGGGGAGCCCAGCGGATCACCCCGAATCTAACCAGGGCCGGCGGATTCCGGACGCGACTGCTACACGTGGGGCCCCGCGCCCTGCCCGAGCGCGTCGCGTCCGTGGGGACCCCCGGGAGCTGAAGCCGGCTCCGTCCTTCCCTCCCTCCCCGGGCGCCCGCGCTCACCTGCGCGGCCATCACGCGCTGTCTCTCGGCGATCAGGTTGCACTTTTTGCACTGGCAGTCCCGCCACATGCAGAAGCGCTTGTGGCCCTTGAGCGGCGACGCGTAGCCGTGGTTCCTGCAGCGGGCGCACTTGGGCAGCCTGGGCGACTTCTTGCTGGTGCCTCCCGAGCCCGAGGCGCCACCGCTGCCCCCGGTGCCTGAACCCCCGGCCGGCCCCACCTGAGACCCGGCGGCTTTGCCGTAACCGCCGGCCTTGCCCTGCGGCGGTGCTCCGGGAGCGTGCGAGACCTCGGTCGCTGCGGAAGACTTGCCGAAAGCGTCGTCGTTGGGCATGTCGTCTCTTGGAGAAGCCCCCGAGGGACAGCTGAGGCTCCGGAGGAGAAGAGGTCCAGAGGCGTGTGCACCGCCGCAGGAGGTGCAGACAAGTGGCTGGGTCGGGGCTAGCAGCGTCAGGACTGGTGGAGGGGGTGTACTTTTTGTTTTTGTTTTTTGGGGTTTTTTTTTTCCTTCTTTTGGCGCGCACAGCGCAGAACTTTTGGATACTTTTCCGAATGTTCCGGGGATGCAAGGGCGTGAGACAGAGCTAGGGCACGAGGCCACGCCCACTGTCCCTTCGCCCCAGCAGCTGAGCTCCCGTGGCTTGCAAGCTTGCACCAGCTGCAAGCTCGGAGGGCGCCCTGGCTGGGTTGCTACAAACGCTGGGAGGTGCAGAGCTGGAGCCCGAGGTCCCCGAGCTCAGCTGAGCTCTCTGCAAGGAAAAAGCTAGAATGGTGCTCCGGCTAGGAGGAGGCGCAGACCACCCGGGGGGTCCTCCAGCTCCCTCCCCCAATGGCCCCCCAGGGAGACGCATTTTTCAAACTGCACAAGGCAGACTGGTCAACAGCAAACGGAAAGTAGTTTCCTTTACGCTCAAGGTTGAAAATCTGAGAAAAGCTAGCTCAGTGTTTAGGTGGGCAAATAAGACCCTCAGTGTGTGTGGGAGAGGGGGGTTATACGCCCCATCTCCCGCCTGCCCTTGTGTTATTTGTTCCCACTGTTTTCACTCCACAGTCCGTATAGTTTTGTTGCTTCTGCCTGCTGGTCTACAGGCAGCTTCCTTTAGGACTGACTGTAGGAATGTAAATCTCAGACATTAAAAACTGGATTTGGGGGCTGGGGAAATGGCTTAGCAGTTAAGGCGTTTGCCCGCAAAGCCTAAGGACCCCCGTTCAATTCCCCAGGACCCATGTAAGCCAGATGCATAAAGGGGGTGCGTGCATATGGAGTTCATTTGCAATGGCTGGAGGCCCTGGCACACCCATTCTCTCTCTCTGCCTCTTCCTCTCTCTCTCTCTCTCTCAAATAAATACATAAATATTTTTTGAAAAAAAAAATCTGGATTTGGCCCGGCAGGGTGGCTCACGCCTGTAATTTTAGTACCAGGGAGGCTGAGGCAGAAGAACCACTGTGCGTTCAAGGCCAGTATGGGCTATATAGGGAGTTCAGAACAGCCAGAGATATACAGTGAGACCCTGTCTCAAAAAAAAATCAACAGCAAAAAACCCAGAGTTTGGAGTCAGGCGTGGTGGTCCAACCTTGTAATTCCCATACCCCAGAAGAGGCCAGAAGATACTGAGTTTGAGGACAGCCTGGGCTACATATGGAGACCCTAACTCAAAAATTAAAAAGCTGAAAACAACAAATAAAAAGAGAAAAACTGAATTTGGAAGAGGGACCAAACAGATGGAGGCATTAATCAAATTCATGCCATATTTAAGATATGTGTATTTTATTGTAAGCATACCTCAATAAATAAAAACCAAACAGCTCCATTATCTTATAGCCTCTTTTAGCATCCTCACTTCCTCTTCCCATCAGTGTCTGTCTTCCTCTCTCACTTATACAGCAAACCCATCCCTAAGGCTTCCTCGGCAGTTGAACCATCCCTCCACATTTTAAGTGTGACTCTCTACCTGCCTGCCTGTTGACTAACACCTATAATCCTCACACTTGGGAGGCCCAGAAAGGAGGTTCAGGTCTAGGCTACAGAGTGAGATTGTCAAAAAGGGGGGGAGGAAAAGTCAGTCTTTATAACAGCTTCCAGTTGGCTCTCCATTTCTTTTAGTTTCTCAGAGTAGTCCATGAACATAGCCCTAGGGCCCTGCCATGGCTTAATACTGTTTTCTATATGAAGAACAACAGTTCAGGACCTTGAGCAGGCAGGTCTTTAAATATGTCCCATTGTGTCACTTAGCCTCATGGCTTCCAGCTTGGAGGTGCTCTCTGATGATACTAAAACCCTCTCTGTGTTGTCACTTCTCTAATCTTGCAGTGTTGATTGTACTAGCAGTCGTTCTGCCAATCCAGCCACTTCCCTTGCTTTTCACCAGTGTCCCTACCTACCTTCCACCTTCTGGGCCATAATTTTAGGGGCTGGTTCTCCAAAGGAAGATGCCCCCCACTTGGCTTCTCATGGAAAGGGCTACCCAATGGCCATGTCTTTAAGCAGTTTGGTGTGTACAGCATTGAGCTTTGAAGACTTGTCATTCCCATTTAGATTCTCACATGCCTGTTCCCTCACTGTGGACTTTTTCCATTAGAGTTCATTGCTTGAAAATTATTTCCTGAAGAAGCTTCTAGCTTTCAACAACACCTCACACTCTACCCATGAACCTCTTAAATTATAACCACTATTTTATTCAGGGGTATACCAGTCCCTTAAAACCCTCCATTGAAACACACATGCCAGCCAAGCCTGTAATCCCAGGAGAATCTTAAGTTCAAAGTCAACTTGGGCAACTTAGTGAGACTGGTGAATTAAAAAAAAAAAAAAAGATGGAGAGATGGCTTAGCAGTTAAGTGTGCATCCTATGCAAACATGAGGGCCTGAGGGGGCCTGAAACCACCCAAAGTTCAAAGCTTTGGATCCTGCAGGGAAATCACCCAGGCTCTTGGAAAAACAGCAAGCATCAGTATCTATAACATAATGTGACTCAAGATGAGCATGAGCAGGAGGAGCATGACAGAGCAGGGCCTGATGATCTGCTCTGGCCACCACAGGCCAGTGACCCCCCAACCACCAAGCACCACAAGTGATACACGTGCATACACGGCATTACACACACTCATGCAAAATTTTTTGTTCATTTAAATACACAAGGGCCTGGAGAGATGGCTTGGCAGTTAAAAGCACTTGTTTGCAAAATCTAAGGGCACAAGTGTGACTCCCTAGTACCCACATAAAGCCAGATGCAAAAGGGGCACATGTATCTGGAGTTCATTTGCTGTGGAAGCCCCCATACTCACTCTGTCCGTGTCTGCCTTTTTTGTTTGTTTGTTTGGTTGGTTGGTTTGGTTTGGTTTTTTGAGGTAGGGTCTCACTCTAGGTCAGGCTGACCTGGAATTCACTATCTCAGGGTGGCATTGAACTCACGGTGATCCTCCTACCTCTGCCTCCCGAGTGCTGGGATTAAAGACGTGCGCCACCACACCCAGCTAATAAAGTATTAAAAAAACAAAAAACACAAAAAAAGGGGCTGAGGAGGTAGCTTAGTGGTAGAGCACTTGCCTTGCATGCACAAAGCCTTGGTTCACTCCTCTATACTGCAGGAATAAATACAAGTGCCAACTGATATTAGCCACTATTTACTTTTATTATTTACATTTTGATCATGAACAGAGCTGAACCATTCCCAAGGCCCATAAAAAAAATGAAATAGATGCAGAAAGAAGGTGTTGTCCAATCCCAAATGATGGGGAGCTCTGTGTTTCTCATAAAACATCCCATCACCAGAATCTGCGATGGAGGTATTTCAATCTATAGAAAAAAAAATGGGGCTAGGAATTTGTAAAACTCAGACCTTGAAAACTAAAATGTTGTGGCACAATTAGTAGCAAATGAATTTATTCACCAGTGACAAAGGAGGTGCCAGGGATGAAAGAGCCACAAAGAAAACAGGAGGGCCTGAGAATGAACAATCTTACTGAATTTATTTTTGTGTGTGTGTGTTTTTATTTTTGCAATACTGTGAATAGAACCCAGGGCCTTGTACATGTCAGGTAAGTACTCAACAATTAACTACCACCTTGGTGGGTTTTCTGTTTTTTTGTTTGTTTGTTTGTTTGCTTGTTTTTGTTATGTTTGTAAATTTTATGAGTCTCACTAAGTTGCCCAAGTTGACCTTGAATTCACTCTGCTGCCCAGGCTGACCTTGAACTTTTTGATCCTCCTGCTTCAGCCTTCCCAGTAGCTGGAACTACAGCCCTGTGCTTTCAGACCAGGCATCTGATGAATATGTTGAATAGCTCCAATTTTTCTCCTTCCTTTTCTTTCCAAAAAAAACCAAAGCCCCCAAAAAATGATGGTGCAGATTTATACATATTGACATAGAAATATTTCAAAGGCATACTGATAAGTGGGTGGGCAGTTTAAAATCATGTTTTTAAAAACAGCTAAAATGGGGGCTGGAGAGATGGCTCAGTAGCTAAGGTTCTTACCTGCAAAGCCTAACAACCAAGGTTCAATTCCCAAGTATTCACATAAAGCCAGAATCACAAAGGGACACATGCATCTGGAGTGTGTTTGCAGCAGCTGGAGGCCCTAGCATGCCCATTCTCTCTGCATGTGTCTCTCTTCTCTGTCTCTCTCTGCTTGCAAATAAATAAAAAAAATTTTTTTTTTAAATAGCTAAAACAGGGGCTGGAGAGAATGGAGGCACTTGCTTGCAAAGTCTGCCAGGCTGGGCTTCAATTGCCAAGCCACCCATGTAAGCCCTGTGCAGAAGTGGCACAGGTGTGTGGTATTTGTAGTGGAAAGACACCCATACACACACATGGAAGTAATTATTTTTGAGGTAGGGTCTCACTCTAGCCCAGGCTGACCTGGAACGTACTCTGTAGTCCCAGGCTGGCCTCAAATTCATGACAATCCTCCTACTTCTGCCTCCGCAGTGCTGAGATTAAAGACCTGCACCACAATGCCCAGTGCAAATGAATAATTTTTAAATTTTTTATTATTATTTTATTTATTTTTGGAGAGAGACAGAGAGGGGAGAGGGAGACAGATAGAGATGGGCACGCCAGCAGTCTCTCAGCTGCTGTGAACAAAATCCAGATGCAAGCACCGCCTTGTGGGCAAATGCAGCATTGTGCCCTTGTGTCACTTTGCATCTGGCTAAACATGGGACCTGGAGATTGGAACTGGGTTCTTAGGCTTAGCAGGCAGGCGCCTTAACCGGTAAGCCATCTCTCCAGCCCGAAAATTTTTTTAAATAGCTAAAATACATGTTTTAGCTGGGGATAGAATGCTCAGTAGTTAAATGTTCTTGCTTGCAAAGCCTGATGGCTCAGGATCCTCTAGCACCCACATAAAACTGAATGTAAAGTGGTGCATATATTTGTGATCCCAACCTGCCTACAACATTAAGATGTGTAGCCAGGAAAATCCCAAATTCCCAAGCCAGGTACTCTGCTGTTCATTTGTTTGTAGTATGGCAGCACATTTGCAATGGGAAGAGACTCTGTCTCAAAAAAAGGAAAACAGACACCTCAAAGTTGTTCTTTGACTTACACAGACACACACTATGGCACATGAGCCCACACACAAAGATAAACAAATAAATGTAAAAAGCTAAAACATGCCAGGCATGGTGGCACATGCCTTTAATCCCAGTGTTTGGAAGGCAAAGGTAGGAGGACTGCCATAAATTTGAGGCCACCTTGAGACTGCATTGTGAATTCTAGGTCAGCCTGAGCTAGAGCAAGACCCTACCTTGAAAACCAAAAGAAAGAAAGAAAGAAAGAAAGAAAGAAAGAAAGAAAGAAAGAAAGAAAGAAAGAAAGAAAGAAAGAAAGAAGAAAGAAAGGAAGGAAGGAAGAGAGAGAAAGAAGAAAGAAAGCTAAAACATCTGAAATAAAACTCAGACATGAAAACAAAAAATACAAAATAAAATAATTGATAAATTATATTTCATCAACATTAAAAACTTTCTTGCTTCAAAAGACTCCATTAAGGGCTGGTGAGATGGCTTAGCAGTTAAGGCAACTACCTGCAAAACCAAAGGACCCAGATTTGATTCCCCGGGACCCACGTAAGCCAGATGCCCAAGCTGATCCATGCATCTGGAGTTTGTTTGCAGTGGCTGGAGGCCCTGGCATGCCTATTCTTTCTCTCTGCCTCTTTCTCTCTCTGTCTCTCTCTCAAATAAATAAATAAATTTGTTTTTAAAAGAAGATGCCATTAAGCCAGGTGGGGTGGCACAAGCTTTAATCCCAGTACTTGGGAGTCAGAGGTAGGAGGGGAGGAGGCCAGCCTGAGACTACATAGTGAATTCCAAGTCAGCTGGGACTAGAGGGAGACCCTACCTCGAAAAAAAAAAAATACCATTAAAAAGTAAAATGATGAGGATGAAGAGATGGCTCAGGCAGGTTAAGGTGCTTGCCAGCAAAGCCTAATGATCCAGGTTCAATTCCCCAGAACTCACATAAAGCCAGATGCACAAAGTGACAAAAATGGTGCATGTGTCTGGAATTTGTTTGCAGTGGCTAGAGGCCCTGGTGTGCCCATTCTCTAACTCCCTCTCTCTTTCTCTCTCCTTGTAAATAAATAAATAAAATTATTATTTTTTAAAGTAAAAGCTTATTTTTTAATCCCAAAGTAAAAGCTGGGGGTGGTTCAAGGCACAGATGACATTAATCCCAGGTCACTCTGGACTAGTGAGACCCTACAAGGCTGATTGCTTGTGACTTGACTCTTGTGCAAAGAAAGAAACAAGGATCTATTTTTATCCTGGTTTGGATTTGTTTGCACAGATGTCCAATTTTCTCTAATAAATAAATAAAACAAAATCTTGTTAAAGAGGCTATCATTTCTCCAATTAATATTTTGTAAGGCATTTTGTCAAAAATCAGGTCAACCTGGGCTACAGCAAGACTGCCAAAAAACAAAAAAAAAGGGGCTGGAAATTAATATTTAAAGGGTCTTATAGCCCATGTTTGATTCCATTGAAAGTCTACAAACTGATCATGTGTCTTTGTGCCAGTGGCATGCCTATTCTGTTTTTGTTACTATGGCTTTTTATTTTTTATTTTTATAATTTTATTTATTTTGGTTTTTTGAAAGTCTCACTCAGACCAGGCTAACCTGGAATTAATACTCAGGGTAGCCAGCCTGATCTTTGTTGGGATTAAAGGCAAAATTGTTTTGGCTTTTTAAAGATAAAAAGATAAACCACAGATTGTGACAGAATATTTAGGAATCATATGGGTGATAAAGGGTTTATATTTAGAATATATAAAGAACTACTTTGAGGACTGGTTCAGCAGTTAAAGAGGCTTGCTTGCAAAGTCTGCCAGTTTTAATGGGGATCGCCAGATAAAAAGTAGCACATGAGTCTGGAGTTGGTTTGCAGGATTGACCATATTTTTTATCTTTTTTTTTTCTGTTTCATAAATAAATAAAAATATTTTTGGGAAAAAAGAACTGATCCATTTGGACTTGACTCTGGTCCAGGCTGACAGATGTCCAATTTTGGCACCATTAAAGAGGCTATCTTTTCTCCAATGAATATTTTTGGCATTTTTGTCAAAAATCAGGTGGCTGCATCTGCCTGGATTAATATTTGGGTCTTCTATTCTGTTCCATTGATCTACCTGTCTGTCTTTGTCCAGTGCCATGCTGTTTTTGTTACTATGTGCTGGGAACTTAAAATCAGGTATGGTAATACCACCAGCCTGATCTTTGTTGCGCAAAAGATTGACATTTTTTGTGTTTCACAGATGAATTTTAGATTGTTTTCTTCCAATCCAGGGGAGCATGTGTAGATTGGGAAGATTGACATTTCCATTTCTTCCAATCCAGTCTTATCTTTCAATTTGTTGCAATTTGAGTTTTGTAAAGTTCTCATTGTAGAAATCCTTCACTTCCTTGGTTAAGTTTATTCCAAGGTATTTTATTTTTTTGATCCAGCTAGCTATAGCACTCCTAGGCATATATCTGGAGGACCCTTCTCACTACCTTAGAGATACTTGCACAACCATGTTTATTGCTGCTCTATTCACAATAGCTAAAAAATGGAACTAGCCTAGATGTCCCTCCACACATGAATGGATAATAAAGATGTGGTACATTTACACAATGGAGTTCTATTCAGTGGTAAAGAAAAATGAAATATGAAATTTGCAGGGAAAAGGATGGATCTGGAAAGGATTATATTAAGTGAGGTAACCCAGGCTCAGAAAGCCAAATGTCACATGTTCTCTCTCATATGTGGATCCTAGCTACAAATGTGTAGACTTGTGTGTGAACTGGAACCAAAAATAGGTACCAGAAACCAGTAAGCTGGTAAAAGGCTATAAGGGAGGCAGGAGAGGGAAGGATTTAAGTGTATGGTATTACACATATGTAAGTAGAAGAACAGATTACAGGGAGGGGAATGGCCTAAGTGAGGCCATGGGAAGAGAATGCATAAAAGAAGGGCACAGGGAGGGTCAATCTAAATTCAAGATATTGTGAATAAGACTTATGTAAACCTACTTTTTTGAATAATGGCACATCCAGAAGCTGTAGACTGTTACTAGAAAATTTTCAGTGCCTGGGATTGGATACCTTCCAGTAAGTTGTTGGCCAAGGAGGTCCTGGTAGCCTCCAAAACATTAAAGGCTATTGCCAAAGCCCTTGGTTACCCTTGAGAAACAGATGGTAAGACCCTATTGCTGAAGACATCTCTTGTCTGAGAGGCAAGGTCACTGAGAAAGCAAGCTGGTGCTGAGCAGAAAACCTTCTCCCTGTAGACCAGCAAACTGAAAGCTGGAAAAAAGCTGCACTGCACGCAGCCATATGGGAGACAGAAGTTATCAGCAGTGAAAACAGTGGACACTGAATATTCAAGTTTGGCCATACAGGCCCAATGACTGAATGGGTGCAACAGGGGCATGTCTACTCTTGCGGTAACCAACTGCTCCATAATTGGACTGAAGGCCCTCTCTATGGGAGGGAATACATACCTGATACTGAAAAACCTAACAAAAATCTATGGCAGGGGAGGTCATAAGCCTTAGGGGTATAAAACCTGCTCTTATCTGGTTAAATGTATATATTTTTCCTATCCAAGCTGCCCTGCACTATGCTTAATGTTCATATTCATATATTAATCCTATTCTCACCTCTGGTTAGAGAAGCTTCTCTTTTCAGATGGCAATGACCACTGGGATGACCCAAAAGGCAACATAGTGCTGAGAAGAAGGGATGGAGGAGTGCCCAGCACTAAAATACCTATGTCACATCCTCCAAGGCTCAGGGCCCATTGCGGAAGAGGGGGTGGATAGAATGGAAGAGCCAAAGGAAGGGTATGACTCCTTACAATGCAACTGCCCAGACAGAAATTGGCCTCAATATCCATGACCTCGCAGTGCCTAGCAATACCTTCGCAAGACCCTCATAATAGAAGAAAAAGATGATGACATCAAATTAAAAGAGAGATTAATGGAGAGAGGGAGGGGATACAATAGAGATTGGAGTTCTAAAGGGAAATGGGGGAGGGGAGGGAAATATCATGTGGTTTTTGTATGTAAGTATGTAAGTTGTCAATTAAAAAAGAGAAAAAAAAGAAAAAAAGAACTATCTTGATTCAATAATTTAAAACAAGAGGCCTGGGGATGGACTTCATTTATAGGTTGCCTGCTTAGCATGTTTGAAGCCCTGGGTTTGCTTCCCAACAACAACAACACATACACACACACACACACACACACACACACACAAACACACAAAATGACCCAGCTGAAAAAAAAATAACATTTGGGCTGGAGAGATGGCTTAGTGGTTAAGGCACATGCCTGCAAAGCCTAATGACCCAGGTTCAATTCTCCAGGTCCCACATAAGCCAGATGCACATGGTGGCACATGTGTCTGGAGTTCATTTGCAGTGGCTAGAGGCCCTGGCACACCCATTCTCACTCTCTCTCTCTGTCTCTAATAAATACATAAGTATCTCACTCTCTCTCTCTCTGTCTCTAATAAATAAATAAATATAAATATAAATCTTTAAAATGATAACATACAAGGGCTGGAGAGATGGCTTAGTGGTTAACATACTTGCCTGCAAAGCCAAAGGACCCAGGTTTGATTCCCCAGGACCCACATAAGCCAGATGCACAAAGTGGCACATATGTCTGGAGTTCATTTGCAACAACTGGAGTTCCTGGCATGCCCATTCTCTCTCTCTCTCTCTCTCTCTCTCTCTCTCCCTCTTTCTTTCTCTCTCTTTCTCAAATAATTTTTTTTAAATAATATTCAATGCAAAAAATTTTCACTGAAAGCCTGGCATAGTGGTGCACACCTTTAATCCTAGCACCCAGGAGGCAGAGATAGGAGGATCACCATGAGTTCAAGCCCACCCTGAGACTACATAGTGAATTCCAGGTCAGCCTGGACTAGAGTGAAACCCAAACAAACAAACAAACAGACAAAAATCTACTGAGATTTCACTTCATATCCATAAGCCTGGAGTGCACAGGAAGAGCCTGTCTCAAAAAAAATATGACAACAACAAAAACCACAAATAGTAGAAACTGGAATTCAAATTGCTTATAGAAATATAAAATAATACAACCATGTTAAAATATTTACCACATGACCCCAAAACTTTACTTCTATGCATTTATCCTCATAAAATGAATACATGAAAATTCATAACAGCATTATTCACTTGAAACAATCCAAATTTTTATCCATGGGTAGGTAAACAAAATGTGCTACACCTACCTATATATACCTCAAAGAAATAGTATGTTTCTATAGAATGTTATCCAGCCATCAAAAGAAGTAACATGCTATAGCAATGATGAACCTTAAAAACATTTTTCTAGGACTGGAGGGGTGGCTTAGTGGTTAAAGTGCTTGCCTGTGAAGCCTTAAGGACCCAGGTTTGAACCTCCAGGTCCCATGTAAGCCACATACACAAGGTAACACATGTGTCTGCAGTTCGTTTGCAGTGACTAGAGACCCTGGTGTGCCCATTCTCTCTCTCCCTTCCTCTTTGTCTCAAATAAAATGAATAAATAAATAATAAAAATTAAAAAGCAAAACATTATTCTAGGCTGAGCATGGTGGCACTGGCCTTTAATCCCAGCACTTGGGAAGCAGAGGTAGGAGGATGGCCGTGAGTTCAAGGCCACCCAGAGAATACAGAGTGAATTCCAGGTCAGCTTAGGCTAGAGTGAAACCCTACCTCAAAAACCAAAACCCAAACCAAACAAAACAAAACATTATTATGAGTATGCAAGAGAAACCTATTTACATGAAATATCCAGGAAAGGTATAGAAAAAAGCAGGTTAGCAATTACTAAGAATGGTAGGTAAGAACAGGAAGTGTGTATAAATGAATGTATAAAGGGTTTTATGAGGTGACAGAATGGTCTAACAGTGTAGTAAAAGATTCTCAAACTCTATAAAGTTGCTAAAATTAGTGTATGATTAAAATCAGTGAATTTTCTGATATTTATATGCATATACATACAAATTATACCTCAATGAAGCAGTTTGAAATTTTTTAATATTTTATGTATTTATTTATTTATTTATTTATTTATTTATTTATTTATTTGAGAGAGCGAGAGGCAGACAGAGAGAGAGAATGGGCACGTCAGGGCCTCCAGCCACTGCACACAAACTCCAGACACATGTGCCACCTTGTGCATCTGGCTTACATGGGTCCTGGGGAATTGAACTGAGGTCCTTTGGCTTTGTAGGCCTTAACTGCTAAGCCATCTCTCCAGCCCCCAGTTTGAAATTTTGAATTAAAAAATTACCCAAGCTGTGGAAAAAGCTCTATGGATAATGTGCTTGCCTTGTGTATATGTAGATAGGAATTTGGATCCCTCAACATCTATGTAAATGTTGAGTGGGCATATCTGCATGCATGTGACCCCAGCACTGGAGGTGTAGCTAGAGTGTTCACGTGGGAGACCCTACTTCAGTAAACAAAGTAGACAGCAATTTCAACACCAGATGTCAACCTCTGACCGACACACACACACAAACAAACTTGCTTACAAATACACCTATCACCCAATACATACATATGCCAATAAATAAGTAAATAAATTAAAAATACTCAATGGTAGGGCTGGAGAAATGGTTAAGGTGCATGCCTGTGAAGCCTAAGGACCCAGGTTCAATTCTCCAGGTCCCATGTAAGCCAGATGCCCATGGTGGCACATGCTTCTGGAGTTTTTTGCAGTGGCTAGAAGCCCTGGTGTGCCCATTCTCACACTCTCTCTCTCTAATAAGTACATGAAAATGAAAATAAAATATTTTTAAAAAAATACGCAATGGTATACAGTATGGTTTGATTTTCAAAATTCAAATAAATATGTTTAAATCTGGCTAGGTGATTTTTTTTATTTTTTGAAGTAGGGTCTCACTCTAGCCCAAGCTGACCTGGAATTCACTATGTAGTCTCAAGGTGGCCTTGAACTCAAGGCAATTCTCCTACCTCTGCCTCCCGACTGCTGGGATTAAAGGCATGTGCCACCACGCCCGGCTGGCTAGGTGATTTAACTCTCTGTAAGTGATTATGGATGACACTTGCCTACATTACTGGTTTTTTTTTTTTTTTTAGGAGGGGGGGTTGATGAGACTGAAGGGATTGCTGAGGATGGAATACAGGACCTCCTGCATGTTATGTAAATGCCAACACTGAGCCCTCAGCCCCTCTAATTTTTTTGAATATTTTGTTTATTTATTTGCTTATTTATTTATTTGAAAGAAAGAGACAGAGAGAGAGAGAGAGAGAGAGAGAGAGAATGGGCATGCCAGGACCTCTAGCCACTGCAAACAAACTCCAGATGCATGCAGCTGGTTTTAAGTGGGTCCTGGGGAATTGAACCCAGGTACTTAGGCTTTGTAGGCAAGTGCCTTAACCACTGAGCCATTTCTCAAGCCCCCCCCCCCGGGTTATTTTTATAGACTTGGCAGGCATTGTTTTCACTATCAGAAAATAGATAATTTTATCTATTAAGGTGGTATAATGACCTTAGACAAGCTACCTAACTGCTGTGTCACTCAGTCTCCTCGTCTGTAAAAGGGGAGGAGGTTGGGATTAGGGTCATAGCTCAGTGAGTAAAATGTCGTTCATTAAGCATGAAGACCTGAGTTAAGATCCCAGTATCCATGCCACATGCCTGTAATCCCAGCCCTAGGGAGTAGAAATAGAAGGAACTCCAGGGCTTGCTGGCTGGCTGATTAGTGAGCTCTAGGTTCAGTGAGAAACACTGACTCAATGGAGGAAGACACCTGATGTTGCCCTTTGACCTCCACATGCACAGACATATAGCTGCATGCTCACCACACATGTGCACCTACACACACATACAAATATGCACATGCACATCACATGCATACAATGCATACACCAAAAAAAGGGTACAGGAGCTGGGTGTGGTGACACATGCCTTCAGCCCCAACACTTGGGAGTCAGAGGTAGTTGAATTGTTGTGAATTCAAGGCTACCCTGAGACTGCATAGTGAATTTCAGGTCAGTCTGGGCTAGAGCAAGACCCTACCTTGAAACCCCAAAAATAAAAAATAAAAAGGGGGCAGGGAATAAAAAATAAAAAGGGTAAAGGAATGATAGTGCCAACCTGAGTTGTGTAGGAAGACTATGTTATACCTTTGAAGTGCCTGCAAGCTATCTGGCACATGGTAATATGTCTGCTGTTACTTCCATACTGGAAAGAAAAGAGGAGGGGGTGGGAGGGATGGCTTAGCAGTTAAGGCACTTGCCTACGAAGCCCAAGGACCCATGTTCGATTCCCCAGTATGCATATAAGCCAGACACACATAGTGGCGTATGCATCTGGAGTTCATTTTCAGGGGCTAGAGACCCTGGCATGCCCATTCACACAATCTCTCTCAAATAATAAATAAATAAGTAAATAAATAATTTTTAAAAGAGGAGGAAGAACACAGAATGCACACACATGTATGCCTTTTACATGTGGGAAGAGCCTATGGGGAAGAAGCACTATATTTGAAGGCACCAGTGATCAACTTACCTGCTTTCCATTCTGATCATGTGTGGTGGTGTGATTCAGGTGTCCCCCATAAACTTAGGTGTTTGATGGAGATTTGGGAATTAATGCCTCCTGGAGGTAGTGTATTGTTGGGGGCGGGTTTCTGGGTGTTATAGCCAGTGTCCCCTTGCCAGTGTTTGGCACACTCTCCTGTTGCTGTTGTCCACCTGACGTTGGTCAGGAGGTGATGTCCACCCTCTGCTCATGCTGTCATTTTCCCCCTGCCATCATGGAGCTTCCCCTCGGTCTGTAAGCCAAAATAAACCTTTTTTCCCCACAGGCTGTTCTTGGTCAGATAATCTCTGCCAGCAATGCGAACCTGACCTCAACAGCATGGAAAGTTGGGTTTTGCGCCACATCTTGGTATAAAAGATCAAGGGGAAAGTCTCTGGGTTGGCTCTAGCCATACATGTAAAATTAGATACTATGTGAGTGAAAACATTCCACTCACCATGTCAGGTAGGCAGCTAAATCTGCCAGCCTGACCTAAGCTTGGTGCACAGATGTGTGGAAGCTATGCCCCATGACCTGAGTCAGCAGTACAACTAAAATCGGGGGCGGGCAGGGGGGAAGCCTGAGCAGTTAATGAGGAGGACCTTGTGGGAAATGGAAGATGGCCAGTTACAGGGGATCTGAGGCAGCTCAAAGAGTAGACAGGACATTCTAGGTCATGGGAACAATAGATGGAAGACTGGGTGCTGGGAGCGAGCCCGAAGGTTGGGGGAGAGGGCACAGACATGCCAGTCTGGAACAGAGGAGGCAAGCTGAAGCCCAGTGGGAGATAAGCTTGGGAAGATAGCATGGCACCTAGCCTGCCAGTGGGGCAGCTGGCTTCTATCCTCCAGGCAACTGGAAAATGATGGAGGCTTGTGTCCTTGAGTTGTTGGAGGAATGAAGGTGGGTCCTGCTAATCACTGTGTGATGTGAACAAACCACTTAGTGTATTTGAGCCTTCTGTCCTTATGTGGGGACAATAATATCATAGGGATGAGAGATACTTGTAAACTGCCAAGAAAGATGCCTGCCACGCAGAAAAAAATGCTTCATCATTGTTGTTAGCCAATGCTGCTATAGCATAGGCTGGAGGAGCAGGCGGACTGTGGATACAGATAATGCTGGCAGGGACCTCGTTATTCAGGAAGATTGCTAGGCCTGAGGTGGCAGTGGCAAAACAGAATGACCAGCCACAGTTATGTGTCTCCATGTCAGTGGAGGCCCAGCAGTCAGGGTCCTGTACATTGTGGCAGCAGGAATACAGCGCTTGCGGTCAGGAGGAAGACCAACATTGCCACTTCCTAGCTATGTGCCTACAGGAAGGTCACTTGCCCCCTACAACAATGCCCGTGAGAGAATGAGCTCTGTCTCAGAGTAGGCTACTGCTATGTTTGCGTTGTGTAAGTGGCAGTTTGAAGGACAGAGCCATGAGCTAGGAGGCAGCTTGAGGATCGGAGTGGCTTGTTCATTCTTCCCAAGTAAGGTTTTGCCAGGTCAGGAATAGGAGTCCCACCTCAAAGACAGGAAGTAAATGACAAAGCCGCTAGGTAGCCAACACTTGTCCAGACCACGTCCTCCTCACATGCTTGGGGCCTCTGGAGCCAGTCTTGTGCTCTTGGAAGATGGTGGGTGCAATGTGATACACCAAATGCATCACACTGACCAGCAAAGCTGAGAGCTCCCGGGTGGACACAGCATAGCCATGAGAACAGAGAGGTCTTTGGTGGCGTGCAGGACGAAGCCATCACTGTGGCATTGACTGTGTTATGACTATGTCCACAAATCATGCTCCCATGAGCTATCTGTTGTCCAAGCAGCCAGCTCATCACTCTGTAAGAATACAAATGCTTTGGTTTTCCCCCAATAAAATCATAAGATATAAGTGTTTTGACATGAAAGGCTGTCATGTAATGGGGTGTTAGAGGTCCAAGAAAGTCCTTGAACCCCAAACCCTAGGTTCATTTCTAATTTTAATCAAAGAATTGAATAAAAGGAAGACTGAAGGGCTGGCAAGATGGCTTAGTGGTTAAGGCATATGCCTGCAAAGGCTAAGGATCCAAGTTTGATTCTCCAGGCCCCACATAAGCCAGATGCACATGGTGGTGCCTATGTCTGGAGTTCGTTTGCAGTGGCTGGAAACCCTGGCATGCCCATTCTCACTTTCTCTCTCTCTCTCTCTCTCTCTCTCTCTCTCTCTGTCTCTAATAAATAAATAAAAATAAATCTTTAAGGCTGGAGAAATGGCTGAGCAGTTAAGGCATTTGCCTACGAAGCCAAAGAACCCAGGTTTGAATCCCAGGACCCACATAAGCCAGATGCACAAGGGTCACATGCGTCTGGAGTTCATTTGCAGTGGCTAGAGGCCCTGGCATGCCCATTCTCTCTATATCTGTCTCTCCTCTATCTCTCTCTGCTTGCAAATAAATTTTTAAAAATAAATCTTTTTTTAAGACAGAGAAAGATAATTATTGAATTATTATATTTATTGAGGGAAGTACAGAGCCAAAGAAAGTCACCCATATGGCTAGAGAGCCCACATGGAGGCAAGCATAAAACCAGAGTTTGCATCTCCAGCGCCCATACAAATGCCTGGTGGGCATGGTGGCCATCTGTAGTCCCAGTGCTCAGCTTGGGAGGCAGAGACAGGCAATCCCCGGAGCAAGCTGGCTAGCTGAATGAGCAAGGTCTAGGTTCAAAAGAGAGACCATGTCTCAATAAATAAAGTGGAAAGTAATCAAGGAAGACACCTGACATCAACCTCTGACACATACATGTATACACACAAATGAACACACATAGACATACACCAAATGCACAATCACATAAAAATTATTTTAAGACTGGGCGTGGTGGTGCACACCTTTAATCCCAGCACTCGGGAGGCAGAGGTAGGAGGATAACCGTGAGTTCGAGGCCACCCTGAGAACACAGAGTGAATTCCAGGTCAGTCTGGACTAGAGTGAAACCCTACCTCGAAAAACCAAAAGATATATATATATACATATATTTTAAGATGGACCTGTTAGTTTAAACTTAAACCTTTAAAAAAATATTTTATGTTTTGCTGGGTGTGGTGGTGCTTGCCTTTAATCCTAGCACTCGGGAGGCAAAGGTAGGAAGATCATCGTGAGTCAAGGCCACCCTGAGACTACATAGTGAATTCCAGGACAGCCTGGACTAGAGTGAAACCCTGCCTCGAAAAAAAATTTAATTTATTTGAGAGAGAAAGAAGGAGAGAGAAAGACAATGAGCATGCCAGGGCTTCCAGGCACTGGAAACAAACTCCAAACGCATATGCCACCTGGTGCATCTGGTTTACATAGGTCCTGGGGAATCAAACCTGGGTCCTTTGGCTTTGTAGGCAAATGCCCTAACCACTAAGCCATCTCTCTAGCTTTAAGCTTAAACCAGCTACTCTGGAGCATGAAGCAAAGGGGTTGAAAGTTCAAGGCCAGTCTAAAGTACAGAGTAAGTTTAAGGCCAGCCTAGGCAACTTAGTGAGACCATATCTTAAAATAAAATGTAAAAAGAAGGCTAGGAGTAGAGCTCTGTGACAGAGCACCTACTAGCAACAGTCACAAGGCTAATGGTTGTTTAGTCCTTAAAACACCTTAAAACACCATAAAAACACCCTATTTCACAAGTTGAATTTGATGGGGAAATAGTGACAATACACATAACGCATTTATGCCTTGATATTTGTGAAAAGCAAACAATGTTGAATTTCTATTTAAGATTTTAACTTATAACTACTGTACCTTAAATAGCTATTTAAAAATAAAGACAGGGCTGGAGGGATGGCTTAGTGGTTAAAGCGTTTGCCTACAAAGCCAAAGGACCCAGATTTGATTCCCCAGGACCCACATTAGCCAGATGCACAATGGGGCGCACACATCTGGAGTTTGTTTGCTGTGGCTGAAGGCCCTGGTGCATCCATTCTCCCCCCCCCCTCTTTTTTTCTCTCTCCTCTCTCTGTCAAATAACTAAATAAATAAAAATTTTAAGAAAAATTTAAAAAATAAAGACAAGCTGGGCATGGTGATACATGCCTTTAATCCCAGCACTTGAGAGGCAGAGGTAGGAGGATCCCCATGAGTTCAAGGGTACCCTGAGACTTCCATGTGAACTCCAAGTCAGCCTGGACTAGAGCAAGACCCTATCTTGAAGAACCAAAAAAATGAAAAATAAAAATAAAGGCAAAGCCAGGCATGATGGTGCACACCTTTAATCCCAGCACTTGGGAGGCAAAAGTAGGATTGCTGTGAGTTTGAGGCCTCAGACTACATAGTGAATTCCAGGTCAACCTGGACTACAGTGAAACCCTACCTTGAAAAACAAAAACAAAACATAAAAGTAAAGACAAGGGCTGAAGATGTCTCCATGGATAAAACACTTACTGTGCAAGTGTGAGGATATGAGTTTGAATCCCCAGCGCCCACATAAAATGCTGAGTATGGTAGCATGTACCGTTAACCCCAGCTCTGGGGCACAGACAATAAATCCCTAGAGATCACTGACTAGCAAGTCTAGCCAAATGGGCAAGCTCTAGTTTGGGTGAGATATCCTACTCAAAAAATATGGTAGAATGAGTTGGAGAGATGACTCAGCGGTTAAAGGCACTTGCTTGCAAAGCCTGACAGCCTGGGTTTGATTACCTAATACCCACATAAAGCCAGATGTACTAAGTGGTACATGTAGATAGTTTGTTTGCAGTGGCAGGAATCCCTGGCATTGCCCATAGTCTCTCTCCCTCTCTCTTTCTTTCTGTCTGCCTTTCCCCCCACCTTCTTCCTAAATAAAAAATATATTATATAATGAATCCAGGTCAGCCTGAGCTAGAGACCCTACCTCAAATATATATGGTGGAAGCCAGATATGGTGGTGCACACCTTTAATCCCAGTACTGGGGAGCCTGAGGTAGAAGGATCACCATGAGTTCAAGGCCAGCCTTGACTACAGAGTGAGTTGCAGGTCAGCCTGTGTGACCTTGCCTCAAAAACAAACAAACAAGCTGGGCATGGTGGCGTATGCCTTTAATTCAACACTCAGGAGGCAGAAGTAGGAGAATCGCTATGAGTTCAAGGCCAGCCTGAGACTACATAGTGAATTCCAGGTCAGCACTGGGCTTGAGTGAGAACCTACCTCAAAAAAAAAAAAAAAATGGTGGTGAGAACCTGAAGACACCTGACATCAACCTCTAGGCTCCACATACACACACACACACACATGTGCACCCACATGTATACATGAACATGTATACACACACATATGTACAAATGTATACATATACCACAGATGAACACATGCACAAACATAAAGACGATTGCTCTTTGTGGTAGTTTGAATATATGTCCCCCAATATATTCAGTGTTTTATTAGTTATAGTTTGCATCTGCAATCACCTTGCTAGAGACAATGTCACTGGGGGCCCGGTCTTAAGGTGTTAATGGTGTGGGTTTGAGATTCCATTGTAAAGATATGCAAATGTGCCTAGCAGGAGTTCCTGAAGTGTGCTGTGGCTTGGCTGTAGTTTTTGCTCTGTGTGCTGTGTGCCTGGTTGGCTTTTCTCTCTCTTGCCTGGTCCTGTGAAGAGCAGGCTGCTTCTTCTGCCGTTATGGAACTTCCCCTGGATCTGTAAGCCTCAATAAATAATATCCCTTCCTCCATAACTGAGCCTGGTCTGGAAGTTCATCTCAGCGAACCTGAAGCTGTCTGCTACACTCTTAAATTTAAAAATCCACACCAAATCATCATTTATTTACTTTTTTATACAATTGATGTTCTGGTAAATTGAATTTACTCAAGGATTTTCCTGTGCCTTCTGGTGAAAGAGATTGAAAAGAATAATAAAAAAAAAACAGTTAAAACTAAGCGTGAATTAAGATTTCATTTAAGAGCTTCAGATGAACTCGAAGTGAAAATGTGTCTCAGCACAGGTGCTCAGATACATCAGGCTGGGTTGAGTAGCCACTATCTTGCCAATTTTTTAGCTTGCTAACAAAATAAAAACAAAAAAGATGAGCAGAGCCAATCCTGGTAGGATAAATAACAATGTAAATGTCCCTGTGTTCTTCCCATAGTCCACTTACATGGGATAGAGGATTGGGAATAGTAAAATGAATATTTTGTGACTAATTCAAAATTTAAAAATTAAAACTTTAAGTAGACACTTTTATATCAGCTATTTTGTATTTTATATTGGCTATTATGTTTTTATTGAGTTATTTATTGAGTGAGTGAGAGAGAGAAAGAGACAAAAAGAGGCAGACAGAGAATGAGTATGAGCACGCCAGGGCCTCCTGCTACTGTAAACAAACTCCAAATGTATATGGCACCTTGTACATCAGGCTTTACGTGGATACTGGGGAATGGAACAAGACTTGTTAGGCTTTGCAAGTGAGCACCTTTGGCCGCTGAGCCATCTCTCCAGCCCCAACTATAATGTACTGCATCAAGCTTTTTGTCTTTTTTTTCAAAGCAGGCCTTGCCAAGTTTCTGCCTCATCAGCTCATGGGAGAAACCCACACTGAATTTTAAAGACATTAATAATTCACTGTGTTGTTTTATACTGATCGTGAACCTGACAGGCCCCAGGATCATTTAGGAAACTAGAATCTGGGTAAGCGTGTGAGGGATGATCTTGATTGTGTTAACTGAGGTAGGAAGACCCTCCTCAACTCTGGGCAGCATCATTCCATGAGCTGGGGTCCTGGAACAATGAAGAGAGCTAGGTGAACAGCAGCAGCATCTTTCTCTGGTGTCACACTCAATGTGACCAGCGGCTTCAAGCTCCTGCTGCCGTCCGTGCCTTGCCACTGTAACCGCGAACTGTGAGCTGAAATGAACCCTTTCTCCTTGAGTTCCTTTTGTCAGGTTTCTATGGCAGCAACAAGAAAGGAACTTGTACACACACCTGACTATGCAAGAAGAAATGAGCTGAGTGGCAAGAGTGAAGATGGGTCCGGGATATGATGCTGGAAGTTAGATTCATGGTCACCACTATATTATTTACACACAAATTATTTAAAAGCCACCTGCAACTATAAGATGAAAAAACACAATTAGAGCTGGGGAGATTGCTTAGCAGTTAATGCACTTGCCTGCAGAGCCTAAGGACCTAGATTCATTTCCCCAGTACCCACGTAAAAGACAGATGCACAAGGTGACACACGCATCTGGAGTTTATTTGCAGTAGCTAGAGGCCCTAGCATGCCCATTCTCTCTCTCTAGTTAGTAAATAAAATATAATATTTTTTTAGAAAACACAATTATATTTACCCAGCAGGACAGAATGGCTTATGCCTGTAACCCCAGCAGTTGAAGGTAGAGGCAGGAGGAACAGAGTTCAAGATCTCCCTCCATTATGTATCAATAAAGGCCAGACTAGGCTACAGGAGACCCTGACAAAGAAAAGAAAAAAGTCCAAAAAATTAAATTTTAAAAAATATTTTATTTATTTGAGAGAGAAAGAAAGAGAAGAGGAGGCAGATAAAGAGAGAGAGAATGGGTGGGTACACCAGGGCCTCCAGCCACTGCAAACAAACTCCAGATGCATGTGCCACCTTGTGCATCTAGTTTATGTGTAGGTACTAGGGAATGGAACCTGGGTCCTTAGGCTTTGCAGGCAAGTGTCTTAACTACAGAGCAATCTCTGTAGTCCAAAATTAACTCAAAAATTTAAAATATATTCATTTAGCCAGGCATGGTGGTGCACGCCTTTAATCCCAGAATTCAGGAGGCAGAGGTAGGAGGATCACCATGAGTTCCAGGTCAGTCTGGCTAGAGTGAGACCCTACCTCGAAAAACCAAAATATATATATATGTGTATATATTCATTCACATAATTCTATGCAACTTGATAAATGCTTGAGTTAGTTATATGATTTCTATCAAGAGTTGACAGCTGTGACTTGAGGGGTCAAATACCAAACCCACTGAGAACAAAACCTGTTCTTGTCACTGGGAAAAATAAGACAAAAGAAGTGAAATATGGGCTGGAGAAATTGCTTAGTGGTTAAGGTGCTTGCATGCAAAGCCTAGGGACCCATGTTCAACTCTCCAAATCTCATGAAATCCAGACACACAAGGAGACGCAAGCACTCAAGGTCACACGTGCACACAAGGTGATGCACATGTATCTGGAGTTCGATTACAGTGGCTGGAGGCCCTGGTGCACTAATTATGTCTCTCTTGCTCTCTCTCATAAAAAAAATTACAAAAAAAAAAAAAAACAAACTACTTCACTATAGAAAAACAGGAACAGTTGGAGAGAAACAATGAGTGCAGGATTGACTGCCTGGGTGTCAGGGAACACTCTTTAAAAATACTGAGGATTGGGCTGGAGAGATGGCTTAGCTGTTAAACGCTTGCCTGTGAAGCCTAGGACCCCGGTTCGAGGCTTGATTCTCCAGGACCCACGTAAGTCAGATGCACAAGGGGGCACACGTATCTGGAATTCGTTTGCAGTGGCTGGAGGCCCTGGTGCGCCCATTCTCTCTCTCTCTCTACCTGCCTATTTCTGTATCTCTCTCTCTCTCAAATAAATAAATAAATAATAAAATATATTTTAAAAAAATAAAAAATAAAAAAATACTGAGGATTAACACCGGTCGTGGTGGCACATGGCTTTAATCTCAGTGCTCAGGAGGAGGTAGGAGTTCAAGGCCGCTCTGAGAGTACATAGTGAATTCCAGGTCAGCCTGGGCTGGAGCAAGACCCTACTTCAAAAAACCACAAAAAGTAAATAAATGTTTTTTTTAAAAAAACACAAAAAGCAAAACAAACAAACAAACAAAACCTGAGGATTTGAGCCACCCAAGGCTTCCTGGAAGAGCAGGCCACCAAAGAGCAGTAACTTAGATTAAGGAACCACATCGAGATGGGATGGAAAACTGATACAAACTAGAAATAGAGACATTTATGCAGCCCAGTTTGGCCGGTGAGCAGCGCAGGCCTCCATCCTTTTGCGCCTCTCACAGCACATACCTCCCATCTGCAGGGGAACACAGCCCCCTCCTTTGCATCCAGAAGAGCCTTACTGAAACAGGATAGAACTTTTAAAAAAATATTTTTATTTATTTATTTACAAGCAGAGAGAGAGAAGAGAGACAGAGAGAATAGGCACACTGGGGCCTCCAGCCACTGCAAACCAACTCCAAATGCATGTGCCACTTTGTGCATCTGGTTTTATGTGGGTACTGGGGAATCAAACTCATGTCATTAGACTTTGCAGACAAGTGCCTTAACCGCTAAGCCATCTCTCCAGCCCAAACTTTTTTTTTGTAATGTATTACTATTTTAACATAGTGGCCTTTATTTTTTAATATTTGATTTTTATTTATTTATTTGAGAGAGAGAGAGAAAAAAAGAAACAGAAAGAGAATGGATGCTCCAGGGCTTCTAGCTCTGCAAAGCATGTACCACCATGTGCATCTGGCTTTACGTGGGTCCGAAAGCTTCGCAGGCAAGTGTCCTAACCGCTAAGCCATCTCTCCAGCCCATTTTTTTTTTAATTTAAGACCTGATCTCACTATGTAGTCCAGGCTGGCCTAGAACTCCCAAACCTCCAGCCTTATCCTCTCAGAGGTGAAATTTCAGGTGTTATGGGCCAATTCACCCCATCACTATTATTGGCCTCTATTAATAAAAGGTGGGCATGTTCTCTCTCTCTAATAAATAATAATAATAATTATTATTATTCTTGGTTTTTTTCGAGGTAGGGTCTCCCTCTAGTCCAGGTTGACTTGGAATTCACTATGTAGCCTCAGGGTGGCCTCAAATTCACAGCAATCCTCTTATCTCTGCCTCCTTCCCGAGTGCTTGTGGGCCACCACGCTCGGCTGTAATAAATAAATTTTTAAAGGGATGGAGAGTTTGCTCAATGGTTAAAGGGGCTTGCTTGCAAAGCCTGACGGACCAAGATGGATTCACTTGTATCTACGTGAAACCGGATGTAGAAAGTGGCATAGGCATCTGGAGTTCTTCTGCAGCAACAGGAACTCTAGTACACCCATTCTTTCTTTCTCTCTCTTTCTCTCTAATAAATACATAATTTAAAAATAAATAAAAGTTGGACATGGTCCCTGAGGAAATACAAAAGAACATTGTAGTTGGCAACGTGTAATTTGTTATTCCTTTTCTTGGGAGCCCCAGCAAGAAGTGATCTCAGCTGGGAGTTGTGGCGCAGGCCTTGAATCCCAGCACTGGGAGGCAGAGGTAGGAGGATCGCTGTGAGTTCACGGCCACCCTGAGACTACACAGTGAATTTCGGGTCAGCCTGGGCCAAAGTGAGACCCTCCCTCCAAACAACAACAACAACAAAAAAGTGATCTTAGATGGGTCTCCACCGACAGCTGTAGTCAGCTCTCCCAGCGCTGTCTCAGTGGAGTGACCCTACAGCCCCGAGTCCACGTGACTGCTGCCATCTCCCCCTGCAGAGGGCCAGGGTGGGCGGGGCCTGGGTGGAGCCAGGAAACCTTGCGCTGCCCCTTTTCTCTCCCGTTTCTTGTCCCAACGACCCACCCCCTCTCCAGCGACTGACCAGAAATGCTTGTTCTTGTGTCCTCGCTGCCCTGCCTGAGGCTGAGGACTCTCCAAGTGGAAATAACCTATTGTGAGGGATCAAATGACAAAATAGTGTTGGGGGGCGGAGTTGAGGATGACCATAATCTTGAAATAGATAAAGTACATAAATGACTGAAAACAGAATTATTCCTTATTTAACTGAAATTTGGATAGAATTGAGTATTTTGCAATTTTACTTATTAAATCGTGTGTGTGTTGCCAAGGATTGGACTCAGAGCTTTGACAATGCTAGGCAGGTATTCTACCTCTGAGCTGTATATCCCAATCCTGGTAACTCTATTTATTTATTTATTTATTTATTTATTTATTTATTTATTTATTTATTTATTTGAGAGAGAGAGAGGATGGGCATGCCAGAGCCTCTAGCCACTGCAAACAACTCCAGATGCATGCACCACCTTACATATCTGGCTTACATGGGTACTGGGGAATCAAACCTGGGTCCTTGGCTTTCACAGGCAAGTGCCTTAGCCACTAAGCAGTCTCTCCAGCCCACGACTCTACTTTTAAGAGCCCTGTGTGATGGTTAATCTTGTCAATTGACAGGATTTCTAATCATCAAGGAAACAACCCTCTGGGCATGTTTGTGAGGGAGTTTCTGGATCAGCTTACTTGAAGAGGAAAAATCCACCCTGAATGTAGGCAGCACCATTCAGTGAGCTAGGATCCCAACTGAATAAAAAGGAGTAGTTGGGCTGGAGAGATGGCTTAGTGGTTAAACGCTTGCCTGTGAAGCCTAAGGACCCCGGTTCAAGGCTCTATTCTCCAGGACCCACGTAAGCCAGATGTACAAGGGGGCATATGCATCTGGAGTTCGTTTGCATGCCCATTCTCTCTCTCTACCTGCCTATTTCTGTATCTCTCTCTCAAATAAATAAATAAAAATAAAAATTAAATTTAAAAAAAAAAGGAGTAGTTGTCTGAGCACTAGCATCCATTCCTTTCTGCCTCCTGACTATCATGCCATGTGACCATCCACCTCACAACCCTGCAGCCATGTCTTCACCATGATAGACTAGAACCCCTCAAACTGCAAAGCAGGTAAGCTGCTTTCACCAGGGAATCTTGCCACGTCAAAGAGAAGTGTGACTACTACACCTTGGGAACCACACATCCCCATGGCCTCTTAGAAGAGATGGAAGTCCTCCTCGGCAGAAGTCTTTCAGCCACAGCCTGCTGCTCCAAATCTAGCCAACTCTGTGTTGTGTATCCTGAGAGCTCAGAACGCATGGCTGAGAAAAATAAATAAATAAATCAAAGGCAGAATGTTTCACGACACATGAAAAGGATCTGAAATTCAGGTTTCAATGTCCATACATTTATTGGAACACAGTCACCACCTCCTTTGCCTGCTTTTGTAGCTACTCTGGAGATATGGGAACAGTATCCAGCAGTTACAGCAGAGACTCCGGGCCCCATAAATCCTAAAATGTTTCTATTGGTCCTTTGCCTAAAAAGTGTGTGACCCCTATGTTCGTTACTTTCTTATTGTTGGTGCAAACTACCTGTGACCAGAAGCAGCTTAGGGAAGAAAAGAGTTTATTTGGATTTATAATTCCAGAGGGTGGAGTCCAGCATGGCCCTAGTGAGAAAGTGTGGTAGGAGCAGGAAGCTGGTGTCACATCATCATATCATCAGGGAGAATGTAAAGTAGAGTGATGAATGTTGAATGCCCAGAGGTGTGTATGTACACATGTGTATATAAACATATGCATACATATATGTATACACACACAAAGAGCATGGCACATTCCAGAAATGTGACAAAGATGCATGTGGCTAAACCCCAGGGGCAGAGGATGGCCAGCAGGGAGGGCTTAACTGAAGACAGTAGTAGTGCTTGACAAAATTCATGTCGAGTTTTTTACATGCCAGACATTTACCAGCATTTTCTATATTAATTCATCACTGTAATAGCCGTTGACATAGCTCCTGTCATTATTCCAATTTTATACATGAGGAATCCAAGGTATGTAGAGATTAAATAATTTACCCAATCTAAAAGAAGAGGAAAAACAGGAATAAACATTCTTAGCCATGTCATTGCTCACCTCTTGTCACCATTGGAAACAATCACTGGGAGGAGGTGGTACACAACTGTAACCCTAGCACTCAAGAGGCTGAGGCACAAGGCATGAATTCGAGGCCAGCCTAGCTATATGATGAGATCCTGTCTCAACAAAACAAACAAAATTAGTGGCAAGAGAAACAAGTACTGAGGCTGTCAGACAATTGTGCAACAGCAACTTATTAGGGCCATCTACCTTGAGCACTCTTGAAGCCACACCAAACCAAGCGAAGGAGCAGATAAGTAAGTGCAAATTGTGGCACAGACTAGAAATGCTATAAGAGTCAGAGAAGAGAACAGAGGCTAATTTCAATTAACAGGGGAACTATGACTGGTTGCAGAGAGTCTGGCCTTAGAGCTTGGTCTTCTGGCACCAAGAAGTTATAAACACTACAGAAATCTTTTTTTAAATATTTAATTTATTTTTTATTTACTTGAGAGAGAAAGAGACAGAGAGAAAATGGTGTGCCAGGGACTTCAGCCGTTGCAAATGAACTCTAGATGTGTGTGCCACCTTGTGCATCTGGCTTACATGAGTCCTGGGGAATCAAACCTAGGTCCTTTGGTTTTGCAGACAAGCACCTTAACTGCTAAGCCATCTCTCTAGCCCCAGAAATATAAAACTTTTCTGCTTGGTCTTGATTCCAACTATCTCCAGCACCTCCACCACAAGTAACTTCCTCTACCACGGACCTGCTATGTACAAGGGACTTGTGAATATTTGTTGACTACATGAGTGGGTTTTAAAATATATATGCTTTTAGCATATCACATGTTCAAAAGTTTAAAAAATTCTAAATACTAAAGAGTGAAATTCTTTCTACCACTGTCCAAGCCAACAAGCTCCTTTCCTTAAAATCAAATTGGTTTTACATTTACAGAGTTTTTTGCAGAGTCATTATGTGCCTACACAAGCAAATACATACAGGTATGTCACTCTCAATTCTCCACACTCCCTGTTTCCTTTTATTTTAATTTAATTTTAATTTATTTATTTGAGAGATATAGAAAAAAAGAGGAAGAGAGAGAGAGAGAATGAACACACCAGGGCATCCAGCCACTGCAGATGAACTCCAGGCACATGTGCCACTTTGTGCATCTGGCTTATGTGGGTTCTGGGGAATTGATCCTGGCAAGAGCCTTAACCACTAAGCCACCTCTCCAGCCCCAACACACCCACTGTTTCAGTCAGCTTTGCATTTCTGGCAGAAAACACCCCACCAAGAACAGCTTGTGGGAGGAAAAGTTTGTTTTGGTTTATGGACTTGAGGGGAAGCTCCGTGATGACGGGAAAATGATGGCATGAGCAGAAGGTAGACATTATCTCCTGGCCAACATCAGGACCACAACAGCAGCAGGAGAGTGTGCCAAACACTGGCAAGGGGAAGCTGGCTATAACACCCATAAACCCGCCCCCAATAATACACTTGGTGCCTCCAGGAGGCTCCAATTCCCAAATGTCACCAACTGGGGACCTAGCATTCAGAATACATGAGTTTATGGTAGATCCCTGAATCAAACCACCATACACCCCATGCATTTTTTAAATTTTTTTAAATTTTAATTTGTGTGTGTGTCCCCCACTGAGTTTAACAGGGCTACCTTCAGGAGCATGGGTGAGGAGTAGCTTACCAGAGCCCACTCACTGCACATAGTTTTTGGTCACTGCATATAGGGAGATTGTTCCCTATTGGGGGTGTAAATATTGAAGGCTTGGTCCTTATGCAAGCAGTGTTCAGAGGTGCGGCTTTGGGGGAAGTGACTGGAGCCTGAGAGCTCTGATCTCATCACTGTATTAATCCACTGATGGATTCATGAGTGAATGTGAGGTGATGGGAACTGTGGAAGGAGGGCCTTAATTGGAGGACATTGTTCACGTCTAAAGCATGGCTTTGAAGGGAATTTCTGGTTCCCAGCCTCTTGCTATCTGTTTTCTTTTTTTTTTAATATTTTATTTATTTATTTGAGAGAGAGAGAGAGATACAGAAATAGGCAGGTAGACAGAGAGAGAGAGAGAGAATGGGCACATCAGGGCCTCCAGGCACCCCAAATGAACACCAGAAGCATGTGCCACCTTGTGCATCTGGCTTATGTGGGTCCTGGGGAATCGAACTGAGGTCCTTTGGCCTTGCAGGCAAGCACCTTAACCGCTAAGCTATCTCTTCAGCCCACTATCTCTGTTTTCTAAGTACCATGAGGTAAGCAGCTTCCTCTCCCTTATGTTATACACCTACAATGCTCTGCATTGCTCTAGACAAAAAAATCAGTGGAGCCAGTTGAACCTTGGACTACAACCTCTGAGACTATAAGACAAAATATTTCTTCCTTTTAAATGGCTCATCTCAGGAATTTTGTCACAGCAACCAAAAGCGGGTTATCATGCAGCTATCTATATTCACCGCATGATGTGACACCCTGCATTGGTCCTGTGGGTCACAGGATCACACTGTAAAGTGTGTATGTCAAATGAAGACCTCCTGAGTAAGGAAAGCCAAAGGCCTTAGAAGCACAGTGATAGTGTACGTGTGTTTATGTGTATAGGTATAGACATGTGTGTGGCACAGCACAAGTGTGGAGGTCACAGGACAACCTAGAGTGTCAATCCTCACCTTCTACCTTGCTTGAGGCAGCCAGTCACTTGTTGTTCTCTGCTACATACACCGGGCTGGCTTGCTCATGAGCTTCTGAGGACTCTCCTGTCCCCATCGTTCATCTCATCATCAGTGTGCTGGGAAGAGACACATGCTCTCACCTGCAACTTTATGTGGGTTCTGGGGCCTGAATTCAGGTGCTCACACTTCCATGACAAGCACTTCACACACTCCCCAGCCCAGATACAGCCTTTTCAACTTAGCCAACAGCCCCTACCACCCGCTCATTGAGATCGTTATTGCCAGAGGCGACCCAATCTAGCAAGAAATGCTGGGCTTTGGGGCCAACAACCATGCCTTTCCGTGGAGGAACTGCTGAATCCTCTTCAGTGTTTCACATTGGCACCAGAACAGTCATGGCACTAGCAATGTCACATGAGATAATGAAGAGAAATAGACTGTGAGGGCGTATGGTACTTAAGGCGGAATTAGTTCCTGCCTCTCCTCTTGGAAGTGTTATGTTGTATCACTCAGAATTCTCTTTCTCTGGGGCTGGAGAGATGGCTTAGCACTTAATGTGTTTGCCGGCAAAGCCAAAGGACCCGGGTTCAATTTCCCAGGACCCACATAAGCCAGATCCACAAGGGGCGCATGTGTCTGGAGTTCATTTGCAGTGGCTGGAGGCCCTGGAGCACCCATTCTCCCTCTCTCTCTCTGCCTCTTTGTCTCTCTCTCTAAATAAATAAATAAATAAATAAAAGAAATTCTCTTTCTCTCATAGGTCCCTTTATTCCCTCTCTCTCTTTTTCTTTCTCTCTCTCTGTCTACCTGACTTTCTCTCTCTCAAATAAATAAATATAAATAAAAAATACTGCTGCCAGGAGTGGTGGCACATGTCTTTAATCCCAGCACTCAGGAGGTAGAAGTAGGAGAATTGCCTTGAGTTTGAGGCCACCCTGAAATTACATAGTGAATTCCAGGTCATCCTGGGCTACAGCAAAACTCTACCTCAAAAAATAAAAATAAAAAAAATCAAAAACACACTGCTGGGCTGGAAAAAGTGGTGAGTAAAGGCTTTTGCCTGCAAAGCCTATGGACCTAAGTTTGATTCCCCAGTACCCATATACAGATGCACAAGGTGGTGCATGCAACTGCGTTCATTTATAGTGGCTGGAGGCCCTGGCACACCCATTTTCTATGTGTCTTTCTCATATAAATAAATAAAATATTTAAAAAACCAAAAAAATTTAAAAATTAAAAAATAAATAAATATTGATAAATAAAAACTGCTGAGTGAAAGAAGTTAGGCACACAAGACCAATGATGGAAGGGGGAAGTTGTGACTAATGGATTCAGGGTCCTCTTGGGTAATGAAAACTGTTTCAAATGGTTGAGATTGCATACTACTCAATATGCTAAAACTAATTAAACTATGGACTTGGGATGGGTGAATAGAATAATAAGAATCAAACCTCAGGAAAGTTATATCAAATATCAAAGTTATATCAAAAGGAGGAGGAAATGAGGTAGAAAAGACCCCGGAGCAGCAGAGGCAAGAGTGTGCATGCTGACCATCTAGGGTCTAATCTTTTTTTAATTTGCAAGCAGAGAGATAGTGTGAGCTTGTAAAAGCCCCTCCACCTCTCTGTGCCTTGTTATTTAAACAATGAGGTGAATTAAAAGTAAGGATGCACATCTAAGTGACTGAAGGTCTCTTGACTAAAAGCCTACAGTTTGCATCCTGCCTAGGCTGGGGGAGGAGAGGCCTGGGGACACCAGAGATAGGCAGAGAGCAGATACTTGCCGGGCCTTTGCCTCCTCTCTTTGCCCAGCTCTATACCCTGCCCTCCCCTTGAACTGTAGATCTTTGTTCAGCTTACAGGAGACTGTGAGGGTTAGATCAGGTCAGGGTCATGAAGAGGCTCAGACAGGAGGTGCACTGTCAAAAATGATTCCGTTTCTCATAGACGATTTACCTTCGGAAGAAACGGCAAAATGAAGGATCACAGCACAGCAAACTCTGCAAGCAAAAAGGGGCTTTTCCACCATCAGGATTAATTAGCATCTTTTAACATATAGTAGCAGGCTGTCCTCAATTAACTATGCATATTTTAATTTTTATTGTGGTAAAGCATACATAACATTTTCACCATTTTATGTGTACCATTCAGTGACATTAGACATGGGGCTGGAGAGATGGCTTAGCGATTAAGGCACTTGCCTGAAAAGCCAAAGGACCCAGGTTCAATTCCCAAGGACCCACATAAAACAGATGCACAAGGTGGCGCATGCATCCAGAGTTCGTTTGCAGCGACTGGAGGCCCTGGCATACCCATTCTCTATCTGCCTCTCTCTCTCTCTCTCTCTCTCTCTCTCTCTCTCTCGGCTTCTCTCTTTCAACTAAATAAATAAAAATAAAATATTTTTTAAAAAACATTTACATGGTTGGACAACCATCACTGTCATTCACGTCTGCTTTAAATTTTCAAGATAGCACAGAACACATATGAAATACAAGAATCCAAAATGTTCGCCTCCATGCCTTCTTACATTTGTATGTAGCAGGTGACTGATCTCTTGGCTCCTTCCCATCAATTGTATTTTAGAAATTAGTGTGGCTGAATTAGTGCCTTTGCTTGGTGGTGATAAAACAACCCAACATGGTTCTTTTGCAGGCAGGTTGGTGCTTTTGTGAATTACATAGTCAGTATTACAAATATTTTTTAAATTATTTGTTATTTGAGAGAAAGAGAAACCGAGAGAGAAGTAGATAGATAGATATGGCGAGAGAAGGCACACCAGAGCCTCTAGCCACTGCAAACGACTTGAGCTGGAAGTCTCTGTACTAGGACAGTGCTGTCCTCCAGCTTGACAGAATTCTCTTGTCCTCCATCCCAGGTCCAGCACACAGATAGAAATGCTATCACTAAAATGTGCTCAAAATTCTTCCTGCAAGCCAGGCGTGGTGGTGCACGCCTTTAATCCCTGCACTTGGGAGGTAAGGTAGGAGGACCGCCATGAGTTCAAGGCCACCTTGGGAGTACAAAGTGAATTCCAGGTCAGCCTGAGCTAGAATGAGACCCTACCTCCAAAAACAAAACAAAACAAAACAAAATTCTTCCTGCAGATGGGACAATGGTGACACCAATGCTTCTGCTAAACAATGAAAAGGAGGTTTTTCTACCCCTGCCAGGTGATTTTCTGGGTAAAGGCATGCATACCTAAGCCCCATCAGTGATCAGATCTTTGCATCTGGGTTTGAAATGATATCAGCCTATTTTATCATTCAGTAACAGAAGCCAAAAACTAGGAAATTAAAAGTGATTAGAATTGGCCTGATATTTTTCTTTTTCCCTTTTCATATTTAATAATCTGGGCTGGTTGGAGGTAAAGAAAAACTATAGAAGTTAGAGTTTAATTCATCAGACTTTACATTTGCTTCTGCAGGACAGACCCAAGGTTTGTTTTTTTTTATGTTTTGATATTTTATTTATTTATTTATTTGAGAGAGAGAAATACAGAAATAGGCAGGTAGAGAGAGAAAGAATGGGTGCGCCAGGGCCTCCAGCCACTGCAAACTAACTCCAGATGCGTGCGCCCCTTGTGCATCTGGCTTACGTGGGTCCTGGAGAATCAAGCTTCGAACTGGGATCCTTAGGCTTCACAGGCAAGCGTTTAACCACTAAGCCATCTCTCCAGCCCCAGACCCAAGGGTTTTAACAGCCAAGAATCTTCTGATATTAATATCTCTGCTGGGAGAATCACAACTCTCACAAATAATAGAAATTCCATTCCCAAGCCTCCTGAACAGAACAGGCCTGCGGTTATAAAAGCTGGTGGAAGATATCATCACCATAGCCTTCCCATAGCCCAAAGCCCAGGTGCAGGCAGACAAGGTTCCTTGTCTCCTTTCTTGTCCATCTTTCATGGTATCACTCCTTGAAAGCAATGACTGCACCTTGGAGTATCATTTCCAACTCAGTTTTATATTATTTTTATTTATTTATTTATTTGCAAGGGGAAAGAAAGAGAGAGAGAGAATGGTCATGCCAGGGCCTCGAGCCACTACAAACGAACTCCAGATGCATGCACCACCTTGTGCATCTGGCTTACATGGGTTCTGGGGAATTGAAGCTGGGTCCTTAGGCTTCACAGGCAAGCACAATAACCATTAAACCATCTCTCCAGCCTACCTTAGGTATTTAAAAAAAAAATTTTTTTTTATTTGACAGAGAGAGAGAGAGAGAGAGAGAGGGAGGGAGGAAGGGAGGGAGGGAGGGAGGGAGGGAGAGAGAGAGAATGGGCACACCAGGGCCTCCAGCCACTGCAAACGAACTCTAGATGCAAGCACCACCTTGTGCATCTGGCTAATGTGGGTCCTGGGGAATCGAACAGGGGTTCTTTGGCTTTGCAGGCAAATGCCTTAACTGCTAAGCTATCCCTCCAGCCCACCTTAGGTATTTATAATTAAGCTCCTTACTTAGTCTTCAGCAGGTGGAGCCCTGCTGGATGAGGTTTCACTGGGGGTGGATCTTGACTCCAGCCCTACTAGGTGTGTCCTGAGCCAGCTCTGAGCTCTCGTTGTTCAAGCTTACAGGTGCTGGCTTTTGTCTCTCTGCTATGGATGTATGCATCTTTCACTGCCATGAGGAAGCTTCCCCTGGAATCTCTAAGCCTGAAATAAACCCTTTCCTCCCATAAGCTACTTGTGGTCAGATGTTTGTCCCAACAACCAACAGGTAACTGTAATACCAGGTCATACATTTTTAAAAAGTAATGAAGCCAGATGTTGTGCCTAGTTGTTTAGGCAGCTTGAGGGCACAAGGAAAAGCTGAAAGATCCCGGACTGCTGGGCTTACGTCTGGTAGCAGGCTCTCAGATCTTCGGATAACTGTACAAAGAACGAGCAGTCTCTCAGAATCAACGGCATTTTGACTAGGACAGAAGCTTGGGAAGAAGAGGTCCCGGCTGTAGATTTAACTGTAAGTCATCATTATAAATAAAACTCATTTCATTGGAGCTGTAATAAGGTTCTTGTGGGTGCAATGAACTAAGATGCCGCTGTGGAATGTGCTGTTTTCGCCGTCAGAAAGAGACTAATGCAATGTTAGTGCGGCAGCTATTGACAACAGAATAAATTTCTATGGAAATTACTTTTAATGTTGAGTTATTACAACTTAATGGCCACATTTTTTAAAAGATTGCCTAAATCAAAGAACACTAATGCTTCTCATCATTCATAAAATTAAAGATAGGCCAGCAAATAGGGTGGAAAAACCAAGTTAGTCAATGGAAACACTGCTATACTTTTCATTTTCTTGCTGGAAATAGTTTAACTCATTCTGCAAAAAGACCTAAGGCAGTATTTCTTCCCTTTTTTTAAAAAAAAAAATCAGTGTGTCTTAGTCTGTTACAGTTACTATAACAAATTATTCTACACTGGGTGGTTCAAACCCAAAACAGGTATTTTTCCGAGTTCTGGAAGTCCAAGGTTAGGATGCAGGCAGGGTTAGGCTCTGGCTAAGGCTTGTTTCCAGGTTTCAGACTCTCACCTTCTCCTTGTATGCTCACAGGTAGGAAAGAGGGCAGGAGGGCTCCAGCGCGGCACTTGTACCAGGGCCTTTCCTTGCTTTTCCTTTAGGCTATGAATTCTCAACAAGATAACAAAAGGAAAAAGAAAGAGACATGAGCCGGGCGTGGTGGCGCACACCTTTAATCCCAGCACTCGGGAGGAAGAGGTAGGAGGATCGCCATGAGTTTGAGGCCATCCTGAGAATACATAGTGAATTCCAGGTCAGCCTGACCTAGGTGAGACCATACCTAGAAAAACCGAAAAAAAAGAAAGAAAGAAAGAAAGAAAGAAAGAAAGAAAGAAGGAAGGAAGGAAGGAAGGAAGGAAGGAAGGAAGGAAGGAAGGAAGGAAGGAAAAAAAGACATGCATATGTACACACACATACACACACAAATAGGGCTAGGTCATCCTGAAATCTTCATAGGACTGTACTAAATAGAAGCCAAGTGATTATTGTGATAGTAAATTTTGTGTTCGTTTCACTAGGCTATGGTGCCCAGTTTTTGTTTCAACTGGCTATTGCTGTGTTGCTTGAATCCCAGAGTTCAAATGATCCACCTGTGTCACAGTCAGCTCCAACGTTGCTTGGATGAACTTCCAACCCAGGCACAGTTTTGGGAGGAAGGGATTTATTGAAGCTTACAGGTCCAGGGGAAGTTCCACAATGGCGGAAGAAGCTGGCCCCCTTTCACAGATCCACACAGAGAGAAACATCACCACCAACACCACAAGCAAGCACACTCCAGGAACCCAGGCAGAGCTCAAGCACTCTGCATATCTTAGGCTGGATATCAGATTGGCCCCCAAGAACACTTTAGGGCTGGACCTTAGGATCCACTCCCAGTGACACCTCCTCCAGCCAGGCAGCTGGAGAACTAAGTTATAAACTTGAATAAAACTCCTGAATCGATTGGGGGACGTCCATTGAAACTACCATAGCCTGTGTCAGCCTCCTGACTAGCTGATCTCACAGCTGTGAGCCATCATGGCAGATTACTCAGATCTTTGATAAAACACTAGATGTTGCCACAAATATTTTATAGATATAATTAATATTTACAACTTACTAACTAGACTGTCATCAATAATGTGGGTAATCCTCATCCTGTCAGGTGAAGGGAGGGTTTTAAGAGCAAAAACAACTTTCCAGAAGAACACATTCTATCTAACGGCTATAACATAGAAATCCTGCCTTGAGTGGGTATCTACAGTCCCATACTTGGAAGGCTAAAGCAAGAAGATAGTGAGTTCAAGGCCAGCTAGAAATATATAGCAAGACCTTGTGTCCAGAATGGCACCAAAGGAGCTGGATGTGGCAGCTCACACCTTTGATACCGGCATTCAGAGTCTGAGGTAGAAGGATTGCCGTGAGTTTGAGGCCAACCTGGGCTTCAGAGTGAGTTACAGGTAAGTCTGGCCTAAAATAGACCCTTCCCCACCCCTGTCATAGACACACAAAAATCCTGCCATAATTTCTAGCCTTCTAGCCTGCTCTACAAATTTTAGATTTTAGATTCGCTAATACCCACATTGTACTAGCTAATTCCTTAAAGTCTCTAGATAGAAGGGGGCTGGCGAGATGACTCAGTGGTTAAAGGTACTTGCTTACAAATCCTGGCAGTCTGGGGTTTGAGTCCCCTTCACCCATGTAAAACCAGATGCACAAAGGAGCGCATACACCTGGAGTTCTTTGGCAAGGGCAAGAGGTCTTGTATGTCCTTGCTCTTTTTCCTTCTTGAAAATAAGTAATGAATTAAAAGTTGAAATAAAAACAATTTACAGATACAAAGATAGATCTATCACTGTCTAAAATCATCCCAAATCATTGTGGCTTAGAAGGAAGAAAATAGAGGCTGGAGAGATGGCTTAGCGGTTAAGGAGTTTGCCTGCAAAGCCAAAGGATCCCAGTTCGATTCTCCAGAACCCACGTAAGCCAGATGCACAAGGAAGCACATGCATCTGGAGTTTGTTTGCAGTGGCTGGAGGCCCTGGCATGCCCATTCTCTCTCTGTGTCTCTCTCTCAAATAAATAAATAAATAAATAATATTTTTTAAAGTTAAAAAAAAGAAGGAAGAAAATAAAATCCAGTACCTCCTATGTAATAATGATTCTGCTACTTCACTTAACTCTAACAGTAATGCTGTGAGACTATAATTTCACCTCCTTTCCATGGGTGAGGAAACTGTTTAAGTAAAACTTGTCCAAGGTCATGTAGGTATGAACTGACAAAACAGAGATTTGATTCTCAGCCTCCTTGGCTTAGAGCCCCCCTGCCTTTCACATAGCACTTGCACTCCCTTGGTGGCCCAGACTCCTCTCTATCCCCCAGCAGGCTGTAGCCATTTCAGGAAACAGCTTCCTCCAACATTGTCCTTAGTGTCCCAACAAAGTGGGCCCCTGGGGTCATCTCCTCTCATTCCCCTTTTCCTCGTCATCTGGCCCATTTCCCCCTTCACCCCACTCCCACCCTCCATTCCCCAGCACACACTCACTTGTCCCTAATCATTACAATAAACTTTAGTTGTCTCTGATCTGGGTTGGAAAGACATTGGCTAGGTTGTCCGTAAAATTGATTTAGGAGGCCGGGCGTGGTGGCGCACACCTTTAATCCTAGCACTTGAGAGACAGAGGTAGGAGGATCGCCAAGAGTTCAAGGCCACCCTGAGAATACAGAGTGAATTGCAGGTCAGTCAGAGCTAGAGCAGGACCCTACCTCGAAAAACAAAGACAACAAAAAAAATTGATTTGGGACTTGCATTTCAACAAAGGACACCCAAAAAACATAATCTTAACCCTCAAAACTGATTGCTGGGACTTGGATGGGCGTGAAGCATTTGAGCAAGTGAGCAAGGTATTTGAAGACTTAGCTACCAGGATACCCACAGGAAGTGGATGTGCCCTCAGGCAGGAGAGGGAAGAGAATTGAATTAAAAGACAGTTCTGGGGCTGGGGGTATGGCTTAGCAGTTAAGGAGCTTCCCTGCAAAGCCAAAGGACCCAACTTTGATTCTCGAGGACCCACATATGCCAGATGCACAAGGTGGGACATGCATGCGGAGTTCATTTGCAGTGTCTGGAGGCCCCGGCATGCCCATTCTGTCCTTATCTCCCTTCCCCTGCCTCTTTCTGTCAAATCAATAAATAAAAATAAAATATTTTTAAAAGGACAGTTCTAAGCCAGGCATGGTGGCACATGCCTTTAATTCCAGCACTAAGGAGGCAGAGGTAGGAGGATTACCATGAGTTCAAAGCCACCCTAGGACTACATAGTGAATTCCATGTCAGCCTGGGCTAGAGTGAGACTCTACCTTGAAAAAAAAAATAAAGAATGACTCCCAGAAGGGAGGCTGACCTGTGCCTGGATGGGTCTGTAAGGGGTCTGCAGAGGCCCTTGAGCAAGGTCATGCAGAATGAGTTTATCAGCAGAAGGTTCCTGTCACTAATAAACAAAACCTTGTGTCCAGCCGACATCAGTTAACACTTCTGGACCTGCAGGCAGGGAAGGGAGCCCAGGTGGGAATTCAAAGGACTGGGGGAGTTATGGGTTGTCAAAGGACTAGGATGAGCCCTGGATGGCAGGCCTGACTCAGCAGTGTAAGAAGGATCCAGTAGGGGGCATAAAGAGGCCAGTCATTTGGAGGGTGGTCCACCTATCCTCTGCTTTTGATTTGAGAATTCTGTTTTCTTCTTTTTCCTTTTTGATGTCTTCTCTCCCTCATTCAACTACACAAGCAGGGAAGCTTTGATCAACAGATGCTGCCTCAAATACACTATTATTTTCTTATCCCTGTAGTTTCCTGGCAAGAGTTTGTGCATTCCACACATTTTGATGGATACTTACCATCCATTCTACCAGATACATGCTGCTCATGTCACCAACATAGTACTTAGTAATTTTATGTCACTTTTATTTGATTTTAGTTTTTTTTTTAATATTCTTTTTTAATTTGAGAGAGCTACAGAAAAAGAGAGCTAGAGGGATAGAGAGAGAGAATGCACTCACCAGCAGCCCCTCAGCCTCTGTGAACAAACTCCAGACACATGTGCCTCCTTGTGGGCAAGTGTGGCATTGCGCCCTTGCATCACTTTTTGTGTCTGGCTAAATATGGGACCTGGATATTGAAACTGGGGTCTACGCTTGGCAGGCAGGCGCCTTAACTGCAAGCCATCTCTCCAGCCCTAATATTCTGTTTTTATTTATTTATTTATTTATTTATTTGAGAGAGGAGCAGAGAGAGAGAGAGAGAGAGAGAAAAAGGGTGTGCCAGGGCCTCCAGCCACTGCAAACAAACTCCAGATGCATGCACCACCTTGCACAGTTGGCTTATGTAGGTCCTGGTGAATTGAACTGTGGTCCTTTGGCTTTGCAGGCAAATGCCTTAACCACTAAGCCATTCCTCCAGCCCTTATTTTAGTTTTTTAAGCCTTTGGTGGTTTGATGCAGGTATGCCCCACAAACTTAGGTGTTCTGAATGCTAGGTCCCCAGCTGATGGCAATTTGGGAATGAATGACTCCTGGAGGCAGTCTATTGTTGGAGGCAGGCCTATGGGTGTTATAGCAACTTCCTCTTTCCAATGTTTGGCACACTCCTGTTGTTATTGTTCATCTGTTTTTGGCCAGGAGGTGATGTCCAGCCTCTGCTCATGCCATTGTTTTTCCCTGCCATCATGGATCTTCCTCTGGAGTCTATAAGTTTTTTTCCCCCGGGTACTCTTGGTCAGGTGTTTTCTTCCAGCAGTGCAAACCTGACTGTAACACTAAAGTTGGTACCGAGAGTGGGGTCATTACTGCTAGAAACCTGACTACATGGCTTTTGGCCTTTTGGAACTGTTTTGCAGGAAGAAGGTGGATGAATTTGAAATCTTTACCTAAGAGATACCTTGCTTTGCTGTACAGCTTGATGGACCATTCTGGTCATAGTTGAAAGACCTGAATGCAATAAAAACACGAACTATGAGGTTTGGCTTATGAGGGTGAGAGACAGCTTTGCTTGGACTGGGCTAGAAGCAGTTTGTGTGAGAGACCTTGTGCAGGGTTGTATTGCATAGAAACAGACTGGTGTGAGCAGAGGGATATGACAGAGAAATGAAATATTTGGGATGAAACTTCTGCCCGTTCAGCTGCAATTATATGAGAGATTACAACCTTTGAAAATGGGCCAAGGCTGGAGAGATGGTTTAGAGGTTCAGGCGCTTGCCTGCAAAGCCAAAGGACCAGGTTCAATTCCCCAGGACCCACGTAAGCCAGATGCATAAGGGGACACATGTATCTGGAGTTCATTTGCAGCGGCGGGAGGGTCTGGCATGCCTATTCTCTCTTTCTCTCTCTCTCTTTCTCTCTCTTTCTCCTTTTCTCTCTCTCCCCCTTTCTCTCTCTCCCTGCCTATTTTTTCTCTCAAATAAATAAATTAAAATAAATTTAAAAAAAGAAAGAAAGTGGGCCAGCTGACCTGAATTGGGACAACAGGAAGAATGTAGACTCTTGAAGGGGCCTAAATGCTGAAGGAGAGTCCTGCTTTTTAAAGTCTGCTTTATTTCCCCCTGCATAAACATATAGGCAGCCCATCTTGCATTATGGAGTATAATAAATGCAGGAAAGAGAGGGTTATTGAATTTGCAACATGGTTTTGTATTTTGGAAATGGCCATGGGCAGTGTGAAGCAGGCTTGTTGGATTACCTGCGTGGAGATCTGATGGAGCCGTGAGGATGGACCATTGGTTGCAGCAGAGACCCAGTGGAGATGCCAGGACTATGAGATGGCTTCCAAGGAGAGCTGCCAGCACTGGATGAAGTTTTCCAGGACTGTGAGTAGCCTAGCTGGAGGGGTGGGATTGGAACTCTAGAAACTTGTTGCTGTTTACAAACTATCAGACTTGGAGGCCTGACTCTGGTTAGTTATTGGACTTGCAGCTACACAGTTGGATGTTTTCCCTGGTTGTTTTAAGTCTTGTGTTGGTTGAATATTTCTTTGCTATGCCCAATACCATCTTTTGCAGTGAGTGTTTATTCTGTGTCATTATGGGGTTTGGGGGGGGAGGGGTTGGTATTATGGCTCAGTTAAAAGATCTTGGGGGCTGGAGAGATGGCTTAGTGGTTAAAGTATTTGCCTGCAAAGCCAAAGGACCCAGGTTTGATTCCCCAGGACCCACATAAGCCAGATGCCCAATAGGGCACATGCATCTGGATTTTATTTGCAGTGGCTAGAGGCCCTGGCATGTCCATTCTCTCTCTCTCTCTCTCTCTCTCTCTCTCTCTCTCTCTCCTGCCTATTTCTCTATCTCTCTCAAATAAATAAAGAAAAAAATTTTTTTTTTTTTTGAGGTAGGGTCTCACTCTAGCTCAGGCTGACCTGGAATTCACTCTGTAGTCTCAGGGTAAAATATTTTTTAAATAAAAATAAAGATCTTGGACTATGGAAATGTTTGAACATCACTGGGATTGATAAAAACTATGGGGACTTTTAAAGTTGGATGAATGCATTGCATTTTACATCATGTATGGTTATCAGTTTATGGGGGCCAGGGACAGAATGTTGTGATATGATTCAGCTGTCCCCCATAAACTTAGGCATTCTGAATGCTAGGTCTCCAGCTCATGGCAATTTGGGAATTAAAGCCTCCTGAGGCAGTAGGTCGTTGGGGGCATGCTTATGGGTGTTATAGCTAGCTTCCTCTTGCCAGTGTTTGGCACAATGTCCTGTTGCTGTTGTCCACCTGGTGTTGGCCAGGAGGTGATGTCCACCCTCTGCTCATGCCATCATTTTCCCTGCCATCATGGAGCTTCCCCTGGTGTCTATAAGCCAAAATAAACCCTTTTTTTCCCTACAAGTTGCTCTTGGTCAAGTGTTTTCTGCCAGCAACATGAACCTGACCGCAACAACACCGAAGCAGTGTTTTTGTAATAGCAAACACCTTCCCAGAAAAAAGCTGCAGCAGTGGGCAGGGAGGAGCCCATGGCTTGTCAGCTTCTGTTGCTATAACACAATGCCAGAACAAAGTAACCAGTAACACAATACCAGTAACTTAAAAACAGAAGCAACATCTCACAGTTCTGGATCCCAAGAAGTCCAAGACTATGAAAATGGCAGGTTGAGTGTCTGGTGTCACATGGCAGAATAGCGGAAAAAGAACCCACTCCCCAAAGCCCTGTCCTAAGGCCCCTAATCCCTGAGGCTTGCCATTGTGAATTACTGACCTCCTCAAGACCCCATCTCTCAATTCACTGTCATCCTGCTGAGTGAGTTCCAATACATGACTTTGAGAGACATTCAGACCAATGCACCATGACATCTATAGGAAGGTCATTGCATGTTGAGATGAACCATCTGAATCCAATTTTCATTATGCTGTCTTCCAAAACAAAGAGTGAATGACTTCATGGAATCAATTTATCTTTGAATTAGATGTAATATTTCAAAAAGCAAACAGCTGGGCGTGGTGGTACATGCCTTTAATCCCAGCACTTGAGCGGGGGATAGAGATAGGAGAATCACTGTGAGTTCGAGGCCAGCCTAAGACTACATAGTGAGCAAGACCCTACCTTGAGAAAGTAAAAAACAAAAAAGAAAAAGCAAAAAGCAAATACAACAATCCTTTCTTTGGGAAGCTATGGAGTTAAGAGCGTAAAGGAGCAAGTTTGACCCATTCTGCCTTTATGAGACCGTCATTCAAATGGAGATGCATTTCACAAATTCGTAGTCACCTAATCTGTATGCATCTTGTGGTAGTTTGAATATATGTCCCCCAATATATTCAGTGTTTTATTAGTTATAGTTTGCATCTGTAATCACCTTGCTAGAGGCGATGTCACTGGGGGCTGGTCTTAAGGTGTGGGTTTGAGATTCCATTGTAAAGATATGCAAATGTGCCTAGCAGGAGTTCCTGAAGTGTGCTGTGTGACCTTTTGGCAGTAGTTTTGCTCTGTGTGCTGTGGTAGCTGGTTGGCTTTCTCTCTCCTTGCCTGGTCCTGTGACGAGCAGGCTGCTTCTCCTGACATTATGGAACTTTCCCTGGATCTGTAAGCTTCAATAAATAATATCCCTTCCTCCATAACTGTGCCTGGTCTGGAAGTTCATCTCAGCAAACCTGAAGCTGTCTGCTACAGATCTCCTGCATGGAGCAGCATTTATTCGTAAAAGAGGAACATCAGGAACACTACCGTCACATAGACAGGAAGCTAGTGAGCTGGGATGGGCACTCAGCAGTGCCAAGCCACAGAACTCGAGGAGGAAAGAGTGAAGACGCTCCTGCCTTCAGAGCTACTCAAGCACAGAGACAGCTTTGATTTACTTATTTCTGAGCACGGCCATATCCTCGGGCTGTTTAGTCACCATGGTGGCTGTATTAAAGAGTTGAGGGCAGGGGACACAATGTGCCATCAGGAAAGCAGAATTCCTTGGACACTTGGGATCTCTCAGCCAGTAACTGTGCATGCGGGACACCCACAAGAGCAGGTCTTGTTGCTTAAGGTAGCTGCCCATGTCTGCTTTTTACATTTTTGGACATGCTTTTATTATCTGGCCATAATCACTATAAAACTATACTTTGCATTTCATCATTGCCATAAATTATCCCCTGTGCTCTTTGGGCTTAGTTTTTTTTGTTGTTGTTGTTTGTTTTGTTTTAGTTTTAGTTTTTGTTTTTTTGAGGTAGGGTTTCACTCTAGCCCAAACTGACCTGGAATTCACTATGTAGACTCAGAGTGGCCTTGAACTCATGGCAATCCTCCTACTTCTGCCTCCGGAGTACTGGGATTAAAGGTGTGTGCCACCATGCCTGGCTTAAAAATATTATTTATTATTTATTTATTTATTTGAGAGAGAGAAAGAGGCAGAGAGAGAATGAGTGCACCTGGGCCTCTAACCATTGCAAATGAACTCCAGATGCATGTGCCACCTTGCTTATGTGGCTTACGTGGGTCCTGTGGAATTGATCCTTAGGCTTTATAGGCAGGGTGCTAACCATTAAGCCATCTCTCTAGCCATAGGCTTAGATTTTAAAACTGAAAAAAAAATTTAAGATAATCCTAAATCCTTCAGTTTTATAGAGAAGAGAACAAAATGCGGAGAAATGACTTATCTAAGATTACTCAGTTAGTTGGTATTTAAGAGAGGTTTTTGGTAGCAAATCCATCTTTCATTCTTATTTATAAACCAGGTTTCTATTTAACAAAGGCCAGGTTCATACAGAAGAATTTCAATGAGCCAACCGAGAATTTTCTCCCAAAATAAAGAAAACATATTTGTATGGTTGTGGGGAGGGCGTTCTGTAAGAATTCATGTTTTGAAGTTCTAATTCCCAATGCCTCTGAATGGGGTCTTCTTTAAAGTAGGGTCGTTGAAGTATACTGAGGATGATGTCATACTAAAGTAGGTGGACTTGTACCCCAATATGCCTGGTGTTCTACAAAGGACAAACATGGACACCGACACGCATTCAGGAAGAAGAGCATGTGGGGATGAAGGCAAGGGCTGGGGATGCTTCTACAAACCAAGGAAGAGCAACAACTTCTGGCAGCTAGGAGAGGGGCCTGGAGCCCATCCTCATGACTGCTCTCAGAAGGAGCCTGCCTGTTCATGTTTTGATCTTGGCTTTCCAGCCTCCACAAATGTTGTTTGTATACAACCCTAACAAACTCCATGATATTCATGTCTGCTGGATATCCACTGCAGGGCTTCTAAAGCTTTTTCCACTTGCAGTTCTTTCTTCTGCAGAAATGTTTGTGCGACCTTGGTTGTTTAGGTATATAGGTATATAAAATAAGTATACAAGTCACTACCAGAGAGCTGGCTCAGGTGTTAAGTATGCTTCCTGCACAAGCCTGCAACTGCTGAAGTTCAAATCTCTAGAATTCACAAAAACAGCAGCTGGGCATGTCCACACTTACCCGTCATCCCAGTCCCGTGTGGAGTGGAGACTGAAGAATGGCTGGGGCTCAAGAACAGCAAGTTCTGGCATCACTAAGAGACTCCATTATAAGGGGGAAAAGCAGGCACATGAATGATGGAGGGGGACACCCGATGTTCCCCTTCAACAGTCGCAGGCAAGATCACAGGGCACTGCAGGCTGGGGATACCGCATCAGCACATACATGCACCATGCATACCACACACCATACCAAACTATCCACACACAAAAAATAAAAATCACTATGTAATTCAAACATTTAGTAATAAAAAAACATAAAGAAACATAATAATTATTTGATGACTTAGGGTATGGCATAAATATACCATTTAGTCAAAGCAGCCAGGCATGGTGGCACACACCTTTAATCCCAGCACTTGGGAGGCAGAGGTAGGATGATCACTGTGAGTTAGAGGGCACCTTGAGAATACATAATGAAGTCCAGGTCAGCCTGGACTAGAGCAAGATGCTACCTCAAAAAAAAAAAAAAAAAACCAGAAAAACACATTTTCATGCTAATGAGATGGATATAACTGTTTGTTTTTACATAAAGAATTAAATCTTGGCTAAAGTAGAACACTTACATGTTTTCCAGAGCTCATTAATATTTTGATGTCAGTCATCAGCCCGGAGAATGCCGCTTTGCATGCAGACGTGGTACAAAATGGCAGAACTATGTTTAAGGCCATTTCAGAAATGGTTGGAAGTTCTGTCCTAATCCCAAGTTAAAATTCATTTAATGGCATTTAATGAAACTCAAGTCAGAAACTTTTTTAAAGTATTTTATTTATTTATGAAAGACAGACAGATAGAGAATGGGCATGACAGGACCTCCAACTGTTGCAAACGAATTCCAGACACATATGCCACCTTGTGCATCTGGCTTATGTGAGCCCTGGGGAATCAAACCTGGGTCCTTTGGCTTTGCCAGTAAGTGCCTTAACTGCTAAGCCATCTCTCCAGCCCCAGAAACTTTTATTTTTAAAATAAAGTTGAGGTAACTTTAATCATCAACAACTTGGACCCTAGCAACTCAAATAGCAATGATTAAAATCAAACATCCTAACATAATGCAGTCCAAAGACATAGTAACGTAATACTCATATGCTGGGAAGATGGTAGAAAGATATTAGTCTTTGTTTTTCAGAATTAAGTCATTGTGTATATGTAAGAGCAGACACTTTTGTATGCACAGCAAGAGACTGCAATTCACAACATACAATAGTCTCAAATCTCAGACAACGATTGTTGGTGTTACATATTGTGACAAAGGATGCATAGTGTGTGTCCAGTCCCCAGTCACAGTGAAGACACAGATTCAGCATGGTGAGCACTGCCAGGGCACTTCAGATTCATGACACATCTGATTGCTTTTTGAATCTTTTATTTATTTATTTATTTATTTATTTATTTATTTATTTAAGAGAAAGGAAAAAAATAGAAAGAGGCAGATGATAGAGAATGTGCATGCCAGGGCCTTTAGCCACTGCAAACAAACTCCAGACGCATGTGCCAACTTGTGCATATGGCTTATGTGAGTACTGGGGAATCAAACTTGGGTCCTTAGCCATTTCTAAGCCATTTCTTTAGCCCCTACATTTGATTTTGCATTCATTTTTGGTTGTTGCACAATCAGGAACCTGTTGTTACCATTTTTTTTTTCTTTGCAACATCCACATTCAATTACATGAACCACAGTTTAAGAAGCTGTGATCTGATAGATTTGAGGAGTTCCAAAACATGGAACTATGCTTTCAGAAAACATAGGAGAAGCCCACAAATACATGATATGCTTAGGAAGCCAATTTTTTAAAAAGTTTTTATTTTTATTTATTTACTTACTAGAGACAGAAAGATAGAGAGAGAGAGAATGGGTGTGCCAAGGCCTCTAGCCACTGCAAACGAACTCCATACACATGTGCCACCATGTGCCTCTGGCTTACTTGGGTACTGGGGAATTGAGCCTAGAACCGGGGTCCTTAGGCTTCACAGGCAAGCACTTAAACGCTAAGCCATCTCTCCAGCCCAAGAAGGCAATTTTGGGCTATAGACCTTGGGGGCAACGAATTGTCAAAGTTAACATCAAAGTCTACCTAAAATCAACTTATTAGAGCCTATGGGCTTTCTGGAAGCCTGGAATGTGTGGCCTCACCCAAACATGGTGTATTCCACAGAAACTGGCCTACTCCATGGAACGCTGTCCAAGGACCCTGATGAAGTCTTTTTTTTTAATCGGTAGTCTACTATTTCACAACCTTCATTTTGTTTATTTGATTTATCTGAGAGGGAGAGAGAGAGAGAGAGAAGAAAGAGACAGAGAGAGAGAATGGGCATGTCAGGGTCTTCAGCCATGGCAAAGGAACTCCAGAAGCTTGCACCACCTTGTGCATCTAGCTTACATGGGTCCTGGGGAATCAAACTTGAGTCCTTTGGCTTCATAGGCAAGCTTCTTAACCTTTAAGCCATCCCTCTAGCCCATGATGAAGTCATTATAAGGATTTTTCCTTTTCTTTCCCACTTGGCTTCTATGTAACATAATACATGGAAATTATTTTTAAAGTTTGTGAAACCTTTTTCTTCCCTTAAGGCTATTATACCCTGATGCTTGGGGGAAAGCCACATTCCTGTTCAGTTTAGAGGTCTCTGCTAAGTGGCAGCTTTCTTGCACTGACCCTGCATACTATTATGCACAAAGGTCTGGAGAGAGGTTAGAGATGGTTAGCAGGAGGAATATTCTTCAGTCTCTTTGGGCCCATTCATGAGGAGAGAGGACAGCACAACTAGGCCAAGCCTGTTGAGTGAACGAACCGAAGCAGACTTCTCTCCAAATAGTGCCACGAGGACGTGACCCTTTGGGGTGACTTGACTCTTAGTTTCACTCAACAGTGAAAGTCCAAAATCTGAGCACAAAATCAAGGCCAGGATAACCTTTTAAAGGCTTTGTCCTCTTAAAGACTGTTTACCCTGAGTTGGCAGGTGAAATTATGGCCTGGGGATGAAAAACATGTAGAGCAGCAAATGAAAGAATTAGTGCCCAGTTCAAATTCGATTTGCTGTTCAAGCAGAGAAACCTTTGCCTGTTGGGGCTGTTGAGGCACCTTTCGGAGGTCTGTGGCCAAGGTCACAGCAGCAAATTCTTACCATGGTTCGACAAGGGCCCTCACCCACACCTGCTTCTGAATTTCTTCCAGGCCGGAAGAGTACAGGGAGGGCAGCTTCCTGGGCCCATGGTGTTTAAAGTGCCCTCGGTGTGCTTGTTGACTTATTTTCCTCAGCGTGGCTCTGATCTTGACCTGGTCACAGGTGACCTCAGGTTTTGGCTTCTGGGATGCCTTTGCTTTTTTAAAATAGCAAGGAAACGGGCAAGACTTACCAAAAATAAGGCATCTGGAAAACAGCCATATTACTCTGCTTCCAGTGGCCTTTGGTGGTGAGAAAAATCGACTCTGTGACTGAGCCACTTTGCATGACTCATTAAACTGCCATTTTCAGCATTTTCGCCTTGCTGTACGAATGATCGAATCCTACAACAATCTATACTAAATTTAGGTGCTTTTCTATCTGAAAAACCTAATGGTACCAGCGTGCTAAGATGTGGGTACAGACATCATTTGAAACAAGGGCCGGTCATAATGGAGCTAAATTTGATAAGCCACTCGGGCGTGACCCAGCAGCCCAGCCTGTTAAATTGGGAGGCACAATTAATTGCTACTCTTTTATTTATTATCATTAATCCCTCATTGGATACAGTCGACTTGCTACTCCTGGGATGAGGCTACTGGGCACAGGAGGGAATGAATAATTTTTAAATTATGAAGCAATTTCTTTGTTACAAACCTGGGCTCAGATGTAAACTCTAATCGTTTCCTTTCCCCAGGACAGTACCCTTTGAACTAAAAAGACATTCATTTTTCCCTCCTCCAGTCCTGCTGAGCTGAAAGTTGGGCACGTCAAGTCCTTGGAAGTCGCTCCTGTTTCTTGCCCTCACTAAGGAATCGGCACTTCCCCAGTGCTTGATTCTTGTACCCTCAACATTTCTTACAGATTATCCTTGCACTATATAAAACTCTTCCTGGGGTAACTAGACCTTTCCACAGACTCGGTTTCCTCATTCTTGTTCTTTTCCTCAGTGTCTTGACCTCTCAAGAGATAAGACTTTTTGCCACAGCCTATGGGGTTGAGCTGAGTCAGGTTGCATGAAGCAACAGGCTTGGATTTCCCAGTCCACGGAAACCATTTTCCTTCCTGCTTACTCAACAGCTTCCTCCATTATCCAGGTGTTGCTGAAAATTCCACTCCTAGGAATTCCATCTTTTGTCTTTGTTCCCTAGTAAAAGGCATAAAGTATTCTTGTGGCCCATATAATGCTGTATGCTTTGATAACTTTTTAACAGTAGGTCCTGAGTAAGTTCATGGTATCCTGTCCTGAGAAGAAACTGTGTAAGGGAAGGGGAAGAAATGAGCCCAGGAAAGGGACGTACTGAGATAACTAGATCACAGAGGCCCAACTGTTAACTTCTCCACTGGAGTTGTCATTGGCATGCTGGGAGAAAGGACTGAAATAGATTGTAGCATATATATGTCCTAAGTTGCTTTTTTATTAAAAAAAAAAAAAACTCTAATTATGAACAGAATTGATTTTCTTATAGAACATTTCTTAAACTATGTAAAAGTTTATAATCATATAGTCCATGAATGACTGACAATTTTCCTGTGGTGATTTCTCATAGTGATAGTCTCACAGACTATCTCATCATTTATTTAGCCAGTTCTCTATCAAGTTTTGCTGTTACAATAAATGATATGGCACAGGCCTGTAGTCCTAGCTACCCAAGAGACTGAGGCAAGGGAGTCAAAGCCTGCCTGGACTACAGAATGAGTTCAAAGCCTGTCTCAAACAAACAGAGAAGAGAGAGAGAAAAAAAAACATTCATATATACAGAAAGCCATGATTATTTTTGTCAAAATCACACGTTCACGATGAAAGGTTATACTTTAAAGGGAACATGATTTTCATAAAATATGCCAAAAGTATCTTAACAGAAGCATATAATTATAAGACTGACAAATCTTGGCATAGAAATAGGTAGTGACCTTTAATGTACTGCGCCACTTTAAAGTTTGTATCTGCCACTGTTTTCTTTTCTTTTCTTTTTTAAGACAGGGTCTCCTTCTATAGCCAAGGCTGCCTTGAACTCAGAACCTGCTCCAGCCTTCTGAGTGCTAAGCTACCAGGGCTTTGCCTTCACTTTCTTTTGCCTTTCCCTCTGTTCCTAGGTCACTTTGAGGTTGTTTTGTTTTGTTTTTTTTTTTTAGATAGGGTCTCACTGTAGCTTAGGCTGACCTGGAATTCACTATGTAGTCTCAGGCTGTCCTTGAACTCATAGCGATCCTCCTACTTTTGCCTCCTGAGTGCCACAACGCCCACCTTTTTTTTTTTTTTTTTTTGAGATAGGCGCTACTTTGTAGCTCTAGTGAGTGAACACACAGCAATCTCACTGCCTGCCTCAGCCTCTCACGCCCAGTTTAGAGATTCTCCCTACATGGGTTTCCCCTCCTCCTTAAGACTGTGAGCCTGCTCCTGTTTCTTCCATAGGACTCTTCAATATGCTTAGCTTACAAAAGTTCTAATAACTAATCTTTTTTTAATTATTAATTTTTTTATTGACACCTTCTGTATTTACATACAAAAAACTTATGATATTTCCCTCCCCTCCCCTCCCCCCATTCCACTTTAGAACACAAATCTCCATCATATCCCCTCCTTCCCTCCATTAGTCTTTCTTTTAATTTGATGTCATCATCTTTTTCTTCTATTTTGAGGGTCTTACGATGGTATTGCTAGGCACTGCAAGGTCATGGATATCGAGGCCAATTTCTGTCTGGGCAGTTACATTGTAAGGAGTCGTACCCTTCCTTTGGCTCTTCCATTCTATCCGCCCCCTCTTCCGCAATGGTCCCTGAGCCTTGGAGGGTGTGACAGAGGTGTTTCAGTGCTGGGCACTCCTCCATCCCTTCTTCTCAGCACTATGTTGCCTTTTGGGTCATCCCAGTGGTCATCGCCATCTGAAAAGAGAAGCTTCTCTAGCTGGAAGTGAGAGTAGCATTAATATGTGAACATGAACATTAAGTATAGTGCCCCCAGGGCAGCTTGGTGGGAATAATATATACATTTAGTCAGACAAGAGCAGGCTTTATACCCCTAAGGCTCATGACCTCACCTGCCATAGACTTTTGCTTAGGTTTTCCAGTACCAGGCATGTATTCCCTCCTGTAGAGAGGGCCTTCAGTCCAATTATGGAGCAGTTGGTTACCCCAAGAACAGACATGCCACTATTGTACCCGTTCAGTCATTGGGCCTGTATGGCCAAACTTGAATATTCAGTGTCCATTGTTTTCACTGCTGATAACTTCTGTCTCCCATACAGCTGCGTGCAGTGCAGCTTTTTCCAGCTTTCAGTTGGCTGGTCTACAGGGAGAAGGTTTTCTGCTCCACACCAGCTTGCTTTCTCAGTGACATTTGCCTCTCAGGCAAGAGATGTCTTCAGTAATAGGGTCTTACTATCTGTTTCTCAAGGGAAACCAAGGGCTTTGGCAAAAGCCTTTAATGGTTTGGAGGCTACCGGGACCTCCTTGGCCAACAACTCACTGGAAGGTATCCCATCCCAGGTACTGAAAATTTTCTAGTAACAGTCTACAGCTTTTAGATGTGCCATTATTCAAAAAAGTAGGTTTACATAAGTCTTATTCACAATATCTTGAATTTAGATTGACCCTCCCCTGCCTTTCTTTTATGCATTGTCTTCCCATGGCCTCGCTTAGGCTGGCTACTTTTTTATTTTTTATTTTATAGTTTTCTTTGGGGGGGGGACTTCATCTTGCAAGTTTATATTTCTTTTTATTGATTGATTAATTTCAGAGAGAGAGAGAGGCAGACACAGAGAGAGAGAATAGGAATTCCAGGACCTCTGCAAACAAACTCCAGATGCAAGCACCACCATGTGCTTCTGGCTTACCTGGGTACTGGGGAATTGAACTTGGGTCCTTAGGCTTCATAGTAAGAGCCTTACCCACTAAGCCATCTCTCCAGACTGCAAGTTTATATTTTTTATGTTTTGCAAACAAAGCTCTGAACTCAAAGAAAGAATTCCATGGGGGCAGGGGAGATGACTTAGCCTTTAAAGAGGCTTGCTTGCAAAGGCTTAAGGTTCAATTCCCAAGCCACCCATGTTAGTCAGACACAAAAAGTAGTAAAGTGAACAGTGTTTACTTGTAGCACGCACCCTGGTGCAACCATACGCAAATAAATAATAAATTCCATAGTTTTGAATTGCAAATCTGAGATGCAAATGTTTTTGTTTTAGTTTAAAATAGTTTCTTAGGGGCTGGAGAGATGCTTAGCAGTTAAGGTGCCTGCCTGCAAAGCCAAAGGATCCAGGTTTGATTCCCCAGGACCCACATAAGCCAGATGCTCAAGGGGGTGAATGCACCTGGAATTAGTTTGAAGTGGCTGGAGGCCCTGGCATGCCCATTTTTACTCTCTCTTTCTCTCTCTCTCTCCTTGCCTATTTCTGAATCTCTCTCTCAAATAAATAAATAAAAATATTTTTTTTTGAGGTAGGGTCTCACTCTAGCTCAGGCTGACCTGGAATTCATTATGTAGTCTCAGGGTGGCCTTGAACTCACGCGATCCTCTTACCTCTGCCTCCCGAGTGCTAGGATTAAAGGCATGCGCCACCATGCCTGGCAAAAATAAAATATTTTTAAAAATTAGTTTCTTAACTGGGCGTGATGGTGCATGCCTTTAATCCCAGCAATTGGGCAGCAGAGGTAGGAGGATGGCTGTGAATTTGAGGCCAGCCTGAGACTACATAGTGAATTCCAGGTCAGCTTGTGCTAAAGCTGACCTGTGGAGCCTAAGGAAGGTGGTTTGAGGCTCATTTCCCCAGTACCCATGTAAGCCAGATGCACTAGGTGGTGCATGCATCTGGAGTTCGTTTGTAGTGGCTGGAGGCCCTGGTGCACCCATTCTCTTGCTTCCTCTGCCTCTTTCTCTCTCTGTCTGTTGCTCTCAAATAAATAAAATAAATAAACAAAAATTAAAAAGAAAAGCAAAAAATAAAAATAAAATAACTTCTTCTTAGAATTAGTTGGGCTGGAGAGAGGGCTTAGTGGTTAAGGCGCTTGCCTGCAAACCCTAAGGACCCAGGTTCCATTCTCCAGGTCCCACATAAGCCAGATGCACATAGTGGTGCATATGTCTGGAGTTCATTTGCAGTGGCTGGAGGCGTTGGCACACTCATTCTTACTCTATCTCTTTGTCTCTAATAAATAAATGAAAATAAATCAGAAAGAAATTATAAAAAAGAACTAGTTGTGTCAGAATAGGAACTTTAGTGCAGGTCAGAAATGAAGAAATCGCTGGGCGTGGTGGTGCACACCTTTAATCCCAGTGCTCAGGAGGCAGAGGTAGGAGGATTGCAGTGAGTTCAAGGTCACCCTGAGAATACAGAGTGAATTCAAGGTCAGCCTGGGCTAGAGTGAGACCCTATCTCAAAAAACCAAAAAGAAAAAAAAGAAATGAAGAAATCTAGAAGTCAATGCTATACCTCATATCTAATGGATCACAAGCATGCTGTGGTATAAGGCTGTCTCACACAGAGAGAATTTATTTTTCCCAGGGTTAAAGGTCATGTCTTCCTTGCACGGAAGTCTGAGAGCATTCCTGTATGGCACAATACAGGTCAGGCCCTAGCCAAACTGCATGCTAAAAGAAACCAGGAAGTGGCTTCTGTGGACATGGCATCCCACACAGGCCTGACGTGTCAACAGCTACAGTCCCATGCTCGCTAGAAACCTGCTGCAGGATGATCTGCCCAGAAACCGGCTGTCATTGGTCACAAGAAGGGGACCACCCTTTTAAACCCCCTACACTTCCTTGAATAAATGAGTTTGCAGCAGCTTGCCCTCTGCCTGCTTCCACCCAACTCCCAGGGTCTGTGTCCTGACTCCGTGCCTCTCACCTCCTACATGGCAGAGACCCTGCGGTCCCTCCTGGGCTGGCCCTAGGGGGACCTTCAACATATGGCACCCGAACAGGGACCCTCTGCCCCCTCGGCATCAGCGAGATGCCCCCTCCTTGATCGTTGGGGAGCAGCCCCCTCAGCATTGGCAAGACGCCCCCTTCTTGATCGTGGGTGAGCAGGTCCTTTGCTTTTCTGTGTGTTGACAGCTGCCCGAGGGTTAGTGGGCAGCCCCCTCCTCCCCCTTTTCCTTTTGTTCATCCTTTTCCCCAGCAGGAAGGCACATATCGCCACATAGTCCCGAAGCCCGTGATGGCCCCTCTACTTTTGGTTCATCCTGGGGAAAGCACATAAGGGTCTGACTGACCCTATTTCGGAACCAAGGTGAGGCTGTTGGCTGAGCTTCCCTGGAGACACTGTGTGGACATATGACCGTGGAGTAACGATCCACAGAAGTCCCCCACTAAGCACAAGACATGTGGGTCCTAAACATTCTATCAGTATATCTCAGCTGGCCCCAGCAATAGGTGTTATGGTTTGCATGATTATCCTTTTGATCTGGGTTATCATTTTCTCAGTCTCCTTGATTCAGGAGTGTCCAGCCTAGCCCCCACCCCAAACACCACCACGCCTTAATGGGCAACCTCCCTCCCCATCACAGGATGCTGCAATTGCAGGCTCTTAAGGCCCTCCTCCTGCAACGTGGGTTAAAATGAAACAAAAGAACCTCCATGGGTTTTGGGACAAAACACTTGTTTCAGCCCCATGGATTAGTCCTATCCTCCTTGCCATAATTGCCAGCCTTAAAGGCTCCTCCATGGAGGAAGTCATTTCCGCCCATAACGAAAGCTATACAGAGGAACTGAAACTGGCTCTTAAAACCTCGTCCCTCCCAGCCCCCTCTTACGATGATAAGGAGGAAGATCAACCCTTCAATGATAAAAGACTGCCACCCAAACCACTGCCTGAGGCAGCTGCACTCACAAACACCCCTCCCCCTCTTTACCCTTGGAAGGACCTCCACCCACTCTGTCCTGGACACACCCAGGAAACTGCCAGTTCCCTAACAAGCCCCTTCGCCGCCTTCCCCATTAGTGTAGGGCCAGGTGCAAAAGCCAGGCCCTGGTACCCCACCCCCCTCTCTGATCTGGCTCTCATCCGCAAGCTGGCCCAGGAATCTGTCATTGACTCCTATTTTGAACAAGTCCTTTTACATTGGGCCATCCACCTTCAGACTTATTGAGCATGTTCGCTCACACACTGGTCTGCCTGGCTTTATTGCTGATGGGAATTCACAGGTAGACAAGTTTATTGCTGTCTCCTTCTTGCCACCTTTAGAACAAGCTACACATTTACACCAAATGTTTCCATCTATCCCTCACTAACCTAAAAACCCTATACCCCAAGCTCTCGCTTAGCCAATGCAAACATTTAACCCGTACCTGTAAGGCATGCGCCACCCCCCAACCCCTTGTGCCCCTACAGCCTCAAGGGGTCAATCCTAGAGACCTTACCCCAAATTCTATCTGGCAGATGGATGTTACCCACATATCTTCCTTTGGTAACCTTAAATATGTCCATGTCATCATGGACACTTACTCTAAGTTTACTTTTGCTATTGCTCTCTCAGGGGAGAAGGCATCCCATGTCATTAAGGAGACAAAAACCTCCATGTTGGTCATGGGCATGCCCTGGTCAATTAAAACTGATAATGGCCCTGCATATACATCTGCTCAATTCACATCCTTCATGGAATCTTGGGGAATAAAACACTCCCTTGGGATCCCCTACAACCCACAAGTACAAGCCATAGTGGAGAAAACTAACCAGACCCTAAAGGAACTAATTATAAAACAAAAGTTTTAACGCAGGGCTGAGGGTATACTTGTGTCTTTTCAGAAACTTAACAGATCCCGATCTGGATCCCTGCCAGAAACATCCATCCAGCCACTGGCTCGGGGATCAACCTTGATGAGGAGGAGGATGCCAAACCCCTCAGTCTGGATACAGGACTGTAAACTTATCCCCCCCCCTTTTCTTCTTTTATCTCCTTTTTCCCCTACTACCACTTCCCAGAAACCATTTTGGACAATTCTTCTTAGGCCATACTTGTTTTGGGTGCAGTGGGCCTACATTCCCACGCTTTTCCTAGGCTTCATTTTAGCCACTCTATGTCACTGTATTCCTCCCCCTTCAAGCACGTACTTCTCCTTAGCCATATCTTTGCTTTTTTGCTTATTAATGCCTCTTATGGTAATGCTACCCTCCAACCAGCCTTAAATTCCTTTGCAACTCCTTTGATTGCATTGATCTGCTACCATTAAGGACACTCAATGCTACTAACTATGATGATAGGGTGAGCTCACAACAGTCACCCAACAACCTGTCCTACCCCAGTCTTTTTCAGGTTCTATAGTTGATTCTCGCTTGCTGGGACAGTTCGCACACCATAGAGCCACCACCACTTGGCCTTCCCATGCCTTCTAGATGACAACCACACCCCTCGGGTTTTCTCACCAGGATGGTAGGTAGTCAATATACCACCTCCAGGAGGCTTTAATTTCCAATTGCCATCAGCTGGGAAGACTAGCATTCAGAACACTTAAGTTTATGGGGGACACCTGAATCAAACCACCACACCTGCCATCCCTACTGGGCTGGCCCTAGGGGGACCCCAAAACATTGCCATTTGTGCATGCCTGCTTTTTTTTTTCTTCCGACTTGATTATTATTTTTTTTTTTTTTTTTTTTTTTTTTTTTTTGGGTTTCACTCTGGTCCAGGCTGACCTGGAATTAACTATGTAGTCTCAGGGTGGCCTCGAACTCACAGCGATCCTCCTACCTCTGCCTCCCAAGTGCTGGGATTAAAGGCATGCACCACCATGCCCGGCTTTTGATTACATTTTTAAAGGCTTAAACTTTGTTAGTGTTGGGGGATCATCTAAGGAATACAATCTAGGTCCTCATGTATGGTGGGTTTTTTTTTTTTTTTGGTATTTAAATATCGTATTTAATTATCTGGCTTATGTGGGTCCTGCGGAATCGAATGGGGGTCCTTAGGCTTCACAGGCAAACACCTTAACCACTAAGCCATTTCCCCAGTCTAACAAGAGGTTTTTTTTTAATTATTTTTTTTATTGACTTTTATACTTACATACAAAAAAAACACCCACCTGATATTTCCCTCCCCTCCCCCCATTCCACTTTAGAACTCCAGTCTCCATCATGTCCCCTCCCTCTCTCCATTAGTCACTCTTTTTCTTCTATTTTGAAGGTCTTGCGAAGGTATTGCTAGGCACTGCAAGGTCATGGATATCAAGGCCAATTTCTGTCTGGGCAGTTGCATTGTAAGAGGTCATACCCTTCTTTTGGCTCTTCCATTCTATCCGCCCCCTCTTCCGCAATGGTCCCTGAGCCTTGGAGGGTGTGACAGAGGTGTTTCAGTGCTGGGCACTCCTCCATCCCTTCTTCTCAGCACTATGTTGCCTTTTGGGTCATCCCAGTGGTCATCACCATCTGAAAAGAGAAGCTTCTCTAACCAGAAGTGAGAGTAGCATTAATATGTGAATATGAACATTAAGTGTAGTGCTTTCAGGGCAGCTTGGTGGGAATAATATATACATTTAGTCAGACAAGAGCAGGCTTTATACCCCTAAGGCTCATGACCTCACCTACCATAGACTTTTACTTAGGTTTTTCAGTACCAGGTATGTATTCCTTCCCGTAGAGAGGGCCTTCAGTCCAATTATGGAACAGTTGGTTACCCCAAGAGTAGACATGCCACTATTGTACCCGTTCAGTCATTGGGCCTGTCTGGCCAAGCTTGAATATTCAGCGTCCACTGTTTTCACTGTTGATGGTTTCTGTCTCCCATACGCTGCATGCAATGCAGCTTTTTCCAGCTTTCAGTTGGCTGGTCTACAGGGAGGAGGTTTTCTGCTCCACACCAGCTTGCTTTCTCAGTGACCTTGCCTCTCAGGCAAGAGATGTCTTCAGCAATAGGGTCTTACCATCTGTTTCTCAAGGGAAACCAAGGGCTTTGGCAAAAGCCTTTGATGTTTTGGAGGCTACCGGGACCTCCTTGGCCAACAACTCACTGGAAGTATGGTGGGTTTTAAGTGTAGCAGTAACACAACATCCCAAGCATTGAAGTGGTAGGCGTGTGTTCTGGAGCAAAATGTTCATGGCTCCTGTTCCACATACATATGCCACTTCAAACAGAGCCATGCAGCTGCCTGTCCTGCCCACTCTCCTTGTTGTCAGGATCACCCTTGGGCTTTGTCAACCTTCATGGAGCTTTGCCACGAAACGTGTTAGTTATTTGGAGAAATCACTGAGTCCCTAGTTGAAACAATTACTTAATAATATTAACCTGATGATTTTAAAATAATGATTTCTACTCCTCTTGTGGAAAGAAAGCTTGGCTGGAGAAAAGTATATTTATGATATACTCAAAGGAGTTAGAAAAGTGTAATACATTCATACTGTACATTGAAAAACAAAACAGAAAGAAAATCAGAAAGGTCACTCAAAAAGGAGAAGATGTGTTTCCCAAAGAAGGAAAAATTCTAGGTTCCTAGGGCTGGGTTCTCCTTCAAGCTTTCTGGGTGAACCTGGCAGAATCACTTGGCCTTTCTGGTTTTCTGTTTCTCTGTCCAGGCTGGAGGATTTCATCTTAGACCACCTGGGGAGTGAAGAGCAATCACGCCGGCCCCACCCAGCAACCATTCCCCAGGCAATTCTGATGTTTGGCATTTTCACTGGATTGAGCCAGCCTGAGCTGAAGGGAGGGGGTGTCCAACTCCTTCTTAATGAGCAGTGCCCCACCCTCAACCAGAGCCTGAGACTAGTGTCACTGATAACTAAATCAGCATATGTTTATACAACTCTTGAAGAAGTAAAGTGGTTTTTTTTTTTTTGTTCTAGTTTTGTTTCTGTTTTTTGTTTTGCTTTTAAAATAAGATCTCATATATCCAGACTGGCTTCATAGTTACTCTGTAGCAAGACACCTTGAACTTTTTGTTGTTTGTTTGTTTTTTTTTCTTTTTTTCTTCTTCTTCTTTTTTTTTTTTTTTCTGAGGTAGGGTCTCACTCTAGTTCAGGCTGACCTGGAGTTCACTCTGTATTCTTAGGCCTCAAACTCACAGCAATCCTCCTACCTCTGTCTCCTGAGTGCTGGGATTAAAGGCATGTGCTACCACGCCTGTTTGTTTGTTTGTTTGTTTTTAAGAGAGAGAGCATGACAAGCCAGAGAGAGACACAGAGAGAGATGAAATGGCATGCTAGGGTCTCAGCCACTGCAATCTTCCTCCAGACGCTTGTGCCACCTGGTGGGCATGTGTGACCTTGTGTTTGCCTCACCTTTGTGCCTCTGGCTTAAGTGGGATCTAAAGAGAGATTGAATAAGGTGCCTTAGCTGCTAAGCCATCTCTCCAGCCCCACCTTGAACTTTTGATTTTCCTGTCTGCACCTCCAGAGGGCTGAGATGACAGGCCTGTACTGCCACCCCTGGTTTCTGTGACGCTGGGAATTAAACCCGGGGTCCAGCACATCATGACAGGCAAGCAGTCTGCCAAATGAGCTACATCCAGGCCCTGGAGAAGAAGAGGGTTTTTTTAAAAAAATATTTTTATTTATTTATTTGAGAGAGAGAGAAGGGAAAGATACAGAGAGAATGGGTGCACCAGGCTTCCAGCTGCTGAAAATGAACTCCAGACTCACGCACCACCTTGTGCATTTGGCTTATGTGGGTCCTGGAGAATTGAACCTGAGTCCTTTGGCTTTGCAGGCAAGCGCCTTAACCACTAAGCCATCTCTCCACCCTGGGAAGAAGAGTTTTAAAGACACCACTACACCAGGTCACCTGTTGGTTTTGAAAAATAGATGCTCTTTGCGCATAATAACCACTCTCCTTGGGGATTTTCCCTCGGCATTTGGGTGTAAAGAGTATGCATTTTTAAAGCTGTCCAAATGCCTATTTATGCAGCAGACCATAACTCCTCTCCATAGGCCGCTATGCTTTATCAAGTAAATGATACACATCTACAAATCTGTCTGAAGAGGCATTTACCCGAGGGACTGCAATTGTGCTTGTGGCTTTGTGGGGGATTTTTTTATGGTGCGTGTGTGCCCTATGATCTTATGGTTCACTGGGTAAATAATATCTTCTAACCCATTTTTAAATAGACATGTCTAGCAAGATGTCATTTGATCAATCTTACACACTCTCGTGCGCCACATTTTTATTTTAAATTCCACATCAAGATACTTAACCAAAAGGGAGCAAAAGGGTCAAATCTTGAAACACCGAGCATGAAGGAAGACTCTCTGGCGCCTTTTTCTTTCTTTTTCAGTTTTGGGGCTTGAGCGCAGTGTTCTGCGCAACATGCTGGGTAAGCGCTCCACCACTAGCTACGTCCCAGAGCCCATTTCTATTTTCACCTTTGGCTAGTTAGACTTTCTCGCATCCTTACCTACTTTCCTTCTGTTGTACTAGGTCAGTACTAAATTTCAAGAAACTTATGCCTCTAGGTAGTAGACCCTAACCTCCTTGTTCTGCAGATTCCCCACATTATTCTTGGACAAATTGGAACAGTAGCAGTGTTGTAGAACACGGGGAATTATCTGGATATAAGAAGGACACCTGGAGCCGGGCGTGGTGGTGCACGCCTTTAATCCCAGCACTCGGGAAGCAGAGGTAGGAGGGTCGCCGAAAGTTCGCGGCCACCCTGAGACTACATAGTGAATTCCAGGTCAGCCTGGACCAGAGTGAGACCCTACCTTGCAAAAAAAAAAAAAAAAAAAAAGAAGAAGAAGAAGAAGAAGGAGGACACCTGGTGGACAGTGAACAGGGCCTCATGTATCTGTCATGTGATTCTGACAGGAAATGGAGTGAAGAATCGAGCGTCCATACAGGACCTTGCTGAGAAGGGGAGAGGGTTTATTGCATCAGCACATGAAAACCAAGTATCTCATAAAGAGTCTCAGTGGCCTCTCCCTGCAGCACCACAGTTCTCCCCATTCAATAAATAATAATAATAAGCAGTCTCTAGCAAAAAAAAAAAAAAAGCACTTGGGAGGCGGAGGTTTTTGAAGCTAGAGACTGTGTGAACTGGTTCCTGGACTAGAGCGAGACTCTCGAAAAACCGGTATGGTTAATAATAATAATAAATAAGGTTGAAAGATGCCCAGGACTAATGTTGTCACAGATAGTGCAGCCAAGGAGAATGAATTCTACTTCAAAAAAGCAGTTTCCAGGGCCTAAGGAGATGGTTCAGAGGTTAAAGGTGCTTGTATGCAAAGCCTGCTGGCCCTGATTCAAATTCTCCAGTGTTCACATAAAAAAACCAGATGCAAAAACAAAAAAAAACAAACACATGTATCTGGTGTGCCCGTTCTTGTCTTCTCTGCAGGCTGTGAGGCCCTTTTGCAGCCCCACACTCATTCTCCTCATAAATAAATAACCTCAAACTCTGAGCCCAATTAAACTTCTCTTTCTAAGTGGATGATCCCAGATATTTGTTAAAATAATGAAAAGCCGGGTGTGGTGGCTCACGCCTTTAATCCCAGCACTTGGGAGGCAGGAGGTAGGAGGATCGCCATGAGTTTGAAGCCACGCTGAGACTACATAGTGAATTCCAGGTCAGCCTGAGCTAGAGTGAAACCCTACCTTGAAAAACAAAACAAAACAAAACAAAAAAAAAAAAGGGAAGCTAATAGCACCACTACATCAATATGGACCCAGAAGTCAGTGTATTGCATCACCCTGCAACACTGTCTCCTCAGTCATTACCACTCCACTATGGAATGAACACTTTCTTTAGATCCTGTCTCCCACGTCAGATCCACGTAAGAGAGGTGGCACCACTTTCTCTTGGTCACGGAGGGGTGGCCTCCTTGTCCTCCTTACCCTCAAGGAGTGTTGTGGAGTGGTCGACAAGTGGGCTTGGATGGTCCAGGGGCCACGATGTCAGTGTCAGTAGACTGTAGTGGGAAACTGACCCCCTGCGGGTCAAGAAGTCCTTTTAGGGACTCTGGCTCCTTTCTATCATGAAGGTCATTCTCTGGGACAGCCTGAGCCGACTCCCAGCTGACAGCTATGGGGGAGGGCACCCCACCATAGAGACAGCCCAGATGCTCAGATAGACAGGATTTTCTTTTTGGTCAGAAAGACAGTTGTTGCTTCCTCAGGCTGCTCCTGGAAGCAGAGACTGGTTGCTGCTGGTGCTATCACCAGCTTGGGGAATGAGATTATAGGAGGTTTGGAGACTTCCCTTAAAAATAAAAACAAGCCGGGCATGGTGGTGACCTTTAATCCCAGAATTTGGGAGGCAGAGGTAGGAGTAGCGTCACAAGTTCAAGGCCACCCTGAAAATACGTAGTGAATTCCAGGTCCTCCTGAGCTAGAGTGAGACCCTACCTCGAAAAACCAACAAAACAAAACAAAACAAAACAAAACAAAACAGAAAAGCAAAACAAAACAAAAATGCCTGGCGTGATGGCACACACCTTTAATTCCACTGCAATTGAACTCCAGATACAGTGTGCCACCTTGTGCATCTGGCTTACATGGGCACTGGGTCCTTAGGGTTTTCAGGCAAGTGCCTTAACCGCTGAACCATCTTGCCAGCCCTAAACAAAATTTTTAAAAAGAAGGAAAGAAAAAGAAAAGACCTACTGTATATACACAAGATATTAAAACTCTGGGACTTCGTTTAAGTTAGCTGTGTGTGACTGATTCAAAGATATTTTTACACTTTATTTGGGGTTTTGTTTTCTCATTGATACATCATGATTTGATCTATACTGGTTAATTTTCTTTTCAAAAAGCTTTGTTTTCTGTTTAAAAATTGGAGCACAAATATAGTATTTCCCCATGTATTGCAGTTGTCCATTACTTAAAAATTAAAAATAAAAAGTAGAAGGCAGACCAAAGCAGACCTCATGCAGACCCCTGTGCTTAGAGACCTGGCCTGCACCATGGCAGCAGAGCGCCCCGGTCAAGGCCACAGCACAGAGGTGGCCCGGTCACCTTTGGAGATTCTGCTGCTCACATAACTTCTCAAAGCCTTTATGGCCCTGTGCCAACTGAGGAGGAGAGCCCGTCCCCAGCTGCAGAGGTTGAATGGACCTCTCCCTGCTCCAGCAGACACTGGCCCCTGTTCTCATTGTTCCTTCTACTTCTTTTATTAGTGTACATTAATTGTACAAAATAATGGGTCTCATGACCTCTTCCAATGACAGTAATAGGAAAGATGTATGCAGACATAATGCAGACATAGACATGTGGTAAACTGCATGCCTGTGAGGCCCTGGGTTCAATTCCCAACACCAAAAATAGACTTACTTTTTAAACAAAATTTCCCCTGACTCTTAGCTCAAATGGGTAGAGAGAGGTCACTGAGCATTGAAGAGCAAAGGAAAATATAAACGTTGCCTGTGGGTCACGTATAGAAGGTGGGCTCTCGTCCTGAGCTCCAGGCCATCCCGGGGTTGTCTGCAGCAGCCTGTCCTCTAGAGGCTGCCCTGTGCCTGTGCGGCGGAAGAGCACTGCAGTGGAGGAGACCTCCGCCTGAATGTGGTGGGAACACGGGTTCTGAGTAGAGCCAGTCCTTTCTGTAACATCCAGCAGGGATCTGACTTTTCCAGCCTTTTCTTTCCTTCTTTTTTTTAATTTAAATTTTTATTGGCAACTTCCATAATTTTAGAAAATACCCCATGGTACCTCCCTCCCTCCCCCTACTTTTCCCTTTGAAACTCCACTCTCCATCGTATCTCCTCCCCTTCTCAGTCTCTCTTTTCAGTTTGATGTCATGATCTTTTCCTCTTATTATGAGGGTCTTGTGTAGGTAGTGTCAGACACTGTGAGGTCATGGATATCCAGACCATTTTATGTCTGGAGGGAGTCCTGCCCTTCCTTTGGCTCTTACATTCTTTCTGCCACTTCTTCCGCAATGGACCCTGAGCCTTGGAAGGTGTGTTAGAAATGTTTCAATGCTGAGCATTCTGTGACTTCTTCTCAGCACCATGGTGCCTTTCTGAGTCATCCCAGGTCACCACCATCTGAAGAGAGAAGCTTCTTTAACCAAAAGTGAGAGTAGCATTAATATATGGGTATGAACATTAAGAGAAGTGCTTACTGGGCAGTTTGGTGCGCATAGTATATACATTTAACCAGACACCAGCAGACATTACACCCCCTAGGGCTCATGACTACCCTTGTTGTAAGTTTTCAGTATCGGGGATGTATTCCCTCCCATGGAGCGGGCCTCCAGTCCAATTAGAGAGTGGGTGGTTTCCCCCATAACAGACATGCCACTATTGCACCTGTTGGCTCATTTGGCCTGGCTGGCCAAATTTAAGGCTTGCACTGTTGAATATCTCCACTGGTGATTTCTCTCTCCCATTGAACTGCATGCAAAATAGCTTTTTCCATCTTTCTGTCAATTGATTTACATGGAGGAGGTTTTCAGCTCAGCTCCAGCAGGATTTCTCAGTGACCTTTCCACCTAAGTATGTGGAGTCTTCAGCAATAGGGTCTTACCATCTATTTCTGGTGGGAAACCAAGAGCCTCAACAATGGCCTATAATGTTTTGGGGGTATCAGTGACCTCCCTGGCCAACAACTCACTGGAAGGTATCCCATCCCTGGCACTGAAACTTTTCTAGCAACAATCTATGGCTTCTGAGTATTCCATTGTCTAAAAAAGTAGATTTCCATATGACTTATTTATATCCTCTTAGATTTGGATTAGCCCTCCCTCCACCTTTCCTTTACTCAATCTCTTCCCCTGACCTCATTTAGGCCTTTTTCACTCCCATTAATCTGTTCTTCTACACACACACACACACACACACACACACACACACACACATATATATATATATACAATATCCAGCCTTTTCTTACATTGACTTTACATGGGTACTGGAGAATCAAACTCCAGTCATTAGGCTTTGCGGGCAAGCACCTTAACTGCGGAGCCATCTCCACAGCCTCTTTTCTTATATTGGGAGTAAGAATGACACTGTAGAGCCAGCTGGATGATAGAATCAGACTACAGCACTTGACTTTCTGGAAGTTCAGACTGGAGTGTCAAGGTCTGTCATCTACCACTTCACTTTGGGTCTCAAAAGGACTCTCCCATTCATAGCCTGTGATCACCACTCCTTGGTTCAGGTTCATCTGTGGTGTAGCAAACATGTCTGTTATGCCAGTCCCACTCACAAGGACCAACGTGGTCCTCCTCACTGTTGTCTGGACCAGGACTGGCTGGAACCTAGATGAGCCAATTTCTTGTCTTTGAGAATTTGGATCTAGAACTGCAAGAAAACTCAAGAACAGCCTCATTCGGGGTATCCATCCTGCTTCTCACCCCCTGGGGTCCTCAGAGGAGGGGACTTAGGCACTGAGAAGGAAGTTAGACTGATGCTCAAGCTTCTTGCCAAGTCTGTTCCGCTAGTCATCCTATCTTTTCCGTTGTCCCTGCGCACTCACTGATCTGTGATTTACAGGCATTTTAGGGTATTTAATCTTAGCACATTTCAAGACGTAGTCATGAGCCAGGCGTGGTGGCGCACGCCTTTAATCCCAGCATTCGGGAGGCAAAGGTAGGAGGATCGCCATGAGTTTGAGGCCACCCTGAGATTACATAGTGAATTCCAGGTCAGCCTGGGCTAGAGTGAGACCCTACCTTGAAATACTGAAAAATGAAAAAACAAACAAATAGAAAAAGAAGTATTCATGAGTTTTTTGGCAGGCATTGGCACCACCCACATTCTACACATGTAGAGGAACTAAGGCTTAACAAAGTCAAGTCACTTGCTCAAAGTCTCAGGTGGTGAATGTAGAAAGGTAGATCTGTCCAGTCCCAGAGACCCTCCATCCCCACTGCAGCATGGTGGTGCTTAGTCTCCTTAAGAGCCCTGGGGTTGCTCGAATGGTAAGGATGGTGGCCATCTGATAAAAGGGAGGACTCCATCCCCACTGTGGAGGAGACTGCAGTATCCAATGGGAACACTAGGTGGCAGGGTGTCACAGGGCAGATAGCTCCCCTGGCCAGGATCTACAGGGTATGGTTCTTTCTTGTGTCTTGCTTCCATGATATTTTACATTAGGGAGGAAGGAAGGGAGGGAGGGATATTGGGGTTGGAGAGTTGGCTTAGCAGTTAAGTCACTTGCCTGTGAAGCCTAAGGACCCAGGTCAATTCCCCAGTACCCACGTAAGCCAGATACACAAGTGGCACATGTGTCTGGAATTCGTTTGCAGCAGCTGGAGGCCCTGGCATGCCCATTCTCTCCTTCTCTCTCTCTCTCCCTCTTTTTCTCTCTCTCTCTTCAAATAAATAAATTAATCAATTAAATATTTATTTTTAAAAAAGGGTAGTGGGTCTGGAGAGATGGCCCAGTGGGCAAATTGCTTGCCTCGCAAGCATGAGGACCTGAGTTGGAATCCCCAGCACCCACTCAAAAGCCACGTGCAGCAGTGTGCACCTATAGCCCCAGAGTTGGGGGATGGGCAGAGATAGTACAATTCCTAGGGCTTTCTGGCTAGCTAGTCCAGCCAAATCAGTTAGCTCTAGGTTCAGTGGGAAGCCCTATCTCAAAAAATAAGGTGGAGGGGCAGCTTAGCAGTTAAGGCCTTTGCCTGCAAAGCCAAAGGAACCTGGTTCGATTCCCCAGGACCCACATTAGCCAGGTGCACAAATGGACGCACATATCTGGAGTTTGTTTGCAGTGGCTGGAGGCCCTGGCAAGCCCATTCTCTCTCTCCCCTCCCCCTTTTTCTCTGTCAAATAAATAAAAATAAAATATGTTAAAAAATAAAGTGGAAATCAGCCTGGTGTCTACCTCTGGGCTCCATATGCATGCAGACACACAGGCCTGCACATGTGCATGCAAACACACACATGCACACAGGAAAAGTTTATTGTGTCCTACTGTAAATCTTTAAACTTAAAAAAAAATTTTTTTTTTGAGGTAAGGTCTCGCAGTATCCCAGGCTAACCTGGAATTCACTGTAGTGTCAGGGTGGCCTCGAACTCATGGTGATCCTCCTACCTCTGCCTCCCGAGTGCTAGGATTAAAGATGTGCATCACTGGTCTGGAGAGATGGCTTAGTGGTTAAGGCACCTGCCTGTGAAGCCTAAGAACTCTTGTTCAAATCTCCAGGTCCCATGTTTAGCCAGATGCAAAAGTGATGCAAATGCACAATGTAGCATATGTGCACTAGGGGGCACACGTGTCTGGAGTTTGTTCACAGAGGCTGAGAGGCCCTGGCCCACCCATTCTCTGCCTCTTCCTCTCTCTGTGTCCCTCTCTCTCTGACTCTCTCAAGTAAAAAAAAAGTGCATCACCACATCTGTCTCTTGTAAATCTTTTAATCTTTGGTGTTAAGAAACAATAGGTGCAACTATTAAATATTTACCTGAGTTATAAAGATAGCACTTTAGCCGGGCATGGTGGTGCACGCCTTTAATCCCGGCACTCAGGAGGCAAAGGTAGGAGGATCGCCGAGAGTTCGAGGCCACCCTGAGACTACATAGAGTGAATTCCAGGTCAGCCTGGACTAGAGTGAGACCCTACCTCAAAAAACCAAAAATTAAATTAAAATAAAATAAAATAAAATAAAATAAAATAAAATAAAGATACCACTTTATCTGTGTTAGTTACATTGATATCACTGTGACCTAATACATACCTGACAGAAATAAGTAAAGGAAGGAAGATGTCTCTTGGCTCATAGCTTGAGGGTGTAATCCATTGTGGCAGGGAAGGCATGGGAGTATTATTGGTGTTCATGGTATAGGAGGATGGCTAATGGATCAGGAAGCAAGCCGGAACCAAGGTGGGGCTGTAGCCTATAAGGCCAGTCCCTCAACAACTCACTTTCTTCTTCGGCCTCACTTCCTAAAGGTTCCACAACCTCCCAAAACAGCACTGCCAGCTGGGGACCAAGGGATTAAACACATGGGCCCAGGGAGACATTTCCCAGTCAAACTGTAGCATTACAAGACAAAGGGGAAATTAAAGAATGAAAAGCCAACATGGAAATGAGAAAAACAGCGTGACACATCTTCAGAACTATCAAGGGCAAAGATTCCAGGAAAAAGGCTCTTGTTTAAAAAAAAGAATCTTGGGCTGAGGAGATAGCTCAGTCTGTGAAGTGCATGCACTGTAAGCATGAGGCCCTGAGGTTGATTCCCAGAACCAACAGAAGGGAAAAGCCAGGTGTGGTGGTGTGTGCTTGCAATCCTAGTTTTGGGAAAGTGGAGACAGGCAAGTCCCTGGAGCTTGCTGAACAGCCAAGCTAGCCAACTTCGTTAGTTCTAGGCCAGTGAGAGACCCCACTCTCTCTCTCTTTTTTTTCTTTTTCTTTTTTCAAGGTAGAATCTCACTTTAGCCCAGGCTGACCTAGAATTCACTGTGTAGTCACAGGGTGGCCTTGAATTCATGGTGATTCTCCTACTTCTGCCTCCTGAGTGCTGGGATTAAAGGCATGAACCACCACGCCAGCTTCAATTAAGTTTTTTAATGAAATGGGACTTGCTTCAATTCACTGAAGGGGAAATGTATGCATATGCAATCTCATTTTGTAAAAGAAGATTCTAGTTCTACAGTGTTTTATGTTGCCATAATAAGATTTTAAAATGTTAGCACTAAGACTTAAAATCAGGTTGTAGCTGGCTGGGCATGGAGGAGCACATCTTTAATCCCAGCATTTGGGAGGCAGAGGTAGGAAGATCAACATGAGCTCAAGGCCAGCCTGAGACTACTAGAGTACACTGGAAGTGATGGGATCAGGAAATCCAGCCCTGAAAGGAGCCTGAGGCCCGAGTGCTGCCCATCAGTCCCCCCCCCCCACCCAGCAGAGTACTGCCTCCCTAGTTCTTGGCAGGGCAGCTTTCCTCCATATTCCCAGCAAAGATAGCCCCAACATTCCTCAGAAGAGTGTTGTCGCTGTCTGGTGAGCGGTCTTCCTTCGCTTGTATCCTGTCAGAGCAGCCTGCTGGGCTCAGCACTGCCCAGACAGCCCCTTGTGAATGCCAGTAACTGCCTCTTCACCGGGTACCCATGGGCCTAGACACCATCCATGCTTATGGGGTAGTGGGATGGTGCTTGGTTTTGTGTGAGTGCCCATTTGCCCCAGGAAGGATGCCAGTGAGTGAATGTAGGAGAGAAAAACTATCCAACCTCAAGAAAGTCATGACCTTGCCCTTAGCACAATCACCAGTGCTTCCATGCAGATGGCACATTCAAATGCCTAGACCAGCAGTGCTCCTTGGCTTCCTCGTCACTCCATTCCCAACCATGACAGGCTTGGAGAAAGCTGCTGCCACGGGTTCTCTTCGCTTTCCTTCTAGAAGGTCCTTCTTGGTTGACAAGTTTCATGGTCTGAATGTAAGCGAGACAAGCTTGTTGGGTGTGTGTGACTGCATGGGATCTGCACTTATAGGCATGAATTTTTTTTTCTTGCTTCCTACTGGCATGAATTTTTTTTCTTGCTTCCACTCAGGCTTTAGGGTCTCAGGACTCCCATTTGCAAAAGGAGTGGTCATGGTTAAGGTGGCATTTCAGCTTGGGTAGGAATGTCACACAATTTGTGAATGGCTATTTCTGGGTGTGTCCACGTGAGTGTTTCTGAGCTGCTGGGTTGAGGAAAGACAATGCACACTATCCCATCCACAGGTAGGTCTCAGGAGACCAGGAAGGTTAGGAAGAACAAACTCACCTGACTGAGCTGGCATCTCCGTCTTCTCCAGCAATCAGATATTGGCTCCTAGAGCCTTGGGACTTCCGGTTTGGCCTGGAATTATGCCCCTTGCTTTTCTGGACCTGCAGTCAGAAGACAGCAGATTGTAGTGCTTACTGGACTCAACAGTGCATGAGCCATTCTCTTACCACCCATCACTTTCCACACATTTACATCTCCTACTGGCTCTGTTTTTCCAAGGGCCTTGACTAGATCACAGAACTGTGGCTGAGCTGAGGGTGGGAGGCATTTACTGAGCACCAGAGAATGAGTCTGGAACAACAGACTCTGAGCTGTGGTGGGAAAAAGTGTTCTGTGTTCTGTCCTTGGCTGCCACCCCACCTTGTGCTATGTGTCCTTCCTCTCTCTCTTTTTTCCTAAGTCACTCTAAATTTATAAACCATGTTGGGCTCAAACTTGTGATAATCCTCTTGCCTCTTCATCCCAAGTGTTGGGATCACAAGCAGCCACCACCATGCCCAGCTAACTCTGAATTCTGTGTCCTCATACTTCTGACATAAAAGATCTTGGTTGACAGTGGCGGGTGAGTAAAGTGGAAGAGGCAAATGTCCACTGTTTAGACATGTGAGATAACCAGGTATTTGCGTCCTGCCTTGTAGCCAGGGGCCTCCCTGAAGGAAGCAGATGTAGTAGCAATTGGGGCACTTCGCCAGGGCACCTTGAGGAATTATCAGAGCTACAGCCCATGATTCTATGGCAGGTAAATAAGTTGTGTTCCTGTTGACCTATCAACTGATGTCCTTACACCAGGTCTGTGGCTGAAACTGTGACCTAGAGAACTTGATGACACACTGCAAGGACACAGGGTCCCCAGAAGCCCACATGTTCCGATAGTATCTTTTCTTCACAGAACCTGGAAAGTAAGCACATTGCACCAATGTGGGCCTACCGAGACAGAGAGCCTCCCTTCTCTCTCTCCACGTAGGGTAGGAATGAAATAGCCTTCTTGCTGTCATTCACAAGTACAATAGGCTTGATTAGAAAGCACCTATGGATTGTTTGACTTTCATTTGGGAGATTTCCATCTCCATAGTTACGGAGTCCCATGACCTACTGTAACTGGGCAGGGTTATGAAGCACACCTGAGGCTTCTGGGTTTTGGATGTTGAGCCTTACAGTGCTGCAGTAGACTGTAGTATGGGACTCAGAAACTCATTAAACCCTGGACAAGTGTACTTTGAGAGTAAGGGCATCCCCGCAATCAGAACTGGTGTCTGTGTTAAGTAAGCTGTCTATCACGCATCGGAGAACTTATGCGGCCTGAAGGATTCCATTGTGCGTAGTCCCTCAGCCTTCGTAAGGCAACTGTGTTTCCCAAGCCCATGTGGATATTGGACCAGGAATGTCTGTGCAAAGTCAGCTTTAACTCAAGTTACAATCTTGTTCCCTGGGGGAAAAATATCTGTCTTCCTGAATTTATCTTAGATAAAAGGTCACTTAGTTGATAATTCCTGTCTGGGAATTACTTGGGAACAGAAATATAATGTTGCTTTGGGGAAGAATGCCAGCGGGACAGAGTGATGGAGGAGTCAGTACAGGGATTCTGGGCCAAATTGGCCTGGATCTGTTACTTCACAGCTGTGTGGTGTTGACAAGTTACTGACCATCTTTACGCAGCTGTCTCCTCATCTGGACAAAGGGACAATAATGGTACGCAGCTGTCGCTGAGGTCTGTGGTGAATAGAAGATACGCTAACGTGTAAAAAGCACTCATGATTGCCCTGTGTGTAGTTAAGTGTTATGTAATTTTTTTTTTTTTTTTGCTACCATTGTTATTAATTGCCATTATAACCAAAGTGTGAAATGAAAGGACATCAAAGCAAGACAGGCTTGCTGTAGCTTGTAGCAGAGACACAAAGGGAAATCCAAGTACTGTGCTCTACTGACTAAAACATGGTACAAGCCAGACGTGATTGCTCATGCTGTAATCCTAACACCAAAGAGGCTAAGACAGGAGGATTGTCATGAGTTCAAGGCCAGCCTGGGCTAAATAGAACCACGTGGCCAGACAAGGCTACATACCAACACCCTGTCTCAAAAAAAAAAAAAAAAAAAAAAAAAGTTGGTGAAATTTAGAATGGTGGGTGCTTGAGTCAGTCCATAAGTGGCCACTAGAGGGCGATGATGGGTCACGGCTCGTTGAGGCATAAACTGGTCTGGTGGAGTTGGCTGTACTACAGGCTCTGCAACTCTGGATGCTTTGGACAACCACTCAGCTTCTCACATCCCTTAACAAGGCCCCTTTGCAGGGACCACGGGGGCGCACCTAGTTTACTTAGCACATGTTTATCTGCTTAGTTGATTTAGTTTCATCAGCTTTTCCTGGCTGTTTGTCTCCTGGGACACTCATTTAAATGAGTTGTTCTGTGCTACTTGTTGGATTTTTCCCTCAGTACTTGTACCGTCTTCTTCCTGAAGAAGGGTAGAGTTTGTCTTTTCCATTTTTAATTTTGTATTTATGATACAGATAGAGAAAACGTGGAGAGAGTAAGGGGGGGCGGGGAATTGGCATGCCAGGGCCTCTAGCCACTGTAATCAAACTCCAGACTTGTGTACCATCTTGTGCACATGTGTGACCTTGTGTGTCAGGCTTACGTGGGTTCTGGGGAGCCGAACCTGAGTCCCGAGGCGTCGCAGGCAAGTGCCTTAACCGCTAAGCCATCTCTCCAGCCCTCTTTTCCATTTTTTACATAGCTGCCTTTTTGAAGTGTGTCCAACTGCTGACCACCACTTGACCCACATGCACACTCACTGGTTGAGTTCCACATGGCCACTGTGCCAGGACCCTCCTTTCAACTCAGCAAATGATGCTGCCTGAGCTTCACGTTTTAGTTCTTGGGAAAATGGTGGCCCTAGAAGAGACTCTAAGATACCACTGAGACTGGCCCTGGTGACAAGGGACCTGTGCGCAAAGAAAAGCTCACAGTGTGCAAAACCAGCTTTACGTGGAAACCCATCCCACCACCTTGTCTTCCCTATACTTGCTCTCTGAAACAGGCAGGAGAAGTCATCTGTGCTGGCTCAATATGACTTCAGTATCTACCCACTATGGAAGGCCACAGACCATGAGGTGATCCCGCCTGCCTCTGTGAGCACAAAGGGGTCAGATCAGAGCTGGCTTAACTACATTGTCTTGAGTACTCCAGAAGGTGACAGTTAACAGAACAGAACTCGGCCTTGTTCTATTGACTCTCCTTGTTTCTACAATGCTATTTCTTTTTTTTTTTTAAAGATATTTTTATTTATTTATTTGAGAGAGAGAGACAGACAGAGAAAGAGAGACAGAGAGACAGACAGAATGGGCATGCCAGGGCCTCCAGCCACTGCAAACAAACTCCAGATGTATGTACCATCTTGTGCATCTGGCTACGTGGGTCCTGGGGAATCGAACCTGGGTCCTTTGGCTTTGCAGGCAAACACCTTAACCGCTAAGCCAACCCTCCAGCCTTACAATGCTATTTCTTATGCTTGACAAAATGATGCCTCTGGTGTGCTGCACTTTGCAGTGAGAGCAGGGAGTAGATGCCTCAGCATTTTGAGGGGATTCAGCGTACAGAATGGGTGCAGAGCAAACTAGATGGTTAAATGGGCCTTGAGCGAGGGTCATTCCTTTAGCTTCATTAGCCAGTGGTAAATCTGTCCTCTCTTGGCCAGCTTCCCCACCTCCACTTCAATATCCACACACCCAGCATATGCCCAGTCCTCAGGTGATAGGTTAGGCTCACTACTGTCAGATAAGGAGACACCTTTTCTTGTTTTCATTGACAACTTCCATAATTACAGACAATAAACCATGACAATTCCCTCCCCTCCCCCACTTTCCCTTTTACAAATCCACTCTCTATCATATCCCCCCTTCTCAATTATTCTCTTTTATTTTGATGTCATTATCTTCTCCTCCTATTACAAGGGTCTTGTGTAGATAGTACCAGGCATTGTGAGGTCATGGCCATATTGTGTCTGGAAGAGCACATTGTAAGCAGTCCTACCCTTCCTTTGGCTCTTACATTCTTTCTGCCCCTCTTCTGAATGGACCCTGAGCCTTGGAGGGTTTGATAGAGATGTTTCAGTGCTGAGCACTCCTCTGTCACTTTTTCTCAGCACTATGTTGCCTTTTGAGTTATCCCAGAGGTCACCACCATTAGATTAGAAGTTTCTCTAATCCAAAAGTGACAGTAGCATTAATATATGATTATGAACATTAAGAGTAGTGCTTTCTGGGAAGTTTGATGAGCATAATATACGCATTAAGCAGGCATTATACCCCTTGGGCTCATGACCTCCCCTGTCATAGGTTTTCAGTACCAGGCATGTATTCCCTCCTGTGGAGTGGGCCTCCAGTCCAATTAGTGAGCAGTTGGTTTCTCCCATAACAGACATGCCACTATTGCACCTGTTGGCTCACTTGGCCTGCCTGGCCAGACTTAAGGCTTGCAATGTCCACTGTTGTTTATCTCCACTGATGACTTCTCTCTTCCATAGGGCTGCATGCAGCATAGCTTTTTCTAGTCTTCTGTCAGCAGGGAGGAGGTTTTCAGCTCAGTTCCAGCAAGATTTCTCAGTGACCTTTCAGCCCAAGCATGTAGAGTCTTCAGCAATAGAATCTTACCATCTATTCTTGGTGGGAAGCCAAGAGCCTTGGTGGGGAAACCTTTGCATATCTTCCCAGACACTGAGCCAGAGTTGCTTGTTACGATCACAGGGCAGATTCGTAGGCATGAATTTAGAACCGATTGAAGCCTTTCCCCATGGGTCCCAGGAAGCAGCTATGGCTTGTAGTGCCAATAATCCTTAGCTAAGAGATGAAGGGACTCTGACATGACTTGGTGGCAATCTATGATTCTCTCTGTGGGAGCTTTATGTTGTGTGCTCCTTAGTGGAAATAGGTATCCCAGTCCCTCCTCTCCAAATACCATTTGAAACTGGCTCTTCAGACGCCATGATAACACTCCTTTTAGAGAGTTTGAGTCATCACTCCCATAATTCCAAGTGACTACCATGCTTATCTTCTACTCAGTTAGTCATTGGGTGCTTTGTGGCAGCTGCTGCCTTCAGTTGGGGTTCTTCCACGGTGGTAATTATGGCAGCGATGATGGCGTAGCCTCCACCATGGAAAAAGCTCGCAAGCATCAGCCAGGATCAAGAGAGGACCGGATTTGCAGCCTCCACCCTTTCCTCAAGTAGGTTAATGGAAGGTCTCGTGCACAACCCTGAGGCCCTGCAGAGCTGTCACTGGGAGAGAATCCCATCATGATAGGTTTGTTGGACTTTATGGCTCCAAATCTTTCTATAGCTTAACACCCTGGCACGGGCTTCATTTTCTCTCACTGAAGAATTTGTTTCCCATTGTTCAAGACTCTGGGCTGGTCCTGTGATTGCTTGGGCCAATAGAATGCCATAGAGATGATGGGGTGCCAGTTCTACACAGAGGCCTCCAGAATCCTTGTCACCTTATTTTTTGCATCTTTGAAAAGCCATGAAAACACACCTAGGCTGTCTAGCCAGAGGCCTGAGCCAGTGAACGAAGTCAAATCCTCTCAGCTGCCTGACCAGAGTCAGCCCACAACAGTGGACAGCTGTGAGAGTGGCTAAGTCAGGAGAGACAGACACGTTACTGACCCCAGACATGTGAGCAAGGGATGCTTCCTGTGGTGTGTCACACAGGCTTTCAGGTCATTGGCTGTGCAGCATTAGTGTGGTCATAAGTAAGGTGCAGGCTCACTTAGAAATTGGAACAGTGCACTTTGAAGAGTTTATTTGGAACAACTTTGTCTCTTGACAAAAGAGTTTCCTGCAGACTGTAGTTCTTTTGTATTGCGCCAAGCTGAGTATTTTTCATGGGTTTGCAACTGTTAATACCTTGCCCGAAATCAGAGAATGAGGACACATGAGATGAAAAGTTATTCTTGTTTTATTTATTATTATTAGAGAGAAAGAAAGGGGCAGATAGGGAAGGGGTACGCCAGGGCCTCCAGCAACTGCAAAGGAACTCCAGATGCAAGCGCCACCTTGTGCATCTGGCTTATGTGGGACCTGGAGAATTGAACCTGAGTCCTTAGTCTTTGCAGGCAAGCACCTTAACCGCTATACCATCTCTTCAGCCCCCAAAGGCATTCTTTATTAGTCAGCAAACCCACATGAGTGACTCCCCACATTCCTGAGACTTGGACAACACCACGTCTACCTAGACAGGGCAGGTCATTCACATGAGTGCACGTTCCCCATGCTGGCATCTGATAGCACTTCTCTCCACATAGAGGTGAATATGTGCATTCGGATGGTTGAGATGGTTATTGGCAAGTGAAGACAGTGCTAAACTAGAAGCACAGAAGATAAGCATCTGACAAAACATTGCTATATCCAAGACTGTGCTCTGGCGATTGTAGGACCATTGTCCTAGTTAGCTAGAGTCCCTAAACTGTGACACAGAAAGGTAAACCCAAGGTCTACTTATTAAACGTTTTATAAGCCAGATGTGGTTGCTCACCATCTACAACCCTAGCACTGAGGCTGAGGCAGGAGGATTGGCCTGACTTCAAAGCTAGTCTGGGGTACATGGTGAATACCAAGTGGCCAACCAGGGCTACATAGCAAGACCTTGTCTCAAAAATAAACAGATGGGCTGGGTGTGGTGACACACTCCTTTAATCCTAGCACTCAGGAGGCAGAGGTAGGAGGATCACTGAGTTCAAGGCCACCCTGAGACTACATAGTGAATCTCAGGTCAGCCTGGGCTAGAGTGAGACCCTACCTTGAAAAACCAAAAACCAAAAACCAAACAAACAAAACCAACCATCCAACCAACCAAACAAACAAAAAAAGACAGGGCTGGAGAGATGGCTTAGTTGTTAAGGCATTTGCCTGCAAAGCCAGAAGATCCTGGTTTGATTCTCCAAGACCAAGTAAGCCATATGCACAAGGGGGTGCACATGTCTGGAGTTTGTTTGCAGTGGCTAGAGGCCCTGGCATGCCCATTCTCTCTCTTTCTGTCAAAAAACAATCTCTCTCTCTTTCTCTGCTTCTTTCTCTCTCTCTCTCTCAAAAAAAAAAAAAAAAAAAAAAAAACAATATCAAAAAACCACACAGAACAGACTGGAGAGCAAGGTTTGAAGGACAGATGCCAAGCTTCTGGCTGTTTGGTTTTGTACTTGGCCTTACATCCTGACAGTGATTGAGTGAAGCCCACAGGGAACTTCATTAATGCTCCTTTGGTCATCAAGGTCTTCCATCAATCAGTCTCAGCAACTGTACTTTCTAGAAGTGAGTCTTACCTCAGAGACTAATTTATAGATGGGCAGGATATAAACAAGGTGGCTCCAGTTTCCCAGCAAAACACTGATATAATCTATTTCTTTCTCATCTCAACTCAGTCTCTGACTCCAGAGCTGTGACATGTACCCTATGCTTTTAGATGGGGTGTGGGGTGTTGGGAGGTGGTGGGAGGAGTTGGGAGGCAAGAGAATGCTTCCAGTTGGCGCCTGGTCCCAAGGACACTCGTGACTCTCTTACAGATGTGTCTGTCTCAGCTGCTGTCAGGCACGTCCAGAATGGCTGCGGTCCTGGCTCTCTAACGACCATTGTGCGCTTCTGCCCACTGGTCGAGGGAGGACAGAAGACAGGATTCAATTCAGAGGCAGCTGCTGAGAGAGCAGCTGTGGCACACTGGGCACTGCATCTCCCAGGGCTTCAGGGAAGCCTGCCTGGGTTCTAAACGGGCATTCACCAGAGAGTGGGCAAACACGGACTCGGGATGAGCAGAAAGGATGTTCTTTCTGAGGGAAATGCGTGCATTGTTTTTTTTTACAAGACTACTGTGATTCAAGTCAATTAGCTCTGGCCAAATTCTGAACCCCCAATTCTGGATGAATACAGGATTTATAAACACAGGATATATTGTCTGAGCTATATTAAAAGACAGACTTGCCATTAGGCAATGATATCTTTGCAACATTGTTTCTAAATTGGGGAGTAAAAGGGAAGATTCTGAAAAAGGCAAAAGAGAAGCCCTCCCCCAGATGATAAAACATAGACCCTCTGGAGTCCCCTCACATACACACTTGCAGCTGAGGTACGGGAGGGTCTCTGTACAATCTCTTTCTTGGAGGGTGGCCTCCAGACCAGCAGTAGCACCTGGGAACATGTTAGGGTCCTAATTACTCAGCCTTTTCCTAGTCCTAAGAAACTGGGACCTTGGCGGGTGTTCACAGGCCCTCCAGATGCTGATGTACACTTGAGTTTGAGCGCTGCAAGACTCTAAGATATAATATGCCCGCAGAGCACACAAAAATGGTTTTTCTTTTATCAAGAGGTCTTCAGTGGCCCAAGGCATCTTTTACGTGCAGTGGAAGATGTCCTCTCTACACAAATAGGGGGGTACTGGTATGGGCCATTCCTGAGATTAAGAAAAGGCATTCGAACTGCTTTTGGCGTTCTATAGGAGTCCCCGGTGATAGTGTCCTTATTATCCGTAATTAAGTGACTGAGTTTTAGCAGCAGTCCTCTTCCAAGAACCACTGTCAAGACGAATGAGGAAAGTTGAAATCATGCTCTGGAAACAAATCACTCCCAGCCTCCTTGCCCGAGTATAATGACGGTGTCATACCACACCTGTAACACTGGTTGGCCAGGAAACTGCTCCACAGTCAGTCAGGACCAAGGCTGCTGGAAGACGCATTGCTTCTGTGATCACCACAGTGGGGAACTACACATGGTGAACTGCACACTGGCTTTTAAAACTTCCATCTGGAACAGACGCATCACTTCCACCAATGTTGCACTGGCAAAGCAAGTCACATGACCAAGTTGGCCTTTAGAAATAGTAGGAAAGAGCCAGGCATGGTGGCGCACGCCTTTAATCCCAGCACTCGGGAGGCAGAGGTGGGAGGATCGCCATGAGTTCGAGGCCACCCTGAGACTACATAGTGAATTCCAGGTCAGCCTGAGCTAGATTGAGACCGTACCTTGAAAAAAAAAAAAAAAAAAAAAAGGAAAGTACACCTATCCCACTTTGTCCAGAAAAAAAAAAAAAACAAAACAAAACAATGGGATATTTGAGTGCAGCCCTGCTGGCTAGAATCCAACGATGAGAGAGACCACAGCATCCTCAGTGTGCAATGCTGTGCACTGACATGACACAAGTGGCAGGGCTGGGTATGTCCAGGTATATACCCATTCACTATCTCTTTAAAAAATTTTTTTTAGAACCGGGCATGGTGGCGCATGCCTTTAATCCCAGCACGCAGGAGGCAGAGGCAGGAGGATCACTGAGAGTATAAGGACTAGAGTAAGACCCTACCTTGAAAAACAAAACAAATATTTATTTATTTGAGAGAGACAAAGAGAGAGAGAGAGAGAGAGAGAGAGAGAGAGAAAGGCAGAGAGAAAAAAGAATGGATACACCAGGACCTCAGCCACTGCAAAGGAACTCCAGATGCGTGTACCACCTTATGCATCTGGCTTACATGGGTACTGGGGAATCAAACCTGGGTCCTTAGGCTTCACAGGCAAGTCTCTTTCTTCCTTCCTTCCTTCCTTCCTTCCTTCCTTCCTTTCTTTCTTTCTTTCTTTCTTTTCTTTCTTTCTTTAAGGTAGGGTCTCACTCTGGTCCAGGCTGACCTGGAATTAACTATGTAGTCTCAGGGTAGCCTCGAACTCATGGCGATCCTCCTACCTCTGCCTCCCGAGTGCTGGGATTAAAGGCGTGCACCACCACACCCGGCCAACAGGCAAGTTTCTTAACTGCTAAGACATCTCACCAGCTATACTATCTCCTTTAAAAATTTTTATTTATTTATTTGTGAGATCGAGGAAGAGGCAGATAGAGAGAAAGAGAGAATGGGCATGCCAGGGCTTCCAGCCACTGCAAATGAACTCCAGATGCATGTGTCCCCTTGTGTATCTGGCTCATGTGGGTACTGGGGAATTGCACCTGGATCCTTAGGCTTTGCAGGCAAATGCCTTAACCACTAAGCCATTTCCCCAGCCCCACTATCTCTTTTTTGAAAAATATATTTTATAATTGCTTTATTTATTTGGAAAGAGAGAGATAAGAGAGAATGAGAAAGAGAATGGGCAAGCCAGGGCCTCTAGCTGCTGCAAAAAAACTCCAGATGTATGTACCATCTTGTGCATCTGGCTGTATGTGGTTACTGGGGAATTGAACCTGGGTCCTTTGGCTTTGCAGGCAAGTGCCTTAATCACTAAGCCATCTCTCCAGCCCTTTTTTTTTGCTTTGTTTTTAATTGACTTTCAGATCTAAATCCTCTTCAGATTTTCTTTAACTAAATCTTTTCCATTGTTACCTTAAAGAACTCCTGATACTAATATACGCACAGCGAGCACACATATTTTGAGCATGATGAGTGATTAGAGTGAACAAAAGAGCAGCTGAAACTCAGGTGGAACGTGGACCCTGCATCTTCTCCTCACAAGATAACACACTCTCTCTCTTTTTAGCTTTTCGAGGTAGGATCTCACTCCAGCCCAGGCTGACCTGGAATTCACTATGTAGTCTCAGGGTGGCTTTGAACTCATGGCGATCCTCCTACCTTTCCCTTCCAAGTGCTGGGAGTAAAGGTGTGCGCCACCATGCCCCGCTAGCCCTCTCTTGACTTTCAACACCACCCCTCAACTACTTTTTTTTTTTTCTTGAGACATATTCTCTCCTTCAACTTGAAGCTGGTTTTTTTGGTCAGCAAGCCTCAATAAGTCTCACCTTCACATCCTGCAGGACTGAGGTTACAGATATGCATGGCCACACCCGTTTTTTTTTTTTAAACTTTTTATTTTATCTTATTTTTTTGGAGAGACACACAGAGAGAGAGAGAGAGAGAGAGAGAGAGAGAGAGAGAGGGAGGAAGACCGAGATGGGCGTGCCAGCAGTGTCTCAGCTGCTGTGAACGAAATCCAGATGTGAGCGCCCCCTTGTGGTCAAGTGCAGCATTGCGCGCTTGCGTCACTTTGCATCTGGCTAAACGTGGAACCTGGAGATTGGAACGGCTGAGATTGGAACCAGTGTTCTTAGGGTTAGGAGGCAGGCGCCTTATCCCCTAAGCCATCTCTCCAGCCCCCACGCCCGGTTTTTTATGTGGGTGCTGGGATGCGAACATGGGTGATCATGGACCCTCATCCTTAAGCAGCAATCACTTATGTGAGCCATCTTCCCAGCCCCCTCTATTTTTCCCACTCATCCCTTCACCAGCCAGGCTCTGTGTTGTAGTCAGCTTCTCGTTTACTATTACAAAACACCCAGCCAGAAGCAGATCATGGGAGGCAAGGATTTCAGGCTTATAGTTTCAAGGGGAGGTTTAATCATGGCATGGCAGAGCAGAGACTGGTCATCTTGCCTCAACACCTGGCAGGAAGGTCTGTACCCAGCGACACACCTCCTCTGACAAACCTCCACCTCCCAAAGGGTCACCAGCTGGGGATTGAGTATGAGGCTATGGGGGACACTTTGCATGCAAACTATCACACACTGGCACTTCTAGTACTAGAAGCTGGTCCTACTGGTATCCTGTCAGAGACTGGTTTTTCTAGAACGTGGTATTTTAGGCAAGGTTGGGGGTAGGTAGGTGAGTTCTCTGAGCTATCAGGCTAATTAGTTAATATTGTCATTATTACCTGTTTATACACACCTAAAATTTAGAGATGTCTTTGCTGCTGGCCACACTAGGAACTAGTGACCTACTCAGCTGGAACTTTCTGTGGCACTGAGCCTCCTGGCACAGCTGCCAGCAAAGTAGCTCCTGCCCATCCACAGCTGTTTCCTCTTCCTCGCAGCCTCAAAGCCTCCCTCTTCCAGGTGGCTCAGGGGCTGACAAAACTGATTCCTTCTGGGATGAGGTGTAGGAAGCAAGTATAAAATTTATTTTGGGGAGATGGTTCCATGAGTAAAGTGCTTGCTATGAAGCAAGAGAACCTGAGCTTGGATCTCCAGGACCCATGAAAAATGCATGGTGGTGATTTTAATCCCAGTGCTGGGGGGTGGGGTCTGTGGTAGGGATTCCTTGAGGCTCACTGCTAGCCAGTCTAACTGAATCTATGAATTAATTCTCTTTCCATCAAAATGCATGATGGTGTTTATACTTCCAGTGCTGCAGGGGGTGGGGGGAGGGGGCAGGAGAGGGTAGTGACAGTGAATTCCTGGGGCTCACTGCCCAGCCAGTCTAGCCGAATCTATGAATTCTCAGTTCAGCAAGAAACCCTGTCTCAAATAAGAAAGGTTTAAAGTGATTGAGGAAGACAGTTCACATCAGCCTCTGGACTCCACACACACATGTACACATGTATATGTGCACCCATACACATATACAAGCCCACACATATATGAAAATGCATAAACACATATGCATACCACACACACACACACACACACACACACACACACACACACAGCCGACCAAACCCTATTTTGGCTTAAATAAGAATACTTCAGGTTCCATTATCTGAGAATTATACTTCTCATTCTTTCGGCTACTAAATCCCCAAAGATTCTAAAGGAGGGTCACTAGTGCAGTTGGTTTCCTGAAATGCCAATGACTCCCCAAGTCTCCTCTTCTCCAGACACTTCTGTCCAAGCACGAACCCCGTAAGTGGTGCTCTGCCTGCCAGCTTCTCTACGGTGCCCGAGCCCATGTTCAGGCTGGGTTCCTCAGGACACCATCTGACTCCATCCTTCACACCTCAGTGAGCCCCAGAGGAGACCCCCCAGTGACTTCAGGGAGAGTGAGCAAGTGCAGCTCTGGCACACTGTGGCCAAGGGCCCAGCCACATCCTCTTGCGGTAACAGTCTTCAAGAAAATGCACTTCAGATATATTTTGATGGGTTGGAGACATGGCTCAGTGGTAAAAGACACAGATATATTTTTATAATCAGGTGGCTTCTAAATTATAGCCATGCTAAAAAAGGGCAGAGTAAACCTATGATTAGTAATTTCCTTATGCAGAATGTAGAATAGTTTCCAGCTCAGGCCCAGGTCTTAAAGAAAATTTGTGTTTTTAGTAAGAAGGAAAATAGAAGATTGCCACTATTTCAAAGCCAGAACAATGGTTCGTGGCATTCCTGAGCAGTAACAACCTAGCTCCATGAGGAAGTGGGAACACAGGCCAAGAGTGGCTTGCTTGCCTACTCAGCCACTGACACATATAAACCGAGCCCCCACCCTCAGCTCCGCTTCACAGTCCATATGCACGGGAAAATGGTATGTGGGTAGCTTATGGCTCCTGGCCTTCTAGAAAAGACTACCCCAGAAGATACAAAAATGCCTTTGGACACAAAGACTAAGCATATCTCCATCAGCAGGAAAAGATGGCTTCCTGAGAGCAGTCGCCGCACACAGTTCCCATTTTGATACAGCTCCTCCACCCTGCCTGGCTTGCGTGGAAAAGAACCCATGTGGACTGTCACATAATTTGTTAGGAATTCTTAGTGCAGATCTAAGACCACAGGGGGAAATACCTGGGATGCATGCAAGCGAAGCAGATTCCGAGACCTAAGGAATCAGAAATCTCAGGGGAGAGCCAGAATGTGCGTTTGCCACTAGCTCCCTCAGGCAAGTCTCACCCATGCTGTGAGGGGAAAGCTTACACAAAGCATCATGAAAACAAAAGTATTTTATTTTATTCTTGTATACGTGTGCGAGTCTGCATTTGTGTGTTTGGGTATGTGCACGAGGAGATCAGAGGACAACTTTTGGGTTGACCAGTCGACTTCCACCTCATTTTGTGGCACATTGTTGAAGGGAGCTTCTAGGAAATTCTCCCATCTCCCAGCAGTAGCGGTGGGATTCCAACAGAAGCCTGGCCCAGCTGGCTTTTACATGGGCTCTGCGGATCCTGAACTCAGGTATTCAGATGTGCAGCAAGCACTCTAGCCACCCAGCCATCTTCCCAGCCCAAACAAAGACATTCTTACTTGTAGCAGCTGGGCGTGGTGGTGCACGCCTTTAATGCCAGCACTGGGGAGGCAGAGGTAGGAGGATCACCATGAGTTCAAGGCCACCCTGAGACTACATAGTGAATTCCAGGTCAGCCTGGCCTAGAGCGAGACCCTACATAGAAAAACCAAACAACAACAACAACAAAAGTGATGGTTGTTTATTATTTCCTTTGAGGGGAAAGAGCAGGGTCTTTGCTGCATTTGCAAGGATTCTTATATATATTCAGTATACAAAGCCAGGGATAAAATTATTTTGAGTCAATACAACTTACAGGAAAGGCTCAACCCTTTTGCCGATTTGGGGATTTGTGTGAGATAAAGTGTGTCCCAGGTCTTTCTCCATAAGCAAAAATACTTCCCGCGATCAAAGGTTTAGTGGGCACATCAGTGACAATGGCAGTAGGACACTGTTGAATTCACTTTCTTTTTTAAAATTATTTTTTTAAAATTATTTATTATTATTTTTTATTTATTTTTGGAGAGAAAGAGAGAGATAGACAGAGAGGGAGACAGAAATGGGTGTGCCAGCAGTCTCTCAGCTGCTGTGAACGAAATCCAGATGCGTATGCCCCCTTGTGGGCAAGTGTGGCATTGTGCCCTTGCCTTACTTTGCATCTGGCTAAACCTGGAGATTGGAACCACTGGACATTGGAACCAGCATTCTTAGGCTTAGCAGGCAGGCGCCTTAGCCGCTAAGCCATCTCTCCAGCCCGAATTCACTTTCTTAACACTGAGATCTCAGAGTTCCCACTGTTCCACTCTGCTTGCCTTGGGGTGGATTCCAGCCTTCAGGTGCTCAACGTCCAGGTCAAGGGTTTCTGGGAAATTGGCTCTTGGTCACCTAAAGGTTGGGGCTCCTCTTAACTTGAAAATAAAGCTAGGAGTCTCGTCGGGCTACCCTCACTTGCCCAAGACCCCTTTCACAAATCTCTTCATGAAGTTGTCTACAAAAGCCACATGGAGACAATAAGGTTGTGCCTCCATAAAGGACATCTGTACCGATGGGGTAATCAGCCCTGTGCATATAGTGTGTGGGGATCCTAAGATACAGAGCGTTCAAAGTGCCCAGTGTTATGAGAGCAAACAAGGCCCAGACTAGCACATGTTACCCAGGGGTTAAATACACATTGTTTAAGATTTCACTCAAGGATAAAACAAGCACTTGTTTTTCCAGAGCACTAGGGATTCATTTCATTCATTCATTCGCTGACAACATTTTTTCAGGCTTTAAACAAAAAAACAAACCAATAGTGCTGGGGATTGAGCCCAGAGTCCCGCACATTGTAGGCAAACACTGCTACTGTGTGCTGTCCCACCAGACCCGTATTCACAATATTAAGGCTTTTCCTTTCTCGTAAAGAACAAAGAAAATTCCAGGAGCACAGACCTCCTGAGATACAGTCCTCTTTGCTCAAAAGGCATTTGGGGCCATTACGGGCTGGACAAAACACAGAGCCAATTCCCTTCACAAATGCCTTGGTCTTCTGCATTAATTTATTGTGCCCACCTCTGATGCACAGGAATTTGTGCTTGAACCTGCACTGAAAAAATTTAGTCCAAGTCCCAGAGCCAGCAGATCTGTCCTGGGAGGGAAGGAGTGACTCAGGAGTCCCAGCCTGTGTGACCTCACTTTCACAGTTCACGGAAGAGAACAGCTTTCTTCCCTAGAGGCCTCAGGCCTGAGCAGGAGAGTGCCAGCTGTCCCAGGCCTGCCTGAGTCACCAGTACTGCTTTCAAAGCTCTCCAACGTTTTCTCTAAAAGATGCAAGAATTTTATGAAGTCTGTCCAGCTTTCTTTCTCCTTTTATTGTCACTAAATATTTCAGTCAGTCACTGGTAGTTGCACTCAAAATTAGCCCAGGGCTAGAGCTCAAGCACCCAAGAAACAATTCAAGGGCTCCTTGGAGACTACCTGGCGGCTGGCAGCTGTCTGTCTAATAAGGTCTTAAATTTCAGCTTGGTGACAGGCAACCTGGGGATGTGGAACTTGTGTCACGGTCAAGTACTCTCAGAAGATCTGCCCCCTTAGAGCTTAGACCAGCAGACCACACACTTGTTCTCCCTGTGCAGTTCATCCATCAGCATTTGTGGCCAGCCACTGTTGTAAGTCAACAGGGCCAGGCAGACAGCTGTCAGTGATGAAGCAGGGACAAGGAAAGGAGCTTAATGAAATTTTATTTTGAAAATATGGCAAGAGTCTAAGGCACTTCAAACATTTAAATACATATACAGGACCAAAGTAAATGTGACATGATATAGAGGAATCCATAAATACACAGCCTACTCTAAGTGTCTCTAGCGGCACATATGGAGTCCATTCTAACATCATCCCACCTTTAGCATTAGATACAGACAGGGCTGTGCAATTGTTAAAAATGTGGTCATGTTACGCAGAGTTCTTCATGACTTTAATCACTATGGAATATAAAAGTTGAAAATACTGTGTCAATTTCATATAGATATCTTTTATATAAAAAAGCCATATAATACACCCACCTACAAAAGCCAACTGGAAATATGTCCTTGTGTGAGTCTGTATGGTTCCATATTCTATTTTTAAACCAGAAACTATCAACCTGGGGCCCAAGTTGCTGATGATCTTAGTCTTAGATCTTCTTTTAAAAGAAAGACAAAAGAAAAATGAACAAAATCATCCTAGAATGTGATCTCGGAAAAGCTTCCCAATGGATCCACAGTGGGGAAGTATAAATATTTGTGGAGAATTAAAACACTCTGATGCCAAGGAGGGCCTGACACCTGTATTATAGGAGAAGCCATCTGTCTGGGTCAGGCTGTCGTTTCCTACCTCTGCATGTAATGGAGCAGACTCGGTAGCCATAGCTGGGACTCACGGGCTTGTGTCCGACAGAGAGAGGAGAGTCACAGAGCGAGGCCAGTGCCCTGCCTGGCCATCTCCTGCCAGCTCTACTTCCCCTGCAAAACTGTCATCCTTCAGCCTGTGCCTATGTGCTTCTGTTTGCTGGTCAGCTCACGCACAGACCACATACATTCAGTATCTGTCACCTCAACAGGAACAATTAGCAGCTTTGTGGTGGCACGCATATGGAAGGCTGTCTGCACTTAGTCAAAGGAGCCTCGGTGAGTGGGACCAGGAGACATCTTCCTTCCAAGCCTGGGGGTGCCCTAGAACCAGGAAAGATGAACAGTAGGAGTTAGCAAGTGACCTCTGGCCAAGAACATGGGACAGATGTCCACAGCAGTAGGCATGGCTCCAAGACCAGCCAGGATCAGCAGGTCTTGTCCAGTTGTCCCGGCAACCAACCTCCCACCCAGAGCTCACTCTGGGACTCATGCCAGGAACACGGTGACATGTATCCATTATCACAGTGACATGTATCATTATACACAGATAAAAAGCTCTTTATGAACGCTCTGTCTCCCAGGGATGAGCAGGGCCTGGCCTCCCCTAGCCCTTAGGGGAGGACAAAAATGATGAAGTCTTAAGCTCTCATCAACGAAACCTTCTGTGTGCAAAATCAACCTAAAATCTGTGTTCCCCGTCAGTCCCTCAAGGAAGGAGGCCTGCTAGCCTGCTTGCAGATGCCAAATGCCCAACACTGACCGGAGACTGGGCTTTTGCGAAGTTGACATGGGCATACAGAAGGACTGCGATGTCTTTGTGTCCTGCTTCCAGGGCTATGGAGAGTGCCGTGCTGCCATCCTAAGGACGAAATGTGAAGAACAAGCCTGGGTGAGTTCCCCAAACTTTCAGACATCTAAAATGTAGCAAAATAGTCTTTCCTCCCCCCCCCCACTTGGCCCTCTGTTTAGAACATTTCTGGACCTGTAATTGCTAGAGTCCAAGGATGTGGAGAAGAGTGAGGCGGGCCTCCACCCACAGGAAACCAGTGCAAGGAGAACCATGCCGCCTGCTCAGGCTTTGCCTGTCAGTGCCGGAACACAGGTCTGTGTGTCCTTCACAAATGCAGGCTGCCCATGAAGAACCCCCATTCCATCATTCTATGCACCAGAAGGGACAGTAAGAGGAGGGGGAGAAGCCCAACTTAGTTCCTCTTATGATCTCAAATGACCAGGCAAGTGCTGTATTGTGTGGGGGGAGACCTGGCCATTTGCCAAAGACCTCAACTTCCCTTTGCGAACCTGAACCCAAGCACCTCTCCTGAGGGCTACAGGCCACAGCCATAGGTTAAGCACTCCATGTTGATTTCTGGCATGCACGTGTCTTGTGGAAATGCCAGGGGAAATGACTGCCCATGGGAAAGAAACATTTTCAGTTAGCTGCTGGATTCTGCTTACACTGCAGGATGAATATAGAGGAACAAGTACCCCAGCAAAGAGCAGCTTGAGGGTTTTCTTTAGTCTTGAAAGAAGGACTCTCCTTTGGTCCCAGGCCACAGGAAGCGACTCACGTGCGCTCAGTCTTAGGGTCCTGGCCTCCCTCCCACACGGGGACTCCTGAGAGCTCCTCTTCCCCATGTCAGCTAGATGTTCCACTCATGTATGGCTAAGGAAGCTGGCAATTAGCCTGGGTGGCCAGGATTTCTGGAAAGCTCTGTGGCTCTACGGACTCTTACCAATACTAAACAAGTTTGCCGAAAAACAGAAAAGCAAGAAAACAAAACCCCAAATGCATGGGACAGAGACTGTTCTTGAGGAAGAGTGAGTTGGAAACTCGCTCCCAGAGGGAAGCAAAGTGTTCTCTTGACAAGAGAGCTGCTTTGTCTTCAGGCCAGTGAAAATCTCCACTGCTTTTGAGCTTTTGACTGCTGGCTTGAGCCCAGGGGGATCTGAAATTTATGGCAAAGGATGTTTTCTCTCTAACTTTTTGGTATTTTGAAGGGAACTCTGGCTTAAACTTGTGCTCCATAGAGATAAATTTGCAAAAACAGAACCGGCCTAGCCTGACCTCTGTGACCCTGGACCTGGTTTATAGCCCTGCAATAAGCCCTGTACAGCTCTGTGCTTTCTGCCAGCCAGTGTGTGTCCCCTCACCTCTGCAGGATTCCTGGTCAAGGATTACCTGGGAGTGGAGAAGCCTGGCAAGCGGGTGAGAAGGTTAGAATGGTGATGACGGGGAAAGACTGAGCAGAAGTGGGAAGCCCATGCTCAGGGCAGTGGGATTGTTTGGACGCTCTAGCTTATGTGTCACAGCTTATTCACGACGATGGGCCATCATGGGTCACCTGTCATCACTTCATTTGAGTGGGAAAGGGTTTTACCCAGTCATAAGTGACCCCACTTCGACTGACGAATAATCTGTTTTCAGATGGACCAGTGATGGCCCCGGTCATCGCTTCCTTGTGGACCTCTCAGCTGTCACCCATACTGAGCCTGACTCTGCAGTGCAGGTCTGTTAATCTCCTTCAGAACACTGGTTCTCAAACATGCTCATCACTCTGGGGCTGGGGCCGGTGTCTCTTTCTACCTCTGCCTCTGGCTAACAGAGTATCAATTTACCCGTGGTAAACGGCCAAGCAGGACTCTACATGAAGGAGGATCTGCCTGCCGCGGCCTTGCCTGGAGGTCCAGTAGACATACTCACATTGTCTTCTAGGTGGCCATTGCAGCCCGGCTGGGCCAGCAGCAACTTGACAATCTCCACATGCCCATGCTCACTGGCACACATCAGGGCAGTGGAGCCCTCATCGTCCTGGATGTTGACGTCAGCCCCACAGGCCAGCAGGCCCTTTACCATGTCTATCCGTCCGTGACTGACTGCTAGCATGAGGGCCGTCTGTCCCGCCTATGGGAAGAAATGACAGTGGGATTCAGATGACCAGACTAGGTGGGCAGGGGGAGGCCCAGCATGGAGAAACCACAGCTGTGAGCAAAGGAGGACCACAGAGTAAGGGTCAAGTTTTCAGTGTGGTTCTGAGGATCTGTCTCACTGCAGCAAGGAACTGGAAAGTTCCAAAGAGGTGTAAGGTCAAGCTATTAGCATATCTGAACTTGGGACCCTGCATCTGGCATGAAGCCACAGTAGCATGGAGAGAGTTGGGAGTCAGCAGGCACCGGGCCTATGGTGGGGAGTCGGTCCCCTGTGTGCAGACCCTGTTGCACAGTTTCTTTGCAAACTGCCAACAGAGGCAAGGCCGGGCAAAGAGGAGAGAGGTTTCCAGTGTGAGACTGAAGGCCACACATCACTGCTGTGGCTGTGTTGGTCAGCAAAGTCTGCTGATGGTGCATGGATTGCAGCTGGCAGCATGCTGCCAGTGCTGTTTCATCAGCCTGGTGACAGTGGGAATGCCGGCTGTCACTGGTCAAAATAAGGATAATAAGCAACAGATGCAAAGTACTGACCTGACTGGCCTTGGCGTTCACGTCCCCACAGCCAAAGAGTTCTTCTACAACCTGCATGTCTTTCTCTGCCTCCACAGCCGCAAGGGCTGCCAGCATGATGGGGGTATAACCTGCCTTGTTCTGGTGGTCCACGTTGCACACATCTGCAAGAAAGGAGTCTCTTTAGGGAGAGCCATTTCCCAGCATCAGCAAGGGTTCTTGGGAACTAGAGGTATGGTGTTTCAAAGAGCTCCACCTAACAGCCACAAGGGCTCAGGGACTGAGAGTCACTCAGAAGGAAACACGAGAGACTTTTAGGTATGTGTATGTCTGTGTGTGTTAAGTACAATGCACATGCTCCACAGTGCACAAGTGGAGGGCGGAGGATCACCTGAGGTGCCAGACCTTGCCTTCTACCTTGTTTGAACCAGGGTGTCTCATCATTTACTGTTGCCCATGAACTTCTGGGAAGTTCTCCTGCTTCCCCGTCTCTTCTTGCCTCAAACTCACAGTGATCCTCCTACTTCTGCCTCCTGTGTGTTGGGATTAAAGGTGTGCACCACTATGCTGGCCTTTTTATTTATTTATTTATTTATTTAACATTTTATTTATATTTATTTATTTATTAGAGACAGAGAGAGGGAAAGAGAGAGAGGGAGAATGAGCACGCCAGGGCCTCTAGCCACTGCAAACGAACTCCAGATGTGTGTGCCCCCTTGTGCATATGGCTTACGTGGGACCTGGAGAATTGAACCAGGGTCCTTAGGCTTCCCAGGCATGCACCTTAACCACTAAACCATCTCTCCAGCCTTTTTGTTTTGTTTTGTTTTTCGAGGTAGGGTTTCACTCTTAACTCAGGCTGACCTGGAATTAGTCTCAGGGTGGCCTTGAACTCATGGCGATCCTCCTACCTCTGCCTCCCAAGTGCTGGGATTAAAGGTATGCACAACCACATCTGGCTATTTATTTATTTATTTATTTATTTTTTTGAGGTGAGGTTTTACTCTAGACCAGGCTGACCTGGAATTCACTATGTAGTCTCAGGAAGGCCTCGAACTCATGGCGATTCTCCTACCTCTGCCTCCCAAGTGCTGGGGTTAAAGGCATGCGCCATCATGCCTGGCTAAGTTATTATTATTTTTTTTTTTTGAGAGATGTTTTTAACTCAAACATCTTTTTGTTTTTATCTCACAGGCAGGGCTGGCTGCAGAAGAAGAAATGACAGAAAGTTACTATAGTGTGACTTGCCTGCAACTGGTATGTGATAGCTCCGAGATGTGCAAGGCAGTTCTAAGTGTGCTTGTTCTGCAGAATGGGCACTAGTGTGGGATACAGGCATCAGCTACTCAGGAACTCACTGCTCTGCAGTGAGAGACACAGAGCTACAAATAAAAGAGCATTTCCAAAAGCTGAGCCCAGAACACCAAATATGGTGTTGCTTACTTACCCAACCCTCCTCAGTCCTGCTGCCCTGGATTTACTACTTGAACTCATAGGGTCCCTAAAAGCAAAAGTCCAACCATCTAGCTTTTCTAGGGCTTTTGGTCTGAGAGCAATGACAATGTAGTAAGTCCTCTAAGAAAAACTGCCAAGGACTACCAGACCCAATGGGCTGGCCTTTCTGTTCTGTGGTTCATTAGAAGTCTTCAGGCCTCAGATGAAGTGATAGGATGGTGAGGACTGGAAGGCAGCTTTTGTCCTGGCCAAGTCTTACGTTCTGCATTTAGGAGGTTTCTACCATATAAAGGGGCAAGAGGAGACTTCTGCTTGCAGTCTCAGTCTGCTGCATACAGGACACGGCGTGGACAGAGGAAAATATTATGCAGACAGAGAGGTGGGTGCACATGCATGCACCCAAGGTCCTCAGAATCTGAGCCCTTCAGTCCTGTAAATGCTAAAGCAACCTGGAGTCACACTTTATGGAGCTGAAAATCCACCCCAAAATGGTGACCAATAAAAAAATTAAACAAAGCAATTAATTCAATTTGTCAAGATGTCTATGTTCCAAAGGTATATAACATTGTTCATGTCAGGAGTAATTCTAAAATCTTGTTTCAGCATCCATGGAATATTATTTTAACAGTAATGTGGGCTGACATTATCCCTGGGTGCTTATAGTTTGGAAGGCCTAAACCCTAACGGGCAGGAGGTCTGCAGATCCTTCCTGTCTCACAGAAGCAGTTATCCCTAACATGGGCACGAAAATAGGGACTAAACAGTCTTGGGAGGTAACTTAACTCACCATGCACAAGGCCCTGCTCCATGCCCAGCTACACACACACACACACACACACACACACACACACACACACCCTAAAAAGAAAGAGAAAGCCACATATGGTGACACATGTCTTTAGTCCCAGCACTCAGGAGGCAGAGGTAGGATGATTGCCATGAGTTCAAGGCCAGGCTGGGGCTACAAGAGTGAGTTCCAGCTCAGTTTGGGCTAGAGTACAACCCTGCCTCGAAATGACAACAACAAAACAAGGGGAAATGAAGAAGAGGAAGAGGAAATAAGCAAACAGAGACAAGGAAGAAAGCAAAAGTGTACTCGGATTTCTCCTCTGTAGTAACCCAACATCACCAAGCCAGAGTAAAAAGCATCAGGCCACCGGACAATTTCACCGCACATTCTAAACTAGGTGTTGATATTGTGTCATTACACTGAGTTACTGTAAAGTCTGTTATTTGTCACATACCAGAAATATTATCTCAATGACTGAAATGATTTGGGGACAGACAGTACACTGGGTTACTCCACTTGAACACAAAGTTGAAAGTTCACTATTTCTCAAGGAACCCTTTCCTTACTGCCCTCTCCCCTGTGTCTAACAAGCCCCATGTCTAGTGTTTGGCGCGGCACTTTTCACTGTTTTCATTAGGAAGGTTCAGATACAACAGGAAGCACTTTTTGGCTCATGTGATGCTTCAGATGACTCTTTAGTTTTGATTTTTGGTTTTTTTCCAAGGTAGGGTCTCACTCTAGTCCAGGCTGACCTAGAACTCACTCTATAGTCTCAGACTAGCCTTGAACTCACAGCAATCCTCCTACCTCTGGCTCCCGACTGCTGGGATCTAAGATGTGTGCCGCCCCACCTGGCCCTTGATGCTTAATAACAATGTATCTTGGGGGGGGGGGAACAGCGAACTCCTGTTGTGGCTTTGCTTGGTCCCCATCTTAAGTAACCACTCACTTCTACCAGGCCACTGGTCAGTATGCAAGGACAGATGGAGCGGTCCACAGACATGAACATTATGATCGTGGGCTTATGAGTAACACTCCACTCTCAGAGCCAGCCAACCAGGCCTGCGTGGTTCAGCGAGGAGCAAACGTGAGTCATGATTATTAGCAGGGCACACCTCACTTGAATGCAGCATGAATGCCCTGTAGCAAGAATAACTTCAAGCTCCCCCCCTGTCCAAAATAGATCTAGCAATGGAAGGTCTCTGGATGGCTGGAACATTTGGGAATGGACAAACCAGTTTCTGTGAGACAAGCCACAACCTGGGTGATGCCAGAGGAAAGATGGGGCATCCTCCGCACCTGCATCCAGGAGCAGCTTGACGATCTCAAAGTTGGAGTGAGACACGCTGTAGTGGAGGGCGGTGTTCCCGTTGCCGTCGGCCATGTTGATGATGTAGCGGAGCACGTCCGGGGAGATGGCTTCAAAAGCAGTGATGTAGTCACTCACCATGGCCGGCACAGCTGACTTCTGACTGGACACGCGGAACCACTCGTGCTGGAGGGTGTTCAGACAGAATCTCTGCCAAAACACCAAACTGCCATTAGTTCTTCTATTTATAGCCCTTTCTCAGCCCAGATGAAAGCCCAAGTAACCAGGCCTTTTTATAGTCAAAGTGCATTTGGCTTCTGCTCTCAAAGACCAGTGAAACCCAGGGCCCTGAGAACAGCTTCAAGCAAAAATCTGAGCAAGTACAAGATGCATTCTGATTTTCATTAAAAAAAAAAAAAAAAAAAAAGCCACACACGCACATCAGTGTGTAAGAGCAATGTACGTAGAGCCAGATCCCTGAGGTTCAAATCTGGGTTCTGTTATTTATGACCTAATAACCCTGAAGAACCTAAATTATACTATACCTCAGTTTCCATGTCTGAAAAGTGGGGACACTGCCTTTTCTTTATAGTGTTTGTGATGAGGCTAAAACATTCAGGCCTGGCTCCCCCTTTGAGCTGTTCATATTATGGAATTATGCTGGCCTAGTCAATGATTTTCATAGAAATCAGGAAGAAATTAATTAGTACACCCTCAACCATACTGCTTCCTTACAATCCAGATTAACTCCAACTTCTCCATAACACATGGCTGGAAAACCGTAGCATGTAGCCAGCCAATCCCGACTCCAACTCCCGACGCAAATGTTCGTTCATGGACAGGGAATGAGGAGGAGTCTGGAACAAATATTTCTCAGTGGGGTCATCTGTCTCAGATCATTGACTCCACTCTTGCTTCCTTAGGCTGGACCTTGTTTCAGGACGCTCAAGTCGAACTCGGGCAGACGGAGTTCAGGGACGACCCAGCCAGTGCTGGCGATGACTACTCCACACCTTTTCCACGCACCTTCTTTCATGAGTTTGCCACCCATGTGTGCACTGCCTGTTCTTTAAAAATATATCAGAGAAAGGCCCAGGAAGTCCTCTTCGTATTGCAAAGTGAGGTGAGGGTTACACAGCATCTTCCTATAACTGACTACTCAGTTTTAATCCATTCAGACTTATTTAGACCATCCAGAAGGGTTGGGGTAAGGACAGAATTAATTTCATTTTTGTTCTGTTTTATGAACTCTGGCTGTCCTGACTCTGTTACTGCCAAAAGTCCAGGTTCTGATATGATTCCCTGGCCTAGCTTTGTGACCACTCTTATGTCCTCTACTTTTCACAGCACAATGAATGAAAATTCAGCCAACAAGAAAAGGTATGGATCAAAGTGTCTGACTCCTTGCTTGCTACTTGGGGAACACAGGAATGTAAAGTTCTCCATTAAGACTTCATAGTCTAGTACTCTGAGACTAGTTGAAGAAGAAACTCAATCATGGCTATTCAGTCTGGGATCCTAAAGCACCCATTTTCAACCAGACTAAAATGAGTGGCTGTATCAACACTGAGGTTTTATGGTTTTATCATCTGTGACCAAGACAGAGCCAAGCATTTGACTTGAACTGATGAATCTGACCATGGAGTGCTACACTGCCTTGTGACCAAGAGTTTTATTTGGCAATTCCTTCTGCAGACATAACTACCATGCTCTTTTTTCGGCATATGACTCAAATGATGAATGAATTTAGGTTTCTACAGTAATACATATAAACTGGGGACAGTGAGTGCAAAAAAAGGTCATGTGATAAGGCAGTATGACTGATAAACAAAGACATATACTCAAGCTAGAGATAATGTAAGCTGGACATGGTGGCTCACTCCTTTTATTTCCGCCCTTAGAAGCTGAGGCAGAAAGACTGTAGGCCAGCCAGTGCTACAGGATGAATTCTAAGACGGCCTGAGCTACACTGGAGACTTTGTCTCAAAATGAAAACAGAACAAGGGAGACAGGACAATCTAGTTCTAGAACTACTAGTGTGATCTGTTCGCTGCTGCTCTGGGTTAGATACACTCCTCAGTGCTGGGCTAGGCTGGTGTGGTCTAGTGGACACAGCCATCGCCAATCCTGACCCGAGTGTACAGGAGCCACAGTATCCTAAGTGTACTTGTCACTGCAAGGCAACCTACTTGCTTTTCTAGGATTACATGCCTCCGTGGGTCTCTCCTTCCTAGTCCTGATGTTTTGTTTTCCTAACCAGATCATCTTGAGAGCTGTAAGTCAACTTTGTACCAGCTGCTGTATAAAACACCACATGTGACAATCCATGTATACATTATTATCAAATTAATGTAAGGAGCCACATTTAATCAATGCTCTGAAGATGAAACTGTCAGCCAGTGGGCTGGATGGGCCTAGGAAAGTAGCTGTACATCCAAAACATCTGTGCATGAGATGGCCATACTTAGCAAGTATGCCACAGAAGCATCCATGCGTCCTGTTGCTCCACTCCAAATCATGAAGGTAACCACAACCTTGGTACTACTTGCTTCTGAATCTTTCACAGAGAAATGACAGTGCAGCTGTTTTTCTGCTTAACAATAGTGGCCGCCTGCATTCCACACCAGAACATAATATGCACCTTCATAACCAAAAGGAATGCTGACCTCAGCCCAGATAGGTCTCTTTTGGAAAACTACACTTAAAAAAAAAAAAAAAAAATCCGGGACGCTGCTCCCTGGATCAGAAGGTTCTGTGGACAGAGCAGAGGACGTGAAAGGAAGAATGCCTGCAATTAGCCCTCCCTTGTTCCTGCGAGTATGTGTGCTTCACAGATGCCTCCACAGTGGACAGAAGATATCCAAAGCCAGGCCTCAGGAAACAGTGTGTTTATGGGCAGGGCAGCAAGATGCACATGCTGTCACTTGTGCTAGAAGCACGCATACAACAGCTCCGTGGCCCTGATGGTGGTACTGAACACTCTGCAGAGACTACAGATGGCATCTATAAGTCAGACTCACCATATCTTTGTTGGTCAAAGCTTTGGGATCATTTATGTTATTTTTCAGTAAGTTGCATGCAGATAACATCTTTTCACTTAATTCATACCTAAAAAGAGAGGGAGAGAGAGAAAGAGCTCAGGCTTGTCCATAAAAGGAAAGTGGTTTTTATCTCAACCTCTATAACCCTTTAGAAGACAGTGGCTGTGAGCCAGCCTAAGCAGGTTGTGATGGTTGGCGGTGTCTCTAGGCATCTGCAGTTGATGTCATCACACAAAGCCAATACCTCTGGCCAGAGATCAAAGGCTTTGTAAGGGTAGCTTCCAGCTACATCCGTCTGACTTTTAGGACATTGTGAAATAACATTTGGAGAATTTTTTTCCCTTTTATTATAAGTTCTTAAAATACTTTTACTCCTTAAGAGGTTAAGGAGGCTGGGCGTGGTGGTGCATGCCTTTAATCCCAGCATTCCGAAGGCAGAGGTAGGAGGATTGCCGTGAGTTCAAGGCCACTCTGAGACTACATAGTGAATTCCAGGTCAGCCTGAGCTACAGCGAGACCCTACCTAGAAAAAAAAAAAAAAAAAAAAAAAAAAAAGAGGTTAAGAAGGTCTAAATTGGTACATATCCACCACTGATTTAAATTAGTACACATCCACTACTACATGAACCCATATCTGATGACTCAAGAACTGCATGTTCAACACATAAAAAATAAAAATCAGCCAGGCATGGTGGCACACGCCTTTAATCCCAGCATTCGGGAGGCAGAGGTAGGAGGATCACCATGAATTTGAGGCCACCCTGAGACTACATAGTGAATTCCAGGTCAGTCTGGACTACAGTGAAACCCTACCTCAGAAAACAAACAAACAAAAGAATTTAAAAATCAGGGCTGGAGAGGTGACTTAGCAGTTAAAAGTGCTTGCCTACAAAGCCAAAGGACCCAGGTTCGATTCCCAAGGACCCACATAAGCCAGATGCACAAGGTAGTACATGTGTCTGGAGTTCGTTTGCATCAGCTGAGGGCCCTGGTATGCCTATTCTCTCTCTCCCTCTTTCTCTCTCTCAAATAAAATAAATAAAATAGAAAAAAAGAAAAAAATCAAATGACATGCTAAGTAAATTATATCTCAATAGAGCTGTTTAAAAAGTCAGATGTCAGGGTTGGAGAGATGGCCTAGCTGTTAAGGCACTTGCCTGTGAAGCCAAAGGACCCTGGTTCAATCCCCCAGGACCCATGTAAGCCATATGCACAAGGTAGCACATGCATATGGAGTTTGTTTACAGTGTCCGAAGGCCCTAGTGTGCCTATTCTCTCTATCTGCCTGTTTTTTTCCCCTCTCTATGTGTCAAGTAAATAAAATAAAAAATAAAATAAAATAAAATAAAATAAAATAAAATAAAAGCAAATGTCAAGACATTTCAACCCATTTGAAAACATTTGGAAATGAGAGTAGAAGGACTTACCTTGTGTGAACTAACTTTCATTTGCCAAATTAAACAGAAGCCTTGTGTAATATACCCTTTATATTTTCACAGTGAAAACCCATACTGAAGTTTCCATCTTTTCCTGTTTTATAAGCATCAAACCCACATTTACTAATAGTGTCTAAAACTTACTGTATTTCAAAATACATGCTTTAGCCAGCCAGAGCATGAGTTTTTTCCAGCTGTTATTTATATTTCCAAGCCCAGTGCTGAATTTTTACCAGTCAATAACCAACCAGAGACATGCAGCCAAGACACATCACCCTTAAGGTTAATATGATGTTGGTTGAGGCCAAATACTTGTTCCTTATACACACACTGGTCCTGCAGTAACAATTCTGATAAATATCAAGATATAAAATCTGAAATCTTAGCTGGGTGTGGTGGTGCATGACTTTAATCCCAACACTCAGGAGGCTGAGGTAGGAGGATTGCTATGAGTTTGAGGCCAGCCTGAGATTACAGAATGAATGCCAAGTCAACATGGGCTAGAGTGAGACCCTACCTCAAAAACAAAGCAAAACAAAAGAGCTGGGTGCGGTTGCACACGCCTTTAATCCTAGCACTGGGGAGGCAGAGTTCAAGGCCACCCCGAGACTACATAGGGAATTCCAGGTCAGTCTGAGCTAGAGTGAGACCCTACTTTGAAAAACCAAAAAAAAAAAAAAAAAAAAAAAACCAAAAACAAAACAAAACAAATAAACAAAAACCAATAAAAGTTACAATCTTGAAAAACAAGTATTCTAGTAACCGAAATTTTCAAATATGTCTTTACATATATAGTGAGGTGTTCAAACAATGGAAGCTGCAGTAGATAGTGGGTCCCTGTGTAAAAATCAGATAGCAAATCTAGGCATGGTGGCACACGCCTTTAATCCCAGCACTCAGGAGGCAGATGTAGGAGGATCACTGTGAGTTGGAGGCCACCCTGAGACTACAGAGTGAATTCCAGGTCAGTCTGGACTACAGTGAAACCCTGCCTCAGAAAACAAAACAACCAACCAACCAACCAAAAAAAAAAATCAGACAGCAAAAAGTTAAAAGCATAAGAAAACTAAGGAGACTAGCTATCAAGCCATTCTCTTTGCTACCCTAAGAGATCTAGGAGATCCCATGCCCTGCACTTGCAGTCATTATTATCTTGATCATATGTGCATGCCTCTGAGATACAGATAAGCCCAAACAAACAGATACAATTGCAGAATATCTGAATCAGTTAATTCTACTGCCCAAATACACTACATGTGGGAGGGCTGGGAGGGGAGGGGAATGTACCACACCTCTCTCTGATTTCCACCTTCTCAGGTTCACATTCTTGAACCTGCATTTCATCTTCCACCCTGGCAGACTTGAAACCTTCAACATTAACTGCATGGTGCCCTTGCGCCATTCCCCGAGTGTCTTCGTCCTCCTCTTCCTCCTCCGCTTCTTTGGGAGGGTACTGAATGACATCACACTCATCATCTGACTCGGAAGAAGAGCTTTCATCTGAGCTGGAATCATCACTTGAAGTTGTTTCATACCTAGGTGGTAATTGGGATTTCAGCAGATGCACGGTGCGCCCATAAAGACCCAGTGACAGAAATTCCTAAGAAGGGAAAGCTGCCAGCTGACTCCAGAAATTTCACCAGTGGTTTTAGGCTCTTGGGAGTTTAGAGAATAATGTCTACTTGAATGCCTGGTGGTTTTGAATGGGTTTTGACTTCAGTGGGATAACTTGAGTTGACAACTGGTATCACACACCACTTGTTGGAAAACCATAATTAAAAATTTTAGGGCTGGAGAGATGGCTTAGCAGTTAAGGCGCATGCCTGTGAAGCCTAAGGACCCAGGTTCGATTCTCCAGGTCCTATGTAAGCTAGATGCACATGGTGGCGAATGTGTCTGGAGTTTGTTTACAGTGGCTAGAGGCCCTGGCATGCTCATTCTCACTCCCTCTCTGTCTCTAATAAATAAATAAATAAATAAAAATAATAAGTCCTTTAAAAAAATTTATTGCTGGCATGGTGGTCACGCAAGCCTTTACTTCCAGCACTCAGGAGGCAGAGGTATGAGTACTACCGTGAGTTTGAGGCCAGCCTGAGACTACATAATGAATTCTATGAGGCCTGGGATAAAGGGAGACCCTACCTCAAAAAACAAACAAAAAAATTATACTATATTGGTATAAACTAAGAGGAAAGTTACTTGATGGAATCCAGTCATGCAGCTGCAAATTTTCTTTTTCTCTTCCATTCTTTCTATTTTGCACACTCATTCTCCCATTGCCAGTGTAAACAGAGAACATAAGTGACCAATACGTCCTTTGATACATGTTTTGGAAATCTCTGGGGTCTCATCATTAGTCAAGTTCATGATTTGGAAAACACACTCAATAATGTGAAGACTCGGTGGCCCACTTAGCTACAAGTACCTCACCTACTTACACTGTTGCTTTTTAGTTAAGTAATCAACTAATTACTTTATTTCAACTACTGGAGGATAAACAGGCTTAGCCACCTGGGCCAAGTGGAAGTGAAGGAATAAATAATTTATCTACATAGAGAGCAAAGAACTGATGTCATGGCTAGGATTCTCTTCAGGCGAACTTTTGCTCATGAATATTGTGTGGAACTAATTAAACAGCAACCCACGCTGAAGAATGATTGTCCCTGGGCCACATAGCATGCTCACTTCGGCATCCTAACCCGGGTAAGTGCACACAGTCCAACAGAGCCCAGCAGCCCTGCCCTGCTGTTTGCTGCTTTTTGCTGAAGACTATTTTCTCAGCTCAGAGATGAAGGGATGTCACTTGCTCAGCTTCCTCGGGTATCCTTGAAAGAGGGCCATCTCCTTAAGGACAGCAAGAGCAGGGAAGAAGAGAAGCCCAAATGCACCTTTCTGAAGAGGGAATCTTCCATCCCCAAGATGTGACAGCATCCCAGAATAGACACCTTGAAACGTGACTTAAGTAGACACGAGGCAAAGGATACAGACAGACGAGTGTTGAGCTCCAACACCACCATCTTTCCTTACCCGCCATTAATGCCAACAAACTGAAGATTCTTTTTGGTGCCATTTGCATCTTTATTCCCATCTTTCTTCTTCATGATGGACTTCAGTGTATTTTCATTATTTGGACATACTGTAAAAAAAGTGTTATCAAGGTGGTCAAAATTAATACAACTCATCCTGTACAATTCTTTCCCCTCATATTTGTAAATGTAGATCTTGGATTTTGTTTTGTATTGTTTTGTTTTCATCAAGGTAGGGTTTGAAGCAGGGTCTCACTCTAGCCCAGGCTAGAATTCACTGTGTAGTCTCAGAGTGGCCTCCAACTCACAGCAATCCTCCTGCCTATGCCTCCTGAGTGCTGGGATTAAAGGTATGTGCCACCATGCCTGGCTTGGAGCATTTATGTATGATCACTTTGCACAAAATTCTTTGGAAAAGTGTTCACAAAGAAAATAATATTCTATTATGATATGTTCACGTAATTGAGGGAGAAAAATCCACCAGTATGTCCATACAATATAGAACCAGTGACAAGGGTACAATTGTATCAGGTTTTACTGCTTATAAAGCAGTAAAAAAAAAAGTATGTCTTATTTCATACTTGAAGAATACTTACACACTAAGGTAGGGATTGTTGGTATGCTTTTTCTTTAGCTGAGATAATCTAGAATAAATCTATGCTTGCCAGGATGTGAGAGTGAAATGTTGTTTGTAATGGTGCCAGAGTTTGTAGTGGGTGGCACAGCTGCTTGCTCTGGTAAGGCCTCTCCTGCAAACATTTATACAATCGTTTTTCTAGGTCAACACACAAGGCATACATCATCACCTGGAATGATGGCAGTACTGGCCTACAAGCCTGATATCTAGACTTGTGAGGAGACTTACCATAGAGTCCAGCAGCCATCTGATCATCTGTCAGGTTCACCGGGGCAGGGGAACTTCCTTGCGAGGGGAGGTTGTCCTGGCTGGTGATGGGCTTCCCTTCTGTGGTCCCCACCTCGTGCTCAGCCCTGGATGTTTGCATGCCTAACAGCTCTCCTGACTGTAGACCCCCACATTTACAGATACATTCCAAAGCACCTCCTGTCCAGAGAGAGACGGGCAGAATGTGTGGTACTAAGAATGGACAAAATAGAATTAAAGTCATTTTTATAAAAATAAAAGTAAATATTCTCATAACATCCTTTTTTAGGTGTTCTTCACCCTGTGATCTCTTTTTAGTTTTTTTTTTTTTTTTTTTTTTTTTTTGAGGTAGGGTCTCACTCTAGCCCAGGCTGACCTGGAATTCATTATGTAGCCTCAGGGTAGCCTCGAACTCACAGCGATCCTCCAAAATGCAAAAGGCACACGCCTTTAATCCCAGCACTCACGAGGCAGAGGTAGGAGGATTGTCGTGAGTTTGAGGCCACCCTGAGACTACCTACTACCTACTGAATTCCAGGTCAGCCTGGGCTAGAGTGAGACCCTACCTCGAAAAAAAAAAAAAAAAAAAAAAAAAAAAAAAAAAAGAAACTCATCCCTCTAGGGCTTCAATGCCTTTGCCCTGGTCATCACACATGTGCTGCCAGAGCTTGTCATTCAAGCCACACAGCATACTGTTCTCTGCTTTTTCTGTCTGGCCCCTCCTCTGGGGCTCTAGGTGACTGGAGTTGCCCCTGGCACATGGCTGCCAGCCATGTTCTCACTGGGCTCTAACGCCATCATGACTGGCTGAAGCAAACCCTGAAACATCCTCTCAGGAATGAAGTCCATGCACCCTTGCCCCACCCAAGCCACACATAACCTGGCACCAGCTTGCCACTTCAGTTTCATTCCCATTACTCCTATGGTTTGGGGGAGCAGCTTCAGCCAGAGGTTCTAGGGTGGCTGTTCTACCTACAATATCCATCTCTCCATCTCCACATCTTCCTTTCCCTTCCCTCCCTCCTCTAGCTAAAACCAGTTCTCCTTTCTCTGAGTTTACTTTCTCATTTTCCTCACCCTCTTCCAGGATTTATATGACAATGTATAGAATCACTGTTTTAGATTCCCTTCTAGACTAAATATTTTCTGGTTAACTGTCTCTCATCATATCTGTCAGACTGCTTCTCCACAGGTTACGCACTCACTTCATATTTGTTCACTGACTGAGGCAAGAAAATTGGATTGAATAATATTCTGTAATTTATATATGGGTATGTCATAGAATTTTCATTGTGGTTGACACTGGATAATATTTATAATACATGATTGAAAGCAAGTGAGATTCCATTTATTTTATGGTCCTTTATAAATACAACAGTATACATAAACACCAAAATGAAATGGCTACGGTGATTTTTAGGTTTGTCTGTATTTAGTACTTTTTCTATAGTAAATATAGATTAACTGTGCTCAAAATCATTCTTAACCCCCCAAAATAATAATTTAAAAAAATATATACATATATTTTTATTTATTTGGAGAGAGAATGGGTACAAAAGGGCCTCCAACCACTGCAAATGAACTCCAGACACATGCACCAGCTTGTGCATCTGGCTGACATGGGTCCTGGGGAATCACACCTGGGTCCTTTGGGTTTGTAGGCAAGTGCCTTAACCACTAAGCCATATCTTCAACCCTTAAGAGTAATTTTCACGTAGTAATATGGTTTCTAGAAACCATACTAAGGATGTACTAAAAGACAGGATTGTTATTATTCCTACACTTCCAATGCCAAGAAGCTGACACCACAGTTTGCTCCTAAGACACTAGTGACCACCTAAAACCAGATGCTCAAAGTGACACATGCGTCTGGGGTTGCTTGCAGTGACACTAAGCCCCAGCACGTCCATTCTCATTTCTCATTTGCTTTCTCTCTCTCTCTTTGATTGCAAATAAATATATTTAAATGGAACTATGTAGCCAGGTGTGGTGCTGCATGCCTTTAATCCAAGCACTTGGGAGGCAGAGGTAAGAGGATCACAGTGAGTTTGAGGCCACCCTGAGACTACACAGTGAATCCAGGTCAGCCTGGGCTAGAGAGAGGACCCTACCTTGAAAAACCAAAAGCCAAAAAGAAAAAAAAAAAAAGAAACTAGCGAATAAACTATGGTACATTTATATACAAGAATCCTATGTATTAATCCCAGCACTCGGGAGGCATAGGTAGGAGGATCACCATGAATTCAAATCCACCCTGAGACTACATAGTGAATTCCAGGTCAGCCTGAGCTAGAGTGAGACCCTACCTCAACACCCCCCCCCCAAAAAAAAAAGAAAAAAGAAAAAAGAATCCCATGTAGCCTTTAAATATCAATAACAGAAATAGTTATTGACACCAAAATATGAACATTATTTTCAGTGTAAAATTGTATGTGTATGTGTATATATAGTAGAAAAGGCTTGGAAGGATACACTGAAACAAGCAAAAATCAATCCCTCCCTCCCTCCCTTTTGAGGTGCTGGGGATTGATCTGAGGGTCTTACACATCCCTTTTACACTGATTTTAAAAAATATTTTATTTTCATTTATTTGAGACAGACAGAGGGAGAGAGAGAAAATGAGAATGGGCACACCAGGGCCTCTAGCCACTGCAAATGAACTCCAGATGCTGTGCCACCATGTGCATCTGGCTTACGTGGGAACTGGAGCATCAAACCTGGGTCCTTAGGCTTCACAGGCATGCGCCTTAACCGCTAAGCCATCTCTCCAGCCCTACACTGATTTTTAAGACCAAATAATTACATCTGTAATGTACAGCTGGTTTGAAGGGAACTCACACAATGGGCCCAAGACTGTCTAACCTTTTGACATTATGATCTACAAATGTGTTGAGCCATGTTCAGAGCTATCTTGGGATACATATGGCCCATGGACTGCAGGTTGAATACACCTGACTATTGTAGCCCAAGTTGGCCTTGAACTCACGATACTCCTGCCTGCATGGCCCCTCATACCTAGCTTCATTTGAAATAAAATTTAAATCTACTTAAAATAATGTGATTAGGATTTAATGTTTTGTCTTTTAAAGGAAAGCTTTGAAGTCTCTTAGAGATCTTTAGAAGAAAAGCAATTTACTTACTAATTGGATTTTGAGGCACTCTAAAGAAAAAGACAGGAAAAACTTTAAAACTGTTTTAAGCTTTATTGTACTGGGATGTTTGCTATAATGCAAATTTCCAGGCACTTGTTTCCAGAAGGTGTTTCTATAGGTCAAGATGGGGGCCAAGTGGCAAGCATATCTGACACCCCCACCTAGAAGCTGTTGATGCGGGTGTCCTGCCTTGAAAACTATTGATTTTTAAAAATTATTTATTTTCTTTGAGAGAGAGAGAGAGAGAGAGAGAGAGAGAATGGGTGCGCCAGGGATTCTAGCCACTGCAAACGAACTCTAAATGCATGTGCCACATTCTTTATCTGGCTTATGTGGGTACTGAGGAATCAAGCCTGGGTTCTTAGGCTTCGCAGGCAAGTGCCTTAAGTGCTAAGCCATCTCTCCAGCCCCTAAAAATAGTTTTTGATAGGCTGTTTGAATGAGAAGCCTAGGCATGTATTTCTATTGGATGTTATGTGTTTTTTTTGCTTGTTTTTTTTTTTTTTCGAGGTAGGGTCTCACTCTAGCTCAGGCTGATCTGGAATTCACTATGTAGTCTCAGTGTGGCCTCGAACTCACAGTGATCCTCTTACCTCTGCCTCCCAAGTGCTGGGATTAAGGGTGTGCACCACCACATCCAGCTTGGATGCTATGGGTTTTTTTTTTTTTTAAGATTTTATTTTTATTTATTTATCAGAGTGAGAGTGAGAGAGAGAGAGAGAGAGAGAGAGAGAGAGAGAGAGGGAGGGAGGGAGGGAGGGAGGGAGGGAGGGAGGGAGGGAAAGAATGGGCGTGCCAAGGCCTCCACTGCAAACAAACTCCAGACGCATGTGCCACCATGTATATATGGCTTACTTGAGACCTGGAGAATTGAACCTGGGTCCTTAGGCTTTGCAGGCATGTGCCTTAACTGCTAAGCCATCTCTCCAGTCCTATTTTTTAAGTCTTTTAAATCATGGGTTTTCTATCTTGCTTTTAAATAAGACTTAAAAAAAATTTTTTTTTTGTTCTTTGTTTTGAGACAAAGTCTCATGCTATGGCCCAGGCTGGCCTCAAACTTCCTATGTAGGTGAGGATTCTGCCTCTATCTCCCCTCTCCAGGATAGGGTTACATGCCTGGTTTATGTGGTACTGGGGATGTAACCCAGAGCTTTGTGCATGCTGGCAAGCACTCTACCAAATTCATGTCTGCAGGCACAGCTCAGTGACAGAGCTTTAGCCTAATGTGTACAGGGGCCGGCACTGCAAACATGAACACGTACATTTACACAGGTCAGTACTGACAATGAGTTTTAAATGTACAGCTAGTTAAATGAGTTTTAGCAAATTAATATTCCCGAGAGACCACCTAAACTGAAACATTCCCAACAACCTAGAACCCCCTACGACCTCTTGCAGATAATCTCCCCAACCTGAAGCACTGATGCCCTGACTCCATAGTTTAGCTTGTATACTGACTTATTTTTTTAAAAAATATTTTATTATTTATTTGAGAGAGATACATAAATAGGCAGGCAGAGAGAGAGAGCAAATGGGAGTGCCAGGGCCTTCAGCCACTGCAAACAAACTCCAGATGCATGCACCCCCTTGTGCATCTGGCTTACGTGGGTCCTGGAGAATTGAGCCTCGAACTGGGGTCCTTAGGCTTCACAGGCAAGCGTTTAACCACTAAACCATCTCTCCAGCCCTACTGACTTATTTTTAAATGGTTTTAAAAAATATTTTTCTTTTATTAGAGCAAGAGAGAAAAAGAGAAAGAGAGGGGGAGAGAGAGAGAGAGAGAGAGGGAGAGAGTCAGAGACAGAATGGGCATGCCAGGGCCTCAAACTAACTCCAGATGCAGTTGCCACCATGTGCATCTGGCTTACTTGGGTACTGGAGAATTAAACCTGGGTCCTTAGGCTTTGTAGGCAAGAGCCTTAACTGCTAAGCCATCTCTCCAGCCCCTAAATGGTTTTGTGAGGTAAGGTCTCACTCTAGCTCAGGATCAACTGGAGCTGAGTAGCCCAGGCTCACCTGGAACTATGTGGCTTAGGCCACACACTCACAGTGATCCTCTACCTCATGCTCCCAAGTGCTAGGATTAAAGGCACAAGCTAGCACACCCAGCTAAACTAGGACTGTTTAAAGCTTCTGCAGTCCTGGTCCCACCCCCTGTGTGGCTTAGTCCTGTTCAACCCAAGTCATGCCCCAAGACTGGGTTCAGGTGGCCTTGTGACATCATTCCTCTATTCACCAGGTGTGGGCACGTCAGCATCCTTCACAGCCTTCTATCAAGGCTCTTTACAAGACTTGATCCAAATGCGATTTCCTCTATAGCCTTTGCTTCTAGGATTCCATTCCTCAGAGATCACTTTGCCGGACCACTGCCCCACAGCACTCAATGTGCGGATGAAAACGCACCCCGCTCTGTGCTCTCAGTTTCACGTGCCTCTCCTTCAGAGGAAGGCAGGCTCCCTGAACACTTTCTTGCTGCATTCCTATCTAGTGTCTTTTGCAGGGATTACAGCAGTGCTGGACAACGGTGAAAAGTTGTGTGGGTCAAGTAGAAGACACAGAGGTGCTGCTGAGGCCTACAGGTAAGGCAGGAAGGCCATGAGACATCAAACTCATTCCCATGAGTCAAGTCAGGAGAACTGCCCCTGTTGCTACAGACTGGTTTGGATGGTGTTCAAATTCTGGCTGGGCTTCAATGGCTTGAGCTTGACAAGGGCCCTGTGAGGACAGAAGCACCATGTGGGGTGACACATGCACCAGCGTTCGCCTCTGGACAAAGGACTGCCCCTGCATAAGCCAAACGGAGGAAAAGGACCACCAGGAACGGTATAAACAGAGTGACCAACAAACAACACTCAGTAAGATGATCTTAACGCTGGCTACACTTTACAATCACCTAGCGGAAGTGACGCTATTAAAAGTACAGGTAAAGTGAACCATGTGCTGGGGAGCCCAGACGTCAGCATTGTTTAACCTTCCCTGGGGAGGTTCTGTTAGGCAGCCAGGATGGAGAACTACTGAATTAAATTAAGCAACGTAAAAGTTGACTGCTAAAAGCAAAGCGTACAAACTCCCCCGGGTCTCAACTCATCAAGCTGGATGCACGTGCATTCGTAGAAATTGCTGGTGGTTTACTTAACGGTCCTGAACCACCGGTGGCTGCAATCCATGGAGAACATCACATGCTACCCAAACAACAGAACAAAGCAAGAACAGGGATGACAAAACACCCCTAAGAATTTTGGCCTTATGGTCCAGGTACTCAACACTCTCACCAGGCTGCAATGGTTCCCAAAGGCATAAGTGAGGAGGGGTCAAGGGAGTGGGCAACCGTGGAGTCGTCTGTCATTAACTTACTTAAAGTGGTCATAAATGTCAATAAAGCACGGGCCTCATTTGACAACATGGCTGGGTAAGTGATACGTAAAAAAATCAGCGAGAGACAGAAATCTCAGTGTTCTGGAAGTATACAGCATTAATTCAATGTATTAAATCTAATTCTAAAGTGCATGTAGCATTTAATATGTAGAAGATCACAATAGCCGAGGCAAACTATACTGAATAGCAAGTAACTTAAAATGGTAACCTTATTTCAGAACTTTAAGAATGCTAAAAGCAAACTATGTAACCAGAAAAGTAATTCTATAAAGCTGGCAGAGTTTTATAGGGCTTCTCTTTACCCCAATTTCTCTGTGACATTTATCCATCTACAATGGCACAAGCTGATGGAACACAGCAATGAGTTTCTATTTGTAACAAAACTGACTTTTAAAAATGTATTAAAATGGATTTTCAAAGTCTTGTTCCCAAATGTCAACTATTCTAGCAAGCAAATGTGTTTTCATTTATAATGTCAGGTACTTTCTGAAAACCCACCTCTGAACAGTGTAGCCAGCTAAGCAACCCTGCTGGGGCGCCAAATTTCTAGCATTCTGATTGGATTAAAAACTATTTTATTATTCTTTTCTTATTTGAGAGAGAGAGAATGGGTGTGCCAGGGCCTCCAGCCACTGTACACAAACTCTAGACTCATGCGCCACCTTATGCATCTGGCTTATGGGGGTCCTGGGAAATCGAGCCTGGGTCCTTTGGCTTTGCAGGCAAGTGCCTTGACAGCTAGGCCATTTCTCCAGCCCTCTGATTGGATTTTTAAAAAACACCTAGTTCACTGGGTATGGTGGCACATGCCTTTAATCCCAGCACTCGGGAGGCAGAGGTAGGAGGATCACCATGAGTTCAAGGCCACCCTGAGACTACATAGTGAATTCCAGGTCAGCCTGGGCTAGAGCAAGACCCTAACTCACCACCTCTCCCCCCCAAAAATAAACTTAGCTCCCTTGTCAAGAACAGGTAGAACCTGATTCCTTATGGGGACCACAATCATTTAGATATTTCCCAAAGTGTAATGATGGATCACAGGGATCTGAAGTGATCCTTCTTCACTGGTTTGTGGAGCAGATCACAGAGATTCTTCGGGAAGAACCTTCTATTCTGTGTGTGTTCTTTTCAGAGGACGGTGTGTGGCTTTGCTGGAGAGACCAGGCCTGTGTTTGCAGGCTGTCTGTCCTCTTGGAACTCTGCCTCATACTGAGGCCTGTGGCCAGCAGCACAAGCAGCACCTCAGTGTGTACACCGACAGGGCAGAGCGGCCGTTTAATCATTTCTAGGACCATTTGTGTTACTGTCCTGAGAGCAGATCACATGGCTGCCAAGAATGTATCTAAAGAGGGCACTCACTTAGAAATTAAAATGCTAGAGTGGATTAAGAATCAAATTCTCCCTCACCACAACCCCACCCACATTTAATTACACACCATCCTATAACTTGACCTAGAAAGCCCTTGCTGACAGGCTGAATTAACTAAAGCTGGGTTAAAATGTGCCCTGTGCTCCTCCCAGTGCAGCGAAGGTCCTCCTATCCTTTCAGACCTCAGAAACCCCGAGCACTTCCCATTTGTACATTATTTGGTACCTGCCATCTGTTGTCCCAGGTTCCCATTCATTCACGGGATATGTTTACATCTCTTTAGTGCAGTAACACATTTTGCATACAGTTGACATGTAATGCATAGCTAGCAACTGAACAGACAGGAGAGCTGTGCTGACTATAAACATCTTTACTCAGGATGAGTGACTTTCTGCTTGGAAAAACCAAAAAAAAAAAAAAAAAAAAAAAAAAAAAAAAAAAAAAAGACATTTGTAATATGACTGGATAACCATGAACTCAAAGCCATTTCAGTTTCCTAAAAATTACCAATCTCCATGCTTTAGCCTGAAATGAGCTGCATACTTCAGTGTTTAGTTAAGGTTTATGCATAAAAATAAACCTGCATCTTTCTTCCAGAACAGAGCTGGTATCTCACTAAAATCCATGTAGAAAGATCAGTTTAAAAGATTTTCAGACAAGTGTTAATTAAAGGGCAGAATTAAATCCTTAAAGATTTTCCCCTCGGGGCTAAAGTAGCTTTTCCCAAGGCTATTAACAAATGACCTAGGTCTGCACTTTCTTTCAAAGGTCAGATATTACTTTTGAGGGATAATTATACACTGCCTTCATAAGAAAAGGCCAAACACAAAAGGCTTCACAAAGCTATGGGCCTCATGTTAAGAACCTCTGCTTACAGGGCTGGGGATGCAGCTCCGTGCTGGAGTATATCCTCACCAGGGCCCTGGTTCATCCCCAGCACAAAAACAAATTACCTTCTGCCACTTATTCCCACATTTCCCTGAAACTGGAGTGCTTGCTGGGTGATGGATGCTGGGTGTTACAGAGCTACTTTTATAGATACATTCTGCTGGGAGGGAACCTGGGAGAAAAATCCAGTTTAACCCTCTTCTTTGACACAGATGGACACAGGTCCCTTTCTCTGCAGTGACAGTGAAAACTGCCAGGGCAGCCAAGACAAGGAGTCAGCTCTACCCTCCCAGGCCATTAAGCACTCCAGGCTTCCAGAAACACTTGGTTTGGGTTATTTGGATGCTGTTAGAGCATTTTTAAAAAGTGACACATAGCAGGAGACAACTATCAAGAAATGGTATCCTATAACAATTCTATTTCCCTGTTCTTCTTTGGCTAGGATTTTGTTCTATATATTTATTTTCATAGCTACAAGAATGATTTCAACAAACCAAGATCACCAAGACTGCAAACACGGCAGCTGATTCAAGCAGCAGGTCTTTCACTATGAAAGATAAACCTTCTATAAATCACGTTGAGGCAGCTAAGCTCTGCCTGTATTTGCTCAGAGACAGTTATATATTTTTAGGATATTTGTAACTCTGAGTCACTTGTCTAGTATTTTGTCCCTCCTCCTCCCTCTTTACTTCTGGAAACAGAAAAAAACAAAAACAAAATAAAACATCCACTCCTCACATCAAAACAACCCAACTGACTTAAAGGAAATATAAAAGTTACTTCCTAAGTTTTCTGGTGATCATGGTGGCATATGTCTACAATCCCAGCACTTGGGAGGGCTAGGGCAGGGGGATCACTTGTGGTCTGGGCTGCATAGTGCAACCTTGTTGAGGCAGGGTGGAGATGAACTTATTTCCTCTGACCATTTTATTTATTTATTCATTTATTTGCAAGAAGGGTGAGGGGAATGGGCATGCCAGGGGTTCCTGCCACTGCAAACAAACTTCAGACGCATGTGCTGCTTTGTGCATCTGACTTTACGTGGGTACTGGGGAATCAAACCTGGGCAATCATGATTTGCTGGCAAGCACCTTTAACCACTAAGCAATCTCTCCAGCCCCTCCTGTGAACATTTTAACTGCATGAAAGAGATAATAAACATAGATATCTTATACTACACCAGGAGTTGAATAACATGCTATAGCACACCTTTAGTCACACTAACTTCCAACTGCGTTAAAGTCATGACAAATTATCAAAAAACCTGAGAAAACGTTTGTGGCCACTTAGGTAAGAAAAATACAGAGTGGGCCAGGCATGGTGACGCACGCCTTTAATCCCAGCACTTAGGAGGCAGATGGAGGAGGATTGCTGTGAGTTCGAGGCCACCCTGAGACTACATAGGGAATTCCAGGTCAGTCCTACCTTTGAAAAACCAAAAAATAAATTAAAAAATAAATAAGTAATAAATAAATAAATTAAAAAAAGAGAAAAATACAGAGTGGAATATACATGATTCCTGATTCAAATTTTGTTAGAAGCAGGAAGTATATTTCTAAAATCCAGGCCTGCAGACCTGCACACAGGGAAGGGGTGACTTCAGGAGTGTGTAGTGCTCCATGCTGTTCTAAATGATTAGCTTATGAGCACACGCTCCCATTCTAATTTTAAGACACCAAGGAAGTGTTAAGCATTATAGTGCTGATCAAAATAATGTTGTGTACACTAACAAGTGACACCACCATCAATTTCTCAGCTCCAGACAAAAGGACTCTGTGGGACTGGTACTAATTAATACACGTTGCTTTGAGCTTTAATATTAGTTCTGAACAACTCTGGTCTGATAATTTACCATAATTATTTCCCCCATTTTTATCTATTTATTTACCTTGATAAAACTGTTAATTTGGGGAGGCACAATAACTGAGAAGGAGGGAAGGACACAAGCCAGAATTATGAAGATCAAAATTTGGGATAAAAACCAAAGATGATTCGCAAAATGTTTGGCCATTGTTCCATTTCTGGAAGAACTCAAACAACAGCAACTGCCAGCTTTCACTGGACCTGTATACTCCATACAGCCTTGCTCCTGACTCACTCAATCTTTTATTTATTTATGAGAGGGGGGCAGATAGAGAGAAAGAGAGAGAGAGGCAGATAGGGAATGGGTGCACCAGGGCCTCCAGCCTCTGCAAAGGAACTCTAGACACATGTGCCACCTGGTGCATGTGGCTTACATGCATACTAGAGAATGGAACCTGGGTCCTTTAGCTTTGCAGGCAAGCATCTTAACCGCTACTCCATCTCTCCAGCCCTCACTCAATCTTCACTACAACCCTATGAGGGGACAAAGATGCTTGTTCTAATGGCAAAGGGAGAATTTAAACTCAGACTGGCTTCAAAGCCCAAAATGAAGACTTTGAAAGTATTAGGCTCATAGAAATGATTATTTATACTCTTAGATGCATGTCAAATGCAAAATTCTTATTATTTTGGGATGGGAGGAGAAAGTAAGAATGAATAACTTTGAGTCTGCATAAGTATCAGACACCGGGTGAGCAATAGTCTGCATCTTAAGGTGGGCGCAGAAATCCACAGTGGGTTTTCACCCACTTCCTTCTCCACAGCACGCAGACAGTAAGAATCTTATTTTTCCAGATCAAGCTGCTTGAATTTCTGGCCAGCACAGCAAGCACCTTACTGCAGAGTGAGTTCTGGGCCTCATTCCTTCCTTAGAAGAACTTGGAGAAACATGACTTCCACACACAAATACAATGTGAATTACAGGCATTCTGTGAAGCTGCTCTTGTGTGCTCTGACATGGGTACCACTATGACTAAATACAGGCTACGTAAATATGGATTCTTTTGTTTCCAAATACTGTGAGCTGCACAGGTTTTAGCTGATTAATTAGGTGTTCATTTTCAGAGTCTGATGTGTGGAATGCCAGCCTGACTGGAAATAGGCCAACCCACACTGCGGCCCAGGCAGACAAAGCTTTCCTCCTGGTCTCCACGCTTGGGGGCCACACAGATTATTCCAGTGATACAGCTGAGTATTTCTGACAAGAATGTGAAACAGAACCCGCTGTTTGGGGAGGAGGGAGGTACAAGAATGGCTGGGAAGAACATGTTTTCATAATCCTCTCGGTCAGCTGTGTGTGGTAGTGCCGAAGAATTTTATTTTGACTTCAACATGTGACATCATGATTTTTAAAAGGATGTGGAGGCATATTATAGCTACCTAATATTTGGCTTCAGTCCACATATCATTTTGATCCTTTTTATTCTAAAATGACTTCCCCTGTACATTTAGTAAACACTTTACTTTCTAAACTGCAAATATCCACACATCAGTGGTCCTGTTCAATAAGCTAGGCGCTCAACAGCACAGATACTAAAAACTAATGATCACTCAGTTTGAAACTTTAAACCTAAGAGGATATAAAAGAAAATGCCTATTTCAGACTATTTTAATCACTGCCCTTGCAAGCTGTAAAGGGAAACAGACTGAAAATTTTGTCAATGGCTATTAAAATCTATGCTGCACATTTTCACTAAAACTTACTTTGGTGTAGGCCCATCTCCCCAGGTAATGCTGGGTCAAGAGAACTGCAGCAGGAATGGAAGCCTGGTATGCAGCCCAGGCCTAGTACCTGAGCACATGGTACTAAGGGGAGACACTAAACACAAAACACCTCAGGCTGACTTCTCAATGATTAGCTCCGATGAGCAGGAATCTCAGTGGAGATGGGAGAGACAAAAATGTATGCATCCATCAAAATGCGTGGAGGAAAAATATCCCCCTGTCCCCTTATCTCAAGTTGACTCTCTGGACCACTCCATTCCCTCTGCCCATAACTACAGCCATGGTCTTCACAGTATTGGTTCCTTTCTGACCTATCACAGTTCTCTTGTTCTCTGCCTGTGACCTGGCTAGCGTGTCAGCACAGCCAGGAAGGGACCTTGAACTACTTTCAGAACCTGTACCTATGCTTGAGATGGAGTAGGAATTCAACGGTTACTATTTTTTATAAAGTAGTTTATTTATTTGTAAGCAGAGACAGTATGTTTATGTGTGTGTGTTGGGGTGGGGGGAGGATGGCAGGGCCTCTTGCCACTGTAAACTAACTCCTGATGCATGTGCCACTTTGTGCATCTGGCTTTACATGGGTCCTGGGAATCAAACTTGGGGGGTGGCAGTCTTTGCAAGCAACTACCCTTAACCTCTGAGCCATCTCCCCTGCCCAGTTACTGCGTGCTATCTTAATAAAAATGATTTGATAAGCCGGGCGTGGTGGCACATGCCTTTAATCCCAGCATGTGGGAGGCAGAGGTAGGACGATTGCCATGAGCTTGAGGCCACCCTGAGACTACATAGTTAATTCCAAGTCAGCCTGGACCAGAGTGAAACCCTATCTCAAAAAACAAAAAAAAAAAAAAAAAAAAAAAAAAAAAAAAAAAAACAAAAAAAAGACTTGATGTGCCTAACTCTTTATAAAATGTTAACTAAGAACAATTTGCTCCAGTGTTTTAAATTGATAATATTGATAATATACTAATAATTATGGCTACAAACATACAGAATTTTTTTTCCAGGTAGCTCTGTGTAAAATGAGCAAGTACATAAGTGGAAGGCATATAAGAAAATATCATATAAAACTGGCCACCCCAGAAAACCCCTCCTGGCCAGCTGGTACTCCTTCACTTGTTTGCACCTGTGTCTGTCAGTCTGCGCCAGAGGCCACAGGAACTGAGATGAGGAGAATCTGCCGAGCTGATATTCATTCAACCCGTTACCACTCGAAAACTTTCTCTATGACTCCAAAGCTCAAAGAAATCCTTACTTCCTGGAAAGACAATCTCTCCTGTCTTTCCTCCTATGGTTTGAATCTGCTGCCTAAAAGGTCATGGGTTAGAAATCGACTCATGTCACTATCATGGGCACATTAGGTCAGGACTCGGTGGCACACTCGCTCTTTCTCACCATGTGACGCCTTCCACCTTATTATGACAGAACAAGAAGGTCCTCACAGGAAGCTGGTGCTATACTTTGGCTTTTTTAAAAAATTGTTTGTTTGTTTGTTTGAGGTAGGGTCTCATTCTAGCCTTTGCTGACCTGGAATTCACTATGTAGTATCAGGATGGCCTTGAACTCACAGCAATCCTACCACCTCTGCCTCCCGAGTGCTGGGATTAAAGGCATGAGCCACTATGCCTGGCTTATATTTTGGAACTTCCTAGCCTCCAGAGCCATTAGCTGCTCTTTTTTCTTTTTAGTTTTATTTACTTTTGCAGGTGCGTCTGCGTTGGGATGGAGAAGGCATATAGACACATATTAGTGTGTCTTACTGCTGCAAACAACACTAGATGCATGCACCACTTTGTATATCAGGCTTTATGCAGACACTGGGGAAATGCACTCAAGATGGTAGGCTTTACAAGCAAGTGCCTTTAACTGCTGAGCCATCTCTCTAGCCCTAAAATTATTCTTCTAAGTTTCCAAGCTAGAGAATTCAGTTACAACAATGAAATTAGACACTTCTTCATTCCCAGGTCCCTCGGATTGTCACCTACCTGTGATTTTACTCAAACTGGATTTCTGAAAGTCAGGGTTCCTGAGCTCTTCGGTGCTTGCAGACTTCATAACGGAATTGATGGATGACAGGGTGCTGATGAGTTGGGAGTTGAGGGAGCCAATCTGTGAATGAGGCTCCCCAAATGCTTCTGCCAGTTCACTGTAGTTCTCAGCCAGCAGTGTCTGCTGCTCAGCCAGCAGCTTCTGTACACGCTCGATGTAGTGATCCAAGCCAGTCACCATTCCAGAGGCAAGCTGGGGCTGGGCGTCCTCTACGAGATCCCCTACGGACTCGTTCCCAACACCCACGCTCCTCCTGCTGCCCATCGGCCCCACACTCAGCTGCGGGGGACCACATGCTATAGTCCTCATTTTGAGACCAACCAGATAGTTGTCGTGAATATTTATCTGTCCCACACCCGATTCTTTGGTCTTTACAACAGATGGCCTGTCAAACCCAGAATTGCCCGAGAGCACCGTCCCAATGCTGACAGATCGCGTCTTGGTGGAGGGGTTGACATCCCTGACACGGCCTTCGCCTACGGCTATTGTCCTCATCTCCACAGTCTGGGTGCTGGTCTGCTTGTCCACAGTGCTGAGGGTAGTGTTGGTGCAGGATTCCACAAGGGTGGCCGCTTCCGTGTTGGTGGACCGTTCTACCTGCTCCAAAGCTGTACCGGTGTGCTGGTCTGCGGTATGCGGCGCTGCCATGACAGCCACGTCCACATGCCCCGCAGCATCTGTGTTCATGCTGCGAGAGGCACACTCCTTGGGAAAGCAGACAATCACATCGACAGAACAATCTCCACAGCCAATGGACCGAACGTCTTTGAGGTTCAAGTTCGTCTTGAGGAGGGTCAGGTCGCTCCCAGACGCCTCTGTGTTGCTGCCTGTCTCGCACACACTGACTTCCACACCCACACATTGGTCACTGGTCTCCACAGACCTCCCCATGCACCGGTCATGCATTTCAACCCTCTCCTTCACAATCCACCAATTCATGGGCAGCTCAGGCCCCACCACTTGATGCTTGTATTCAGGCTGGCAGGCGATGCCTACGCTACTTGTTTGCACAGAGGTCCCGACACACGTGTCCACCGTGTCCACGTGACTGCCAACCATCTGGTCTCTGGTCTGCACCACTGCCTCCACTAACTTGCTGAAAACAAGCGGCTGGGCCATGGTGGCCTTGTCCACTCTTTTCCTGGACCCAGCAGCCTGCAGCTCTTGCTTGAGCTTAGTCATCTCCCGGTCATGGGTGGTTTCTTTAAGCTGGACTTCCAGGCGGTAGATCTTTTCCTTTAAGGCTTCTATGGTCTGCTGCTGTAGCTCAATCTCTTTGTCAGCTTCAGTAATCACTCCAAGCATGGCTTCTGTCACACTGACACCAAAATTCTTCGTCTCAGTGATGGTCCCTATAGCTGCGTCCTTGTGGGACCTGAAGTCCTTGTGGTATACAACAATGTCATTCATGTTCTCGTTGCCACCCACAGCCACAGACCGGCAGTGCTGAGATGGGCATTGCCTGTTCTCCCTGACCTCCGCAGATACCTCGCAACTGGTGTCCTGGATCTTCTGCTCCAGCGCCTGCATGTCGGCTGTGAGCTGCCGGAACTCCCTGATCCTCTGCGTGCTCTGCTCCACACTCTCCATCTCTTCCTCCTCGTAGTCAATGTATAATTCCCCACCGCTTCTCCGTGCCCGGGACAGCAGCTCCAGCTGCGAGGCATTGCCTGCGCTGTAGGAGCGTTTCCTCACACCACAGACATCGTTCTGTGCTGCAGCCCTCTGGCTTTTTAGCTGTGAGGCCAACTGCCGCTTCTCTTCTTGTAAGACGGAGATCTTGACCTGCAGCACAGGGATGGTCTTCACCTGCTCCTCGAGCTCCTTCAGGCGTTTCAGGGCAATGGCCATCTGCTCGCGGATGTGCTGCAGGTGCATGGGGCTCACATTGGTCACTGGCGTAGAGATCCCTGAGCTCAGCGGGCTATGGCGGATGGAACTCCCCATGGAGGAAGTGGTGGCAGGAGCTGGGGCATAGCTGCCATAGTCCCCATTGCCTTGGTATCCATTCTGAAGTTGGTGCATGGCAGGATTGTGGTTACCAGAACCCATATAGGACGGAAGGGAGCTTGTGGAGCCCATGCCTCCAAAACTGGCCAGCCTGGGCCTTCTGAACTCACCCGGTGCCATCTGCATGGTGACTTTCTCCTGCTCAAGTCTTCTTCGGGTCTCCATCAGTGTCTTGGTGACATGAAGGTTGAACTTTGGGAGTTGTGGGGAAGGAGGGGGTAGCTGTCGGTTTTCTGGGATGGTAAGAAAAGTGGGTGAGGTCTCCAAAGGAGCAGGTGGCCTTGGGACTGGAGTTGATGTAACTTGGCTTCTGGCTAGGAGAAAGCTGGAACACTGCTTATTGTCATCACTGTTGGAGGAGGACAGGGATTCAGTGGATGTCCATACACCCTGCTGACCAGGTGTGGGCCTGGCTTCCGGACATGGCACAGGTGGCTTCCGCCTCTTCTGGATGTTCACTTTCTTGATGGTATTTCCCTTCTGTATGTCATCCACATACTTGACAAAATCTAAGTCTAGCTGATAACCATAGGGGGTTTCCACAAAATAAGGGTCTTTTTGTTCCTTGTCACCATCTCCATTCAGAACATCATCTGCTTTTTCTAAGAGAGAGAAATAAGAATTTATTCTAAGAGAATAAATATTACAAAAGCATTCATTACATATTTTATAGAAACAATGATTTGTGTATATGACAGTGCAGCAAGCTAGTCTGATTTTTTTTTTTCTGAGGTTAGGGTCTCACTGTAGCCCAGGCTGACTTGGAATTCACTATGTCATCTCAGGGTGGCCTTGAATTCATGGCGATCCTCCTACCTTTGCCTCCCAAGTGCTGGGATTAAAGGCATGTGCTGCCACTACCACACCCAGCTAAACCAGTCTGAGTTAAGAGCTGACAGACCTGTTTTTCTAAATCTCAGTTTTCCCTCAGTGAAATGGAGATCCCACAGGACCTGATGGCTCAGGCCTGTAATCTCAACTACTTAGGAGACTGAGGCAGGAAAATTGCAAGTTCAAGACCTGCTTGGGTTGTCAAGTGAATTCAAGGCCATCTGGGCAACTTAAGAGAGATCTGTCTCAAAAAAAAAAAAAAAAAAAACAGGGGCTGGAGAAATGGCTTAACGGTTAAGGCACATGCCTGAGAAGCCTAAGGACCCCGGTTCGAATCTCCAGGTCCCACGTAAGTCAGATGCACTTGGTGGCGCATGTGTCTGGAGTTCGTTTGCAGTGCCTAGAGGCCCTGGCGCGTCCATTCTCACACTCTCTCTCAAATAAATAAATAAATAAATAAATAAATAAATAAATAAATATAAAAAAATAGAAGCCGGGTGTGGTGGCACACGTCTTTAATCCCAGCATTTGGGATGCACAGGTAGGAGGATTGCCATGAGTTTGAGGCCACCCTGAGACTACATTGTGAATTCCAGGTCAGCCTGGGCTAGAGTGAGACCTTACCTTGAAAAAAACCAATAAATAAATAATAAATAAATTAATAAATAATAAAAATAAACAAAAATGGCGGTTGGGAGCCAGGCACGGTGGCGTATGTTTTTAATCCCAGCACTCAGGAAGCAGAGGTAGGTAGGTAGGTACATAGTGAGTTCAAGGTCAGCCTGGGCTAGAGTAAGACCTTACCTCGGGAAAAAAAATAATGAGGGTTGGGGTGTAGTTTAGTGATAGTGTACTTGTCTAGCACGTGTGAGGCTCACAGTACTGCCAGCCCAACCTCCAAAAGAAGAGAGACAAGTATTTTGCTGATGGCTAAATCATGTTATGAGACAATTTGGGAGCCAAGGACTTATGAAGTCCTTACTAAAGACCTATAGCAGCACGCATGGTCAAGCAGATTGCTTGTTCCAGTGCCTTGGAAGAGGCAGGGCAGATGTTCAGATCCCTATTTTTCCATGGAAGGCACAGAATGTACTTGTACTACCAGTCAGCAGCAGACAGCAGAGGTCAGAGCAGATCTATGCAATCTGGGAGTTGGTATGCATGCGTGTGTATTTACTCTCCTGCAAGCAGGCTGGCCAGCCTTTCTACCCTGGGCCAACAGCCACCTCCACACAAAATTCCATTTTGCCCTGACACCTTCTTGCTACAAGGCTGAGGACACAGGACATTGATTCACTCCTGCGGCCTGGATACAAAAATACAGCTAAAGGACAGATTTACACTCTGTTTCTGAGCTACCTGTTGCTTACTTTCTCTCCCCATTTAAAAACACGCCCCCCCCCCAAACTGGAGGAAAGCTTTCTTTGCTCTAATCTACATTTTTTATTTTTTGACAAACTGTTTACTATCTCAAGAAAACCTGGTTTTGTACTTATGAACAAAACAAAAGTATGGACTCCAGCCTCTGGATCATGTGGCATTCAGTAAATGCTACTTCTGGCTAAACCAAACATTTAAAAAAGGAAACACAGTAACCTCTCAAAGCACAGTTCTTGCTGCTGACCAGGACTGGAGCCTTGCATTCCAAATTTAAAAGCAAGGCCTTCTGTTTGTTTACATTGCAGGATTAAGTAATGTGTTTCTCCAGAACCACACTAACAAGAACTGCATTTTCAGGTCTAAGGAAAGGACCCAAAAGCAGGGAGTGAAAATGCAAGCCATCTGCCTCCCTGCTGTCAGGTTCCAAGGACTTAAGAGCACAGGCAGGCTGTTTTCTTCTCTCCCACTCCCCAACATTACAGCGGATGCCTGAATACTCTGAATGACTTTTGCCTGAACTTGCCTCTATCTTTTGAAACTTTGGAAAGTTCAAGGGTACTGTCAAACAGTAGAGAATTAAAAGGGTATGTGCCCGTGGTATCTCACTTTCAAATATCAAGGACTAGGCTATAGGGCAGTGCAGCAAGCTAGTCTGATTTAAGACTAGCAATTGGCTAGCCCCAGCGAGTCCTTGGGTTTAATCATCTCCCTCTCTCTCCCCCTCCAAAACCAAGAACACAACTCCCCTCCCCAAAAAAACAACTCACCGCAACAAAGTCATATTAAACTGCTTTAGCTGCTAGACGACTGGCACAAGATTTCAGTTTTAAGGCAGGCGGCAATGACTTCTGTCCCAAACAAGTGCTCAGCACCCAAGTTTCCAGGCTCAGCACGCACCGCTCCCGAGGGAGCGCTTGTGCCTGGAAATCCGAGCTCAGCTCGCACAGTGTCTTTCCGTGTCTCTCTCTCTCTTTCTTTCCCAGCGTCCAACTCCACAGGGGGAGCGCGCTCGGTGCTCAGCTCGCTCCAAGTATGCGGCCGGACCTGTCAGCAGCCGAGCTGCGGGGCATTCCGCGGGGAGCAGGGCGCGAGCAGAGGCCACTCGGCAGGGTCCTGGCAGCCCAGGCCCGGCCACCTACCTCCCGTCCGCCCGGGGCCTGCGCCCCCCGCCGGCAGGCTCCTCCCAGCCGCAGAAGGAGAAGCAGCCTGTCAACATTCGCGCGCCGTGGCCCGGCCGCCCCGCTGCCATAGGCCGGGCTTTGTCCAATGACGACGCCCCCCGTACCCCGGCGCCGCCCCGCACTGGCCCACGGGGCCCCGCCGCGCCCCCCGCCCCGGGCGGCTCGGTGCAAACAGGAAACGGCGCATCTTCTCGGCCGCATCCCAGGTCGGCCAAGCCTGCCACGTGCGCCTCGCCACAGAGGCCGTCTGTGTCCCGGTCACCTGGAGCAGGGCAGGGTCACAATGGGCCACTTGTTCGCCCCGGGGTCCAGATCCCTGCGGGACACACTCTGCAGCCAGGCTGGCCTTGCCACCAAAGTTTTCTTAAAGAAAATTCACAAAAACCCGGTTTCCAAACACTAAAGCAGGAAAAGCTTGTTACGGAAAAAAAAAAAAAAAAAATCATAGGCAGACCCCAGAAAGAAGGCAAACGTGGCAAACGTCACTCCTATCTGGAGCGTTGGTCTTCTGGAACTTTTCTTTTCCTCTCTCTCTCACGAGGCCATGTTAAATAGGAAAGGTGAGCTATTCATTGTCAAGTTTCAGGAACAGAACTGCACCCAGAACATTTCAGCAAATCTAGCCTGCCTATTTTGAGTTATTCTTCAAGCTCAGCCAAAGGCCAGGGTCTCCAAATGACCTTTGGAACCCAGCCCCGGAGAAATGTAGAGAGGTTAGAATTTAACCATGTTAGGCTTCTTTCCCAGTCCTGCTAAGCCCTGGCCACCCAAAGGACCTAGAACTCATGTTTCTTTCTCTATCAATGAAAAGCACGTGTTCACAAGGTGTCATGTGTACAACTGTTTACCCTAACAAATATTCCACAAGTACATAAAGTATCCAGTCTTGGGCTGGAGAGATGGCTTAGTGGTTAAAGCGCTTGCCTGCAAAGCCTAAGGACCCAGGCTGGATTCCCCAGTACTCACTTAAGTCAGATGCACATGGTGGTGCATACTTCTGGAGTTCGTTTGCAGTGGCTAGAGGCCCTGGCGCACCCATTCTCTCTCACACATAAATAAAAATAAAATATAGAAAAAGCTGGGCGTGGTGGCGCACGCCTTTAATCCTAGCACTCGGGAGGCAGAGGTAGGAGGATCACCGAGAGTTCGAGGCCACCCTGAGACTACATAGTTAATTCCAGGTCATCCTGGACCAGAGTGAGACCCTACCTCGAAAAACCAAAAAATAAAAAATAAAATAATAAAATAAAATATTTTAAAAAAATTGAAAAGAAAGGAAAAAGATCAATTCCCATTTTTTATCCTCTACCTTCTGATATGTCTTTATACATGTTTTTATAAGTTAGCATAATATAGCATTTATGGGACCCTGTCATTTCTTAATTGTATGCTTATCTTCTTTTGGTGTAAAAAAAATCTAATTTTAAAATTTTCCTTCATTTCTTCCCTATCCTAAGTGCCTATCAATTTACAAGATGCTAAGAACAAAGTAGACGTTTAAAACTCTTCACTGGGGCTGAGGAGATGGCACCGTGGGACGAGTGCTTGCTGTGCAAGCGTGAGGACCTGGGTCTCATCTTGCAATGGCAAGAGGCCTTGGCACAAGCCCGTCCTGTCTCTCCCCCTCCTTCTTTGCTTACAAACAAATTAAAAAAAAATTTTTTTTAAATTGGAAGGTCTAGGTTCAGCATGAGACTGTCTCAGGAAAATAAGGTACAAGAGACATCTTCCTCTGGCTTTTGCACTGTACCCATAGGGCATGAACATCTGCATGCATGCATATACCACACACACACCACAAGGAATAATTGAAAACATAATGCAATAACCTTTGAAAAACACTGTATTTCTCTGAAGATAGTTACTGCCTTGTTATTAGTGTTAAGGACATTTCTTACATGTTTCTATTTTACTGTTTATTCAGTAGAATTAAAGGTGATTCTAATTTTAATTTTGTTTATTATATTACATTTTTCTTTTTCTTTCTTTTCTTTTTTACAAAATGACATTCCCACCTCGGGATGAAGGAATAATGTTCTAGAAGGAATCTGGACCTCTCATATGGTTTTGAGTCAGAGCTGCTTTAATGTATCTGGAGAGTCCACCTCGGTGCTTTTATGTAAGAGGAATAAACTTTTATGTTGTTTACCTACTATTTGTTTTGAGTCTTGGTTATGTGGAGCTATCCTGAATTCTAACAGATACAGCAGTTTCTATTCCATGTCCTCTTTTCCCAAATCAAGGCTTCATATTAAAAAGTAGAAAGTGGGGCTGGAGAGATGGCTTAACAGTTAAGGTGCATGCCTGCAAAGCTTAAGGATCCAGGGTCGATTCTCCAGGTCCCACATAAGCCAGATGCACAATGTGGCACATGTGTCTGGAGTTCGTTTGCAGTGGCTGGAGGCCCTGGCGTGCCCATTCTCACTTTCTCTCTCTGTCTCTCTCTCTCTCCCCCTCTCTCTCTGTCTCTAATAAATAAATAAAAATAAATCTTTAAAAAAGTAGAAAGTGCTAAATAGTACAGCAAGGAGTTATTACAATAAAGTTTCTAATATGAAAAATGGAAAATTCAAGAAAAGGAAGTATAAGAAAATAGTTTTGCAGCCGGGCATGGTGGCACACGTCTTTAATCCCAGCACTTGGGAGGCAGAGGTAGGAGGATCGCCATGAGTTCAAGACCATCCTGAGACTACATAGTGAATTCCAGGTCAGCCTGCGCTAGAGTGAGACCCTACCTTTAAAAAAAAAAAAAAAAAAAGTCTTGTTTTAATCTTTTAGCTGAGTTATAAGGAGACTCTTATTCTTAAAACCCTTCTGGGCTAACAGAACTATGCCTATTTTACACAGCCAAAACTCCACTGGAATCCTGAAAGGAACAGCTTCCAACCAAACATTCTGGAACTAGAAGGCTGTCGTGATGTTTACAAGAATTTTCTGAATGTCTGTAAATGTACTAAGGGAGACAGACCTCTCTTGGCACTGCGTCTACCTTCATTATGTAACTTTTATTGAAAACTTATTGGGTGTAGGAAAGGGTCCTATTCAGTGGAAGGAGTAGGAGGAAGAATTTATAAGAAATAAAACAAGATGTCATCCAGCTGGATGAATGCCAGCAGAGCATGGACTGTGGTCAGCTACAAAGGCATATTATTAACAAGTCAGAAGATAGTGTGTGAACAAGTGACCAAAGCAGCATGCAGTTCACAGAAACTGAGCTTTGAAGACTAAGTAAGTGGTGGTAAGAGTATGAAGGAAAAGGAGGCAGGAGCAGAAGGGCAGGGCAGCACCTCTGGGTGCAGCTGGAGGAAAGGTGGTATGATCAGGCTGAGTACAGCAGAGGCCTTCTGTCTTGGGGCCAGGAGCAGGGCAACCTGTCCATGGTTAAACTGCTTACTAGGACTGGGCTAGCAAATAAAAGGCATCAACCAATAAATTCTTGTCACTGTGTGTAGATGAGACAGATGTAGGTGAAAGAAAAGATTAAATTCAGAGGACCAGTTAAAATGCTCAAGATTCATATGTGAAGCTTAGACAAAATACAACATTTAATCAGACTTAGGGAGATGGCTCAACAGTTAGAGTCACTTTCTTGCAAGCCTGCCAACTGAGTTTGGCCCTCCTTAGCACCTACATAGAGCTAGACACAAGGCAGCACAAGCATTTTCAATCCCAACATGCCTATAACAATGGGAGGTGAATGAAGCCAGGAGGTTCTGGAACCAGGTCAGCAGCAGTGGCAAGAGAACGGTCTCAAAAGAAGGTGGAAGGAGGGGAGAAACACCCCAAGGCTGTCCTCTGACCTCTACAGCATGCCATGCCACACGTGTACCCATCCATACAACATCATATACATATACATATACATATACACATAAACGCACACATCAATAATACAAATAAAAACATGCATATGTTTGAATTACAATTACATTGATATTGAGACCAAAGTCATATGTAATGTTCACTCATTATTTACCAGGTCCTGTTGTAAGAGCTGGGGACACAGGTGAGCAACTGAGACAAAGTCTCTGCTCTCACATGGCTTTAGTGTAGAAGGGGTACGTGGGAAAAGAAATAAGAGCATGTGGAGCAGAAGTGAAGCAAAACACCTCACTGGAGATGATATCACCAGAACTCACACCCGTGTGTCAAGGGAACTGGGTGGCCAGTTCACAGTGGGCTACATGGCTTCCTAGGCAGGCATTCTCTCTAAGCCGACCTCCTTCCTGGAAAAAGGATCTTTCCCTCCTTCCCTCTCCCAACTTAAGTCAGTCCAAGCTGTAATTTGGAGCAACCAAACACCAATGTGACAGTCTTAATTAAGAGAAAACTTTCTTTCCAAGTCCAGGTCAAATTCCTATTCATTCACAGAGCAATCAAAATGAACAAACTGCTGGAAAAGCATCTCTTCATTTGTGTATTTACCTCCTGTAAAACTCAGTACATGGTGAAAAGAGCCCAGCTCACAGCCTCACTAATGGTGTGTGCAATTTCCTTGCATTTCTTCTCTACTAACAAGTGAAAATGAGATACAGATATTTAAAGAACAAAACAAAACACACACATGCCATCTATATGATTTTAACACTTCAAAGACACTAAGCTTTTTGTCCAAATATATTTGGTCTGGAAAGACATAAATATTATCATCCTCACCAGGATGAATGACTTCAGAGGGAGGAGACTGGTCTGGGAGCACCAATCTGCTAGCAATGGTTTTCAACCGTCTTGTTTACCCGGGTGACGTTTGGCGATGCCTTGAGATGTTTTTGATTGTCATTTCGGGGTGAAGGGTGCTAATGAGGAGTAGCTTAGTGAGTAGAGGCCATGGGGGTTGCTGAACCCATCATAGGCCGCCTACCTCAAGAGAGTCCCAAATATCAGTAATACAGAACGGAAGCCTTGCTGGGGACAGCAAATAGAGTAAAAACCTCATGGTGGACAGTTCAGCCATCTAAACTGTAGTCTTCTAGCCTTCCCTTTCCTCGTGCAAGTGACAGGGTGACAGAAACCTCCACCACCCCCCCTTTCCCTTTCTTGCTATGTAGCCCTTGCTAACCTGGAACCTATCATGTGGCTCAGCAGGCAGGACTCACATTTACAGAGATCTTCTCTCCTGCTGCAAGGATTACAGGCATGTGCCCCCATGCCCAGATCTTCAACTTTTAATCCGTGTGCAGTTAATTCATAAAATAATGGGTTTACCATATTTTCATACACATATATCATGTACTTTTCTCATATTCACACCCCTAATGCCATCTTATTCCTTCTCTCCCCTACTCCACTGGTTCCTTTTCTTTTCCCAAAGAATTCTTGTTTTATTTTCATGTCTGTGTGTGTGTGCGCGTGTGTGCACGTGTTTTAAATCTAGATTCTGTTTGACAGGAAACATGCATATTTGTCCTTCTGAGAAAATGCCACTTGGGGTAGGAAGGTACTCAGAACTTTTATACATACTCTATCACAATGAGCCATTCTTCAATATAACCAAAAAGCACTGGAGATTTCTGAAGTAATGTGCCCTTGGCTTTTAAATGGACAAGCCTCTGATATTATTACTGTATTAGTTAGGACACAATGACTTCTTTGTTCTGGGTTTACTGTTGCACACTCGAGGCCCAATTACTGAGGGCAATATGAAGAATAATTACACACATGTGACACAAACTCACACACTGTTAATGGGTTTTTATTCACCAGACATTCTCCCTGACTAGTGAAGCTGAAGAATTAATTTCCACTGATATATCACAGCACAGAGACCTTGCCTGAGAGCCTTGTCGGTCTCAAGGCAGCATGTCACTAACACAGATTCTCACATGGACGAGATAAGCAGCAGGGTGTGTGCGGTATGCTGCTTGTTGAACAGTGTCACAGAGGTCCACGTCAGCTAAGACCTGAGGCAGAAAAGAGAGCCAAGAGGATGGATTCAGGAGAGGCAAGTTCTCATGAAGCCAACTTCTTGGGAATATGAAAGCAATCCGGTTAACAAGACAACTCCTCCAGGAAGAAACCGTGACCATAGAGAAGGCTGCGAGCCGACCTGTGACCTCACGGACAGGTTTAGGTGGAAGCTCCCTGGAAGATACAGGAAGCATTAGCTTCCCTCCCTGTACCAAATGTATAGAAGCTAGTCACATGAGCACTCTGCAGTACGTGGAAAAGGAATGTGGCAGGAAAGGGTTTCTGTTGCAGTTATCAGAGTCACTTTATTTTGCTTTTTGAAGCAGGGTCATAGCTCAGGCAGGCCTCAAATTCAAGATCTGCCTCAGCATCTTGAATGTTGGAGTTACTTTTTTTTTTTAATTAAAAACAAATTTTTTTTTTTTTTTAAGGTAGGGTTTCACTCTAGCCCATGCTGACCTGGAATTCTCTATGTAGTTTCAGGGTGGCCTTGAACTCAAGGTGATCCACCTACCTCTGCCTCCTGAGGACTGGGATTAAAGGTATGTACCATCACACACTGCAAGAGTTACTTTTTTTTTTTTTTTTTTTTTGGAGACAGACAGAGAGGGAGAGAGGGAGAGGAAGGCAGATAAGAGATGGGTGCGCCAGCAGCCTCTCAGCTGCTGCAAACGAAATCCAGATGTGTGTGCCCCTTGTGGTCAATTTGGCACTGCGCCCTTGCATCACTTTGCATCTGGCTAAACGTGGGACCTGGAGATTGGAACCGCTGGAGGTTGGAACCAGCGTTCTTAGGCTTAGGAGGCAGGCGCCTTAACCCTAAGCCATCTCTCCAGCCCAAGAGTTACTTTTAAACTGTTCTTTTGCCTCCAAGCTAAAACTCATTTGTTCATCCACCCTCCCATCCATCCATCCATCCATCCATCCATCCATCCATCCATCCATCCATCTAAATGATGGACACCAAAGAAGTGTTAGGATCTGTTTGAAGGCTGAATTTCTCTTCCCATGGAATTTACACTCCCTCTTTTAATTTCACTAATACCTCCCTAGAGCTATTCTAAGTAGCTGCAGAATCACTTCATGAAAATGAGTAAAAGGATATCCCAGAGCTTATAAAAGGTACAAATGAACTAACACACCATATATAGCATATCTGTAATTTTACAGGCTTGCTTTGTTTATATGGCTAAAGAATAGCATGGTTTTTGTGACCCTTCACAACTCCTTTAAAAAAAATTTTTATTTACTTATTTATGATAGCGGGAGAGAGGGAAAGAGGCAGTCGCAGACACACACACACACACACACACACACACACACACACACACACAGAGGGAGGAAGAGAGAGAGGGAGAGAATGGGCATGCCAGGGCCTCCAGCCACTGCAAATGAACTCCAGATGCATGTGTCACCTTGTGCATCTGGCTTACGTGGGTCCTAGGGAATCAAACCGAGGTCCTTTGGCTTTGCAGGCAAATGCCTTAACCTCTAAGCCATCTCTCCAGCCCCACAACTCCTTTTGACCACTCTTTAAATAGTTTTGTTTTAATTTTATTCTTTAAAAAATATTTTACTTATTTTTTATTTATTTATTTGAGAGAGAGAGAGAGAGAGAGAGAGAGAGAGAGAAAAGTGAGACAATGGGCATGCCAGGGCCTTCAGCCACTGCAAATGAACTCCAGACACATGTGCCACCTTGTGCATCTGGCTTACATGGGTCCTGGGGAATTGAACTGAGGTCCTTAGGCTTTGCAGGCAAATGCCTTAATTGCTAAGCCATCTGTCCATCCCTCTTTAAATATTTTTTTGTTTTGTTTTTTGTTTTTCCAGGTAGGGTCTCACTCTGGCCCAGGCTGACCTGGAATTAACTATGTAGTCTCAGGGTGGCCTCAAACTCACGGCAATCCTCCTATCTCTGCCTCCCGAGTGATGCCTGGCCTTCAATATCTTTTTAAAAAATAGTTATTTAAGTTGGGTGTGGTGGTGCATGCCTTTAATCCCAGCACTTGGGAGGAGAGGTAGGAGGATACTGTGAGTTCAAGGCCACCCTGAGACTACATAGTGAATCCCAGGTCAGCCTGGGCCAGAGTGAGACCCTATTTTGAAAAACCTAATATATATGTATGTATATATATATATATATATATATATATTTTTTTTTTTTTTTAAGAGAGAGGAGGAGAGAGAGAGTATCAATGAGCATACCATGGCTTCTTGCTGCAAACACAAACTCCAGACATGTGCCACTTTGTGTATCTGGCTTTAGGTGGGTATTGGGGAATTGAACCCAGCCACCAGGCTTTGCAAACAAGCACCTTAAACCACTAAACCATCTCTCCAATCCCCACTCTTTAAAAAAAAATTAAATCTCTACTTCTATTTTTAGAATATTTTGTTTATTTGTTTGAGAGAGAAAGGGGCAGAGAGAATGGGTGTGCCAGGCTTCTAGCCTCTGCAGAAGAAATCCAGATGCAGGTGCCACCTTGTGCATCTGGCTTATGTGGGTCCTGGGGAATTGAACCTGGGTCCTTTGGCTTGGCAGGCAAGTGCCTTAACCACTAAGCCATCTCTCCAGCCCTAAATCTCTACTTCTAAACCTGCCCTACAGGTGTTAACCTGCACATGGGCCCCTGTGCACTGTTCGCATAAGCTTTCCTTTCCACACCAACTCCACATTCCAAGTTTATCTCCTGGGAATACTCCCAAACTCCATAAAGGGGATGTTCATTTTAGGAAGGTGACAGATAGATTTAGTCTTTCATTCAGTAAATACTTATTAAGAACCTAACATGTGGCAACTTTGCTAGATGCTAAGTAAAACAGCCATGGAGTCTGCCCAGGTAAAACTCACAAACAATAGGAGAAGACAGTTGCAATAAATGCTGTGAAGGTGAAATACAGGTGTGATTTGAGAGCTTTACTTGGGCAGGCATTTCTGGGAGCTGCATTAGGAACTGGGCAGCCTGCGGCCATGGGGGGACTGAAGAAATACTAGCATATGTGGAACCTGAAAGGATTGACAAGGACTGAAAGGAGGTTCTTGCAAACCTAGAGTGAGACAGAGAAGGAGCAGAGCCTGTTCCCTGCTGGGGCAGGGGAAGTTTTTATTTTGTAGGTTTTATTTTATTTATTTATTTTTTAAAATATTTTTATTTTTATTTATTTATTTGAGAGAGGGAACAAGGCAGAGGGAGAGAGTGAGAGAATGGGTGCACCAGGGCCTCCAGCCATTGAAAAGGAACTCCAGGTGCATGCCTCCCCTTGTGTATCCAGCTTAAGTGGGTCCTAGAGGATTGAACCGGGGTCCTCTGGCTTTTCAGGCAAGTGCTTTAACCGCTAAGCCATCTCTCCAGCCCTGTAGGTTTTATTTTTAAATATATATATATATATATTTTGGTTTTTCAAGGTAGGGTCTCACTCTGGCCCAGGCTGACCTGGAATTAACTATGCAGTCTCAGGGTGGCCTTGAACTCAAGGCGATCCTCCTACCTCTGCCTCCCAAGTGCTGGGATTAAAGGCGTGCGCCACCACGCCTGGCTTATTTTTAAATATTTTTATTTATTATTTATGTATGGGCGGGGAGAGATACAGTGAGACAAAGGAGAAAGGAAATGAGCAAGACAGGGCCTCTTGCCACTGCAAACAAACTCCAGATGGATGTGCCACTTTGCCCATCTGTCTTTACATGGGCACTGGGGAATTGAACTCAGGCTGTCAGGATGTACAAGGACTTTAACCACTGAGCCATCTCTCCAGCTTGTGGGTTTTGGTTAAGTGCATTAAGAAGCTTACAGGAGCCGGGTGTGGTGGCGCATGCCTTTAATCCCAGCACTTGGGAGGCAGAGATAGGAGGATCGCCATGAGTTCAAGGCCACCCTGAGAACTACATAGTGAATTCCAGGTCAGCCTGAGCTAGAGTGAGACCCTACCTCGAAAAACCAAAAAAAATAAAAATAAAAATAAAAATAAAAATAGCTTACAGGGTATCAGCACTCGGGAGGGAGGCAGAGATAGGAAGATCGCCAGAGTTCGAGACCACTCTGAGACGACATAGTGAATTCTAGGTCAGCCTGGGTTAGAGTGAGACCTTACCTCAAAAAAAAAAAGGGGGGGGAGCAGAGAGATGGCTTAGCAGTTAAGGCATTTGCCTGCGAAGCCTAAGGATCCGGGTTCAGTTCTCCAGGTCCCACGTAAGCCAGATGCACAAGGGGGTACCTGCGTCTGGAGTTTGTTTGCAGTGGCTAGAGGCCCTGGCACACCTATTCTCATTCTCCCTCTCTCTCTTTCCCTCTCTCTCTCTGTCATAAATAAATAAATAAATAAATAAATAAATAATCTTCAAAAAAAAGCAAAATAAAACCATTTATTTAAAAAAAGAGAGAAGAAAAAAGGAAAAAAAAAAAGAGCTACAGGGTATTTTAAACAAAGGACCAAAATGGCCACATTTGCACTCTAATCCAGTTGCTTTGGCTAGCTGCAGGAACATGCCTAGGTTATCTTCCAAATCCTCCATTAGGCTTTCCATGCATTGTTCCTGTGAATTTTTCTTTCAATGTCACAAATTCCTCTGCGAGTGCGTGTTATCTATTCAACTTAATCATAAGTGCGGGCCATGATATTCAACTACCCAAACTTACACATTGCCTTTTTGGGCAGTCTGCCACACACAGGAAACTGACAAGGCCTGACAAATTCCAGATCCTCTGGGGCTGAGTTGGAGACCAGAGACCAGGATTAGGGTTGTGGGTTGTCTTCTAGGGCTGTATCTGCTACCCTATTCTGCTACTAAAAGGAAAATATTTTGCTTGAAGCCAATGACTCACTGTAGAGAAAAAATAATGAGATTTCCTTTTCTGGAGGTCATTAAGGTAGGATCGGGCTAGTCTGGGAAGGACAGATGTGGCATGGGTGATTTCAAGGAGGAAGCAGGGCATGTGAAGGAATCCAGGCTCTGATGGAGCACGCCAAGATGTGCAATGCAGACTCAGCTCTGTAGTTTGAGATGCTAGGAGGAACAGCAAGGAATTCGTGTCCAAAGCAAGAGCAGGCTTGAGCCTCTTGCCCAGCGACAGTATCCGTGCTTCCCACCCCTTCCCTGACTTGAACTTATCTTCACACACCTGCCCAGGAGCCCTACTAGGAAAGCAAAATACCAAGGAGATGGGCCAGGGAACTTTTAGCAATTGTTGTCCCGAATTCAAAACTTATCCCCACTGGATGGCCTTTGCCGCTCAATTTTGGATAGGTTTGCCTACATATTACTGCCAGCCTGGCTTCTTCTGCAAGTGTGGCTGCCTGAATAATAGACCATCTGGAGCTAAACTGATCCAACTGCCTGTCTGATACTAAATTGCCAGCACAAATCAGATGAAGTATTTTCAACGACTATCAGCATTCCATTTGACTCAGAAACTTTCCTGGACTCCCATTGGTTCCTTGGGTCATTTGAGCACTAAAATAACATAATTAATGATAATAAGAGACAAAGTGATAAGTACCTGTGAGTTCATAATGCTAGAGTACCAACGAGTGAGAGTAAGAGGAATTATGGAAACAGGAAATTACTATATAGCAACCACTGTGGCACTGGATAATCGAGGCAGGAACGGGTAGTGGATGGAGCATTTTCTACCACAGGTTAGGATATTGCTGTGGTCTAAAAGAATGCCGAACCACCAAACAGATTAAGCCACAAAGGGAAGAGTGACTTTCCTACAGTGAGGAAGTCAACCAGGTGATCAAAGCGGCATCTCGCCGCTTAAAATGCACCGAGAAGAGGAAAGCCCGACTCTAGAAACATCTATGGGTCTCACTGGAAAGAATCCTACAGAGTAAACAGGCTGGAAGCAAGGAAACAGCTGTTTCAGACCAAAGGAGCCCAAGTAGAGCGGCTGCCTGCATGCACAGCTATGCTATATATACAAACACAGGCAGACATAGTGCAAACAGTGGAGCATTAACCACAGGGGTTCTGAACCTGGGAGAGGACACTGTGACAGCTCTTGTTTTTTTCCTTTTTGAGGCTGACCTTCAACTCATGGCCTCCTACCTCTACCTCTGCCTTCCAAGTACTGGGATTAAAGGTGTGCACCACAATGCCTGACGGAGAGTTCTTTTACAAATTTTCTGGAATTCCTCCTCCCTCTCTCCCTTCCCTTTCAGTTCCTTTCTTGAGGGTGAGTCCTGTCTTCAGTTAGCATGGATGCAGCTAGCCAATCACCAGGGAGCAAGGCTGTGACTTATGATACTTGAAGCGGTCTGTTTATAGGGGTGAATGCCCTGGCTCTCCTATATTGCATATTATTTGAGGAATTTTTGCCTTTCTTTGAGGAGTTTTTGGAAATTTATATAGCTTGCAGACTGATGTGTCTGGAGCCCCATTAATGGAGGAATAAAGCCAGAAAGTTCCTTTCTGTGGCACTGTCTTCAACAGGTCAGCCCCATCCAGCACCTCCTAGGTATCCTGTCTCAACATACCAAGCAACTTTCACATCTATCTGCTTCCTGTCATTCTATTCTCTCTACCTTGTACATTTGTCCCCAGACTCTACCAAATTTCAGCAGCAGCTGAGTGGTCCTTAAGGGCCCAAGCCCAATGTCCCACTTTCTAAAAAACTTTATTTTATTTATTTGAGAGAAATAGAAAGAGGAGAGAGACAGAATGGGTGGGCCAGGTCCTCCAGCCCTGCAAATGAACTGCAGATGCATGCGCTACCTTGTACATCTGGCTTATATGGCAAAGGAGAAAGGAAATGAGCAAGACAGGGCCTCTTGCCACTGCAAACAAACTCAGATGGATGTGCCACTTTGCCCATCTGTCTTTACATGGGCACTGGGGAATTGAACTCAGGCTGTCAGGATGTACAAGGACTTTAACCACTGAGCCATCTCTCCAGCTTGTGGGTTTTGGTTAAGTGCATTAAGAAGCTTACAGGAGCCGGGTGTGGTGGCGCATGCCTTTAATCCCAGCACTTGGGAGGCAGAGATAGGAGGATTGCCATGAGTTCAAGGCCACCCTGAGAACTACATAGTAAATTCCAGGTCAGCCTGAGCTAGAGTGAGACCCTTCCTCGAAAAACAAAACAACAACAAAAAAAAAATAGCTTACAGGGTATCAGCACTCAGGAGGGAGGCAGAGATAGGAAGATCGCCAGAGTTCGAGACCACCCTGAGACGACATAGTGAATTCTAGGTCAGCCTGGGTTAGAGTGAGACCTTACCTCAAAAAAAAAAAAAAAAAAAAATGGGGAGAGCAGAGATGGCTTAGCAGTTAAGGCATTTGCCTGCGGCCTAAGGATCCGGGTTCAGTTCTCCAGGTCCCACGTAAGCCAGATGCACAAGGGGGTACCTGCGTCTGGAGTTTGTTTGCAGTGGCTAGAGGCCCTGGCACACCTATTCTCATTCTCCCTCTCTCTCTTTCCCTCTCTCTCTCTGTCTTAAATAAATAAATAAATAAATAATCTTCAAAAAAAAAGCAAAATAAAACCATTTATTTAAAAAAAGAGAGAAGAAAAAAGGAAAAAAAAAAAAAAGAGCTACAGGGTATTTTAAACAAAGGACCAAAATGGCCACATTTGCACTCTAATCCAGTTGCTTTGGCTAGCTGCAGGAACATGCCTAGGTTATCTTCCAAATCCTCCATTAGGCTTTCCATGCATTGTTCCTGTGAATTTTTCTTTCAATGTCACAAATTCCTCTGCGAGTGCGTGTTATCTATTCAACTTAATCATAAGTGCGGGCCATGATATTCAACTACCCAAACTTACACATTGCCTTTTTGGGCAGTCTGCCACACACAGGAAACTGACAAGGCCTGACAAATTCCAGATCCTCTGGGGCTGAGTTGGAGACCAGAGACCAGGATTAGGGTTGTGGGTTGTCTTCTAGGGCTGTATCTGCTACCCTATTCTGCTACTAAAAAGGAAAATATTTTGCTTGAAGCCAATGACTCACTGTAGAGAAAAAAATAATGAGATTTCCTTTTCTGGAGGTCATTAAGGTAGGATCGGGCTAGTCTGGGAAGGACAGATGTGGCATGGGTGATTTCAAGGAGGAAGCAGGGCATGTGAAGGAATCCAGGCTCTGATGGAGCACGCCAAGATGTGCAATGCAGACTCGCTCTGTAGTTTGAGATGCTAGGAGGGGAACAGCAAGGAATTCGTGTCCAAAGCAAGAGTAGGCTTGAGCCTCTTGCCCAGCGACAGTATCCGTGCTTCCCACCCCTTCCCTGACTTGAACTTATCTTCACACACCTGCCCAGGAGCCCTACTAGGAAAGCAAAATACCAAGGAGATGGGCCAGGGGAACTTTTAGCAATTGTTGTCCCGAATTCAAAACTTATCCCCACTGGATGGCCTTTGCCGCTCAATTTTGGATAGGTTTGCCTACATATTACTGCCAGCCTGGCTTCTTCTGCAAGTGTGGCTGCCTGAATAATAGACCATCTGGAGCTAAACTGATCCAACTGCCTGTCTGATACTAAATTGCCAGCACAAATCAGATGAAGTATTTTCAACGACTATCAGCATTCCATTTGACTCAGAAACTTTCTTGGACTCCCATTGGTTCCTTGGGTCATTTGAGCACTAAAATAACATAATTAATGATAATAAGAGACAAAGTGATAAGTACCTGTGAGTTCATAATGCTAGAGTACCAACGAGTGAGAGTAAGAGGAATTATGGAAACAGAAAATTACTATATAGCAATCACTGTGGCACTGGATAATCGAGGCAGGAACGGGTAGTGGATGGAGCATTTTCTACCACAGGTTAGGATATTGCTGTGGTCTAAAAGAATGCCTAACCACCAAACAGATTAAGCCACAAAGGGAAGAGTGACTTTCCTACAGTGAGGAAGTCAACCAGGTGATCAAAGCGACATCTCGCCACTTAAAATGCACCGAGAAGAGGAAAGCCCGACTCTAGAAACATCTATGGATCTCACTGGAAAGAATCCTACAGAGTAAACAGGCTGGAAGCAAGGAAACAGCTGTTTCAGACCAAAGGAGCCCAAGTAGAGCGGCTGCCTGCATGCACAGCTATGCCATATATACAAACACAGGGAGACATAGTGCAAACAGTGGAACATTAACCACAGGGGATCTGAACCTTGGAGAGGACACTGTGATAGCTCTTGTTTTTTTCTTTTTGAGGCTGACCTTCAACTCATGGCCTCCTACCTCTACCTCTGCCTTCCAAGTACTGGGATTAAAGGTGTGCACCACAATGCCTGACGGAGAGTTCTTTTACAAATTTTCTGGAATTCCTCCTCCCTCTCTCCCTTCCCTTTCGGTTCCTTTCTTGAGGGTGAGTCCTGTGTTCAGTTAGCATGGATGCCGCTAGCCAATCACCAGGGAGCAAGGCTGTGACTTTTGATACTTGAAGCGGTCTGTTTATAGGGGTGAATGCCCTGGCTCTCCTATATTGCATATTATTTGAGGAATTTTTGCCTTTCTTTGAGGAGTTTTTGGAAATTTATATAGCTTGCAGACTGATGTGTCTGGAGCCCCATTAATGGAGGAATAAAGCCAGAAAGTTCCTTTCTGTGGCACTGTCTTCAACAGGTCAGCCCCATCCAGCACCTCCTAGGTATCCTGTCTCAACATACCAAGCAACTTTCACATCTATCTGCTTCCTGTCATTCTATTCTCTCTACCTTGTACATTTGTCCCCAGACTCTACCAAATTTCAGCAGCAGCTGAGTGGTCCTTAAGGGCCCAAGGCCAATGTCCCACTTTCTAAAAAACTTTATTTTATTTATTTGAGAGAAATAGAAAGAGGAGAGAGACAGAATGGGTGGGCCAGGTCCTCCAGCCCTGCAAATGAACTGCAGATGCATGCGCTACCTTGTACATCTGGCTTATATGGTCCTGGGGAATCGAACCTGGATCCTTAGGCAGGCAAATGCCTGAACCACTAAGCCATCTCTCCAGCCACCCCCCCCTTTTTTTTTTTTGGTTTTTCGAGGTAGGGTTTCACTCTAGTCCAGGCTGACCTGGAATTCACTATGAGGTCTCAGGGTGGCCTTGAACTCACAGCAATCCTCCTACCTCTGCCTCCCAAGTACTAGGATCAAAAGTGTACATCTGGCTAAAACTTCTTTTAAAAAATATTTTATTTTTATATATTTATTAGAGAGAGAGAGAGAGAGAGAGAGAGAGAGGGGATGCCAGGGCCTCTAGCCACTGCAAATGAACTCAATCCATCTGCATCACCATGTGCATCTGGCTTACATGGGCTCTAGAGAATTGAACCTGGGTCCTTAGGCTTTGCAGGCAAGTGTCTTTAACCACTAGGCTGTCTCTCCAGCCCAAAACTTTTCTTACTTTAGCTGTTCTTCCCTGGGCAAAACTGGCCATCTCTTCCCACCATGCTCTTAAATCCATTGCTACATGCACTGACCTGTGTTGTGGTTAGCAGGCACATGGCTCACCACCCCCACCCTTAACAAGACCTGAATATCATTTATTTCTCTATTCCTCAGTTCCTTGTGAGAATGGTGCTTAACACACAAAATGCTTAATATCTGCTAGAATGAATATCTGCCAGCATGTACTGAGGACTAGGTGTGGTGGGGGAAAAGATGGCATGATTAACAGCAGGTACACTGGTATGCCTGTGCCATCTCCAGCTATTGGTAAGTTGGATTATATTCATTTATGTAAGTGGGAAAACAGGGTAGCTGCATTGCTGTGCTGCTGTGGGGATGGAGAGTGATGTCTGGAGCATATATTACTGTTACTGGATCACCCTGTCATTTGGTGAATCGCAAAGCCCTGTTTTTTTTTTTTTTTTTTTTTTTTTTTTCTTTTAGGTAGGGTCTCACTGTAGCTCAGGCTGACCTGGGATTCACTATGTAGTCTCAGGGTGACCTTGAACTCACAGCAATCCTCCTACCTCTGCTTCCTGGGTAGATCAAGAGGGAGCCCTGTATTAGCATCAAGAATGCACAAAAAGGAAATGAAATAAAACAAAAATAGATAAATCCCCTTCAACTTGTAAAAGCATACTGTGGCCAAGTCCAAGTATTTCCTTCTCACAGTGGAGTGCACTGAGAGCTTTGAGCACTTACCTGCCCTCAGGGAGGTCTTCAGAGCAGAGGACACTAGAACGGGGCAGAAAAGGGACTCAGAAGCCACCCAGTGCATCTCCATGGCGGTCATCCAGGACGGCCTGCCTCAGCTAGGGAAAAATGTAATTTTCTTCTGGTTGAACAAGAACATGAGCTATAAACGTTTCCTTGTTCCCAGACAAGTAACGGGCAATAAGGCCCAATAGGAGCTCGATTCAATGACAAGATTGTGTAAACGAAGGGGTTGGTGTGAAGCCATGATTTCTCTACCCGCTTCTCTACTGACTATCCCGTGACTTGATACACTTGATACAAACGATCATAACATAACAAGCTGTCAGGGCAGGTACACTCTGGCGGGGCCGGTGGCCTTGCTCTGTGCCACTCTCATTGAACAGGAGCTCCCCAGCTGTCTCCTCACTGGCAAGACTGATCCACTCTCAGATACGGCAAACACCCCATCAACCATGTCCTCAGCTCTACCCTGCACTTGACTTGAAGAGGCCAGAGGCCAAGCAACAGGTGACAGGCAGAAGCAGTAGAAAGGGCCACTCACTGTTCCTGTGAATGAAATAGCCTAGGCCTCACTTAAGGTGCTGGACCAGGGTAGTGTGTGAGGGAGACTGGCACCTCGTGCTTGGCACAGTGGCTCTTTGCTCCAGGGTTCAGTGCCAACTATAAGATGGAGCAGCTCTTTGCCCAGATTCTGTCTGAAGTCTTCAAGATTCTACCGGTGCCTCATGCTTGCTTTTCCCAGGCTAGCCTGTGCTGCTGTCTAATTTATTTATTTATTTATTTATTTTGGTTTTTCAAGGTAGGGTCTCACTCTAGCCCAGGCTGACCTGAAATTCACTATGTAGTCTCAGGGTGGCCTCGAACTCATGGCGATCCTCCTACCTCTGCCTCCCGAGTGCTGGGATTAAAGGCATGCGCCACCACGCCCAACTCTGCTGCTGTCTAATTTAAAGAACTGCTGCAGAACTCAGCCCGACTTCATCTCATGTGCACAAGGGAAAGCCAGCATAGGAGCTAGCTGCTGCTCTCTAGACTTGCCTCATGTACTAGTCTAAGTGAAAACAGGCCAGTTGGAAAGGGGAATTTTTGTGAAAAGCTGACAAGGTGCCAAGTTAAGACCGTGTTGGAAAAGGCTTTTCCTTTTTGGGGTTTTCTGTGGGGGCTTTTTTTTTTTTAATTTTCAAGGTAGGGTCTCGCTTTAGCCCAGGCTGACCTGGAATTCATTCCATAGTCTCAGGGTAGCCTCGAACTCACTGTGATTCTCCTACCTCTGCCTCCTAAATTCTGGGATTAAAGTGTGTGTCACCACGCCCAGCCCGGCAAAGGCTTTTCTGACAAAACAGCGCTTGGGTGTGTGTATTCGTAGTATGACTCCTGGATCATATTTTGTTTTGTGGTGCTTATATAAGAAACAGAAACTAGCTTTAATACACCCTGGACAACTCCTATTAGAAAAATAAAGGTGAAAACAAATGATAACGAAGGATGTAGCAACAAAATAAGGGAAATCCTGGAATTTAAGTAACCAATGAACTCCAAAACTCAAGCCTTAGCATATATGTAAAATATTCATACCTGCAACAATGGCATCTTTATGCCAAAGCCATAGCTAATACTAGAATTTTCCCTGAGCCCAGAAGCACAAACTGAATTATTCTTTCCAGCCTGTACTAAAAACAAATATTTTTTCATAACATACAGATCTTGACTTCATGTCCCCCACCCAACCCACATGTCATGCTCCCCTCTTTCTTTCCTGGGCATTCCTACTTACCCACCCAGAGACAAAATAACTGTGATTCTCAGCAAGCAGGATGCCAAGACTCAGGCACACTTCCCTGGGCACTAAAGGGACTACACAGGCTTGTAGGCACAGAGCCCAGGAGCTGCTGCACAGAATTTATTTATACCCATTTGGAATTTCCTGACCAACTAACAGTCTCCTGGCCACGGGGTTTAATTCCATGACACTCAGTGCCAGTGAGACAGCAAAAAGAGGCCTCTCCCATCCCCCTCCTAACTTTTCAAACAAGCCACTCTCCTCTCCAGACATAGAAATGCGGCTGTAAACTTGACAGTTCTAAGAAGAAAAGCAGAAAATGTTTCCTCAGTCTTCCCACTGACTTAGTTAGTCCCTCTCCTCTAATCCTCCAGCCAGAGGGAGATAGGCTCCTTCTTATAATCCAAGCTATAGGGCAGCAGCTGCCTTACTAAGGAAGTGATTTAGTCTGATGCTGACCCCAGGCTGGGCTGGAGGCCAGGGGCTCCTCCTCTGGGGTGACTCTTACTTAATGCAACATGTAATCTGAAGCTAAGAACATCATTTGTAAACCACAGACCCAGCCCCCTCACACACATAATATCAAACTTAGACCACATGGCTTTCAAAGACCTGGAATTTATTCGGAGACAAGTGCATTCTGCTGTGTGTGATCGCACCAGTGAGCAAGCCTGTGGATTCTGCTTTTAAATTTTAGTAAGCATATGTTGCTGAATGGATTAAATTCACCACTGCAGGGGGAAAAAAAAGTTAAGTGCCTGCCTCACCTGGGTCAAAGCACATGGAGTTGATGTGGCCCTGGTAGAACAAGATTTGCGGAATTCTGTCCCAGGGCAAACAAGCAAAGCCAGTTCTGAACAATACCACAGAGATGGAAGGTGGTTAGAATGCCTGTCAATAGCCAGCTTTGTAGAAGTCAGAGCTAGGACAGCTGCCAGGGAAGAGCAGGCTTGAGGAAATGCACAGCTTTGCCCAGCTTCTTTGGCTCATCTCCTCCCCACCCCCAACCTGCTGCCTTCTCCTTCCAGCCATGACCATGCAGGGGATGGATGTCAGCTCATCTTCCTGTCAGATAGTTTTCTGAGTGAAGCTACAAAGACTAAATTGAACCTGGATGGACAGGCTTTGCAAACAGGCGCCTTTAACCATGGTGCCACCTTCCAAGCTCCTCAGCTTAACCTTTTAAAGCCAAAGCCATGACATTTATTTGGGCTTGTTTTCTATCAATAAGCTGAGAGTGAAGCTTTGTGTACTGTAGGCTTTGAAATCCCGCGTCCCAATAATTCCAAATTATTTAACATCTTCCTTGAGTAAGAGCTTTGAGTTGGGCATCTTTTTATTTTACTTTATTTTGTATTTTTCAAGGTAGGGTCTCACTCTGGCCCAGGCTGACCTGGAATTCACTATGTAGTCTCTGGGTGGTCTCAAACTCATGGTGATCCTCCTACTTCTGCCTCCCGAGTGCTGGGATTAAAGGCGTGCACCACCATGCCCGGCCCCCCCGCCCCCGTTAATCTCCTTGTTTTTGAATTTAAAAAAGAAATGATTGCCTGGGCATGGTAGGGCATGCCTTTGATCCCATCACTTGAGGCAGAGGTAGGAGGTTTGCCATGAGTTCGAGGCCACCCTGAGACTACATAGTGTAGTGAATTCTAGACCAGCTTGGGCTAGAGTGAGCCCTTCCTCAAAAACAACAACAAAAAAGATCATAGTTTACTATGTGAAGCAGTTGTAGGTACTGATTTGATCACTGTGGCCTGTATCCAATCCTGTGTTTGCCAGTGTGCCAGCAGTCACTGTACGCAAACAAATGTCTAGTCTCTTATCAGAGGATAACAAATGTTGGGAAGAGAAACATTTTGAAAGCCTGAGCTCTGTCACGTCAGTGAGCACCAGTCACAAAGGTCCCTATGGCAGACAGAAAGTAAGGCCCACTTGTCTTCACTTTCTCTTCACAGACATAGGAAGCAAGAAGGGAAGGTGAGATTACTCAGGCTGCCTGTCTGATGGGTGGGAAATAGGCACAAAGATGACTGAAAGGAAGAAGGAAACTGGCTAAGGATGGCAGATATCTGTGATGCCAGGCTGGTGAGTACACTAGCCTAACTTTACCCTGGGCAGCGGCTTCAGAAGTCCACGTCTGCAGGAAAGCATACCTGAAGTCCTAGTTCTCGTGCTCACTGGGAGTCCTGCGGTCAAGCGTTCCCCCAGGGCCTGCTCCCTCAGCCAGAGAGAAGAGCAGAACCGAACGAAGAGGTCAGAAGCAACGTGTATTAACACCTCGAGACGCCCGGCCCCTAACACAGGCTCAGTTTACCTTCCTCCCGCACACGTTCCTCTTCTCCTTGCTCAACAGATTTCACAGAGCCTCCCAGCCTCATCCTACAGCACGAGCAAACACACTGGTTATCTGTCTTGCCACAGCCTGCTGCATCCTCCTCACCCATTCTCCTGCAATTATTCATGTGTGGATGAAGCACTGTTTTTCATACATGACCTCAGCTTCACAGCAGCCCTTCGAAAGATGTGATCATCTCAGCATCGCACAGGTGAGCGTATGCCATCTGTACGCACACTGCTGCTCAACTCCTGCATTTACACTTACCGTACTGCTAAGCCCTTGGTAACACACCCTCCTGCAGAGGTTGGCAGGGAAAGGAAGCTGGCATTTTGGATGTAAGGGGAAGAGAATAGTGCAGATAAGAATCTGATGAAGAACTTTTCTTCTAATTTTGGGGGAAAAATACTTCTGGTGAGCTGGAGAGATGGCTAAGCGGTTAAGGCACTTGCCTGTGAAACCCAAGAACCCAGGTTCGATACCCCAGTATCCACGTAGGCCAGATGCACAAGGTGGCACATGCATCTGGAGTTTGTTTGCAGTGGCTAGAGGCCCTGACATGCCCATTCTTCTCTATTTTCCTCTTTCTCTCTCTCTCCCCCACTCTCTCTCAAATAAATAAATAAAATATTTTTAAAATGCTTCTGGTATTGTAGTCACATCATAATTCAAAGTTAAGTATTGATATCAAAATTTATTAAGAATTAAACTGGGGAAAACATTTGAATGGAGTGTTTCCTAATGCTATAACAACAAAGCCAGGCATGGTGGTGCACGCCTTTAATCCCAGAACTTGGGACGGAGGCAGAAGTAGGAGGATCACCATGAGTTCGAGGCCACCCTGAGACTACATACTGAATTCCAGCTAAATTTTAACTCTTAGTGTTTTGAGTTCTGGCAACACAGTATTTTAGTGATTTGCAATATATATACATCATTTTTTGAGGTAGGATCTCACTCTGGCCCAGGCTGATCTGGAATTCACTATGTAGTATCAGGGTGGCCTCGAACTCATGGTGATCCTCCTACCTCTGCCTCCAGAGTGTTGGGATTGAAGGCGTGCACCACCACGCCCAGCTTGTTAATATTATTTATTTATTTATTTATTTACAAGCAGAGAGGGAGGGAGGGGGGAAAGAAAGAGTGGAGAGGAAATGGATATACCAGGGCCAAGTCCAAATCTATGCAACACTTTAAGCACCTGGCTTTACATAGGTACTAGGGAACTGAACCCAGGCTGGCAGACTTTGCAAGCGAATGCTATCTCCCCAGCCAGTGATTTGCTTTTGTTGTACCTCCTCTATGTGAAGTACACACTACCTTTCTCAGTCAACTCTTCTAGTTTGTAAGGGCCACCTAAAACACCGGCTCCGGGGCCTGGGCTGGGAGTGTAGCTCAATGGTAGAGGGCTTGCCTAGAATGCTCAAAGTCTTGGTTCAGTTTGTAGAACTGCAAACAAACATCCCCTCCCCACTACCAAACATGAACTCCTAGTGACCCCGGAAGCCCTTCATCTCTTCAGCCCCCTCTCCTGCCTGGGCTCTCAGAGCAGCTTGCTTACCTTGACTGTCATCTGGGCCTACACTTTATATCCTCTAGAAACCAAGGGGCGCTTGTTCATCTTCAGCTGACAGGACCATGCCCGAGAACCTTGGGTCGACAGGACACCTTCAATTCCAGCCCTTCTTTTTGTTTTCATTTTTATTCATTTATTTAAGAGAGAGAGAAAGACGGAGAGAGAGTGAGAGAATGGGCACACCACAGCTTCTAGCTACTGCAAACAAACTCCAGACGCATGTGCCAACCTTGTGCATCTAGCTTATGTGGATACTGGGGAATTGAACCTGGGTCTTTAGGCTTTGCAGGCAAGTGCCTTAACCACTAAGCCATCTCTCCAGCTCTTCTTGAGAAGCATTTTTCCTTTTTCCTTCCTTCCTTCCTTCCTTCCTTCCTTCCTTCCTTCCTTTCTTCCTTTCTTTCTTTCTTTCTTTCTTTCTTTCTTTCTTTCTTTCTTTCTTTCTTTCTTTCGTGTGTGTTTAGTGTGTGTGCATGCAAACGCAGACCAGAAGCTGCCATGTGTCTTTATCAGTTACACACCACCTTGTTGTTTGAGGCAGGGTCTCTCACTGAACCCAGAGTTCACTGCTTTGGTCAGTCGAGGTTGGCAGCTTGCCCAGGGGATCCTTTTGTTTCTGACTCTGTGCTGGAATTACAGGTACCTGCTGTCATGCCTGGCACTTACATGGATGCTGGGGATAGAACTCAGGTAGATTCAGAATAGGAGCAAGGTAGCTGTTTTTTTTATAGGCAGTCAGGCAGGGACAGCCTCTTAAACCCACCAACCAATCAGACTTGAGTCTAATGACGAGGCTCACCCTAATTGGATGTTTGATCCATAAACAGGCCTGACATATGTGTATAATAGCTCTCTTGGCTGTTGTAGCCCAGGCTGACCGGAACTCACTCTGTAGTCCCTGATTGGCCTCCAACTCAGAGCGATCCTCCTATCTCTGCCTCCCGAGTGCTGGGATTGATTAAAGTGCTGGGATTAAAGGCATGCACCTCTATCTCTAGCCCTCTCTTGGCTTTTTTCTTGCCTCATGGCCCTAGCTCTTTCCCAGTGAGAGGGATCTCTGTTTCCCTCCCTTTCTGGGGAAGGGAAGGATTTTTTTTTTGGCCTGGGCACATGTGCTTTATTTTCAGTGCTTTCTTGCTTTGCTCTCTGTATGATCTCTCTTTAAACACGGAGCCCTTCACTCTCTTAATCCCCTCTGACCCCCATGGGAGGGGGCACTTTTGGCTTGGGCTCTCCTGCTTTGCTTTCATGTGTGTATGTGTGTCCAGACTTTTTCTTATTGTGAGGGAGATTTTCCCCACTCCCCTTTCCAGCATGGTTGGGAAGGGGATAGGGATAACTTTTGGCTTGGGATGCTCTCTGCTAGCCTTTCCCCTGGATCCTAACTCTCCCTAAAATAAACTTTATACTTCCCCCTCTCTGAGTCCACATTTTCTATTCTTTGCTAGTTTGGACAAGGACCCAAAAGTTGAGGTCCACAGGCTTGGGATTCCTTCATCTTATGGAATTTCATTCTTCCCTGGACCTAAAATCTTGCATGAAGGTCCTTATGCTTGGCGTGACCAAGCCATCTCCCCAGGCACACATTTTTTTCTTTTTCTTTTTTTAAAAAATATATCTTATTTATTTATTTGAGAGAGAGAGAGAGAGAGAGAGAGAGAGAGAGAGAGAGAGAGAATGGACATGTCAGGGCATCCAGCCACTGCAAATGAACTCCAGATGCATGTGCCCCTTGTACATCTGGCTTACATGGGTCCTGGAGAATCAAACCTGGACCCTTTGGCTTTGCAGGCAAATTGCCTTAACCACTAAGGTAGGGTTTCACTCTGGCCCAGGCTGACCTGGAATTCACTATGTAGTCTCAGGGTGGCCTTGAACTCACAGAGATCCTCCTACCTCTTCCTCTGAGTGCTGGGCTTAAAGGCATGTGCCCACCATGCCTGGCTTCACATTTGTTTTCTTTAAAGAGTCTGTGAACATGCCAGTGACTGAACGCATGCCCTCACTCACATGCAGACACAACTCTGATCACATGGGATGCCAGTGCAGGCTTCGTGTGTGTGTGTGTGTGTGTGTGTGTGTGTGTGTGTGTGTGTGTGGAGGCCAGAGGACCTCAGGTATGCCATACCCATCCCCCAGTACAGACTTCTGTTCTGCCATTTAAGGAGAGGGCAAACACGAAGCCTGGAACCTCCCAGCAGCTCTCAGTCCCTTGGCACCAACAAACTGCCTGGGGCCCTCTGTCAAAGCTGACCTGCACACCCACAATGAATCAGACCTCCTGGGGTGCAGCTGAGGCTTCAACCTTTTTAAAGATCCCTGGGTGACTATCTTGCAGCCAGGGGTTAGAATCACACAAAGTTCCTTTTGGTTTCTGGGAAATTAGAGCCAAGTTGAAGGACACTCTGGGCCTAGGCCACAAGTTCAAGTACCCTCAGGATCAGGTTAGTAACTGAAAGGAAGAGGCCTTAAGGGAGGTGGGGGACCCAGGGTACACCTGTCTTTCTTGGATGACTATGCCCATTGGGAAGTATATACTCAGTGAAAGCAGATCTCCTGATTCCCCCCCCAAAGCTGAAGCAGTTGACATTTTTATAAAAATGAAGTATTAAAAACACCAATTAATTAAAATTAAACAGTGAGCTGGAAAGACAGAACAGTCCCGTTCTCACTCTCTACCCTCAAGCACAGTTTGCCATCAGCAAGGACATCTTGCTTGATACCCTTTTGTGTTCCAATTTTACTTCCTTCTCCTAGTATTCTGCTGGTGAACCTTTTCTCCCGCAGCCTCCTTTCTGAGTCAGGGTGTGCCAAGGCTGGTCTTGAATCCTTCTGTCTCCTAAAGGACTGTACTACCATGTTATAGGCATGTACTACCATGACATGCTGTGTTGGGGATTGAACCTAGGGATTTGTTCATACTGAGCAAGCACTCCACTAATTGAGCTACATTCCCAATCCTTCCTTCTGCATTTTAAACTGATTTTTATCATGAAGAACAAAATGCAGCACAAATATTTAAAGTTCTACTGCACATTATCTCTCATGTTTAAAATTAGCTCTTTAAGTAATGAGAAGTATTATTAAAAAATAAAAATAGTGAATTCCAGGTCAGCCTGAGCCAGAGTGAGACCCTACCTTGAAAAACCAAAAATAAATAAATAAACAAATAAATAAATAAAATAAAATAAAGGCAAATAAATACAACAGCCAAAACAACACTCTAGCATTCCTACCACTTTTTCTCTCAGGTAAATGTACCTTGCCCTACCTATGTGATAGAGATTGTGAAAAAGAATGCTGTGCTATCTTTCTACAAGGGCCTGGGGTATTTCTGCTGTTTTAGAGATCCCTCCCAATCCCTAAAACACTCAAATACTTTCCTATGCCACTTTTGTCCCTCCTCTTGATTCAGGCTCATGATGGGGTGTGACTGCAATCTCTGGGTGTTTGAGAAATTGTAAGGAGGGAGAGGGTGGGTGTAGTTCTTTTCCCCAGCACCAAAGCTCCTCCACACACGTCTGTCATCACTCAAGGGGGATGACAGGACCTGCAGGGGATTAGAGAGACAAGTCCAGCAAGGCTCGGTGCCCTTTCTCCACCTGCTAGGTGTGTTCAGTTGCTCCGCCCTGGGTGTTGGAAGAGGACTTCTGTACATGCCTGGATTAGCAGGACCTGCTCATGAGACTTAATGTAAGGGGAGCCTTTCTCAGGACAGGCCACCCAGCATTCAGCAGGAGAAGGGTGTGCCCTGGCAGCTGAGGGGTGTGGCTCTTCTATGGAGGGTGATACAGGCAGAGGGCACTATTTCATAGTCCTATCTTAAAAGACAAGAAGGAAAATTGTCTTTTTTTTTTTAATCACCAAAGTGTCTTTCCTTGAGCACACAATAGGAGGACTGTTGTGAGTTCAAGGCCACCCTGAGACTACATAGTGAATTCCAGGTCAGCCTGGGCTATGGCAAGACCCTGCCTCAAAAAAAAAAAAAATAAATAACATAAAGTAAAATGTCACAATGGGGTTTTTCATATTAGGCTGCCCCTTCCCACATTAGAATAAAGGAACAAACTTGGATATGCTACTCAAGATTTGCAATCCACATTTCAGATATATATATATACATACATTATGTGCTTCCTTTCAGAACTAGGGTGTATGAGTTACTTTTTTCATTGCTGTGACCAAATACCTGACAAAACTCAGCATAAGAGGAGGGTTTCTTTTGGCTCACAGTTCAAGCAAATGCAGCCTATCATGGTGGGAAGGGCATGGTGGCAGGAACGGGAGGCAGTTGGTTACACTGTACATATGGTCAGGAAGCAGAGAAAATGAATAGGAAGTGGGGCCAGCTATAAAATTACAAGGTCCATCCTCTAGTGATCCACTTCTTACAGTAAAGTGCCACCAGCTAGGGATCAAGTGTACAATTGTTCAAACCCATGGCGGACATTTCATATTCAAACAACATTCCACCTTTGCCTTCATAGGCTTATGGCCAACTCCATTCATTGCAACTTCAACTTCAAAGTCCCTTTAATCTCTACCCCTCCCAACATTGTTCAACAGTGTAAGTGCAGAGTGAGATCTGGCAATCTCTTATGTGTGAGCCCCTGTAACATGTAACAAACCAGTTACATACTTATTCCCAACACATAATAGCACAGAGCAAACATTCCCACTCCAAAAGGGCGATGGGGACATAACATACAAAAATTGCACCAAAGCCGGGCGTGGTGGTGCACGCCTTTAATCCCAGCACTTGGGAGGCAGAGGTAGGAGGACTGCCGTGAGTTCGAGGCCACCCTGACAATACAGAGTGAATTCCAGGTCAGCCTGGACCAGAGTGAAACCCTACCTAGAAAAACCAAAAAAAAAAAAAAAAAAAAAAAAACAAAAGCCGGGCGTGGTGGCTCATGCCTTTAATCCCAGCACTCGGGAGGCAGAGGTAGGAGGATCACCATGAGTTCAAGGCCACCCTGAGACTACATAGTGAATTCCAGGTTAGCCTGGACTAGAGTGAGACCCTACCTTGAAAAACAAAACAAAACAAAACAAAACAAAAAAAACAAAACAAAAATTGCACCAGAGCAAAACCAAAACCCAGAAGGACAAACTGCAAATCCTATAGTTCTATATCTGAAATCTAGGGCTTATGATAGAATCATTGGGGCCCCAGAAAGCTTGGATAGCCCTGCCACTCCAGCTTTGCTGCCCTTAGCATACCCCATGCCTGAGCTTTCTTCAGCAGATGCCCCATCAGTGCTGGCATCTATGATATGCTGGGGTCTGTACTGTAACACGGGCTTCACAACTACAGCTTCATGCAATGGTCTCTCAGGCCATCCTTGTATGGACTTTGATCCTAGCACACATCGTTTGGCCTTAGCAACTTTCTGGAAACATGGAGCTAGGTTCCATGGTCCCCTCAATCTTGCATCTTTCATGCCCTGCAAAAACAGAACTATGTGGATGATACTGGAAAATTCTGGTGCCAGCTGGAGATGTATATTGGCTCCCTTTGGGGCACAGTTGCATTGGCTTCTGTATGTCTTCCAGGCTGGCACATTTCCTTAGGGAGGTGCTTTTGTGCAGGGACCCCCTTCAGTGGCATTCTCAGTTTAGGTTCTCTCCTTTCAAAAAAATTTGGATTTTTCACAAGATGGTGCCTTCCATGGGTGGGGTTTTGCCCCTAGGTACCTTTTACAATTGTCCCTTTTTTAAAAAAAATATTAATTTCCTTGAGAGTGAGAGCGGAATGAGAGAGTGAGAGAGCGAGGGAACAAGAGAGAGAAAGAGGTAGGGAGAGAGAGAGAGAATGGGTGCACCAGGACCTCCAGTCACTGCAAACAAACTCCAGATGCATGCACCACCCTGTGCATCTAGATTGTACGTGGGTACCTAGGAATTGAACCTGAGTCCCTTGGCTTTGCTGCAAGCACCTTAACTGCTAAGCCATCTCTCCAGCGCAAAATCGTCCCTATTAAATGGGGCTAATCTCTTTAGCAATTACAACTTTTATTTTAGCACTGACTTTTTCTGTGACTTTAAACTTGTTTGTGTCCCTTCCTTTGTCAATCTGCACATTTTTCATTTCTTTCTGGCCCACTCATTGCTCTTTTCCACTAAAGTCCTGAGTAAGAGCAGTGAGCAGTAACCACTCCACAGTCTAAACACTAACCTGCCTCTACCAACCACATTAGCCCATAAATTATTGTATTTTTTGAGAGAGAGAGAAGTCAGGCATGGTGATACCTGCCTTTGATCCCAGCACTTGGGAGGCAAAGATAGGAGGAATGTGGTGAGTTTGAGGCTACCCTGAGACTATATTATGAATTTCAGGTCAGCCTAGGCTAGAGAGAGACCCTACCTCGAAAAGAATCAATAAAAGAAAAGAGGTAGAGAGAGAGAACGGGTGCACCAGGGCCTTCAGCCACTGCAAATGAACTCCAGATGCATGTGTCACCTTGTGTACATGTGCAATGTTGCGTGCTGTGTCACTGTGCATCTGGCTTATGTGGGATCTGGAGTTTCGAACATGAGTTCTTAGGCATCACAGGCAAGCACCTTAACTGCTAAGCCATCTCTGCAGCCCAATGATTGTATTTTTAAATTCAACTTCACTTAAGTTCTCAGGACATAGGTAGAACACAGCCAGATTCATTACTAAACCATAACACAAATAACTTCTAGCCCAGTTCCCTATAAGATTCCTTGTTCACCTCTGAAATCTCATGAGCCAGGCCTCCACTGTCCACATTTCTCTCAACATTCTGGTCCTCCAAACTCCCACCAGAACTGACCATTAAATAGTCTAGAGTTTTTCTAGCCCAAAGTTTCAGACTCTTCCACACTGTTCCTGCAAACCAGTTCCAAAGTCTCACGAACCACACAGTCAGGGTTATCACAGCACTGACCTCCACTCTTAGTGCCAGTTTTTTTGTAATAGTTGCAGCTTAAGGGGAAAAGGGTTGATTTTGGGGTACAGTTCAAGGAGATACAGTCCAATACAGCAGATAAGGCACGCAGGCTAGAGCAAGAGGCAGCTGGTCACATTGCATGTGGAGCCAGGAAACACAGGGAAAGTGAACCGGAAGTGGGACTGCACTTAAAAAACCAAAAGGCGGGCTGGAGAGATGGCTTAGTGGTTAAGGCGCCTGCCTGCTAAGCCTAAGAACCCGGTTCCAATCTCCAGGTCCCACGATTAGCCAGATGCAAAGTGACACAAGGGCGCAATGCCACACTTGCCCACAAGGGGCTGCACACATCTGGATTTTGTTCACAACAGCTGAGAGACTGCTGGTGCACCCATCTCTATCTGTCTTCCTCTCTCTCTCTCTCTCTCTCTCTCTCTGTCTCTCCCCCCCAAAAAAAAAAAAAAAAAAAAAAAAAAACTAGCTGGGCATGGTGGGCACACCTTTAATCCCAGCACTTGGGAGGCAGAGGTAGGAGGATCGCTGTGAGTTCAAGGCCACCCTGAACTAGAGTGAGACCCTACTTGAAAAACAAAACAAAACAAAACAAAACAAAACCCAAAAGGCTTACATCCAGTGACTCACTTCCTCCAGTGAGGCTCTCCTCCTAAAGTTTCCACAATCTTCTTAAAAAGCACCTCAAGCTGGGGACCAAATAGTACAAGACATGAGCCTATAAAGGGCATTTTACACTCAAACTACAACATGGGGATTGAACCTAGGGCCTTGGATACGTTAAGCAAACACTCTACCACTGAGCTATGCCCCAGCCCTCTTTTTACTTTTGAGAGCTTGTTTGGAGGTTCTAGCAGGGAAGCGCAGCTACTTGTATACCCTTGACCAAAGACTGGTCCTCCTCTATTCGGGGAAGCTTGTCCTCTTTGACCAACTGAGTGCGCAGCTTCGGGAGGGACACACATGGAGCAGTGAGGGTGGAAGGGGACACCTGCCTCGCCAGCCTGATCAGCTGAATCAACCCTGGCGTTCAATGGGGTGACAGATGTTGTAACCAGTTTGCCCTCACAACCTCTTTTCACTTGCTTTTGAGACAAGTCTTACTAAGTTGTCCAGGCTGGCTTTGGACTCACTCTGAGGCATACACAGGCCTTCAACCTGTGAACCTCCTGCCTCCGTGTCTTGAATACTGAGTACAGGTCTATGCCACCAGGCCTAACTAAAACCAACACTGTAAAAAGCCAAATGAGAGCTGGAGATATGGCTCAGGGGATAAAGGCACTTGCCTGCAAAGCCTGACAGCCTGGGTTTGATTCCCTAGTATCAAGGTATAGACAAATGCACAAAGTTGGCACATGCATCTAGAGTTCATTTGCAGTGGCATGAGGCTCTGGAATGCCTATTCTCTCTCTGCTTGCAAATAAATAAAATATTTATTTTTTATAAAGCCCAATGATGAGCTGGAGAGATGGCTTAGAGGTTAAGGCATTTGCCTGCAAAGCCAAAGGATCCTGGTTTGACTCTCCAGGACCCACATAAGCCAGATGTATAAGGGAGAGCATGCATCTGGAGTTTGTTTGCTGGAGGCCCTGGTGTGCCCATTCTCTCTCTTTCTCTCTCTCAAATAAATAAATAAATAAAATATAAAAAAAAGTTTTAAAAGCCCAATGAGCCAGGTGTCGTGGTGTATGCCTTTAATCCCAGCACTTGGGATTCAGAAGTAGGAGGATTGCTGTGAGTTTCAGGCCACTTTGAAACTACATAGTGAATTCCAGGGTCAGCCTGGACTAAAGTGAGACCCTACCTCAATAAACCAAAAAATAATAAATAGACCCGGGTGTGGTGGTATATACCTTTAATCTCAGCACTTGGGAGGCAGAAGTAGGAGGATCGCTGTGAGTTTGAGGCCACCCAGAGACTACAGAGTAAATTCCAGGTCAGCCTGGGCTAGAGTGAAACACTACCTTTAAAAAATAAAAAAAGAAATAAAAAATTTAAAAGCCAAACGAACACATAAATTGGAAAACACTCAATCATATAAGAGAACTAAAACCATAAATGATTACAAATATTACTATAAAGGGTATGAATAAGCAATAATAAGGACTACTGATTTCCTTACACCTTGGAAGAAGTAGAGACATTTCCAAGAAAAAAGTGGGGCAGAAGTAGGAAGACCACATTCTCACAGGTCACCAGCTGAGTTCCCATGCACAGTTCCAAGAAGCCCACCACATCAGATTAAACGGAAGTGATTAAAAGGAATTGATTACAGTTCTGCCTCTTCTCTCTGGCTGAATTGCTAACAAACAGTGAAAGGATTAAAGAAAGAGGCCAGGAAGCTGGAAAGAACTTTCCAAATGGCCTCTGACAATAACCTTCCCTCCCATGGGCATTACAATATAGCATCACACCCAGGCTGCACCCTGACAAAGCAGTTCACTGCCAATTCCCTATGCAGCTGGCTTTTGGGCAAACGAGGATGAAAAAATGGGACACTACATCTTGCTTAAGAAGAGGGAGAAAGGAAGAGAATGCATGTGACAGTGAAGGTCATCTGTTTAGCTTAGAAAATACCCAGGTGAATGGTCAGAGCATGAATTAACAGAGTATTTGACTGAGGAGAGCAGACTGGAAGAAAACTGCAAGGACTGGCAAGTGGTGAGGGTCATTTCAATCCAATACATTCTTTTTTTTTCTTTTTTTTCTAGCTCAGAGCTTACCTGATATTCACTATGTAGTCTCAGGGTGACTTCGAACTTACAGAGATCCTCCTATTTCTGCCTCCCGAGTGCTGCGTCAATCCCACACATTCTTAAGCAGGCTCTAAGCCTACTTTTTGCTCCAAAGTATATGTCCAGCATTAGCCAGCATAGTGTAGGCTCCACACACACACACACACACACACACACACACACACACACACACAAATTTGTTTTTGGAGAGAGACAGAGAGAGGGAGAAGAAGACAGAGAATGGGCGCGCCAGCAGCCTCCTAGCTGCTGTGAATGAAATCCAGACGTGTGCGCCCCCTTGTGGCCAAGTGCAGCATTGTGCCCTTTGCATCTGGCTAAACATGGGACCTGGAGATTGGAACCGCTGGAGATTGGAACCTGCTCTTAGGCTTAGGAGGCAAGTGCCTTAACCGCTAAGCCATCTCTCCAGCCCCCTCAAAATTTTTTGAGAGAGAGAGAGAATGGGCACGCCAGCGGCCTCTCAGCCACTGTGAACGAACTCCAGAGGCGTGCACCCACTTGTGGGCAAGTGCAGGATTATACCCTCGCGTCACTTTTTGGTCTGGCTAAAGGTGGGACCTGGAGAATCGAACGGGTGTTCTTAGGCTTGGCAGGCAGGCACCTTAACTGTTAAGCCATCTCTCCAGCCTCCACAAACTTTTTTTAAAGGTAGGGTCTCACTCTATCCCAAACTAGCCTGGAATTCACTATGTAGTCTCAGGCTGGCCTTGAATTCATGGCAATCCTCCTACCTCTACCTCCCAAGTACTAGGATTAAAGGCATGCGCCACCACGCCGGGCTTACAAATGGTTTTGTTGTACAGGAGTCTACTCATCTACAAAGAGAACTAAGCAAGGCAAGATGGGCCCGCAAAAAATAAAACATGATGAGGTGTGAACCTCTCAAAACCTTAACAGCCACAGCTGAGTGAGGCACATAGCCCTAGCTTAATTTGAAAATAATGAAAACTGCTTGATAGAAATTCCATCAACTGATGAATGAATAACAAAGATATGGTGTACATACACAATGGAGTTTAATTCAGCTATAAATAAAACTGAAATTGCAAAATTTACGGGAAAATGGAAGGATCTGGAAAACATACCAAGTGGGGTAACCTAGGTCCAGAAAGACAAACAGCACATGTTCTCTCTCTCATGCAGATCCTGACTCTGAATTTTTAGATTTGTATGTAGATTGAAGTAAAAGTAAGAATCAGCAGAGGCAAGGAAACTAGAAATGAGCCATGAGTAGACCTTAAAGGGAGGGGACAATAGTTGGGTAAGAAGAGAGGGGGAATACAACGGATAGAAAGGTCAAAGTGGGGTCAAGGGAAAGGAATTGAGGAGAGGAGGGGGAAGAGCTAACCAAAACTCAAGACATTATGGAAAAACCATAAGGAAACCCACTTCATTGTTAAATTAAAAATATAAGGGGGGGGGAATGGAAGGAGAGTTTAGGCAGAAACTTCCCAAGGTGGGTGGATAAAGCTGCTCTCAGAAGTCATAGAATATTACAGGAAACCCCAGTTCTGGGAGTGGGATGCTCTCAATGAGTTGTAGGTCACTGAGGTCCCTGAGGCCCCTAAAACAATCAAGACTATTGCCTAGGCTCTTGGTTGCCCACCAGGGCTAGATGGTAAGATCCATGTTCACTTGTGGCTGACAACACCAAAAGCACTGGTCACAGGACACTGAAAAATTCAAGCTGGAACAATGCTGAAAGCCTTCTCCCTCCTGGCTAGCTGCCATAGTGCTGGAGAGGGTGATACAGCCCGCTGGGGGAGAAAAATCATCAACCCTGTCCTACACACTGAACTAGCCAGGCAAGAGATGCCCCCGGGTACAGCAGTGGCATGACTGTTATGAGGGTAGACAACTGCCCTCTGCTTGGATCTAAGACGCATTCCAGAATCCATCCCCAGCACTGAAAACCTAGTCCAAAACCTATGGCTGGAATGTCATGGATCCCAGGGAGGAAGCCACCACTGCAGGTTGACTAAAATGATATGTTATACATATCAAATTGCCCTCAAATTTTTATTTACTTGAGTAAGGGAGTCAGAGAGAGAGAGAGAGAAGAGAGAGGGTGTGCCAGGACCTCCAGCTGCTGCAAACAAACTCTAGATGCATGCACCACCTTGTGCATCTGGCTTACAATGGGTCCTGGGGAATCAAACCTGGGTCCTTTGGCTTTGCAGGCAAGCACCTGAACCACTAAGCCATCTCTCCAGCCCTCAGATTTTATATATTGTTTGTGCCCTTAGATTAGTCCTGCTGTCACCTTTGGTCAGAGCAGCTTCTTTCTGTTGATGACTATGTCTATGGGCAAGTCCCAAAACTCTTCAAATTGATGAGAGCATGTGACAGTTGAGTGCTCAGTGCTAAATGAAACAGCCTTAATACACCCTCGAAAGCTCAAGGAATACTGTGGAAGAGAAAGCAGAACGAATGTAAGAGCCAGAGGATAGGGAGGAGCAATCTGGGACACTATTTTCTGACTTCCTGTCTGGTGTCCCATGACCTCACAGAAGTTGTCATTACTCCCAGAAGACTTCCACAGAACTGAGCTTATCAACATTTAGACATGGGAGATGGGTTTAAAAAAAGTCATCAAGGGCTGGAGAGATGGCTTAGCAGTTAAAACACTTGCCTGTGAAGCCTAAGGATTCATGTTTGTCTCTCCAGGTCCCATGTAAGCCACGTACAGTGCCACACACATCTGGGGTTTGATTGCAGTGATTAGAGGCCCTGGAGCGCCAATTCTCTCTCTCTCTCTCTCTCTCTCTCTCTCACACACACACACACACACACACACACATAAATAAAATCATCAAAATAGAAGAGGGACTATTCAGACAGAAGTTCAGTGGAAGAGAGGAGGGGTAAGTGGGGGAGAAAGTATTGGAGGGGATATGATCAAGTTATAATGTGTTCAAGTATGCAAATTATTAAATAAATAAATGCAAAGCACTCTAGGCATTGAGAAGAGGAAAGATGAGTGCTGAAGGGAATATCTGAGACACAATGAGGAGTCACAGGACTTGAAGGATCTTTAGTCATCACCATGGGACAGACATGCAGGCCCAGAGAAAATGGTGCTTTCACCAGAGCCACAATTGGAGGAGCAGAGTAGCGTGGGGCTGGACGATGGCAGGAGCAGACAGCCCTATCTTTCACATAGTTGTGTGCACACAGCTGATTTCTTACTACCTGTCATCCGGGAGGACAAGGGAGCCCCAGCTTGATTACCGTAGGCACCAGGATTAATGAAAACAGAGGCTGACAATGATTTTTGTCAAAATAAGGCCCCAAACCAAGATTTAGATCTAAGAAAATCATTGTAAAGTTAGTGAAAGCAAAAGTGTTTGGGTAGAGAGGAAAAAAAAAATACAATGCCCAGGGTTCCACAATCTTTCTTGTGAGCGACTCCTAAGAAAACAAAACCACAAACTGCCAAATTTAAATTCACCACTAGTGGAAAAACTTTCTTCCTTGCATCACAGAAGGAGCCCCCAGCCCTAAAATCCCCATTACCTTTCTAGAAGCTCTGGATTCTTCATTTAAAATCAGTACGCTGAGGAGCTGTGGACTCCAGCTGCATATTTCTGGTGCCCAGATCAAGTGCCAGCAGCTTTTCAGAGAACCCACAGTTCCCACGTGCCTGTGAGGTGGGTGCAAATGTGGGAGGCTCACTGCAGCTCCCTTCAGGTCAAGCACATTGGTAATGAGCTCCAGAGCTTATGGTGTGCAGTGGACATCCCCTCTCACCCTGCCGGTCACTGTCCCTGGGGCAGATCTGGAAGCTGGGTCAAGTACGGGGCTAATGGAAAAATCTGGTGGCACAGGGCTTCAGTGTTTTGCAATTTTTTTTCCCTGTAAGCTCCATTGCTGGAATGGTTTCACAGGCAAACCATCCCTCCTCCCCCACTGCCTACAGATTTCCAGGTCTCCACCCCAGAGTGTCGTAAACTCCACTGTATCATCAGACTGATTCACCACTGGAATGGGCGGGCACCAGTGAGGTATGTGCCACAATAAAGCCAGCAGGTACTTCTGCCTCCTCTGTCAGGGCACGGGAAGACAAGCCAGCCTTTGTACTCACAGATGGTGGGGAGTAGGCCAAATGGGGTGCCCCCAAAGAATTTATACTGTCTCCTTAATTGGACTAAGCATCCCAGCCAATCAGTCTGAACTGCTGAAAGAACGGAACTGATGAGTTAGCTGGAGCCCAGTGGGTATCTGGAATTAAATGATGAGCAGAGGAAGGGAGAATTTTTGGCATTTGTCAGAAGAATGAAAGATCCAATGGATATGACTAGGGTTGAGGAAGACATTAAGCACTGAGCTCATGAATCACTGAGAATGCCCCATTCTAGGTTCCTGCTTTGGAGGGGGTCTCCCTTTTCTTACAGGAGACTCTTACACAGCCCTATGGAGCAGAAGCAAAGGTGTCTCAGCCAACGGGCAGCTGACACAAGGGGAACATTGCTCAGAAAAGAGGCAGAGTGAGAAAATTGGGCAGGATGTGCTGAATCAATGTTTTCACGAAATTATTTGCAAAGCTGGTGAGATTTATCAACTCAACCAAATCCTGTGTGACTAAATCCTGAAGGTTCTACTCGAGAGCATGTCCAAAATACAAAAGATCCCTTGGAGAGAAACCCTTTTCCACTTAAATGAAATCACAGAAGAGGAACTAAGATAGACATCATACTTGTGGCTATTCATGGCAAATTGCTTCCATAAATGGCTATGCCAGTGCCATCTCCTTAAATAAAGGTTCATATGGTGAAACTGTAACCAAGTCTACAACCTCTGATCCAAGTAAGAGAATTAGTGAGGGATCATTCTGATCCGGCTGCCCTAAAACTAGATGGAGTAAGGCTACAAAGATTGAACTTTCAGGATAAAAATAAATCCTACTTGGCAGAGGTATAGTTCTGCTTCTTGTCTACTGATGAGAAAGGCCTTTGGAATATTAGACAATATTGAAATTCAGCCATGGCTAGCTCTAAGAACTGCCAGGATAAGGAATCTGATCACTGTAATTAGAAAAAAAATCTTCAAAGAAGTAGCATACTTATTTTTAAGTGATGAGGCCACTTATCTGTGCAGAACTATCAGTTGAGATCACAAATACTATGTACACATACATACACACATTTTTTTAAAATTTCTCCAGTTTTCATTCTTCCCAATGAACTGCAGCCCTGAGGCAAAATGTAACCTGGCCTCTGAACATGTGCATATTTTCCCTAAAGCACATGGAAATGAATGAACCAGTTATTGCTCACTCCAAATACAAGAGAAGCCGAGAAAGGAAAAACAAAATCATCACTTTTTTAAAATTTAAACTGAGAAGGTTAGAGTGAATCTTATAAAATCTGATTTCCAGAGCTTCAATGTGATTTTCATTAAAGAAGTCTGTACTCAGTGAAATTAAGGAAAAGGACATTCCAGAAAAGAGTAAGAATTTACTGCTTCCATGTATCTGAGAACTATGTTAATGTTTTTCATGCCACATCAAATCAAACAGCTTTTTATAGAAAAGCACCCCTCTTAAGCAGAAACTGGGAGCTGAAGTTACTCATTTTCCTCCAAGCCCATAGAAATCTTTCTCAGAAGTTGCACAAAGGAGATGAACTGAAATGGTACAGGACACAGGAAGACGGCAAACCCTGGAAAAGGAAGTGAGCTGTACTTCTGACGGCTCAGCTAGCCCACCTAAACCCTCCAAGAAAGGGAGGAAGTGCATAATCAGAAACCAATGCCAATACTCACAGTGGGAAGTCCAAGGGCAAGGAGCGCTCTAGTCCTGGCAGCAGGGGGCTGTGCTGGCTCTTGTAACAGCAGCAGCTCACCTTCTTAATAGAGTCGGGGACCTGTTTTGTATGTTTTCTTTCTTGTTGCCACCTAGAGAACATCTGGGGAGAAATCTTTAACCGGATGGTTTCCCTGCCCCGTCCCAGTACCAGGAGTGAATTTCTATCCTCCCTACACCCAAGGCTGGCACTCACTGGCAGACAACTCAGCCTTTCCCGGCTTAGCCACAGAGCTAATCGCTGGCTCGCAATCCGATGCTTAACCCATGGTGGCTCCGCAAGGGTTGGAACAAGAATGCTTATAAGGTGAAGCTGGCTACATGTTAAAACGGAAGCCTTGAGTTTGTAGAGGAGGCAAGCCCTGACCAAGAAGGAACTTCCACAACCTCTCCAGGGGCCGGATGGGTTCTAGGAGTCTTGCTGACACACAGGCAAGACCCTAAAACCCAATGTCTTCTACTTCTAGGTGGTCTTGGCATTTTAATAGTTATGAAGTTCAAAACTACTTCAGACTAAAAAAAATAACCCTGTCAAGTACCATTACCATAAGAAAATAAATTATTTCATTTATGAGCTTCAGTGTGAAATTAGCCTTCAACATAGTAATATCTAACAGCTTTATTAAAAGTTGCACAATGCATAATCTAATTAAATCTAAGACATAAACACAAGTAATGCTAGGATGAAAGTGCATAAGCAACAAATAAATATAAGGCTTTATTAATTTGGCTTGATGAAATATGCATATTATTTCCTTAATGTGTGGTATGGGGGAAAAAAAAACTATCAACATGACCACTATTGTGAAAGATATTTCCTTTTTAACTACTCTACTTTCAGGTACTATGCAGTTTTCTGAAATACATACATTTCCCTAGATCTGTTTAATCAGAGCTTCACAACTACTATATTTCTGACTTTAAATGTCAACACAATGCCTAGAACAAGGGAAAGAGATGCTTCATATCCAATCTCTGCCTCAGCCACTGACTCCCTGTTGAAGCTTCCCAAGTTGTATTTTGCCATCTGAGAAAAATGTCCTATGACTGACATCGGAAAGCCCTGTCTTGTTCCTACCTACGTTTTTATGTTAGCAGCTCCTAGCTTTCCTGATAGTCTGATGAAATTACTTATTTTCATTTATTTACTCTTGAGGCGGGGGGTGGGGGTCTCCGTCTAGTTCAGTCTGACCTGGAATTCACTCTATAGCCTAGACTGGCCTGGAACTCATGGAGATCCTGTGTGAACTCAATCTTCCAAATGCTGCAATTAAGCTAACCTTCTCCTAATGACATTACTTATGGGAGAATACAAGGTACAAATAAGAGCACACATTTCAATCCAATTACAAATTGAATCAAGAGACTATTGGGAAGTCATAGAGGGTTCCCATGAGTTAAATTGGCTAATTGCTTTTTTTTTTTTTCTCCTTCTTCTAATCTGTGAGCTCTGCCTTTGGGAAAAGGGTAACCAGATGGCAGGGCTAGGATTTACCACCATGAATACGGATGTTGTGTTATGTTCTTCCTCAAGAAAGTCTTGGAAATACCATACTGGTTCTGGCCAGTCAGTGCAAAGGAGTATTATGTTTGAAAAACAGCTCGCAATTCCAGAGTGGGCTCAGAGTTCTGTTTCAGAAATGTTCCCGCCCAGAAAAAAAAAATACTTAGACAAGCCAAAATGGGCTGTGGGTGCGCAGTGAGCTCTGCTTGCTCTGCGGTAGTCTTGATCTCTGTCTGTCTGACCTGGCTTATCGGTGAGCGCTCTTTGAACCTCACTGCAGATCAGCAAGAGACAGAATCCACAGCCAAGTCACTGACCAGGCTAACCACAGTCAAGCCTCACCAGTTACTAAAGCCATAAAAGCAGCCATGTCATTTAACTTAACTGTCTTGTTTCTGCGCAGTTCCTCTTGGGAGAAACATGACCGGGCACAAGCATATGCTCTATCTTTATTTTCAGTGAGGAAAGGCATGGAGACTTCCTTTCTTTTTATTTATTTATTTATTTTTATTTATTTATTTGAGAGAGACAGACAGAGAGAAAGAGGCAGAGAGAGAGAGAGTGAGAATGGATGCAACAGGGCTTCCAGCCACTGCAAACAAACTCCATATGCATGCACCGCCTTGTGCTTCTGGCTTATGGGGAATCGAGTCTCAAACCAGGGTCCTCAGGCTTCACAGGCAAGCGCTTAACTGCTAAGCCATCTCTCCAGCCCCAAGAGTTTATTTTTTTATTTGTTTATTTATGAGAGAGAGAAAGATATATATAGAGAGAATGGGCATGCCAGGGCTTCCAGCCACTGTAAACAAACTCCAGACGCATGTGCCACCTTGTGCATCTGGCTTACATATATGTAATGGTGGGCACAGAAGTCACAGTGTTCATCCACTTATTTATTTAAGTGCTAGACAGGGACAGGAATACAAGCTAGCAACAGTGTCCCAACATCCTGGCATGGTTTCTCACCAGGGCACCTGGACAGGAGCTCAAGACAAAGATGATGGGCTGTTTCTTGACACCTAACAAGCTACTGTCACTCTATGCTGTAACACGTTTTCTCACCAGCCTACTGTGACAGTCCGTGCCTATAATCACTGCACTCAAGAGGCCGAGAGGAGGATTACGAGTACAAGGCCACCCTGGGAGACCCTGCCTCAAAAAAAAAAAAAAAAAAATCACAGCTGTTTAAACTTCTTTTTCCTTACAACTGTCTTGTGACGGGTGAACAGGCATTATTATCTTCATCTGACAAATAAGCCACTTGTTATTTGGCTTCTCAAGGGATTCTAAGCTCTAATTAAAGTTTCACAACATTAATTAGTGTTTAGAGAAGTATCAATCAGTGTATCCAGTTTACAACATGACTCAGGAACTTGGGCAAAAAGTAGACTGTCTCCATCTCTACACCCCGAAGAAATACAGCTACTTTTTAAAAACCAAAGATCCCTGTTTACTTTCTAGCTAGTTACCAGAGAACAATCCAGATCACTGTATGATGCCCCTCGCTGATTCACCAAAGATATGGTAGTCTCTCTAATATGACGCTTTACATTAATGAATACAGGGGCTGGGGAGATGGCTCAGTAGGTTAAGCACTTACCCTGCAAACGTGAGGACAGGAGTTCAGTCCTCCAGCACCTACATAAATCCTAGTTAGGCACAGCAGCTGCTTGTAATCCCAGTGCTTAGGAGGTGGAGACGAGGGGTCTCTGAGGCAAGCTGGCCAGCTAGCCTAGCTGAGTCACTGAGACCCTGCCTCAGCAAATAAGGAAGAAACCCAACATCGACTGTGGCCTCCCCACACACACTCACACCCACACACAGGTGCACCCCCCCACGTGAACTCGCATACACACACATGCACAGCACATGCACACATACACACACAAAGAATTAATGAAGACAAACTTTATCAGCTGTAGCACTATGATAATGACAGATACTGATGGTTGAACAGTGAGGAGGAGGATGCCGTCTGGAAAGGGGGCCCAGGTGAGCAAATAAATGTAGAGCAGTAGGGACTGGGGAGACAGCTCAGGAGTAAAGCGTTTGCTTTGCAAATGTGAGGTCTTGCGTTCAATCCCCAGAATCCACGTAACGTGCCAGGCATGGTGGCTCACAGAGCTATTTTAGTGCTGGGAAGATGGAGACAGGAAGACCTCCAGACTTTGGTGAGCTCCAGGTCAACGAGTGACCCTGTCTCTAAGGAGATGGACAGTGTTTCTGAAGATGACACCGAGGTTGTATTCTGGCCTCCATATGCATGCATACCCATGCATCTACACATAAAGACATGCACATGCACCCACAAAGTAGATCATCAATTAGGCCCAAATTTTTGATACACATACTATTTTCATGCAAATATATGCTCGATTTTATACAGCAACTCTGTGCACAGGAGAACGTGGCTCCCACTAGAATGTATACTCCTTGCAGGCAGCCTGTTTTGTTCATTGCTGTATCCCGAGTACAGAGACCTGCCTGGCACAAAGTAAGTAACCAGTAATGCATGCAGTGCTCTGTTGCAGTTTAGTTCTTAATCTAGGTCATATACAGAACAGGTGCTTCTCACCCACGCTTTACATATTTTTTTTTTTTTGGAGAGAGACAGAGAGAGAGAGAGAGAGAGAGAGAGAGAGAGAGAGAGAGAGAGGGAGAGGAAGACAGATAGAGATGGGCGCGCCAGCAGTCTCTCAGCTGCTGCGAACGAAATCCAGATGTGTGCGCCCCTTGTGGTCAAGTGCGGCATTGCGCCCTTGAATCACTGCATCTGGCTAAACGTGGGACCTGGAGACTGGAACCGCTGGAGATTGGAACCAGCGTTCTTAGGCTTAGGAGGCAGGCGCCTTAACCGCTAAGCCATCTCTCCAGCCCCACTTTACATATTTTGTATGTCAGAATGGCATCACAAATTTGACAAGTGACAGCATTAACTGCTTCTATTTTAAAATCAGCACCCTTTATCCACCCTAACTGAAGGACTGCATGGAGAAGTCAGTATAGAAGATGAAGGATGGCCCCCTGTGCAGCTGCAATGCTGAGCAGTCCTCGTGGATTCTGCAGCCGGGGTGGGTATACTTTGGTCTTATAGTGCTTTTCTTGGCCACTTCTCTTGGATTCCTAAGACCATGAAGTGTGTCTTTCTGCTCATGTGCTAGGGACCCAAAGCAGTTATTTTTAGAGAGGGTTGGGGAGGCGGTTTGGGGCCCAGTACATTTAGGGTAAGTATAATTTTAAAAATCATAATATATATGTGTATATATATTACTTTATTCTTGATAAATAAAAAAAACCATAATTATGCCTAGAACATCTACCAAACACTTTAAATAACATATCCTTTTTTTCACTGGATAGGCCAGTAGCCAGCTCTCCCTACTAGATGCCATAAAGCCCTCTTTGTCCCATGGTCATCTGGGTGAGGCTTATAAATGCTCTTCTGTTAATTGCACTTCAAAATAGTGTATTTTAATTACAATTCAAAATAGTGTATTTGTTACCAAACATACTTTTACACTGAGTATGATTTTGACCAAGAACAAGCATTTCTTTTGTAATACCAAATGGAGAACGAAAAAGTAAGACAATCGTTTTTATAAGCATATTTAAAAATTTTTTTGTTTATTTTTATTTATTTATTTGAGAGCGACAGAGAGAGAGAAAGAGGCAGAGGGAGAGAGAGAGAGAATGGGTGCACCAGGGCCTCCAGCCACTGCACACGAACTCCAAACACATGTGCCACCTTGTGTGGGTACTGGGGAATTGAGCCTAGAACCGGTTTCCTTAGGCTTCCCCTTGTAATATACATATTCTTAATCATGAGAAATACTTTTGCTGGGTTATCCTTCCCTATTTTGTCTATAATGAACATCATAGAACCATAAATATGTGTGTTTATTAAGTAACTAAACAGATTTGCCTATAGGCTTACTCTAACTAATGTAAGCAAAAAACTTTCCCCTTTCTAAACCAGATACCTGTTGTAGTTGTATTCCCACTCTGTACCCTGGAAAGCACAAGTCAGATAAGACAGCTTTACTTTGTTTTCAGACTCAATGCCCAGACCTGGTAGGTAGGACACCAGGTGGAAGGAAAAGTTATAGTGGAATCATCAGATCTCAGGAACAATGAGAAGGAAGGGGGACTAGAACAAGGCAAGTTCAAGAAGGAGTGAGGGGAGAGAGGGACAGGCCTATAACCCCTGAAGACAGAATTCTGACTGAAGGTCAAGGTCTTGAGGTACCAATAACCTCAAGTGTATGAGTGGGCAGCACGTCAGGAGTAACTGAAACCACTCAACATACTGGGAGAATTTCATTTGTTTTTTTAAAATATTTATTTACTTATTTATCAGAGAAAGAGAGAAAGTGAGGAGGTCTTTGCCACTCCATAAGAACTCCAGATGCATGCACCACTCTGTGCACCTGGCTTTGCATGGCTACTGGGGAATTGAACCTGGGCCATTGCAGGCAAGAACCTTTAACTTCTGAGCCATCTCTCTAGACCTGAGAATTTCATAATGGTCAATTTCTTCCCTTATCTAATATTTTCTAGAGAAACAAGCAACAGTCCTGAGTTTTCTTACATTACTGATGTCAAGTCACTGTATTTCTGTGTCATCACACACCGATGATGGTGAAAACACTGTGTGAATATCTGCAAGGATTAAGTGTGCTCATACGGCATTGTCACAGGATAAAGCAATTGAGGTACATGGTGCACAGTAAGTGCTCAATGAGAGCTAGACCTCGTCCTCTGTATTTTACTCATCACAGCAGCCTCGGAGCAGAATCCACAAGTCCTAAGAAGAAGACAGACAAACCAGAATGGACAGGGAAGATTAGCTGACCCCAAATAAACATTTGCATTGACTTGGGTTTGGGTAACCTACAGTATTCTTGCCAGTGGGGTGACTTGCACAGCTGGGACTGCTGAAATAAAAACTCACAGACACAGGCTGCGGATGCACATGCCTGGGTGTCTGGCTGCTGCTGTTGCTGCTGACTTTAAACGTGCTATACAGCTTATGTAGCCCACGTATGTACACTTCATGTGCTCTCGCTGGTGCTCACACTGCAGGTGAATGCACAATGTCTTACATGCAGAGAAATAGACCCATCCAATATTTACTGTAAAAGCAGAGCTGAACTCTAACTGAACCCTTCCAGCTCCAATTGTACACCCCTACAGGATACAATGCTGCCATTAGAGGGGGCTCTGGGCCTCCAGAGCCAAGACCTTGGGCTCAGACTCTGGAGACAAGCCTCTCTATTTTCATTCACTCAGCTCCTCTGCAGACGACTACTCAAGGAAGGAGCCGACATTTGGCAGGCTGTTCTGCATAGGCTGTCATCTTTGGTTTTGTATCATCTAATAGGAAGCTTTCCCCCTGAAATTTGTCCTACCAATTTCTTCCAAATCTTAAGATAAGAAAATTGAGTATACAAGCTATTTGGTCTCTAGTATATATAGGTTTTTATCATTCATTATGTGGCTTGTTAAATATTGCACTAGGGAGTCACTTTACACAATATTCCCATCTCTCTTCTGTAGAGACTGGCCTCTGCCTTGCTCTTGCTTTAACAAAGCAGCAGGTGAGTTCAAATCCCTACCTATGAGCTTATCAAAGTAGAGTGGGAACACGTGGGCACATAGTCCATCTAAACCAACTCCAGAAAAACCAGGCCCATGAACTGACTGAACATACCAAACCAACAAAGGAGACAACTGTCTCATTTGGATCATAAAAATGAAAGGACAGCTAACCCTGGGGTGCAATGGCACCCACAGCCCATCACTGGTCACTTGGTGCAAGTATCACAATATCAACAAGTGATCAACAAGGCTTTCAGCAGAGCAGTGTCCCTACTGCTTGACTGGACGCCACTCATCAGGACTTGGTACAGTTTCAACTTGCCTGGACTGTCTGGCTTTAGTTTCCTTAATACCCATCTAACCACCCACAGTGATAAGCTTTGCAATTACATACCACCTACCTGCCTTCAAGAAGCCCTCTTTGACTGCTGCAGCTTTTTAAATCCTTTTGCACTCATTCCGTATCCTATGTACCATTGTGTCAAGTGTAATATGTGATCTGATAGTTAGTAATGAAGATTGGCATTAAAAAAAAAAAACCTTAAATGGCCAGTGACTACACTATCAAGTGAAATAAGGATCACTTGGCAAATTACAGCCAAACAAACTGACAGGAGTTTATGAATTTATTGCCATTCATTAACTTCTGACATTGGGGAAACCAGTTTGTCCGTATGTTTCTGCTCACCACATTCTCCTTCTCCTTGGTTACTATCATCAAATAAAGCTTCCAGAGTCGGTGTTCAGCATCCAAACAGGTCACCCTTCTCTTCATTCCTATCATTATCATCAGCATTGGAGATTTAACATTTCCTTTTAACACTTCAACATAATTAACTTAGGTAATAATTTTCTTTATTAAATAGAAAAGCAATTTTTTCTGAGAGATTAAAATGTAACTACCTCACCAGGTGTGGTGACACACGCCTTTAATCTCAGCACTTGGGAGACAGGTAGGGGGATTGCTGTCAGTTCAAAGCCAGCTTGAGACTACATAGTGAATTTCAGGTCAGCCTAGGCTAGAGCCTAGCCTACCTCAAAAAAAAAATTACTTCAACAGATAGAAAATTATTTTGAAATCCTACTTATCTAGACCACTTGCTACGAACTATTCTTTACTAGGAGAAATTTAAAAAATTAGTTTGAATAAAGGCATTTCTTCGTCTCTCCCTTCCCCTCTCCAGAGCCCAGTTACCTGAGGAACAACCATTAACTCTTGTGGTATAAGCCATGCTGGCTTAAATCCAAGGATGGATCCAGCAAACTGGAGGAGTCATGCAAATTTTATGCATCGAATTCCCAAAGGCATTCAACCTGAAACAATAAAGACAGCCACATCAAAATGGATCATTTAAAAATAGGTGCAACATCCTGACTTCTGTTTACAAAAATGACAGCTAATGGAGAAAGCAAATTGGAATGATGGGTACCTACACTGGGCCTGGCCACTCAGGGTTCCAGAGGAGTGACTTGTCCGTGGGCCCCCCAGTGCCCAGCACCGGAGAGACCTCTAAACATGTTATACTTATGGGAAACAGGACTGGCTCCCAGAGACTGTCTACTTGAGACAGTGGCCTTTAAATGCAAACAGCCTCCTCATGTGCCATTCTTCAGCCCATACCTTCTTATGTTTTTAAAGCTCATCTTTTTTCCAAATGTTGACTCAATGTTTTTGTTCATTCAACTGACATTTCAAAGCAGCTCTTGCTTCAAATGTTCACTTTTTTTTTTTTTTTTTTTAAAGTAGGGTTTCACTCTGGTCCAGGCTGACCTGGAATTAGCTATGTAGTCTCAGGGTGGCCTCAAACTCATGGCAATCCTCCTACCTCTGCCTCCCGAGTGCTGGGATTAAAGGCGTGCACCACCACGCCCGGCTCAAATGTTCACTTTTTAAACGAAGGTTAACTTTGTACAAATTCTTTGGCGCTAACTCAAGTCTTTCTTCCAGTCCCATCTTTCTCCCATGCAATCATCTTTCTAAAATATTAATATGGTCCAATGAGTCCCCTCCTTAAAAAAAAAAACTTCAGTATTTTCCACTGTTCTGATAGACAAGCTTCAAATGATACAGCATGGTACACAGGTTTGAAACACTGGACTCCATGTTGGACAGCATGTTTCTTACTTTAGATTGATTTTCTTTGAAAAATTACCTCAGGTCATTGCAAGACATATTCCACAATCACAAAATTTGAAACAAACAAACAAAAAGGTTAGAAAACAATATTGTTCTAATCTTTTCTTCCTGAAACCTGCCTTCTGAAGAACAGTGGTAAAGAACAGAAACAGCAGTACTCCGAAACCTTCCACTCCATTCTACTCCACACCTACAAAGTCACAAGAAATAGCTAAACAAGCCAGCGTTGAGAACAATGTCAACCAGGAAGCTATGTGACTTCCTGGTACCAGGAGAATGCTAAAATAACAGCATCAACATGTATCGCATCCTAATACAACTACAGAATTCATGTAGGAGTTACTAATCATCAGGTAAAATATTCAATGCACGGTGATTTTTAGTAATTTACCTATCTATTTATTTATTTGTTTGCAAGACGAGAGAGAGAGAGGAGATAGACACGGGGCCTCCAGCCACTGCAAACGAACTCCAGACACATGTGCCTCCATGTGCATCTGGCTTTTGTGGGTCCTGGGGAATTGAACCTGAGTCCTTTGGCTTTGAAGGCAAGTGCCTTAATCAGTAAGCCATCTCTCCAGCCCATGCAGAGTTTTAAAACTAAGATGCTGCTGTTGATAGAGACTGGGAGCAAGGCAACTTTCCTTTGCAGGTGGTCAGTTTAGGGACCCAGGCCCCAAAGAACACTGGTGCCACCCTGTGCTGCCAAGACTAGAGGGGAACAGCAGTCTGATCCAGTGTAGTGGTCAGGAGCAGCTTCCTGGTCCTTCTGAATTTTTTCGAGGCATTTCTGCACCCCACCCCGCTGGTAGGCCCTTTCTAAGTCTGTGCTCGCTTCCCTGGCCCACCAACTATGAAGATCCCCAATATACATTTAAACTTGGCAACGAGGCTCATCCCAATTGGATATCAATTGGCATCTCTAGGGTTATAAGGGAGCTCATCCAAGTCACTGCGGGGTTCCCCCTCGGAAGCCCTCCCAGCTAGGGTGGGGGACCCTTCCTGCTTGGAGGCTATTCTGCTTTATTTCTCTCTCTTTCTCTCTCTTTCTATTGTCTTAAAAAAGTCTTTGGCCGGGCATGGTGGCGCATGCCTTTAATCCCAGCACTCGGGAGGCAGAGGTAGGAGGATCACCCGAGGGTTCAAGGCCACCCTGAGACTACATAGTTAATTCCAGGTCAGCCTGGACCAGAATGAGACCCTACCTTGCAAAACCAAAAAAAAAAAAAAAAACCACTTTCATAATTGACCCTTCTATATGTCTACATTTATTATTCTTTGTTAATTACACGACAAGGACTGAGAGTCATTGGCTTGGGAAGTTCTAAGCCCATCCAGATCCCAGAGGTGCTTGGTCACTCATTCCAACAATGACAGCTATCATTCATTAATTTCTTTCTTTTTTTGGGGGGGGGTTCAAGATAGGGTCTCTCTTTAGCTCAGGCGGATCTGGAATTCACTATGTAGTCTCAGGGTGTCCTTGAACTCATGGTGATCCTCCTACCCCTGCCTCCCAAGTGCTGGGATTAAAGGTGTGTGCCACCACGCCTGGCCAATTCACTAATTTCTTTAAAAATTTATTTATTTATAAGAGGTAGAGACACAGAGAGACAATGGACACACCAGACATGCTCCACTTTGTGCATCTGCTGTTATGTAGTTACTAGGAAATTGAACCTGGACTCTCAGGCTTTGCAGGCAAGTACTTTTAACCGCTGAGCTACCTCTCCAGCTCCATGAATCTCTTACTGCTATTAAAATCTACTGCAACATCTACTCCATGGTATTCCATGATTTTAAAGAAAGATGCCATTGATCAACTTCTAAATCTAATTTTGTCAAAAATGTGTTTGTGTATACTTACACATATAATTAATTAAAAACAATTAGAAAAAAACGATTAAAAATAAAGCAAAATGGAGCCGGGCGTGGTGGCGCACGCCTTTAATCCCAGCACTCGGGAGGCAGAGGTAGGAGGATTGCTGAGAGTTCGAGGCCACCCTGAGACTACATAGTTAATTCCAGGTCAGCCTGGACCAGAGTGAGACCCTACCTCGAAAAACCAAAAATAAATAAATAAATAAATAAATAAATAAATAAATAAAAAAAAAATAAAAAAAAAAGCAAAATGTGCATGTGATTGCCCCTGGGTGATGCAATTATGGATAGTTTTTACTCCATTTTTACTCTTTGACTTCTGTAATAATAATTAGGACAATGAAATACCTAGAGATTCATCTTGTGAATTTGGGTATTATTTGCTGTAAAAATCATCAGAGAAAGGCAAAAGTATTTAAAATGTTATGCCTTAACACTAAATCAGACTGCCAATAGGCCTGCCATGGCTCAGGGAACATTGTGGAAGAGGGGTAGAAAGATTGTGAGAGCCACAGAGTGGGTAGGACTATCCAGAGGTATGGTCCCTTCCCTCCCTTACCCCACTGGGACTGACTGAGGCCTTCATGACCCTACAGTGAATACTATACCCCACAGAGGAGGACCCCCAAGGTAACAGGAGCAAGGGCTAGGGAATAAATGAATATAACCTCTTATACATAAAATAAATAAAATAAAAAGTGGAAAAAAATTAAATTTTATGCTATGCAAAAAGGCAACTGGCAGGCTATGGTAATGTAGGTTACAAGACCTCACAGGTATTGGTAAATTAAAAGCAAGAAAAAGAAAATAGATGGTGGCTTTGATCACATAGGGTGAGAACTTGCTGCTTTCCTAGGGAACTTTTCTTATTGTTTAAACAGACTTGTGTCACAGTTCAAAGCCAACTAAGGGTGGGAGCAGCTCAATGCAAAACCCAAAAGGTTTCCCTTCAAAAGGCTGTTTCAGCTGAGCTGGCCCCTACAGGCTCTTCCACTTAAAGGAGGGACTTGGTTCTAACTCTTGCACTTCCGCTGCACCCCAGATTCTGCTGACCAGGACAGAATGGCTCTAATGTCTCTGATGAAGAGGCAATCACCTGACATTCTCTGGGAAACAGAGGTTCTGAACTTGCAGGCAATAAGCTGCACAAAGTAAGAGCTGGCTGAATTATAAGGTAGGCCTTAGAGACACAATGTGCATTATCTTTCAAGAAAAAGTGTGGGTCTGGAGAGATGGCTTAGTGGTTAAGGCACTTACCAGCAAAGCCAAAGGACTTAGGTTCGATTCCCCAGTACCCACATAAAGCCAGATGCACAAGGTGAAACATGCATCTGGAGTTTGTTCTAGCATGCCCATTCTCTTTCTCTCTATCTATATCTTTCTCTCTTTCAAATGAATAAATAAATATTAAAAAAAAAAAGAATAAGAGTGGATGACTACCAAAAACTGACAGGTACAGCTTTATAAAAAGGAATATGAAGCCAGGCATAGTGGTGCACGCCTTTAATCCCAGCACTCGGGAGGCAGAAGTAGGAGGATCACCACAAATTCAAGGCCATCCTAAGACTACATAGTGAGTTCCAGGTCAGCCTGGCCTAGAGTGAAACCCTATCTTGAAACCTACCCCCAAAAAAAAGGAATATAGGGGCTAGAGAGATATCTTAGCAGTTAATGTGTTTGCCTGTAAAGCCAAGGGTAGAGGTTCAATTCCCTAGGACCCATGTAAGCCAGATGCATAAGGTGGCACATGCGTCTGGAGTTCGTTTACAGTGGTTGGAGACCCTGGCGCACCCATTCTCTCCCTCTTTCTTTTTCTTTCCCCCCTTGCCTCTTTCTCTCTCTCTCTCTTAATAGATAAATGAAATAAAATATTTTGAAAAGAATATGGATACTGAGAAGACTAAAGGGGTGGAGTGGGGAAATGGGACAAAGGAAAGAAGCCCAGCTTCTGGAATTATTCAGTTCATCATACTTCTAAAAGCTACAAAAACCTCAGCCCAAACCCAGTTGGCTGGCCTTGCCAGTTTGTGCTTCATGTCAATTCAGAGTGGCTTGTAAATATCACCATGTAAAGTCTGAAGGGCAAACAGAAGACAAGAAGAGACAAGCTGGTGTGCTAGGGGTGAATAAAGTATGTGTCAAGGTATTTGCATGGAAATGAGCCCAGAATCTTCCTTTCCAAGCTTCATAAACGTTGGCCCAGGGTTCTTGCCCTCCTATTATTGAACCTCTTTCACCTGGCAGAAGATCTTTATCTCAGCTCTGAATTGGTCTCTTCCACCTTCTGCTAAACAGAACAATATAATCAAAAGCAGGAGGAAGCCTAAAATTAGGAACTACAAGCTTATCATGGATAAAAGAGCAAGGCATCATGGGTGTGCACGCTGGCAGCATCTGAGGAAGGCTTTGGCAGACAGTGTCTCATTCTTCTGTTGTTCATGTCTGACAGGTGGCCTCAAAAGTGGGGACTTGCTATTCCTAATGATATGCGAATTCTTTGGTCTGGCCATGGTCCAGTCCTTTACAGATCAATAAACTGCCTCTTCTCTCTCTGGGAGGGCTGTGCAAACAATAAATCTTAAGTGGTACAATCATGGCTTAGTTCTGCTAGCTAAGAAAAAGCACTTCCTTGATTCAGGAAATACATCAATAGAGAAATAAAGAATGTGTCTTCTCTATTCATTTCTGGAGACTGGATGGCACTAAAGAAACTCTCCTTGGTGTCTAAGTGCAGTTTAGGGAATAATGCCAACACTGCCTGAGCTGTCGTCACAATATTTCACATTAGTGAAATGAAACAAATTATGAAAAACAGCTCACTAGATTTCTGCTAAGAAAAAAACAAACAACAATGAAAACAGACAGTTGAAGCAGGGCTTTATATATACTCAAGGTTTGCCCTGCTAAATGATCAAATGCCACTATGTTGGATAGAAGCATGGTGTTGGGGCTGGAGAGATGGCTCAATGGTTAAGGCTCTTGCCTGAAGAAGCTGGCAACCCGAGTTCAATTCCCCAGTGTCCATGTAAAGCCAGATGCACAAAGTGGTTCATGAATCTGGAGTTTGTTTGCACTGGCTGGAGGCCCTGGTATGCTCATTATCTCTCTGCTTATAAATGAATAAATGAAAAATAAAAATAGGGTTGGAGAGGTGGCTTAGCAGTTAAGGTGCTTGCCTGCAAAGCCAAAGGACCCAGGTTCAATTCTCCAGGGCCCACGTAAGCCAGATGCACAAGGTGGCACATGCGTCTGGTATCAGGAGTTTGCAACAGCCAGAAGCCCTGGCATGCCAATTTCTCTCTCTCTCTCAAATAAATAAATGAATAAAAATATTTTTAAAAAATTAAATAAATAAATTAAAATAGGAGCATGGTGTTAAAGAGGGTGACACTGACAATAATGCTAATGACAGCTGACATTCTTTTATCCCTTACTAAGATTACTGACATCTCAAGTGTCATTACTATACGATGCACCATTCTTTCAAGTAGCACTGATTTTTAGAAAAAAATCACCAGTCAAATGATGGTAATATGCTTATTTAAATTACCTCAGGGAGGAGAGTGTAGCTTGGTGGTACAGCACAAAAGGGGAGGAGGAGAATTGCACTAACTTATGAAATATCCTCATTTCAGAGATGTTAAAATCTGAAAAAGCTTAGAATTGATGAAATTATGCTACATTCTAGGCACTTTTAACATACTGAACACTTATCACCTTATTTATACCTCATAACCATGCAAAATATGAAAATCCTTCCTTTCAATTTACAAATGGGGGCTGGAGAAATGGCTTGGCAGTTCAGGCGCATGCCTGCGAAGCCTAAGGACCCAGGTTCAATTCTCCAGTTCCCACATAAGCAAAATGCACATGGTGGCGCATGTGTCTGGAGTTCATTTGCAGTGGCTAAAGGCCCTGGCATGCCCATTCTCACTCTCACTTTCTCTTTCTCTCTCTCTCTGTTTCTAATAAATAAATAAAAATAAATTTACAAATAGGAAGGAGAGGCCCAGTGAGGTTTGGAACGTGCAAGGTCACATAGACAGCAGGGCAGAGCCGATGTACTGGGCAGCTCTGCTCTATAGCTTGTGCTCGAGCCCTGTGCCCTGTGCCTGGGTGACGCAGAGTGAGACCACTAGTATTTTCACACAAGAGTACTCACGTGCACCGAGAGTGATGTTCCACTGAACCCTGCGTAGAAATACCTGTGCTTATTGCCAGGGTGCGCTTGCTTGGACCCCTTTTCCACAGAAAGTTGTGTCACAGAATTGACAATTGTATTTGCAGTATTAAACTTTGGGGTCCCCATGTTTAAGAACCAGAGGAGAGGGAGTTGAGGAGCTAGCTCAGTGGTTGGAAGCATTTGCTTGCAAAGCCTGCCAGCCTGGGTTCAATTCCCCAGTCATCCATGTAAAGCCAGCCATAAAGACAACTGTGTGTCCATAAAGCCAGACGTGCATTCATTTGCAGTGGTAAAAGACCCTGAAGACAGACAGACAGATAGACAGACAGACACGCACATACGCATGTATGCACACACGCACACACACACAATTAGAAAAAACAGAACCAGAGGAGGCACTTCTATGCCATCCAGTAAATGTCCCTTGGCACTTGAGCATCCCCTCCAATCTAGACTGCACGTGGTATTCATCTGCCTCACGTTCAACCTTTTCTTTAATATTTACACAAACACTACTTGACTCTCAAAAAATATCAAGTAACTTCAGCTAACTAAAAAAAGACACCACTGACCATTGAGGATAAATAGGAGACCCTAAATGGAATTATCAAAATTGAATAAACCAGAGTAATATAATTAGAAGTTAGAAAAGGACTTTGCAGGGCTGGAGGGGTGGCTTAGCGGTTAAGGCGTTTGCCTGTAAAGCCAAAGGACCCAGGTTCGATTTCCCAGGACCCACATTAGTCAGATGCACAAGGGGGCGCATGCATCTGGAGTTCGTTTGCAGTGGCTAGAGGTCCTGGCGTGCCCATTTTCTCTCTGTCTCTTTTTCTCTCTCTCTCCCTCTTTCTCTGTCAAATAAATAAATAAAATAAATATTAAAAAGGACTTTGCTGTTCAAAATAACAATTATTAAAGATGAAATCATGATTTTTGATGTAAAAGTTCTAGAAATTCTACCAACACATGATGTATCCATATGAAATATGTTGTTACTAATAATAATAACACTTTTAAAAGTTCTAGAAACTTTTTCAGGGCATAGTATTTTTCTTCATTTAAAAGTCAATAACGCCCATAACAATGAACTTTGTCTAAACTCTGGGAAGACAGAACATGTAAAACATCTAACCTGGCAACCTTAACAGTAGCATTAATATCACTGGAGGTAGTGATGCTAATTTCTTTTCCATTACTATATTTTAAATTAATTACCTTAACATTTAGTTTGTATTTATATTTTGAGACAGGGTCTCATGTATCCCAGGCTGGCCTTAAACTTGCAATGTAGCCAAGGATGACTTTTGACTTCTGAGCTTCCCACTCTACCTCCTGAATACTGGGATTAAAGGCATGTGCCACCCTGCCTGATTTTATGTGGTGCTGGAGATTAAACCCAGGATTTCGTGGCTGCTAGGCAGGCACTCTACCAACTGAGCTACACCCTTGAACACATTTTAAAGATCTGTATCATCCTAGGATTTGGCCCCAGGCACTGATTTGCTTCCGGTTGGAGGCATACACCACACTAGGGCACTGTATCTCCTGAGGCTGTCCTAGTGAGGGAGGCATACAGAGACTCAAAGAGAAAGTGCTGGAAGAGTAATAATGCAACACAGTGCATTTCCAGTGCACATAAGGTGGTCTTGCTTTGCCGGTATGTGGAGGAAGCAATTAGAAAAAAGTACTGGTAACAGAGACCATTTGCCCCAAGTTTTAAAGAATGCACAATGCTAGGTGTGATACAGATTTGGGAGGCTGAGGAGCTAAGAGCCCTAGTTTGAGGCCAGTCTGGACTATAAGGTAGGATCCTTTTATTTATTTATTTATTTATTTATTTATTTATTTATTTTATTTTTTGAGGTAGGGTCTCACTCTAGTCCAGGCTGACCTGGATTTCCCTATGTAGTCTCAGGGTAGCCTCGAACTCATGGAGATTCCCCCACCTCTGCCTCCCGAGTGTTGGGATTAAAGGCGTGTGCCACTATGCCCAGCATCTTTTTTTTTTTTAATTCTAGGCAGAAAAAGTGACTCGTGCAATGACAGAAGAGAGCACTACATCCATGGCAAGTTACTGCTGGGGCTAATATGAGGCCTGCTGAGGGCGCAGCGGCAAGATGGCACAAGAAGACTGGTGCAAAAGAGGAGCCTAATGGGAGCGGATTCTACAAAAGGCAAACAGAAATACACACAGAGACGCAGAATCTACTTTTAAAAGTGCAGGGCTCAATTATTTCTTTAAATATGTTAGTTTTTCAAAGAGTCATATAAAAACCCAATTTATTACGTACATCAAATATGACTGTCCACATATGTATTGCTGGAGATACACAGAGTCAACAACTTAATTAAAACTAGCAGGTAAAAGGTCGCTGGAGTATAAAAGGCAGCCACATCAGCATCAGATTATTCTCTGGTGATTTCCAGTATTGGCCGCCACCATAGTGAGAGTAGGGCTAATGTTAAATAGCTCTTGGTTGTTTTGCAACCAAATTACCTAATAGGGCCCAACCTTGTTTGGCCTCTTAACTACAACAGATAATTTTCTTATGTGAGTGGGAAGAGGTGGAAGGAAATCTCCATTATATATCAAGATCTAAATCAGAATCTCACCGGGATACTGCTTTCATTTCTAATGTAGAAGCAAGACTAGTGTTTACTTATTAGAGTAATTTTATGCCAGGTTTGCAACTTTATTCCTTGGGATAACATAGTTAAAAGACAAAAGGAGATGCTTTTGTCCTAGGAACAAGTTAAAATATAGACAATAAAGAAAAAAAACAGAATAAGTAACACTCAGTCAGTCCATCCATCCATCCACTTCAACATTTGCTAATTATGTGCCAGGCTCTGGTTTGGTACTCAGGGGACAGCACCGAGCAAAGGAGGTGCATACCCATCCTTACCTCGAAGATCAGGCAACTAGAGATCTGTGCTTTAGGCCACGGGCAAACTGAGGAGCCCAGTGTGTTTAATGGAGCAGTTGATTTTTGGTATAATTGCTCGCCCATCTTTTCCACCCCTGTTGAAGACTTCCCATGATAAGATCTGCCTCCCATGGACCCACTGTACCCCAAAGTGGGTGTGGGTGTGCCATACCTGCTCAGACACTTATTGCTTATCCACATCGCCCTGTGTCATAGAAGCACTCCAGCATCTTTCCCAGACGCAGCTTGGCCGTTTAAAAAATTAGGGTAAAGGTAGTTAGGTATGTGTGCATGTGTGTGTTTCCGTTTACTTTGTGTAGAATCTGCTTCTGTGAGGTTCCTTCTCGGTACTAGTTTCTGGTACCATGTGGCTTCATTGTCATCTAAGCCTTCATGAGCAGACCTTGCTCCAGCCCCAAGAGGGCCAGGTTGCCAGTGGGCACCTGGAAGCCTATGAGCACTTTCAGAGCCCCGTCCTGGCTCCGCTCCAGCTGGGTTGCTGGGACTCACAAGGCTTCCTGACCATGTAATGAGAACTGACGTTGGTGAATGTTCTTTCCAGGAAATTGTCTGAGGTGAAAGTTTATCAGATTAAGACAACCGAGGCTGAAGACCAACTGCTCTCCTGTGAAAAAAGAGCAACACCCTCAGAAGAGCATGGAGATGGATCTCGGGACTGTTACTGCTTCTTCTTCCGGTAGTCAAGGTCTTTGTATTAATTGTCGACTTAAAAAGTAACTTCATGGCTTGGCCAGGGTTCAGTGAAATGGGTTTGTCTGATCTGCTTTGGTCCATCCACAATTGGCTTAGGGAAAACAAGCCCTAAGAAACTAAACCTTGATGTCACAAATATGGCCATATTAGTTAGTGATTGCTTGCTTTTGCGGAAAAAGCAAGCCTGCTGGTGGTAATTTTTGAGTTAAATTATCAGTACTTTTGTTTATTCTGGCATTAAGAACAAGAACATAGGACCAATGATGTAAGAAAATTCATATACTTTAGAAGGCATTCTATTCATTTTCTATTGAAGTTATTTAAAATATCCAGTTCTCAGGCTGGGAAGAGGGCTCAGCAGTTGAGTGCCTGCTGTGTAAGCATGAGAGTGTGGAAGGGCCCGAGATTCTTCAGATCCATGAAAAGCTGGCCATGGCCATGTACATCTGTATGTAACCCAGTCTGCAGTGGGTGGAGACTAGAGAATCACTCGAGATTGCTGACTGAAAATAACAGCTCCAAGTTGAGGGGGAGCTCTGTCACAAGGATCTCTATATGCTATAGAGAACACCCAATGTCTACGGCCATATCACTCTGAATGCATCCAAGCTTATCTGGTTTTGGAAGCTAAGCAGGGTTGGGTCTGGTGAGGAAGGGGCACCTGAAGGTCTCCTCTGGCTTCCACATGCATGTACATGGATGGGGGGGGCATGCATCTGTGCACGTGCACACACACATGCAATATACCATGCCACACATATGCTACACATATATGCAAAATTAAAAAATAAGTAAAATGGTCAGGCATGGTGGCACACATCTTTAAAATATTTAATATATATACACATATATACATATATTTGGGGGGGTTGAGGTTTATGAGGTAGGGTCTCACTCTAGCTCAGGCTGACCTGGAATTCCCTCTGTAGTCTCAGGGTGGCCTCGAGCTCACTGCGATCCACCTACCTCTGCCTCCCAGGTGCTGGGATTAAAGGCATGTGCCACCATGCCCAGCTAATTTTTTTTTTATTTGAGACACACAGAAAGAGAGAGAGAAAGGGGGAGAGAGAGAGAAAGAGAGAGAGAGAAAATGGGCACTCCAGGGCCTCTGCAAACAAACTCCAGATGCATGCACCACCACCTTGTACATCTGGCTTACGTGGGTCCTGGGAAATTGAACCTGAGTCCTTTGGCTTTGCAGGCAAGTGCCTTAACCACTATGCCATCCCTCCAGCCCGGCACACACTTTTAATCCCAGCACTTGGGAGGCAAAGGTAGGAGGAATGCCATGAGTTTGAGATAAGCCTGAGACTATCTGGTGAATTTCAGGTTAGCTTGGGCTAGAGTGAGACCCTACCTCAAAAAACCAAAATAAATAAATAAACAAACAAACAAACAAATAAGATGTGTGTTTCTTCTGTAATTGGATTCTTAAGTGACCTCTAAGACTACTCTCACATCAATCAATACTGTTACTGGGGTTGTCACCATGTAGATACACTCAGATTTCTAACCTTCAGATGGTATTTCTCAAATCATCACCCCCAGAACAGGCCATCTTCACTAATTTCAAACAGTCAGAGGCCCCAACAGTGTCCTCTGAGATCTAATTCAAATGCTATCAACCACTTTTTCCCTGTTAGGCTGGACCACTGTGACAGACTGAGGGCACAGACCCCACAGCTGTGACTTAAAACCATTCCTCCTCACTCAGAGGCCTGGCATCTTTCTCTCTGCTTCTAACATGTCCTAATGGAGACATCTCCACTCTAGCACAATGAGCAAAGTGCCAGGGAGAAGGGTTCACCCCTCTCCCAGACTGCAAAGGGTGGGTGCCAGCCAAAATAAGAAAGAGGCTGAAACCATGTCTCAAGAAGGCCAGCACCCCAGGGGTCTGATCTGATGAGAGCTCAGGACACAGTGGGGCATTGGGCCTCCTCGACAACACCACCCAACAGACAGGGTTGGAGCCAAGGAGGAAGCTGGAAGGCAAGAACTTCCCAACTCAGAATGACAATGAATTCTGGAATTAGTTACAGTGAAAGTCTGTTAACATGTGCCTATTGTAGCAACACAAAATTAACTAACAAACTTCTTTTTGAAGCCATAAGTAAATGTGTAGAAGGAGCAAAAGCAAAACCTTCTAGCCACCAAAGATAAATATGTAACCACAGTAAATGTAATTTCTAACTTAAAATGTCTAAAGTCTCAATGTCACTCATTGTTTTTGTTTTAAATGAAACATTGTTTTAATTTTTTTTTGAGGGGGGCAGGGGTTGAGGTAAGGTCTCGCTCTAGCCCAGGCTGACCTAGAATTCACTATGTAGTCTCAGCTGGCTTTGAACTCACAGAGGTCCTCCTATCTCTGCCTCCTGAGTGTGGGGATTAAAGACATGCCCAGCTAATTGTTTTAAGACAAATACCACAATGGATGTGTTGACAGGCACATATATGGATCTGAACCCTCTTGTTTCTTGAGTGTGTGGACCTCAGGTCAACAGCAACAGTATTACTGACTTATTGAAGAAAAAAAAATTTTCCAGGCCAACACAACCAGAATCCGCCTCTTAACAACACCCTCAGGTGACAGATATGTGAAGTGTAACAGATGCTGGTTTGGCCCTTATCTTCCCCATCAGGCCCTAAGCTTCCTAACCCAGGACTCAAGGGACCTACAGCATGGTTTGCGACCTTGGGTATCGGTATCGTAGGCATTACTATCCACCAGAGTCAAGTTAAAATACTCTGTGGAGGCGGGACTCAAGCCCAGCATCTTTTAATGCTCTCTAGTTGAATCTGGTGCAGAGTGTCTGATCTGCTTGGTTCTCACAGTGTGTGTGGTCCCTGGATCAGCAGCATCACCACTCCACGAGAACTTATTAGAAAGGCACCACTTCTTCCCCCATTCCTCTTTTTTGCTCTTTCCTTGCCCATCCTTCCAGGCACACACAGTGGCTGTGCTTATAGCAAGGGAACTCTGCAAAACTTCAGAAATTTTCAGAAGGCTGGCATTCTGGTATTTGCAAAAGCATGGTTTAAAATTTACTTAAAAATAAGGATGTGGATGGATCCCTGTGAAGTCTAAGGACCCGGTTCAAGGCTCTCCAGGACCCATGTTGCACACACAGACTAAGAACCTGCCTATTTCTGTATCAAATAAATAAATAATAAAATATTTAAAATAAATACATAAGGATGTGTGTCCATTGCAGGAGGTGGATGAATGGATAACCCAGGTGTCTAAGTTGATGAATGGATAACATTTACACAATGGAATCTACTCAGCAGTAAGAAAAAAATGATACAATGAAATTTGTAGAAAAATGGACAGATTTGGAACAGATCATAGTCAGTGAACTCACAGAATCACAGAAAGACAAACACCGCATGGTGTCACTTATCTGCAGTTCCTAACCTGGACCAGCTCGAGTTGCTGACATACCTGATAGGCAACTCCAGGATCAGCAAACAGGGGTGGAAGAGTTTGAGGGGAGGGGAAGGGGAGAGGGGGGAAAACAAACACAAAATTAAATCCAAAATGAACTGGTATGAAAAACCTTTATCCTTGGAGATAGACTAAAGATATAAGCCTCAATAGGAGTAAGGGGGAAGCACCTGAAAAGAAGGGTCCTGTAGAGGGTGAGTGAAGCCTAAGCTGAAAAAAATTTTAAAAAAATTTTTGGCTATGGCCTGTAACTCCCAGTACCAGAAATAGGTTGCTATACACAATGAGCTGTTGATTGAAGAGAAAGGTCTCTGTCAAAGCACTTGATTACCTGCCTGAGGCAAAAGGTAAGACCCTACTGCTGAAGACACCATATGCTACTGACACAAAGCATGGAGAGACCTGGCTGGAATCCGGAAGAAACCCAGTCCCCAGACAGCCTGTCTAGTGCTGGAAAGCACTACATGAGCTACTGGGGGAAAGGGGCCAACAATGGTTTGAGCAACCAGAGGTCTAAGCTACTCAGAAGCAAACACTCTGACACGATGTAAATGCCAGTGCAATAGTGGCACACAGCCTCAGTGGGTAAGCAATAGCTTTCTGATTGGCTAAGTGATCTGCTCAGTGTAAAGGACCCCATATCTGGAATTGGGAACCAGATCAGAATCCTATGGAGACAAAGATTATGTTCTCCAGTGTCAAGCTCTCACTAGTCACTAGCTAAAAGAGGGGTTATATACATCAAATTCTCCCTAAATTAATAATGCTTATATCCCATTTAAACTATGCTGACTCCACTCTCCATTGGAGAATCTGTTCTTTTTCAGAAGGTAGTAAGACCTGAGGAGATAAACTACCCTCACACTTCAGACAAGCCACAGCTGAAACCACAGAGGAAGTGGGGAGACGAGCAAGAGTGCTGCTTCCATGCTGAACCTGATAATCAGCACCAGGGTGAAGGAGACAGACCCTGAGGATACTCAACACCTACCAAAGCAGAGATCCAGAGGCTCCTAAGAGCTCATTACTGAAGTAGACTTAAAACTCACCCACCACGGCTCAGGGAATTTTGCTGCTGGGAGGGCAGAAAGATTGTAAGAGCCACAGGTTGAGACCTTATGCCCAAAGGCATTCTCTCCCCCCAAAATAACTGACTGCTGCTTCCACAATGCATAAACTACAACCCCATGGGGAATACCTGCAACCCCACTGAGGAACGTCCCCAGTGGAATGGGGGCAAGGACGAGGCAAAAGAGGCTAATAAGACATGATGAATCCATACAGAATATGTTATTATTAATAATAATAGTAATATAATAAGGATGTGACCAGGAAATATGCTTCTAGGGTATGAGGGGACCATAGATGAAGCATGCAATGGACAAGGCAACTATAGTGTACAGTGGTAATAAGTTCTATGGCCCTCCTGCAGGTGGCTTGGAAAGAATGATGCTTCGTTAGGGTTTACCCAACAGCTTCAGTATTCGCAAAGCTGACAACACAGCCTGCTAAGACTCTTCAGTGCTCAGGATTGAACCCCAGGGCTTGTCTCAAACATGCTAGGCAAGTACTCCACTACACAGCTCCAACCTCAGCCTCTGTGTGTGTGTGTGTGTGTGTGTGTGTGTGTGGTGGACCAGAGGTTGAGGCTGGGTGTCTTCCCTGGTTGATTTCCACCTTATTTACTGAGACAAGGTCTCTTACCTGAACCCAGGGCTCAATGATTCTGCTAGCTGAGCTAGCTAGATTGCCCCAGGGTCCTTCTGCCTCTGCCTCACAAGCATTGGGCATTCATGCCCTCACAGCATTTATGTGGGTTCTGGGGATCTGGACTATGGCTGTCACATTTGTGTGGCAAGCACTTTATCCTCAAAGCCATCTCTCCAGCCACTGAAACGTGTATTTTCAACACACCTCCCCAAATGATTCTTTAAATATATTCTGCCATATAGGATCTTTTTTGTTAGGCTGCTTCTCTTAAGTTTGGTTGGACCAGTCATGCTAGCATCACCTGGGAACTTAGTAGAAGTTCCCATTCACAATTCTGCCCTGGATTGTTGTATCAGAAAGTTTCCAGGTGAGCGCAGGCAATTGCTACTGCTGTTGGTTGCCCAGCAGATCTGGATGGTGGGCCTTACTGCTGATTGAAGAGCACAGAGAAAGCAAGCTGGAACTGGCCTGGAAGCTTCCTCCTTGCAGGCTAGATTTCATGGTGCCAAAAGTGTCATGCAGGCTGCTGAGGAAGAAAAGCCATCAACAGACTTGCTCAGCTGTTGAACTGTGTGCAACAATACCAACTAGCCAGGCATGGCGCTGTAGTGGCTAGACTGTTAAAGGGGTAGCCAACAGCTTTCTGATGGGATCTGAAACCATTTCATAGGAAGAGATCCACATCTGGTACTGTAAACCCAGTGAAAAGCCCATGACTGGGAAGGCCACAGGTCCTAGTGAGGAAGCTAGTGCTATTTTGCTAACTGAACATGATGTGCACATCAAATTGTCTTCTTAAAAACTATGCTTACACCTAGAGATTAGTGATGCTCTCAGCTTTGGTCAGAGAAACATCTTTTTGCAATGGGTAGGGGTTAACTACACAGACTCATAACTAGACAAACTAGAGAATAAGTAGTTGTTGAATGCTCAGCCCTAAATGGGACATCTATATCACTCCCTCTAAGGCTCAGGGAATACAGTGGGAAAAGGGACAGAAGGAATGTAAAAGCTAGAAAGGGAGAGTGATATAGAATGCTGACTTCAGGAAAGGACACAGTCATTGTACTCTTAAGCAGCTATAATTATCTACACAATACTGGGTCCCTCAAATATTCTATAATGGGGAGGAGAGGAGACCATGAGGTCCCACCCCTCCCCAAGGCTAAGGACCTTTATGCAGTTAAGGATTGATGGGGAAGGAAAAGACATTTTCTTTAGTGGTACAGCCACTTGTAAGGTAACTATGCTCCTGTATGCAAGCCCTCACCCATGCTCTTGTAAGTATCCCCAGTGAAACTCACTGGGTCATCCAACAAACAAACAAACAAACAAACAAACAAACAAACAAGACATGTAAGTAGAAGGGAGACTAGTTGGGAAGAGGAAGGTTATCAGTGGTAGGGGGACAAGAAAGGGTAACAGGGCTGGAGAGTTGGCTTAGCAGTTAAAGTATTTGCCTGTAAAGCCAAAGGATCACGGTTCAATTCCCCAGGACCCACATAAGCCAGCTGTATAAAGGGTGCATGCATCTGGAGTTTGTTTGCAGTGGCTGGAGGCCCTGGAGTGCCCAATCTCTCTCTCTCTCTCTGCCTCTTTCTCTCTCTCTCAAATAAATAAATTAAATATAGTTTTTAAAAAGTTTTTTAAAAGGTAACAGAGGGCGAATATGATCAAAATACACTATATACATACATGAAACTGTCAAAATAAAACCCACTTTGTATAATTAATATATGCCAGTAAAGCATTAAAAATGCAAAGAAAATCTCACAACAGCAGGATGCAAAGAAAATTCCACGCATCTACTATGACCAGTGTGCTTATATTCCAACTCCCCATCCTTCCCTTCTTACTTGCCATCCAGACAAGAAAATGTATTTTACCACACAGGAATAAAGACCAGTTCACATCTTCAGAAACAAATCCAACATGGCCCCTAGAGAACAGCGGAGGACTTGGTAAAAGGACAGAAGACCGTTGGGGGTGTCCTGAGACCCCAGAAACCAGGTGACTTTCAGCTAACATGCATCATACAAAGGAGAGAGTTTGCAGCCTAAAGCAGTTATCCAAGAGACACCAGACCCAAGGAAGGTCGACCAACTCTGTCCTTCACAAGACACAGACCCGGATGAAAGACCTAGTGGTATGAAGAAAAACTGTCTTCCTTTCTGGAAACTTCTCTGGCCCTGGAGATCACTGTGAGAAGGGCTACATCTATAGCAGAGCTTGGACACAAGTATACAGGTAACACTCATTGGTCTAGGCTCCAAGGAACATGGCCTTGAACCACCACTGGGACTCTGGGAAAGTTATTTAAATGCTCTGGGTCATTCATAAAATGGGACAGAGAGCCGGATGTGGTTGTGCATGCCTTTAATCCCAGCACTTGGAAGGCAGAGGTAGGAGGATTGCTGTGAGTTTGAAGCCACCCTGAGAATACATAGTTAATTCCAGGTCAGCCTGGACCAGAATGAAACCCCCTACCTCAAAAAACCAAAAAAAAAAAAAGGGGGGGGGGACAGAGAGCTGCACAGGGAGTTCTCAGAGGAAGAAACAGAAATGGCAAACACACATTTAAGAAAATGTTCAACATTCCTAATCATCAGGGAAATGCAAATTAAAACATCTATGAGATTCCACCTTACCCCAGTAAGGATGGCAAACATTAAAAAATCTAATGACAACAAATGCTGGCGAGGATGTGGAGAAACAGGAACCCTCGTTCACTGTTGGTGGGAATGTACGATGGTACAACCACTATGGAAAGCAACATGGAGACTCCTAAAAACGATGACTATAGGTTTACCAACTGTGGTGGTTTGATTCAGGTGTCCCCTATAAACTTAAGTGTTCTGAATGCTAGTCTCCCCAGCTGACAGCAATTGGAAATTAAAGCCTCCTGGAAGTAGAGTATTGTTGGGGGCGGGCTTATGGGTATTATAGCCAGCTTCCCCTTGCCAGTGTTTGGCACGCTCTCCTGTTGCTATGGTCCATGTTATGTTGGCCAAGGAGTGATGTCCACCCTCTGCTCATGCCATCATTTTCCCTGCCATCATGAAACTTTCCCCTCGAGCCTATAAGCCAAAGTAAATCTCTTTTTATTCCACAAGCTGCTCTTGGTTGGGTGACTTCTACAAGCAGTGTGAACCTGACTGCAACACCAACAGACCCAGTTATCCCCTTACTGGGCATTTACCCTAAAAGCTCCAAGCCTCAGTTCAGAGATATTTGCTCAGCCATGTTTATACCTGCTCAATTCATAATAGCTAAGAGCTGGAATCAACCCAGATGTCCATCATTAGATGAATGGATAACTAAGATGTGGTATATCTACACAATGGAATTTGACACAGCAGTAAGGAAAAATGACACAAAGCAATCTGAAGAAAAATGGTCAAACTTGGAACAGATCATTCTCAGCGAACTCACCCAATCACAGAAAGATAAGTGTCACATGGTCTCACTCATCTGTGACTCCTAATCTGTATTTGTCCGAGATGCTGACACACCTAATAAACATCTCAAGGACTGGACAATAGGGATGGTGGGTGGGAGGGCAGGGCAAGGGATGGGGGACAAAAAAGTGTACCCAAATGGAAATGGTACCATAAAATCCTATATACTGAAAGACATACTAAAAGGTTGAACCTACATCAGGTGCTTAGAGAGAACACCTGAATCACAGGGGCCTAGAGAGGGTATGATGAAAACTAACTTCAATCTTCTCCTGTTTCTCTCTCTCACTCCCTCTTCTTTCTCTTCTCTCTTTTCTCTTTCACATTACCTATATTTTTTCTTCCTTCTTTTCCCTTGGCACTGACCTTTAACTTCCAGTACCAGCATGTGGTTAACATCCACAATGAGCTGTTGATCAGTGAGATCAAGAAGGTTTCCCAAAAGATGACAGATTTCTGTCAGAGTACTTGATGACCCACCAAAGGTTAATGGTAAGACCCTACTGCTGTAAACACCATATGCTGTTGATATGGAACATGGAGAGACCTGGCTGGAATCTGGAAGAGAGTCAGTCTCCACACAGTTAGCTTGCCTAGTGCCAGAAGGTGCTCCATGAGTGATTGGGGGAAAATGACCAACATCTGTCTAAGCAACTCATGGTCTACGCTACTCAGCAGCTAACAACCTGACGTGATGCTCACACAAGTGCAATAGTGGCACACAGCCATGGTGGGTAACCAACTGCTCTTGATTTGGCTTATGGATCCGCTCAGTGGAACAGAACCCATACCTGGAAATGGGAAATAAGTCAGAACCATATCCAAAAATGAGCCTGCTCTCCATTATTGAGCTCCCTCCAATAGTGGGGGATAAGCGGGTCTACACCTATTAAATTCTCTCTAAAATATTAATGGTTATCCATGGATCTTGTACTGAACTCACTCTCCGTTGGAGAATCTGCTTCTCTTTTTCAGATGGATGCAGAACCTGATGAGAGAATCAGCCCGTTGCACCTCACCAGGGCACCAGCTGAAGCCATAGAGTTATAAGGGAAATGAGCAAAAGTGCTGCTTTCTCGGTGAACCTGGTACCAGCACAAGGGTGAAGGAGATAGACACAAAGAACACTCAACTCCTACCAAACCAGAGATCCAGAGACACCGAGACTCCCAAGACCTCGTCACTGAAATAGACCTAAAATGAACCCAACATGGCTCAGGGAAATTCGCAGAAGAGGGGGCAGAAAGATTGTTAGAGCCACAAGTTGGGTCATTATACAGGGTCATTACCTCTCCCGCATAACTGATGGCTACCCCCATAAGGCAAGACCCACATTACCCATGGGGGGAGGACAGGGAGAAGGATAACGATGGTACAATCATGGCTGTATATACACTACATACATAACTAACTAACTAACTAACTAACTAAATAAATAAATAAATAAATAAATAAATGCTCTGGGTCCCAGATTCTTCCTGGCTGGAGACAACATTCTTACTAACTTCCAGACCTGACCATCTGTGATGGGACTCTTCCAAATCCTGGGCCCATGGGGAATACCAAGCTCCCTGATAGATGCTGCCTAATAAAACAAGACCATGTGGGATGCTGTGTGGGGGTCAGCAGAACACATGTCTTACCTCCCAGGCTCCTAGGCCCTCATCTGCCTTCCAGAAGCTCCTTTGGCACAATGGTAAGCAGTCAAAGAATTCCTAAAACACCCAGGCTCTGGTCCTCCTCTAACTCAGATCTCAGAGCAGCTGCTTTTCTACCATTTCCAAACTAACTTTTCTATTCCCTTTCCATGCAACAGTACTAAATATTCAAGAATAAAGAAAAGCAGAAGAAAGACAGTAAAACCAGATATGATTCCACTACTATGAACCTCTAAGGCTGGAGAGATTCTTCAGTGGTAAAGCACTTGTCTGGTGCAAGTCCCTGGGTTCAGTCACCATAGCTATCATAAACTATCCAAAAAAACAACAATAACAACAACAAAAAACACCAAACGGGTGCATGGTTTCCCAATTCTTCCCTGTCATATATACATGTGTTGGTGTTAAATTATCACTTTTTAATGTTTAGTGCTCCATTATAAGCCATCTAAATTATGAATATGTCTCCTTTGAATGGCTGATTGGTATTCTTCATATTTATTCCTTATTGCATTTCATTTGCTGTTGAATATTTAGATTATTTGTCTTCACACTGCAACAATTTGAGGAATATACTTTTACATATAGCTTTGTGCACCTATCCCCTTTCCTATAAGCAAATTCTAAGAAGTAGGTTTGCAAGAAGAATAGATGGAGGGCTAGACAGATGGCTTAGTGGTTAAGGCATTTGCTTGTGAAGCCTAAGGACCCAGGTTTGAGTCCCCAGGACCCAAGTAAGCCAGATGCACAAGGTGGTACATGCATCTGGAGATCTTTTGCAGGGCTGGAGGCCCTGGCCCACCCATTCTCCCTCCCTCCCTCTTCCTCTCTCTCTCTCTCTCTCATATAAGTAAATAATAATAATTTAAAAAAAAAGAACAGGGTTGGGAAGATGGCTAAGCTGTTAAGGCGCTTGCCTACGAAGCCTAAAGACCCAGGTTCCATTTCCCAGTATCCATGTAAACCAAATGCACAAGATGGCACATGCATCTGAAGTTCATTTGCAGTGGCTAGAGGCCCTAGCATGCCCATTCTATCTCTTTCAAATAAGTTAAATTTAATTTAATTTAAAAAAAAAAAAGAACAGATGGAGCCTATGCATATGCTACAGGAAGTTGAGGTTTCTGGATGACATCACGTTGCCTTCCAGAAACCTAAACTTCCTGAGAGGGGTAATGAAGAGGGTTCCATTCCTAATTTTACTGACTGAATTCCATAAACACATCTGTGGTGGTTTGATTCAGATATCCCCCATAAACTTAGGTGTTCTGAATGCTAGGTTTCCCTAGCTGATAGAGATTTGGGAATTAACACCTGTTGGAGGCAGTGTATTGTTGGGGGTGGGCTTATGGGTATTATAGCCAGTTTCCCCTTGCCAGTGTTTGGCACACTCTCCTATTGCTATTGTCCACCTTATGTTGTCCAGGGGATAGTGTCCACTCTGTGCGCATGCCATGGTTTTCCCCTGCCATCATGGAGCTTCCCCTCAAGTCTATAAGCCAAAATAAACCCTTTTTCCCCAAAAGCTGCTCTTGGTCTGGTGATTTCTGCCAGCAATGCAAACCTGACTGCAACATCAAAAACCTGACATCAAAAATCTCTGAATGCAATTAAAGTGTTTTCATTAAGTCAGAATTTAGCCAAAGGAAGAGTAGGACTCCTTACAACGTGCTCTTCCAGACACAAAATGGCCTGGATATCCATGACTTCACAGTGCCTGACACTCCCTACACAAGACCATCATAATGGGAGGAAAAGATCATGACATCAAACTGAAAAGAGACTGATTGAGAGGGGAGGGGATATGATGGAGAGTGGAGTTTCAAAGGGGAAAGTGGGGGGAGGGAGGGAAGTACCATGGGATATTGTCTACAATTAAGGAAGTTGTCAATAAAAAATAAATTGAAAGAAAAAAAGAAAAAAGTGGGGGGGACTGGAGAAATGGCTTAGTGGATAAGGTGGTTGCCTGCAAAGCCTAAAGGCCCAGGTTTGATTCCCTAGTACCCATGTAAAGCCAGATGCACAAGGTGGCACATGCGTCTGAAGTTCATTTGCAGTGGTTAGAGGCCCTGGTGCACCCATTCCTCTCTATCTGCCTCTCTCTCTCTCCAATAAATAAATAAATAAACATTTTTTTAAAGAAAGAATTTAATATAAGAATTTTAGTCGTTCAACATGGGATTTTCTAAATTATCTCTCACCCTTGGCTCAGAGCAATTTATGTTTTATAAAGCACAATTCCTGAATATAATGCAAACATGCTCTGAGGGCAAATATTTAGATAATTTAAAACTCTCTCATTCCCAGGTTTACAGATAGGAACTACCTAGCTCAAGATGAAAGCTTCCCTACCCACTACTACACCAAGCTGGATGTGTGCTAATGATCAGGCAGAGTGGGAGTGACTCCCAGTCCTGAGACTGAAGAGTGTGAGGCGAGAACCCTCGCTCATAGTTGAGAGCACGGCTGCATGCACAGTACCTCCTGAAGCCAGCACTCCTTTATCCAACCCCAAACAAGCAGACACTTACAGAAAGTCAGAAGGCCACAGAAGAAAGTCCTAGCTACGGCTGTAACTATAGGGTCACTTTCCTGAAATTAGTGTCCCTGCTGGGATGAGTCCTTCTGCTCGAACTAAACCCCAGCCTGTCCTCCCAAGTGGGGTGCACCTGTAGCGCTCCAAGTGACATCCCGAGTCAGAGCTGGATGTAGCACCCACTTCCTTACAACCTACTTCTCACATTGTGAGGCACAGGTTTAGGGTCTCACAGCACCCATTTCCCCTGTAACCTGGTTGGACACCAAAATTCTAGGCTTCTGCTCCAGACCTACAGAGTCACACCATAGTGTGAGAAGCGGTCTTAACAGATCTTCATGTATCTTTTTCCTTACTGGAGAGTCAAATGGGGGAGAGCACTAAAAATGTCCCAATCCATTGATTTTACTTTATTCACACATCTTTGGAGCTCATAAGCACAGAGACCAACCCCAAACTCCAATATAGCTGTCAACAGAGATGGGCAGAGTTATGCATTTGATTTTAACCAAGCATAACTTGCACTGAACTTTTTCCAAGTTACCCTGCAATGAAAATGCTGGTAGTACACACACTCAAACAGTAAAGTAGCCCCCTTTGTTCTTTATATAAATTTCATATTAATGACAACAGCAAGGGATGATTTCATTTCATTAGATTAGGCACTGAAAACACCTTTCCCTTTATCATAAAAACATGACCCTGTCAGAAATCTTTCAGAGCCTTTGGGTCTCTTGGTCCTGACTTTTCATTCTAAAGTGGGTGAGCTAGCAGCAATGGTAGGTACTAGGAAAGGCCGTCATATTTGCATGGTGTCAAAAGGAGTCATATTGCTCCCAATGTCATCATCCCTTAATAGAAATGTCACCCTCCCACCTACACTCGCTTCTCTTGCCCCGGCCCCACCAGAGGCACTGCACAATGGTAAGAGGCTGACAGACCTACTTTCCTTCCACCGTGGTTGGCTGCCATGGGTGAATGACGGTCCAAAATAGGATCAATCAACACCATTTTCGTGTCTATCCTAACACGGCTCGGATTTCTTCAGCCTTCTCAGCATCGCCATGATAAACACCCTCCCCAAGGGAAGAGATCTTGGATCAGGGCTAATGCTTCCCATTTCTGCTCTACATATGCATGGGCCGAAGAATTAGGGTTGTTCGGTACTTTGGTATTTGCCATTGCCAGTCAAGGTGGTTGCCTGGAACACTTTATGGGACTGTGGCAGGCACTGTAGCTTAGCACTCACAATGCTGCTTCTCATTTAGGACTGAGCTCGCTCAGCTACGTCAAGAGCGTTCTCCTCAAGATCCCTCCATAAGTCAAACCGAAAGGACTTTTTAAGTATTTTATTTGCTTATTTATTAGAAAGAGAATGAATACATGGGTGTGCCAGGGCCTCTAGCCGCTGCAAATAAATTCCAGACGCATGCGACACCTTATGTATCTGGCTTTACGTAGGTACTGGGGAATCAACCCCAGGTCCTCAGGCTTTGCAGGCATGTGCCTTAACCACTGAGCCACTCTGCAGCCCCTGAAATGACTTTTTAAAGGCTTTTTTTAGTCAGAAGTAAATATATGTATTTACACACGCACAATAAAAGAGGATGGATGCTATCACTTGTTTTCTCTAATTTGGGACCTAATCAATACCACAGAAAAATAGAGTGACTTATTTACTTTTCATGGAAAAGTAAGAGAAAAAAAAACCATGGAAGGATAAAGCAAAAGTGTTCTTAAATTTAAGTTTCTGTTTATTGCTTATTACCCATATGTACAGTAAAAGCACAATGCAGCATACTTATTTGTGTAAAGAATATATGAGACATTGTTGTGATATGACATATCTTATCCAGAGCATCACCTATCTGCCACTGTGTTTGAAACACTAATAAGAACAAGTAAACAAAGTACAATTTTAATACAAGGCCTAAAATCATGAACAATCTACATGTGGTTCTATTACCAGTGGTGGTCATCCCTCTCCCCAAGCCACCATTCTTGGTCAGATTACAAATCATGGGATTGCTTCAGGAAGTCAGGGTAACTCAAAGGGAAGTTCCAATAACAATGGTAGTTCAGTGATTATAAAGGTTGATGTTTAAAAAAGAATTGTTGGGTCAGACAGTTCTATAGACTGTATGGACTTGTCAGTGTTACAGCACAATACAATAATTATTACTGAAAATAATGAATCTAACCTACAAAAAAAAAAAGATCAAATCATGTTCAATACATTGATTAAGAAACCCTGTAAGGGGGCTGGAGGGATGACTTAGTGATTAAGGTGCTTGCCTGCAAAGCCAAAGGACCCAGGTTCAATTCCCCAGGACCCATGAAAGCCTGATGCACAAGGGGCACATGAGTTTGTTTGCAGTGGCTGGAGGCCCTGGCATGCCCATTCTCTCTCTCTCTCACTCTGTCTGTCCTTCTCTCTCTCAAGTAAATAAAAATTTAAAAATATTTAAAAAAGAAAACCTGTAAGTATAAAACCAAATATTGAAAGTTTTCAAAACAAAAATTTAAAAAGAGAGGATAGAGAAAAAAAATCAGAGGAGGAAAACATGCTATTTGAAAAGACCCACCATCAAGAATAACTCACTCTCTCATGGGGAAGTATAAGCTACAGTTTATTATTAGAATTTATTTATTTATTTATTATTTGTTTTTTCAAGGTAGGGTCTCTCTGTAGCCCAGGCTGACTTGGAATTCACTATTTATTCTCAGAGTGGCCTTGAACTCACAGCAATCCTCCTACCTCTGCCTCCCGAGTGCTGGGATTAAAGGCCTGCGCCACCACACCCGGCTAGAATTTATTTTTAAGTGTGTGTTTTCTGCTATCTCCTAGTGGAACCTGGTGATGTCCATATTTTCCAAAGGTCTGCATGACTATCAAATAGATATCCTAAACAAACTTAGAAAAACTCACACACAAAAATAAGGCATGACAGGGCAATTTCCTAGTGAGCTCTGTGGCCTAGCCACACCTTAAACGCCTGTCATTCTTGAATATGGCCTGACTCCTGCCTAAACATGATAAGCATGCAATAAAGATTAAACCTTTAAGTTTTGCAGTTAAATCATGAAATAACTTAAAATCTTTTACCTTATTTTAATTATATAGACCAAGTACATATATTAATTTTTAACTATCATGGAATTGATTTCTTTAAAATGTGAGTTTTCTCTCTTATTTCATTGATTATTAATTTAAGGGCTATTTTAAAAAATTGTTAATAATTGTATTTATTAAACACCAAGAGGATACTGTGATGGTTGCTAAAGAAAAAAAATTGATATTGTCCCTTGCTGATAAGCTTACAATTTAAAGTAAAATACAAGAATGCTAAAAGCCTAATGCAAAATTTTCTTAACTTAGAAAAGGTTATTTGAAGCACAGTCTTAATAAGGCTTGGAATGTTATCTGAGCAATATGCTACTTGTGCCCAGTTTTCCCAATCACATGAGGCTTGTTAAGAAGAGAGCACTTAGAAACTTTGCAAAAGCAGTAAATTATTGCCTTGTTGAACTCTTAAACAGAGATGCCTACTGGTAAAGCTTCTCAGCAGCCAGGGAAATCCCATAAAAAAATATTAACCATATCAAGTCTGTCTTCTCTCCCACTTAAAGCTTTCCAGCCTCACCAGGTTCCTAATGACACCCCTTCTGAGAAATAAATATGATATCTAGCTAAATTACCCTACCATAACGGAGTCCTAACAAGTAGAAATTCTAGGAACTATTAACCCATACTTAAAAAAATATTTTTATTTATTAGAGATAGATAGAGAGAGGGCGAGGGGAGTGAGTATGGATGTACTAGGGCCTCCTGCCACTTCAAACAAGTGCCACTTTGTGCATCTGGCTTTACATAGATACTGGAGACTTAACCCGAACTTTCAGTTTTGTAAGCTAGGGCCTTTAACTACTGAGCCACCTCACCAGCTCTCAATCCTCATTTTAAGAGAAAGGTGAGCAGACAGCAGGGCACCACTGGCTAGAGGAGAGCCTGGCTGTGTTCATATAAACAAAGACAGCCAAGTTCAGTCTATGCATCTCCAAAGTGATTAAGAACATGTGGAAATGCTTGCTTTTCTGTTCCATATTACTGGTGTAAGGGTATGTAAGAATTTAGTATCAAAGCCCTCTAGTCTGAACTGTCCTATTTTAGATATTTTTATTTGCTTTAGATTTTGAGACAAAGTCTCACTATATAGCCCAGGGTGGCCTCAAACTAATGATAAGCCTGCCTAAGCCTCTCATGTGCTAGGATTATGACTGTATGTCAGCACACACTCAGTTTAAGATCTAATTCTTAAAACTCCTACATAATTCAGAATAAAACTCAAATCCTTTTATCCAAGTCAATGGAAATTGATACTTCTTAAAGGAGAAGAACACAACAAGCTATAGTACTTATCACCTTGACTAAAATCACAGTGATTTCAAAACTGGTGCTCAGACTATTTTCCCAGAAGACAATACAGCTTATCCTCCAAGCCTACATAGACAGGATCCACTCTCTTTCACTTCCTTCTGCTAGAGAAGTTAAGAAGACTGGTGTTATCATAGATAGTGTAAGCAGAATGACTGGGGAAAGAACCCATTATTATTCAAAAGAAAATCTTACTCAGCAGAAGAACTGCATTTAAAGAGTTAACTCATATTTGTCAGTATATAGCAAAAATTTTGTTTTTAGTTTGATCAATATGCAAACTTTGTTTTAAACCATAAGATCTTTTAAAATTGTGATCTTACCAAGCACTTAAAAATTACCTTCCCTGGACTACTGTATGTTTTGTTTACAAATAGGCTTTCATTTTTTTCCTCTTGTTTACAAAAAGGTATTTTTGTTTTGTTAAAAAATACATTATCCTTTAACATATAAAACCATAAAGCAGGACCGAAAAAAGATAAGTTTTCCAGTCATAAACATGCATCAAAAAAGTCTTCCAGACTACCAGAGATACTTACCCTCTCCATCACCTCGACGCTAGCTATGCAGACAAGAAGGACTGCCAGGAAGGAACAAAAATAAAACTCAAAACACCAAAAGCAGGCACTAGCTTTCTTCCATCTATAGAAGCTCACTAGGAGTCAGGAAAAAAAAAAAAAAAAAAAAGGGACAGGCACCTATTTACTATGAAAGATAGAGATAGCATTTTTACCTCTAAAATGTCAAGGATCTTGGGACTGGACAGATGGCTCAGTGGGCTCATGCTTGCTGCAAGCATGAGGGCCTGAGTCGAATCCCCAGAAACCACATAAAGATGTCAAGTGTGGTAGAATGTACCTGTGATCCCAGAACAGGAAGGCAGAGATGGGAATTCCTGGGGCACAACAGCTAGCCAGTCTAGTCTAATCAGTGAGCTCTAGGTTCGACAACAGCTAGCCAGTCTAGTCTAATCAGTGAGCTCTAGGTTCGACAACAGCTAGCCAGTCTAGTCTAATCAGTGAGCTCTAGGTTCAACAACAGCTAGTCAGTGTAGCCCAATCAGTGAGCTCTAGGTTTAGCAGGACATCCTGCCTCCTAGAATAAGGTAGAAAGTGACTGAGTAAAGATACCCCTGGCCTCCACATTAGTGTGCATGCATATACACACATGCATGCAGGTATGCACACATGCAAACATGCACACACACATGAACAAGCATACACACACCACATGCACACATGTAAAATTTTTAAAAAGAGAAAAAAGCAATTAAATAGCTCAAGTAAGAATTACCTGCCTTGTCTGTCTTATGCTTTTGTCTCACAAAGATGGAGAATTTTATCCATCAACTCAGAGAAGTTCAAAGCACCTCTTAGTTTTGGTGACTGAATGTGACCAAAGGACCAAGAAGGACATTTACACCAGTAACCTTCTGTGCTCCTAAGATTTTTCAAACCAGTTATTCCCTCAAAACCAGTTCTGCCAACTAAGCTCCACTCGCCTCTTCCCAGTTCTTTATTTGCTCAAGTGTGAATCAATTGAAAGACACTCCTGTGAAAATAACGTCTCTTCCCTGAGGACAGGAAGGACAAGGAAATGGTTCTTGCTTTGTAAGTGACCCTCACAGAGAAGAGAAAGCTGTTTCCTCCCACCATCTTTGTGAAACACAAGTACAGTGACTTAACCATGAGGTTTTCTGAGGGCCTATTTATTCCGGGGCCTTTCACAATGTTACATTATGGAGGTAACAAATTAGCATACACAATGAGCAAAGAGATCAAACCCGGGGGCTGCAGAAGCAGGTAGGTTTAACCCCACTGAGAAATCTAAGCCATCAGCTGAGCTCAACCTCACAGACTAGAGGAAAAAAAAAAAAATAAAAAACCAGCTTCATGAGTCTTCTTCACAAAACCACTCCACCATCAAGCAAGGTGCTGGCTGAGATTCCTGAGGTTAGGACATGACAATCTCTGTTCCAAGGCCTTCAAATGCTGGCCCATGTGTCTGAAAATTCTTTAGATTCCCAGTGCTTGTAGAACATCCTGAACTTTGCAAGCAGCTCCACCTGTCTGTGGTCCATGGTGGTGGAGAGTATCATTGGCCATTTCACAAAGGTTACCCATAACACGAGGAAGAGGGGAGGACTTCCAAGATGGATGTTCCACTTTGATTCCAATAGTCAAAGCAAGTCTGATAAGGATTCTAACACAGGAAACAGACTGTCTAAGACTTTCACGTGCTTATCTAATGAAGACAATGTGCACACACATACTCAGAAGGCATTTATTTATTTATTTATTTATTTATTTATTTATTTATTTATTTAATACAGAAATAGGCAGGTAGAGAGAGAAAGAGAGAATGGGTGCGCCAAGGCCTCCAGCCACTGCAAACAAACTCCAGATGCATGCACCCCCTTGTGCATCTGGCTTACGTGGGTCCTGGAGAATCAAGCCTCGAACTGGGGTCCTTAGGCTCCACAGGCAAGCTTTTAACTGCTAAGCCATCTCTCCAGCCCCAGAAGGCCTTTAAATATGTTGTGCACCTCTAATTGCATTAATTATCACCTCCACAGGGATCCTGGTTTTTTTCAGCAGAATTTCTCACTGACACAAGACTACATATTTTGGGCTTGAAGTATCTCTGGTGGTAAATGGAAAACTTGATTGGGCTATAACAAGGCTCTTGGCAACATCTGTTTAAAAGAATTTTTTTTTTTTAATTTGTGTCAGGCACAGTTAAAGACCCCAGGCCACCGGAGGTTTAAGCAGGCCTGAGCTATCAGGCATGACTAAAGGCCCCAGGCCTCAGGAGGCTGCAGCAGGCCTAGACCCCAATAATCTTGCCTCAAGACTGGCAGGAGTGAGGCCGCTCCCTCCCCTCCAGCCTGGGGCACCTGGACGTCCTGATAAGACTTAGGTTTCAGTTTCCCTGTGGTCAGGTGACCTCTTTACCACTCACCCAGGTGGTCCCTATATTTTAATAAGGTATTACCCAGCCAATCCCCCTGTGACCCATACCCAGTACCTCTTCCCACCACTACATGAACACTTATAAGCCTACTCCCCTGGAAAGTAAACAAGCTGTCCTCCAACTCAGTCTCAGGGTATTTCTTCTTGTTGTGCTCATGGCCACTCAAGACCCTGATCCCAGCCGCCTGGACATCTCCAGGGTGCCAATGTGCAATGACCCCCGAGTGGCCAGGGACCCACAATTTTGGAAGGAGAGAAGGACCAAAGGGGAAGGACTAAACGGGAGGATTTAGACAAAGAATCCTCATGGAACTTAAATAACTTATTTAATGGGGGAAAACTTGCATTAACATTTAGCATTCCTTATGAAAATGTCATGGTACATAAGCAGACATTTGAAAATGCTGGTGGGTGTCTCCAAAAGGACTTTCCTTTTACATGAGTCAAGGATGAGTGTTCAGAGCCAAGAGTCTTCAACGCCACAAAGCACAGGATGTGGAGGAAGGCTTATGGATCCCTGCATCAGAGATACAAGGAGACTGGGAGGTTTCCTCCAGTCTTTCCCAACCCCCACCCCAACTTCATATGTTGACACTTAATTTTCAGGGTAATGGCATTAAAAGTAGGGCTTCTGGGAGGTGGTTAGGGCATGAGGGCTGTGTGCTCACAAATGTGATTACCACCCTCAGGAGAAGGCTCGTGATATCAGGCATGGTGGTACACACCTGTGATCCCACTTCTTAGGGGGTGAAGGCAGAAGGATCAAAAGCTCAAGGTCATCTTCACCTGTATAGTGAGTTTTAGGTCAGCCCTAGGCTACAAGAGACCCTGTGTCTCCACCCCACCCCCATAACAAAAGCTCCAGGGAGCATGTCACTCTTTTTATCCTTCCACAATTGAGGACACAGAAAGACACCATCCATGCGGAATAGGCCCTCACCAGACACTGAATCTGTTGACACCTTGATCTTGGGCATTCAAGCCCCCAGAACTGTGAGCAACGAACCTGTGCTGTTTTAAGTGACCTGCCTTCTATATTTTGTTATACCAGCCTAGAATTAGATAGCATTCTCACTTGGAGACACAGATAGCAGAGGGTGTGGTACTGTGTGGGAAAGCATCCAAGATCAAATCTTGGAAGAAAGTGGGATCTTGACACATTGGTCACTCCAGTGATGAGAGAAAATTAAAGGAAAAGTGTATATTTAAGTGAAATAGGGTCTAAAGCAATCCCAGCTAAAGTAAGATAACAACTTTGAAAAAATGAATGAAACAAAATGCTTAGCATCAGTTTGGTGGGGAAAAGTATGTTTTAAGAGTGGGGGGGGTAGTGGAGAGATGGTGTAGCAGTTAAGGCACTTGCCTACAAAGCCAAAGGATCCAGGTTCGATTCCCCAGGACCCACATAAGCCAGATGCACATCTGGAGTTCACACATCTGAAGACCCTTCACTTGCAAATAAATAAATAAAATAAAATTTTAAAAGTGACTGAAGACCCTGGCGTGGTGGCGCACGCCTTTAATCCCAGCACTCGGAGGCTCTCTCTCTCACCGAGTTCCCCCCTGAGACTCAAATAAATAAAGGTCAGCCTGGAAGAAGACCAAAACCAAAAAAAAAGTGTGTGTGTGTGTGTGTGTGTGTGTGTGTGTGTGTGTGTGTAATGTGATGTATGTGTGGTGTACATATGGGTGTATGTGCCCATGCAGTGCCCAGCACTTCTGTCTTGGTGAGGTTTGCTCGGGTGCTGTGGCTGGAGCAGAACACTGGGTGTACCACTCCATTTCTCTTCTGCCCACTTACTAACCCTGGAGCTTAACCATTTTGTCATGAGCTCCTGTTATTCTGCAAACTCTGCTCCCCACAGGACTGGGGTTACAGATGAGCATGGCCATACCCAGCTGTTTATGTGGGTTTTGGGGACAGAACTCTGGTCTCTCGGGCTTCTTTGGGCCCTCATACTTGCACAGGAAGTGCCCTTAACCACTGAGCCATTTCTCCAGCCCTTTAAGTGTTTTTAATGAGGTTTGTATAGGAACAAAAGACTTGCACTGAGATATGTTTATGTCCTATGCATTTTATATAATGTCTAAGATTTTTTTAAGTTTATTTATTTTTTTATTTGAGAGACAGACAGACAGACAAAGAGAGGGCACACCAGCATCTCTAGCTACTGCAAACGAACTCCAGACACATGCACCACTTTGTGCATCTAGCTTACATGGGTACTGGGAAATCAAACCTGGGTCCTTAGACTTCGCAGGCAAGTGCCTTAACCGCTAAGCCATCCCTCCATCTCGTGTCTAAGATTTTTTATTAACAGATTCTTTTTTTTTTTTTTTTTTTTTTTTTTACTTTATAGAGAGGAAGAGGCAGATAGAGAATGGGGCCTGCCACTGCAACCTCCAGGGCCTCTAGCATCTGGCTTGAAATGAACTCCAGAGTCCTGCACTACCAGGCAAATGCCTTAACTGGCTTAAGCCATGGGAACCTAAGATTTTTATTTAAAAATTTATTTTTATTTATTTATTAGAGACAGGGTGGGGGAGAGAGAGAGAGAGAATGGGTGCACCAGGGCCTCTAGCCATTGCAAATGAACTCCAGATGCATGCACTACCATGTGCATCTGGCTTACATGGGACCTGGAGAATTGAACCTGGGTCCTTAAGCTTCACAGGCATACGTCTTAACTGCTAAGCCTTCTCTCCAGCCCTATGTCTAAGATTTTTGTTTAGGCAAAATGTTTTAAAATATACAAAGATAAACATAGTCAAATCCATTTGCTCACTTGGGTTAAAAGGAGTGCGCTGCCACTAAGTCATGAGTATTGTTGGAGAAAAGTCACAAGAGGAAATGTCAACAGTCACATTGATGCCGATCAGAGGCATTCACAAGTGAGAAACCAAATGCTTCTTCGACAAAAATCAAATTTAACAAGATTATGAAGGAAAACAACAAGCAACTTCAAAAGAATGGGTAACTTGCAGTTTGCCCAGAGCCTGGGAATAGAGAACATGCTGTCAAATAGCCAACCTCTAATTGACAGGATACACTGGGACACTTCACAGAGCTGATGCCAAGTGGAATTTTAAACCCAAACGGCCAAAAGGAAACAGATTGTTCCTATGCCTACCCTGAACAAAACCAGAATATCCCTGACCCAGTAGAGAGGCACATGCCACTTCTTTCAAGGTCTAGCAAAACCCCAAGCAAGGTACAGAAAGAGGAAACTGGGAAGGGGTTTGGTTCAGGTGAACCTCCCGTCCAGGAAGCTTTCTAAGCCCCGGGGCAGGAATGCAGCGGAGGAGTAGAGTCCACGTCAGTGAGCTCACCACCTCTGGCACACATGGCAAGTCTGTCTGCAGTAGGATGTTGTCACGCGGGAGTAGACACGGAATTCCAGACAGCAGGAGACTGATCTTTTTCATGTTACTGGCCTAACAGCAGAATTCTTGGAACTGGAAGATTCTATGATGTATCCTGAAAGTATTAAGATGCTAAGAAGCTGATGTAAAAGTTCAGTAATTGTGGGGTAGGTGGAGAAAGAATCACACAGTATATTTCTTGTATGAGCAACATCTTAATAATCTACCACTTATGGAGAACATATAGTTAAAGCAACTTGTCTCTCAATGACTGGCTCACGTCTTAAAAATGACTTTGGTTTTTTTGTTTGTTTGTTTTTTGTTTTTTTGAGGTTGGGTCTCACTCTAACCCAGGCTGACCTGGATTTCACTCTGTAGTCTCAGAGTGGCCTTGAACTCATGGCAACCCTCCTACCTCTGCCTTCCGAGTGCTGGGATTAGAGGTGTGCGCCACCACACCTGGCCAAAAATGACTTTTTTTTTTTTTTTTGAGGTAGGGTCTCACTCTAGTTCAGGTTGACCTGGAATTCACTATGTCATCTCAGGGTAGCCTTGAACTCACAGCAATCCTCCTACTTCTGCCTCCGAGTGCTGGGATTAAAGGCATGCGCCACCACACCTGGCCAAAAATGACTTTTTTAAAAAATATTTTTTTTAATTGACAACTTCTATACTTACAGACAATAAACCATGATAATTCCCTTCCTTCTCCCACTTTCCCCTTCACAACTCCAACTCTCCGAAAGATGACTTTTGATAAAACCTGAATCTTAACATTTAGTATGTCCCCTAGGCTAGGACACTGAACAGTGTATCTAAAAGTGATCTGGATGGGGTGCTTGGAGAGCCAGTCTGAGGGCACATGAGCATGAGGTGACAGTGAAGAAGAGTGACAATGAGAGGTGGAGTCCCTGATATCATTGAGCCACTGAATTAATCCACCAAGGGCTGCTTTGTGAACTTAGTTTTATTTTTAAAAAAAATAACTTTTAAAATATTTTAGCAAATTTCCCAGCTGTCTCAATTTATAAATTCCTTTTGTCACAAATTTCTTATGCAACATTAAGGAGGTCTCATATGAAATATTCTGAGTTACTACAGAAAGTATCTAGCTAAAAAATTCTTAACTTTTTTATGGTAATGGGGATTAAATTTAGGCCATGCTCAAGCTAAGCAAGTCCATTTAAAAAAATATTTTATTACTTATTTATTTATTTGAGAGAGAGAGATACAGAAATAGGCAGGTAGAGAGAGAGAATGGGTGCACCAGGGCCTCCAACCACTGCAAACGAACTCCAGATGCATGTGTCCCTTGTGCATCTGGCTTACGTGAGTCCTGGAGAACTGAGCCTCCTTAAGCTTCACAGGCAAGCATTTAACAGCTAAGCCATCTCTACAGCCCCCTACCACTTTCTTTTGAGCCATCTCTCTTATCCTTTAAAATTTTTTGTTTGTTTTGAAATAGTATCCCTAAAAGATGCCTAGGCTGGCTAGAACTATACTCCTGTGCCAACAATCTCAGCTAACCTTAAATATTTAGCCTAAAGAAATATGCTCCCTCTAGGCACATATCCTAAGGACTCATCTCACTACCTTAGAGATACTTGCTCAACCATGTTTATTGCCACTCTATTCACAATAGCTAGGAAATGGAACCAGCCTAGATGTCCCTCAACTGATGAGTGGATAATGAAGATATGGCACATTTACACAATGGAGTTCACTCAGCGGTAAAGAAAATGAAGTTATGAAATTTGCAGGAAAATGGGTTGATCTGGAAAGGATTATACTTAGTAAGGTAACCCAGGCCCAGAAAGCCAAATGTCACATGTTCTCTCTCATATGTGGATCCTAGCTACAAATGATTGAATTTTATGTGAGTAGGAATAAAATTCAGTAGCAATAAGTAGAAGAACAGATTAATGGGGTTGAAAAGGCCTAAGTGAAGTCAGGGGAAGAGATTGAGTAAAGGAAAAGTGGAGGGAGGGCTAATCAAAATCTAAGAGGATATAAATAAGTCTTATGGAAACCTACTTTTCTGGACAATGGAACACTCAGAAGCCATGGATTGTTACTAGAAAATTTTCAGTGCCAGGAATGGGATACCTTCAAGTGAGTTGTTGGCTGGGAGGTCAGAGATACCCCCAAAACATTATAGGCCATTGCCGAGGCCTTACCATAGATGGTAAGACCCTATTGCTGAACACTCCACATACTTGGGCTGCATGGTCACTGAGAAATCCTGCTGGAGCTGAGCTGAAAGCCTCCTCCATGTGGACCAGCTGACAGAAAGTTGGAAAAAGCTACACTGCATGTAGGTCAATGGGAGAGAGAAAACACCAGTGAAGATACTCACCAGTGAACACTGCAAGCTTTAAATTTGGCCAGCCAGGCCAAATGAGCCAACAGATGAACTAGTGGCATGTCTGTTATGGGGGAAACCAACTGCTCTCTAATTGGATTGGAGGCCTGCTCCATGGGAAGGAATACATCCCTGATACTAAAAACCTACAACAGGGGTAGTCATGAGCCCTAGGGATATATAATGTCTGCTGGTATCTGGCTAAATGTATATACTATGCCCACTAAACTGCCCAGTAAGCACTTCTCTTAATGTCCACACCCATATATCAATGCTACTCTCACTTTTGGTTAGAGAAGTTTCTTTTTTGTCAGATGGTGGCAACCTTGAAATGACTCAGAAGGCCCATGGTGCTGAGAAATGACAGAGGAGGGTTCAGCACTGAAAGATCTCTAGCACACCTTCCAAGGTTCAGGATCCATTGCAGAAGAGGGGGCAGAAAGAATGTAAGAGCCAAAGGAAGAGTAGGACTCCTTACACCGTGCTCCTCCAGACACAAAATGGCCTGGATATCCTCATAGTGCCTGACACTACCTACACAAGACCATCATAATAGGAGTAAAAGATGATGACATCAAAATTAAGAGACACTGATTGAGAGGGGGAAGGGATATGATGGAGAGTGGAGTTTCAAAGGGGAAAGTGGGGGGGGGGGAGGGAATTACCACAGGATATTGTCTACAATTAAGGAAGTTGTCAATAAAAAAAAGAAAGAAATATGCTCCCATTCCTGGCTTGTTTCCTGGTCAAACAGTCTGGTGATTCTTCAAATGTGGTACCCGGATAAAGCTGAACAGTCATGGCAGAGAACTTACTAACACCAGTTCCCAGGCCACACCCCAGACTTGGTGAATCAGAAGTCCTTGGGTGTAGGGCCCAGCAAGCTGTGTCTGAATAAATACATTAGTGACTGATGCAGGCTGAAATTTAAGAACCACCGCTGCAAAAAACACTGCTTGTGACACCAACTGTCACTCAGCATTAGTCTCAACAAATAAATGTTGAACCATGAACATCGGGCTGTATAAAGCACCTCCCTGCCTTCCAGTTGCCAAGCAAAGTATTGTCTCAGATGATGAAAGGCCAGAGAAAGTAATTCACATGGAACAAATGCTCCCACACAGGCGTTCACATCATCGTGAGCACAGGAAACTACCTGGTAGCATGTGGTGGAAGCAGCTGTTCTGGGAATAGCAAACTTCAGAAAAAAGTATAGACAGCTTCTTGAGACAGCTGAAGTGAAGCAACTGTTAAAGAAGTGGATTCACACAGAAACTGTTAGGAGTGGAGGGACTAGGACAGGGGAGATGGCGTATGAGGATCCCCAACACCCATGTAAAAATGTCAGGTGTGGCCAGGTGTGACGACGCACACCTTTAATCCCAGCAGAGGTAGGAGGATCACTGTGAGTTTGAGGCCACTCTGAAACTACATAGTGAATTCCAGGTCAGCCTAGACTAGAGTAAGACCCTACCTCAAAAAATGAAAAGTAAAAAGCTGGGAGTGGTGATGCACGCCTATAATCCCAGCACTTGGGAGGCAGAGGTAGGAGGGTCGCTGTGAGTTCAAGGCCACCCTGAGACCACAGAGTGAATTCCAGGTCTGCCTGGGCTGGAGTGAGGCCCTATCTTGAAAAACCAAAAAGGAAAAGAAATGAAAGGAGAAAAAAAGGCAGGCGTGGGGGGTGCATCCCTGTAATCCCAGCACTGGGGAGACAGAAACAGCAACCCCCTGGGGCTCACTGACTGGCTAGTCTAGCTGAATTGGTGAGCCTAAGGTTGAGTGAGAGATCTTGTCTCAAGGAATGAGATGGAGAGCTATAGAGGAAGACATCCATCCAACGTGGCCCTGTGGCTTTCATACATGTGTACAGACATGCATGCACACCTGCATACACATACCCACAAGCTCACAATAGTACACATACATACAAAAAAGTGAGGAACTAGGGTAAATTTGGATAAACTAAAGCAGTCAACAAGATATTCCTCCAGGGGTGGGGGGGAGGGGTAAAGAGAAGATAATGGGGGTAAACATGAGCGAAGTGCCAGGACACACATGTATCCTAATTTTTAAAAAGTAAGAAGCTGGGCCTGGTGGTTTACACCTAGAATCCTAGCACTTAGGAGACTGAGGTAGAAGGATCATTGTGAGGCCAGCTTGGGCTACAAGAGTGAGTTTCAGGTCACCTAGGCTGGAGTGAGACGAAAGAAAGAAAGAAAGAAAGAAAGAAAGAAAGAAAGAAAGAAAGAAAGAAAGAAAGAAAGAAAGAAGGCAGGCAGGGAGGGAGGGAGGGAGGGAGGGAGGGAGGGAGGGGAGATAGAAAGAAAGAAAGAAAGAAAGAAAGAAAGAAAGAAAGAAAGAAAGAAAGAAAGAAAGAACAAACAGAGGGAGGGAGGGGAGGAAGGAAGGAAGGAAGAAAGAAAGACAAAAGGAAGAAGGAAGGAAGGAAGGAAGGAAGGAAGGAAGGAAGGAAGGAAGGAAGGAGGGAAGGAGGGAAGGAAGGAAGGAAGGAAAGAGGGAGGGAGGAAGGAAAGGAGGGAGGCAGGGAGAAAGAAGGGATGGAGGGAGGGAAGGAAAGAGAAAGAAAGAAAAAGTAAGAGAGAGAGAAAAAGAGAGGGAGAGAGGTAAGAGAGGAAAGGAAGGAGGGATGGGGAAGAGAGAGAGAGGGAGGGAAGGAAGAAGGGAAATACATACCTGAAAGGTACAAGGTCTGACTAGAAGAAATTTGGATAAACTAAAGCAGTCAACAAGATATTCCTCCAGGGGGGTAAAGAGAAGATAATGGGGGTAAACATGAGCGAAGTGCCAGGACTCACATGTATCCTAATTTTTAAAAAGTAAGAAGCTGGGCCTGGTGGTTTACACCTAGAATCCTAGCACTTAGGAGACTGAGGTAGAAGGATCATTGTGAGGCCAGCTTGGGCTACAAGAGTGAGTTTCAGGTCACCTAGGCTGGAGTGAGACGAAGAAAGAAAGAAAGAAAGAAAGAAAGAAAGAAAGAAAGAAAGAAAGAAAGAAAGAAAGAAAGAAAGAAGGCAGGGAGGGGGAGGGAGGGAGGGAGGGGGGAGGAGGGAGGGAGGGAGGGGAGATAGAAAGAAAGAAAGAAAGAAAGAAAGAAAGAAAGAAAGAAAGAAAGAAAGAAAGAAAGAACAAACAGAGGGAGGGAGGGAGGGAGGAAGGAAGGAAAGAGAGAAAGAAAGACAAAAGGAAGGAAGGAAGGAAGGAAGGAAGGAAGGAAGGAAGGAAGGAAGGAAGGAAGGAGGGAAGGAGGGAAGGAAGGAAGGAAAGAGGGAGGGAGGAAGGAAAGGAGGGAGGCAGGGAGAAAGAAGGGATGGAGGGAGGGAAGGAAAGAGAAAGAAAGAAAAAGTAAGAGAGAGAGAAAAAGAGAGGGAGAGAGGTAAGAGAGGAAAGGAAGGAGGGATGGGGAAGAGAGAGAGAGAGGGAGGGAAGGAAGAAGGGAAATACATACCTGAAAGGTACAAGGTCTGACTAGAAGACAGAGAAGGGACAGCAAGGTCTGAAGCGTATGATGAAAGACTCTGAGAAACAGAAAGGGCCAGGCGTGGTGGCGCACGCCTTTAATCCCAACACTGCGGTGGCAGAGGTAGGAGGATGGCTGTGAGTTTGAGGCCACCCTGAGACTACATAGTGAATTGCAGGTCAGCCTGGGCTACAGAGTGAGACCCTATCTCGGAAAAAAAGAGAGAGAGAGAGAAACAGAAAGGACGTTTAAGGTCCTCATAAGGGCACTCCTAACAAACAGCATTGGCAAGCAGTGTGCAGGGCCTGGGCAGTCACCGTCCAGCTGAGGGGAACTGGACCTCCATGGCAGCCTTAGTACTGCCAGGAATGCTGCGGAGCGCAGAGAAACCAGAAGGTGTTTACAAGCTAGGCAGGGCAAAGGAAATGGAGAAGTTGAATATTTAGTCATCCAGCTCGGCACATCCCTTAAGCAATTAAATGTGCTAATGGGGAGAACAGTAAGTTAAGGTATGGCAACAGTCTGGACCCACACCTTGAAAACCCCAATATGCTGACCAGTCTATCCAAAAAGAGAATGAATGCGTACGGAGCTCTAGGCGCAGAGTTCTCAACTGTCCTTTAGCATGGCCTGGGAACTTTCATGAGAACGGCTTGAATCATTCCCCAAACCAACCGATACCTAGCCTTAAAATGATGATGTGGGGGTTGGCATATTTTTTAAAGATGTTATTGATCTTGTGCTTACTAATTCTCACGTATAACTAAGGCTGCATAGGAAGACAGGGAAAGTTAGGAGTTCATGGGAAGGAAGAGTTCCTGGCTGCAGAATCTGATTGAAGCTTCTACCCAGCTGAGATGAAAACCAAGAATTCTAGCACAATTAACATTTGCTGTGACGTTTGCTAACAGAGAAAATATCCTTCTTCCCTAGAGAAGGATGTGAAAACAGCAGTGACTAATGCTGAAGGCTGAGCCTATAAGACCTTCAGGAAGTATGGCCTTACTCCTTTCCCAGATATCTTCCAGGAATCTCAAAAAAAGACTAAACCTTTGTTTACAGGGGGGAAAAATGTTTTGCTGGGCGCGGTGGTGCACACCTTTAATCTCAGCACTCTGGAGGCAGACGTAGGAGGATAGCCGTGAGTTTGAGGCCACCCTGAATCTAATTTCAGGTCAGCCTGAGGTAGAGTGAGACCCTATCTAGAAAAACAAAACAAAACAAAACAAAACACCCAAAAGCTTAACCTCCCCTGCAACGCTTGTGGCCTAGGGTTTACTTTATCATCAGTGATCTCATCCAATGCATGGAAACCGCCCTGCCATCTCAAGCAGGTTCCTTAGCAACCCTTGGAGATATAACTTCAGAAGCACCTAAAACAGTATATGTAGCTGCTGTATAAACACTCAGTGGTGACTCATCTTCGAGAAGTTTAAACTAATGCTCTCACAGGCATTTCATACTTTCTTTCAGAGTTCCTCTCTTTCTCTTAACCCTCATGCTTGAATTCTATGAAAAAAAATATCTGTAATAAACTGGGTTTATTTTTATTCTTTAGAGAGAGAGAGAATTGTCATGCCAGGGCCTCAGCCACTGCCATCAAACTCCAGACACTTGTGCCACCTTGTGGGCATATGCAACCTTGCACTTGCCTCATCTTTGTGCATCTGGCTTACATGGGATCTGGAGAGTTGAACATGGGTCCTTGGGCTTCACAGGCAACTAACTGCCTTAACCACTAACCCATCTCTGTATCCCTTATACTGGCTCATCCTGAAATTCTTTTCTGGGGTGGGTGTTTGGGGGCAGATCGGATGTCAGCCCAAGGATGTAAGAGAGCAGTCTGAGCTCGGGGTCCTTCTTGTTGCTGTTCCGGCTTGCTGCCTTTTGGTGTTTGCTGCCTGGTGGTGGTTTCTCCCTATGCTTGGGTTTATGAATGGGAACCAGCTTCTTCTGCCATTGGTGGACTGTCCCCTGCAATTGTAGCCTTGAAATCAATCTCTTCTTCCCATAAACCTGTGTTTGCTTTGATGTCTGTCCCTCCATCATGAAACTGTCTACATGGGTCAAGGTCTCTGAAAGATTCAGGGAATTCCTCAGGCTGCAGAAAGCAGCATGTGTGTATACCCTGCCTCTGCCATTATAACCACTTACCCAAGACTATTTGGAAAATAGTGAAATGATGGGAAATCCAAAGCCTAAGCATCCTGTGCAGAAAATGCGTTCAGTGTTTTTTACAAGAAGGTAAGAGGAGTATGAGAGAATTGAGAAATTATTAATAAATTGTGAGTACCATATTTACTTCTCTCATTCCACAAATAAGGAGTTGTTGCTGTTCTAATAGTGGAAAGGGACAGCATCAAGCTATTTTGAGGACCAGCCTCGTCTCAAAGGGGCTGTGAACAGGATGTACGAACATTTCCTTCTGTGGGTTATATTAGTCTTAAAGTTTGGAGAAGAGGTCGCACAAATAAAGGCAAGGTTCATGGCTCTCTGCAGTGCAGTAAAGAACAGGGCACAGGGATGCCCTGAAGGGCCTTCAAGTCCATCTGGGGAGATGTGACCTCCACACAGGTGTCAGAGAAGTACAAGGGCGTGGCAAGGAGAGCTCCAGGGAGCAAGGGTCACCTGGGTACTTGGGGTGCCTTGGCTCTCCAGGGGCAGAATAGATGGGCACAAGGATTTGCATGGTTATGAAGGGGACAGCAAAATGACTAGGGATGGATGGAGGGGAGGAATACATAAAGGAGGACAGCCCTGAAGTACTTACTAATGGTTGATTAGCTCTTTTCTACAGATGGTTACCATAGCAACCTAGTTGCCTTTGCCAGTGATTGGTTTAAGAAAGGGCATGTGACTCAATTCTGGCCAATGAGATCAAAGAGACATTTCCTAAGGTGCTTCTGGGTAAAGTTTCCTCAACCAGGAGAGTGACACAGGATGCCAGGTCTTGCTGCCATGCCTGATACTTTTGCGACCACTATGCCTTTTGCAGAGCAATTTGAGGGTAACCAGCAGAGGAAGATGGCAGAATGAAGGGACTGTAACAACCTGGGCCTCCATGGTATCACTGCACAAATGAATCAATTAACCAGAAATGTGGCTCACTGGGCTTAAGTTATGAAAAAGACTAATGTTCCTTATTGTGTAAGATAATTTGGGCCAAAATTTTCTTGGGTCTTTCTTTGCATCTACAGCATATTCAAACAGTAAGAGTAGAAAGATGAATCAGAGTGAGTTCGTTAGGGCCTGTGAGGCCGGGTTCCAGGATCTGGGTTTTGCACTCTCGCCAATGAGATTTTTTTATTTTTATTTTTATTTTTTATTTTATTTATTTATTTTTTTTTTTTGTTTTTGCGAGGTAGGCTCTCACTCTGGTCCAGGCTGACCTGGAATTAACTATGTAGTCTCAGGGTGGCCTCACACTCTCGGCGATCCTCCTACCTCTGCCTCCCGAGTGCTGGGATTAAAGGCGTGCGCCACCACGCCCAGCTTTTTGCCAATGAGATTTTATTAAGCAGGAATCTTGTGATAAGAAGTGCCACCCCCCCCAAAAAAAAAAGAAGTGGCACCACTGGAAAGTCATGAGTCATTTAGCCAAAGTCATGAAAGATTTTATTCGCTAACATTCTAATGGATGCTAGAAGTAAGAGGGAAAATATAAGTGTGGGCCACACATGATGTAGACCCTCCTAATAGGCAGGGAAGTGCCATGCTGCCTCTGCCTTCGTTGAAATACCACTTCTGCTGCTTGCTGAGGCAGCCAAGCACACTCCTGGTGGTGACTGGTTAGAAACCCTCCATGGAGCTCAATCCACTCACCCAGAGGTGGTCAGAAGACAGCTACATAATTAATTCCAAAAGCTCCATCCAAGAGGAAGGCCTTGCCCTGTGCCCTGGAGGTCACAAAAGCTGCAGAGGAAAGGAGCTATGAAAAAATGACATGTTGCTCTATGCTGCAAGAAAACCTCCACTTGCACCAGTTATGGTAAATGTAGTGATCATCCTCTCCGTGCTCTCAGTAATTATCTTCTTCAGCTAGCTTTTAAAATGGTTTCTATTCAACTTTCCTTTGATCATTAATGATACAATTACTAAACTCTCCATTCTTTTAACCTCTTCTCTTAGAGCCCCAAGATAAAGGCTAATTATCAGGACAAATAATTACATGCCCAATGCATTGTCCCAAAGATCAAAATCTAGGATCAAGGAATTTCTTTAATATTTTTGGTCAAGAAAACTTGGAAAAGCTGGCTGTCAATATCTGATATTAAAATGCAAATCCTGACTTCACCAGGCTATAGTCTAAGGCTTGGCCAAGACCCTGAAATACACAGAAGGTGGCTAGACACTGTGCCCATTCTGGGAAGACAGGGATTAATGACACAGGTTTTGTACTCATGGAGCCAAGAGTGGTGGGAGGGGAGTTATTGGGGCATGCTGTAACTTAACCCTTATAAGGTGAGTGCAGGGCTATGGAACTGGCCAGGTTCCGGGATAAGTGAAATGGGGGTGTGGGGTGGGGTCAGGAGAGCACACCAGCCCTATGAGGTGTCTCTGAGATGAGTACATGGGCCCTGGAGGGGAGGAAGCCCAATCTTCAAAGAGAACAGGTACATGGCACAGACCATGGGACGGGGTGTGGTGTGAGGGAGTTGTGGGAAATTAAATATGTAGGGACCAGATGACTAAGGGCTTTGTACACCAAGGTGTAAGGAGTTTGCATTTTATTTTGAAAGCAATAGGAGTCACTTATTAAAGACCTGGGCTCAGAGGTGGGAGAACAGGATTGATTGGGTTAGATTTCAGGAACTGCTATTTTGGTTTGGATGAGGAAAATGGCTTGCCCAGAGGAGGAGGAAGCAAGGAAACCCTCAGAGATTGTTCCAGCACAGGGTTGCAAACTAGAAGGGAAGTCTGGGCTGGACGTATAGAGACTGGAAGACTGAGCTCCAGGGTATAGCTGATGGCCCTCAAGAAAGGAAAGAAGCCGGGCGTGGTGGCACACGCCTTTAATCCCAGCACTCGGGAGGCAGAGGTAGGATTGCCATGAGTTCGGGCCACCCTGAGACTATATAGTGAGTTCCACATCAGCCAGGGCAAGAGTGAGACCCTACCTTGAAAAAAAACGGAAGGAAGGAAGGAGGGGAGGGAGGAAGGGAGGAAGGGAGGAAGCAAAGAAGTGTGGAATCCCATGGAGACCAGACAATTCTCCAGTGGCTGGCCAGAGGCAGTCCTACAAATCCTGCATACTAATGGGTCTGTACAACATTTCATTTCTTTGTGAGTTACGGAACTTATATAGATATTTCTGTTTGCTGGGCACAGACTGCTCTCAACTTGTAAATTCATGTTCTCTCAAAGGCAAAGAAATAAACAAAATCTGTGAGTCAGTTTAATGCAAAATATATTAACAGGGGCTGGAGGGATGGCTTAGTGGTTAAGGTGCTTGCCTGCAAAGCCAAAGGACCCAGGTTCGACTCCCCCAGGACCTACATAAGCCAGATGCACAAGGTGGTGCATGTATCTGGAGTTCATTTATAGCAGCTGGAGGCCCTGGAGTACCCATTCTCTCTGACTCTCTCAAATAAACAAATAAAAAACATAAACAATATTTAAAAAAACATACTAACACAGAACAGAAATAATAACAAGAGACACAAATTCCTAGAACCCCTACCAACCAGCAGCACCCTCACTTAGCCATGGGTTAATCTTCAAACAAGCAAATTCCGGCTAACTTTCCTGCAGCCTCTTGTCTTCTGCCTGAGTTCATGCTTTTGGTCACTGCATTTATGCCATGATTCTCTTTGTTCTTAAAATGAGTACTGTGATCTTCACATGGATGGGCTAACCCATGCCAAGTGTCCAGCATGGAGGCTGGCACATAGAGGGCATTCAAGACGATAGTTACTGCTACAGCTGCATAAATGCTGTGCTCCCCTCAGTCACTGGCTGGGGAGCCCACTGGCCAGTCTCCTCTCCACTTTGTTCCCATCATTGGCTGGCCATGGGTCTACAGACAAGTTTGCCTCAACATGTCTGCGCTATGGACTCCAGCCACGAAGTTTTCCAGCTGCTCACTTCGGGGTCTCCAGAGGGTTGGAGAGAATCCGACTCCTTTGTTTTTTATATTTGCTTCAGAGACAGATGCCTTTCTCTTAAGACGTGTGGTTGGATATTTATAATCTGCTTGCATAGGAGGCGCAAGAATCAGAAAATGTCATCGCTTTCCCCACAACTCAACTAAGCAGATGGCAAATGACTATTTTTACAGCTTGTTTCTCCATTACATGTAGCAATATTTATTAACATTGTATTTCTGCCGCGTGCCTGCAAGCAGCTGCTGTGGAGGTGGGGAAAAGGACACAACAGGGGGGTCACTCTGGCATTTGTCTCAGTAGGCTGGCAAGCCACACCTCCCTCGGCTTGCAGGAGAGGCAGTGATACAACTTGTCCCCAGTGCCAAAAGTGCCATGCCTATGGTGCCAGGCAACCCTACGAGTGGTGAGGAGCAAACCTCTCTGTGTAACACCACACTTCATCAAATCTGAGACACCCCTGACTATGACATGCACAGTTTTCTATATGTGCTAGTTTGAACTAAAAATGTCCCCAGAGCTTCGGGTGTTTGTGATTAAGTTTCCTACTTAGTCCTCAGCTTGGAGCATTTGGGAGGTGGAGCCCTGCTGGAGGAAGGGTGTCACCAGGGGCGGACGGTGGTATCCAGCCTAGATATGTGCTCAGTCATCTCATGCTTGCTGGTGCTTCGTGTGGTCTCTCTGCTATGGATGTGTGATGAACAGAGCCAGCTTCCTCCATCATGATGAAGCATCCCCTGGAATCTGTAAGCCTGAAATCAACCTTTCCTCCCATAAGCTACTTCTGGCCGAGTGTTTGTCCAGCAACAGCATGCCACTGAGAAAGCAAAAGCACCCAAGACAGGCAGTTGAACAAGGCAACTCCCCGTGACACTGGGGCACTACGACATAAACAGGGGTGACAAGGAAACGCATGTCCCCACCTGGAAATAGGGAAGCAAGGGGAAGTACCCACTGAGGACCTGACCCATAAGCCACTCAGGAAGGGAATCTAAACTTTTGTCCTGATTCCTCAGAGCCCTGGTACCCTGATGTGAAGTCCCTGGAAGAAATGGACTTCCATGGCAACTATAGGATGCATCCGGAGTTCAGCTAGACAAGTGCACGCACCTAGGAACAGAAATCCATCTAGGAACCCTCATCCACTGTGAGGCCCATTGTGGAAGTTAGTCAAGGTGTGGAATTAAGAATATCAAAATCAGGAAGAGGTCAAAACAGAAATAAATGTCCAAAAGCAGATGGGATCCAGCAGGCAGCCCACTGAAGGAAAGAAGGCAAAGAGGAGTGGGCGGCAGGAGGAGGTCAAGGACCAGGCTGGCACTTGGCCATAGCCCTGTCTTCTGATTTTCTGAGCGAGTCAGTAGAGAAGTGCCTCAGCTTTCATTCCTCACCAGGGTCACCGAGGAACTGAAACAAATGTTTAGAAGTGGTTTATGGGCTGGAGAGATGGCTTAGATGAGTGCTTTGTTTGTGAGACAGTCCAAGCTGACCTCAAACTCACTATATACTCCATGTAGCAAAGGTTAGTCTTGAACACCTGATCATCCTGCCTCCACCTCCCAAGCTCTGTGATTGCAGGGGTAATGCCATACCCAGTTTATACTTACTGTTCTTGATGTAAACATTGTGAATGATCCTTTAGTCTGATTCTGTGTTCTTAGTTTTTACTTAGCTGAGGCCTGTAAGTAAATCATACCCTTAATAAATCCTTATTAAGTAACTAAATACATACTGCTAACATCTGGTCCCAGCCCTATTTGACTCCAGATTCCTAAGCACATGTTACCACGACTGCTGAAAATAGAAAGAGGAGAAAAACCAAAAGCAAAATCCACAATCCGGGACAGGATGTAATTGTACTTAAGTTCTCTGTCGCTACACATCTACCTTTGGCCTCCCTGAAACTCACACCACCAGCAAAACCAAAATACTAATGCCATGATATTTTCACAACAGCTAGTCTCCAAGAGGCAAGTCACTGTGGGATTAGAGGACAGACAGCTTCCAAGCCAGAGGACTGCTCCTTCCTGGCAGAAAGACACTTAGCAGCAACAAAACACGCATTTGGAGACTGTCTTGATATCTTGGTCAAACATGTTAACATGGGTTGGGAAACAATGGTGCACTCCACAGAACATTTGGGAGACAGCAGAGAAAACATGTAGCTGAGACATGTGGCTGACAGATAAAGATGAGAGCTTCTATTCCAAACCTGAATAGCCCTGAGTACGTTAAAAGGGGAGGGCCTTATTTAGAGAAAAGAGAAAGAAGGAGTAGAGACTTGGGTCCATGCAGGCTCTACCCTACATGCCTGTAGATGGACTTGACCTTGAAAAGAGATATAAAACACAGTATTCCTCTTACACATCACCATCCCAGGTATCTAAGGAAGCAACGTATTTTGTGCTGTTCACTCTGCTCTCTCTACCCCTTTGAGCTGGTGAATAAATGATGCTAAGGAAAGAAGAAATTAAACTACAAAAAAGAATGAATAAGGACCTAAGCAGGGAAAGGAATAAGTGGAGAGGTGGAGAGAGGCAGGTGTACATTCAGAATGCAAGAAGTTAAAAAGAGCTGACACAATGAGCCACGCCTGGGCTCCCGCACTTGGGAGCCTGACGTAGAAAGATGGAGAGTTCAGGGTCGGTCTGAGCTATATAGCAAGATGGGAGGGTTGAAGGGAAGGAACTGATCAAAGTTAAATGGAATATAGGGAAGTACTTGAAGTGAGGGTCACTTAGAATGGTGGAGAGAGTTCAACTGAGGGTTGAACTGAGTGGCAGGAACAGGGGCACTCTAGAGAGAGGCAACTTGTCAGAGTCTTCAACCAGGGCATCACCCCCAACCAACAGCACACTCCAGTGCTGATCATTTTAAAGCCACTGAAGGCAGATCTCTATGTCCTGCTGAAGAGCCCTGAAATGTCTTTCCAATTCCTCTCACCATGAACTCTGGTCTAAGGAGCTATTTCTTAGGGAACATGTCAACTATCCTGTTTCCCCGCCTTCTATCCCCAGCCCAGGCTGACTTGGAATTCACAATGTAAATTACTCACTATGGGAACATGGCCTTGAATTCATGGTAATACTCCTACCTCTGCCTACTAAATGCTGGCATTAAAGGCGTGCACCACCATGCCTGGCTAACAATCCTGTTTGTTTATTTATTTATTTATTTGAGAGAAAGAGAGAGAGAATGGGCATGCTAGGGCCTCCAGGCACTGCGAACGAACTCCAGGTGCATGCACCCCCTTGTGCATTTGGCTTACGTGGGGCCTGGAGAATCGAACCGGGATCCTTTGGCTTTGCAGGCAAATGCCTTAACCGCTAAGCCATCTCTCCAGCCCCAATCCTGTTTTTAAAGCACTAAAGTGATTTAAGTCCTGGAATTTCCAGATATTTCTTGCACTAGAAGGTTCAGTTAACAATGGACAACTATCAGAAGACCCAGCCCACAAGTTTCCTGTGGATTAAAAGGGGAGAAAATAAAAACACAGAGGCCTGAGGTTTGTTCAGGCATCAGTGGCATTTCTGGGAAACTTGGAAACAAGGTTCCTTCTCAGTCAAGCTGACAGCCAGTGTTTTCTTTGGACTGGGAGTTCTTAAAGATTCAAATGTTTCCTATTCTCACCCACTGCCAAATTAGCATTGCTTATCTGGGGGCCTACTTGATAAAAGGACTTAGGAAGTGCAAAAAAAAAAAAAAAAAAAAGAATTCCCTTTAAAAATCTCTCATGATTGCAGCAGCCTTTTCCTCCATGAGGAAGTGTGGGTCTTAGAGCTAATCTGCAGGACCCCATGCCAACACGCACGCGCTTGTGGGGTTTGTGTGTTTAGAACCACATGTAAGAACAGACACTTTTTCTTCCTATGTCTGGCATATTTTAGTTGATATTACATCCTCCCAGTTTATCCATGTTAGAAATTGAGGCCCAGAGAGAACCAGGAGATGCTACCCCACATGCCACCTCACCTGGGCATGAGAATGGAATTCTTTTTTTGAAATATATTTTATTTATTTATTTGAGAGAGAGAGAAAGAAAGAAGCAGAGAGAAAGAGAGAGAGAGAATGGGCATGCCAGGGCATCCAGTCCCTGCAAACGAACTCCAGATGCATGCACCCCCTTGTAAGCATCTGGCTTACATGGGTCCTGGAAAATCAAACCAGGGTCCTTTGGCTTTGCAGGCAAACTCCTTCACTGCTAAGCCATCTCTCCAGCCCCAAGAATGGAATTCTACTAATCTACAGTGCCCCCTGCTGCCCACTCTAGCACACTACCTAGATAGATGGCCCAGGTGGGCTGGCCTTGGAATCTGCCCTCCAATCCTACAAACCAATTAGTTCTTCTCCTTACATATCTGAATCCAAAGAAAGAAGATATTTTCTACACTATAAACGCCACAGCCTTCTTTCTGTTGCTCACTCTGGATCCCCTCTCATCCTTGCTTGGATACACGTGAGTGGCTCCCTATCTTACCCAGCCTGCTTGAGTGTGGGGAGGAACAGAATACTGCTGCTACTTGGTCTGGATGGGTTTTCTGCTTGCCTCTGCTTTATACTTTGGGGTAAGTTCTCACTTTAATTATATGCATGATTTTCCTCTGGCCTCTGAATCTATGATGTGCATATTTTCCTTACACTCTAGATCTACCATGGGGGTGCTTTCTCTAACTCTAGGCCTGTTACCAGTGTAATTACTCTAGACTCAGGGTGACCATGGGTATATCACTCTTTACTACTTATTTCTCATCTGAATATTTTCTCTCTGCTATTTTTCCTTAAGTTACCACCATCTGTCCTTTTCACTTTCTGCCCTGGGGAAACTCAGAGTGGACGCTGTGGGTGCTCCTCCTAAGTCTCCCTACACAAGTTCCTAGAGTCCACTTTCCACACGTGTGCAGCTCTACTCTAATCCCTCTTTAAAGACCTCAGCTTCTCTTAAGTGAGCTTTCCACGTGCCTGCGGCTCTACTCTAATCCCTCTTTAAAGGCCTCAGTTTCTCTTAGATCCCAATCTCCCATAAATAAATACTACAATTTGTGATTTCCTCCTAAGAAAACTTAATGACTCATAATTTAACTTTCTTGAGTCAATCTTTACTAATTTTTAAAAATTTTTAAATATTTTTATTTATTTAAGAGCAAGATAGAGAGAAAGAGTTAGAGAGAGAGAGAGAGAGAGAATAGGCATTCCAGAGCCTCCAGTCACTGCAAATAAACTCCAGATACATTGCCAATTTGTGCATCTGGCTTATGTGGGTACTGGAGAATTGAACCTGGTTCCTTAGGCTCTACAGAGAAGTGCCTAAATCACTAAGCCAGCTCCCCAACCCTGTACTAGCTCTTTATTAAAGGTAGGACAGAACCCAAAACTTGGGGTTCACAAAATCCTGAATCTCGATTCCTATAGTGACAGTATCAATTTTCATTTCCCTCAGCTCCACAACCTCTCAACACTTTTTATCTTTTTTTTTTTTACAAATTTTAAAAAATACTTTATTTATTTTTTTGACAGAAAGATGAGAGAGGGAGGGAAGGAGGGAGGAAGGGAGACAGGGAGAGAGAGAGAGGAGAGAATGGGCAAGCCAAGGCTTCCAGCCACTGCAAAGGAACTCCAGATGCATGCGGCACCTTGTGCATCTGGCTAACGTGGGTCCTGGGGAATCAAACCTGGGTCCTTTGGCTTTGCAGGCAAACGCCTTAACTGCTAAGCCATCCCTCTAGCCTCAAATTCTTATTTATTTATTTATTTACATGTGTGCATGTGTAGGAGGAGGTGCTAGGGTCTCTTGCCACTGCAAATAAATACCAGATGCTTACACCTCCTTTTGTACCTGGCTTTATGTGGCAGTTGGAGAACTGAACCTGGGCCTGCAGGTTTTGAAAGCAAGCACCTTTAACTGCTGAGCCTTCTCCTAGCCCCTTTACTTTTGTTTTTCTAGTCCTTTTAACAGCTGTGAGGTGAGAGCTCATAGTGGCTTTGATTTGCATGACCCTGAAGCTGAATGATGTTGAACATTTTTCATATACCCGGTACCTTTGTATCTCCTTTTGCAAGTATCTTTTCTGGCCCTTTGCCAAGTTTTAATCAGATTATTTGTTTCCTTGCTATTGAGTGGTTTAAGTTCCTTATATATTTTGTATGCTAATCCTTTATAAGATATATGATATACAAATCTCTCCCGCAGGCTGCCTTTCCACTGGGTTGTTCCCTTTGCTGTGCAGAGCTTTGTAGTTAAGCATTTTCTTGATTACTTTTTGCTTTTGTCACTTGTGCTTTTTAGACCACGTCCAAAAAATGTGTTACCTGAGCTAATGTCAAGATACTCTTGCCTATGTTTTCTTCTAGGACTTTTATGGCTTCTGGTCTTATGTTTAATTGCAAGTTGATTTTTATACATGGTACAAGACAGGTCCAGTTTCTCCTCCCCCTTTGGTATGTGGATATCTTGTTTTTCCAGCACCATTTATTGAAAAAACTATCCTTTCCCCACTGTATGTCTGCTCTTGATATCTTTAACAAGAGGAGTCTACAAAATCCACTTGACAATGGAAAAATTATTGATCATTTGCTTTAGTTGACTTTAGGCTTTTTTTCAGGGTGGGGCCAGGCCTCAATGGCCTTGCACAGAAGACTTCCTCACACAGAGCTTGAGAGGAGCAGGAAGTGGTGATGCGCGTTACCAGCTTCTTTGTGCTCCAATGGAAGCTGCCTTGGAAACTAACAACAAAGTCACAGATTCCCAATAAATATAAGTAGGTTTCAAGTACTCCTTGGCTGACACTTATCTTCTTATTTTCCATCCCTTGAGTCTCATGACACATCTGAGTAAGAAAGGATCTAACTGGGCTGGAGAGATGGCTTAGCAGTTAAGGTGCTTGCCTGCGAAGCCTAAGGACCCAGATTTGATTCCCCAGTACCCGTGTTAGGCAGATACACAAGGTGGTACATGTGTCTGGAGTTTATCTGCAGTGGCTGGAGGCCCTGGCATGCCCATTCATTCTCTCTCAAATAAATAAATAAATAAGTAAATAAAATATTTTAATTAAAAAAGAAAGGCTCCAAAAATTGGCTGTGCCATGAAAATGACCTTAACTGATAAGCTGAAAGAAGGGTAGGAGACATTTTAATATAGGCATCTTTCCTTTTCCCTTCCCTTCTTCCTTCCTAAGAGGCCTTAGCAACGCCTGAGCTTCCCCGAACAAACCAAGGCCACTGGCAGCACTGGGCCCTCTTCCTGTCCCTCCTGGCTTGTATGCCTCTTACTAGTGAGGGCAACTCTGCAGCCGCAACAAGAGGGCACATGGCTGATGTGCAGATTCAGAGAAAGTGAGTGTGGAAGCAGCACTGGACATGGGACAGCACTGGGCAGGCTCTGCTCAGGACCCAGAGAGCACTCATGACCAGATGAGAGCAAACAGGACGTCACCCCCAGCTAGGAGGTTGTCCATTAGATATGGGGGAAAAAAGCTTGGGTTATTATGGTGTTTCAGACTTTATAATGCCAAGAATCTGTCTGTTGCCTGCAGATTCTAGACCAGGGCCAATATACCAGCAAAAGACGTCCAGGGTCTAAGGCCTCTAAGCTGTGTGTTTTTCCCTAGTAAAGATGGATCACCTGTCGGAAATCCCCGAGTGGACTCAGACTCATTTTTAGTCATAATGATGACGTTTTCCATACTTGCCACATCTGTTTGTTGTGGACCACAAGCCTGACTCAAGTGTACAAGGAGGCTTTGCTCACACTTCATTTGCTATAGTCAATAACACTCAATAAAGCCCTAGTTCAGTGATAGAATTTTGTCAGAGCAAATATAAACAACTCAAAATTTTAATTATGCTTGACTGTAATTACCATCTAGCGAATCTGCCAACATATTACCTTTTAGCTGCTGAGTTTCCCTGTTACTTTTACCAGGCGAGGCCCCAAAGTAAAAAATTTGTTTTTATTTATTTTTATTTTGGAGGGGGTAAGTTTTGAGGTAGAGTCTTGCTGTAGCCCAGGCTGACCTGGAATTCACTATGTAGTCTCAGGCTGGCCTACAACTCACAGCAATCCTCCTACCTCTGCCTCATGAGTGCTGGGATTAAAGGTATGTGCCACCATGCCCAGTCAAAGTAAAAATTTTAGCTAGATTATATAGGGTCTCCAAGGGGCAGAGGGTCCTGAGGAAGGAGCCTAAAAGCACAGGAGGGGAGGAATGTCTTACCTTTCTGCCACTGCACACTCTGAGAGCATTCTGATAGCTTGGCCCGTACATGAGGATTTCCAGGTGAAAGATGATGAGCTGGACCATCTGATTCATCAAATGATGACTCAATTCTAACCGAAATTTGATCAAATCAATTGGCAAACTAGGTACCTCTCTTGCCAGCAGCAAAATTGTTGACTGGGTATGGTGGTACATGCCTAAAACTCCATCACTCAGAGGAAACTGAAGGATCATGTTGACACTTCCCCGAGTAACATAGGAAGAAAAAAAAATTTATTCCCTCAGCTCTTACCTTGCTGAATTCTACTCTAGCCCAATAGTTTAAGTTCAAAAAGCTATTCTTAATGGCATGGTGAGGAGATGACGCTCATGCTCAGGGCTCATGCTTAGCATGTGTAAGACCCCAGGTTCAGTCCTCCGCACCACATAGAAAAGTCTATTATTATTTTGCTTTTCTTTCAAGGAATTTCTTGTTGTATACGTCAGCCCACAAAATCTGGTTTTAGTGACAAGAGTCAGTGTCCCCCATTCCAAGACAGAGTTGTGAGGGAACAAGGTGTTGCTATGATAGTGAGAATAGAGAGTAAGATAATGCTGTCTGGTCAGTCTGGGACTCAGCACAACACTGATAATACAACAAAAATTCCAGCCGACTGAATTTGGAAGACACAATCCCAGCTGAGTAGGACTCTTCTTTATGTATTTTGAAATTACATCAAATTCTCAATATTTTTTTAAGTTTCAACATTTTAATTAAAAAAATATTATGTGGGCCCCTTAAAAATTATAAGAACGGTGCCTAGAGAGATGGCTTAGCAGTTAAGTGCTTGCCTGTGAAGCCTAAGGATGCACAAGGTAGTGCATGCATGTTGAGTTCGTTTGCAGTGGCTGGAGGCCCTGGTACACCCATTCTCTCTCTATCTATCTTCCTCTTTCTCTCTCTGCCTGCCACTCTCAAATAAATAAATAAATAACAAAAAAATTTTTTTAATTGTAGGACTGACCTGAGGAAGTCTACATTCTATAGTCTGTATGCATCCACAAACTCAAGGTACAATTACTTATGGCTCTTCACATATTGCTACTCCTTGTTGAATGCTAGAAAGCTATGATAAGTATATAGTGGCTCATTTGACTCTAAAAGAATGAAATATTTAGCTACTTGGTGTAAATATTTAAACATTCTCAAAATTTAAAGCAGTCTTTATCAGCATAATGCTCTAACCAACTCAGCTTACTGGCCAGTTGTGAAGCAGTCTTTTTTTAAATTTTAATTTCTGCCTCCAGGTTAGTTGTGTGGGTGTGTGTGCATGTGCATATGTGTGGAGAGAGATAGAGAGGGAGAAAGGTTTTTTGAGGGACTCACTCTAGCCCAGGCTGACCTGGAATTTACTATGTAGTATCAGGGTGGCCTTAAATTTATGATAATCCTCTTGCATCTGCCTTCCGAGTGCTGGGATTAAAGGCATGCACCACCATGCCTGACTTGTTTTGTATATTTTTATTTATTTATTTTTCACTTTGAGATAGAGAAGGAGAGAGAATATGGGTGCGCCAGGGCCTCTAGCCACTGCAAACAAACTCTAAACATGTGCACTACCTTGTGCATATGGCTTTATGTGGCTACTGGGGAATCTAACCTGGGTCCTTTGGCTTTGTAGGCAAGCGCCTTAATTGCTAAGCCATCTCTTCAGCCTGCAAATCAGTCTTTTAAAAGAACTCTGTTCTGATGACTATTCATATTGGGAGATAACACCCATTTCTTGCATCACTGAGACTTGAACTCAGTCTTGCACATGCTAGCAAGACTCTACCACTTAGCCACATCTTAAGCCCTATTTGTTGATTTTTAAAATGTGATCTGGCACTAAGAACACTTTTTTTTTCAGTGAATTTGCACAGTTTTACATTACATGGAGTCTAATCTGTGAACTTTAGTCTTAGGAATGAAGCTGCTTGCTTAAAGGAAGTAGAATTTCATGGGCAGTGTTACAAATGATCTTGAGGGTGGGTTACAGCAGAAGCAGGTGGGCCACACTTTCTCTGAGAACTGTCTGCATTAAGCTTGGCGTTCACAGGGTGGTTCCATAAATATTGTTGAATGGCAATAGCCAGGATTCATTTTTATCCTCTACTCTGCCCACACCATCTTTCCATAAGAGATTCCTTTCTAAACATGTGTTTTTCTTTACACAAGTGGGAAGTGGTCCATGGAGCTTGCTCCTGAGAGAAATGTGAGCAGAGAAAGTGGAAAGCAGAATGCACAATTCCAAGTGAGTCCGGGAGGTGAAGTGGAGGGCTGATCTGAGTCTGTGCCAAGGACAGTAGGTGCAGTATTCCATTTATCTGTCTATAAGTTATGGTGGAACAATGCCGCCTCAGAAGTAACTTTTCCTGCTAGCCAGATGAAACAAGAGCAAATGGCTCCTTATCACCACCAAGGAGCTATAAAGGTGACACTAGGCACCACCTGCCAGTCTGGCTTCAAGATTCAACAGAGCACAGCTTCGTGCCGCCTCAACTGCTTTGCATGAGAAAGGTAATTACTCTTCAGATTAACAGATAAACCCACAAGCATAGGGATGACATGTTTGAGAAAATTAATAAAGCAAATGAAACTTGTAATATTAGATGTTTGCCGTCCTTCATTCCTTCTCCACTACCCTCTTGATTCCATTTATCTTTGAAGACAAAAGAAATGTTTGGATTTGAAATAAAAATGGCAAGTGTCAGCTACAGAAGCTACAGAAACTGATGAGAGACTGGGCATAGTAAAATAACCTTAGACAGCCTGCAAATCAGTCTTTTAAAAGAACTCTGTTCTGATGACTATTCATATTGGGGAGATAACACCCATTTCTTGCATCACTGAGACTTGAACTCAGTCTTGCACATGCTAGCAAGACTCTACCACTTAGCCACATCTTAAGCCCTATTTGTTGATTTTTAAAATGTGATCTGGCACTAAGAACACTTTTTTTTTCAGTGAATTTGCACAGTTTTACATTACATGGAGTCTAATCTGTGAACTTTAGTCTTAGGAATGAAGCTGCTTGCTTAAAGGAAGTAGAATTTCATGGGCAGTGTTACAAATGATCTTGAGGGTGGGTTACAGCAGAAGCAGGTGGGCCACACTTTCTCTGAGAACTGTCTGCATTAAGCTTGGCGTTCACAGGGTGGTTCCATAAATATTGTTGAATGGCAATAGCCAGGATTCATTTTTATCCTCTACTCTGCCCACACCATCTTTCCATAAGAGATTCCTTTCTAAACATGTGTTTTTCTTTACACAAGTGGGAAGTGGTCCATGGAGCTTGCTCCTGAGAGAAATGTGAGCAGAGAAAGTGGAAAGCAGAATGCACAATTCCAAGTGAGTCCGGGAGGTGAAGTGGAGGGCTGATCTGAGTCTGTGCCAAGGACAGTAGGTGCAGTATTCCATTTATCTGTCTATAAGTTATGGTGGAACAATGCCGCCTCAGAAGTAACTTTTCCTGCTAGCCAGATGAAACAAGAGCAAATGGCTCCTTATCACCACCAAGGAGCTATAAAGGTGACACTAGGCACCACCTGCCAGTCTGGCTTCAAGATTCAACAGAGCACAGCTTCGTGCCGCCTCAACTGCTTTGCATGAGAAAGGTAATTACTCTTCAGATTAACAGATAAACCCACAAGCATAGGGATGACATGTTTGAGAAAATTAATAAAGCAAATGAAACCTGTAATATTAGATGTTTGCCGTCCTTCATTCCTTCTCCACTACCCTCTTGATTCCATTTATCTTTGAAGACAAAAGAAATGTTTGGATTTGAAATAAAAATGGCAAGTGTCAGCTACAGAAGCTACAGAAACTGATGAGAGACTGGGCATAGTAAAATAACCTTAGAAACAGCTCAAAAATATCATGAACTCTTTATTAGGAAATGTCAGAAGTGCCATGCGTCAACTCCAGGGGGAAGCCTCGGGAGCAAGCATGGGCATCACCTTGCTCTTCTCTGCCCAGAGTAGCGGTGCTGGAAATCGAGGCTGCTCCATCCACGGACCAAGATCACAATGAGCACAGCTGCAAAGACTCCCCATGGACACGCAGCCTTCAGAAAGTGCTGTTTGCTGTTGGAAGGCACTGAAACTGTGGGTCATGTAGACTAATTACTGACTCAACAAATAACTAAATGTGTTTAAATAAGGCATTTAATAGTGAGGGGATGGGCGGGTGGATGGAATTCAGAAACTCCCATAGTGAAATTTGGCATCAAGTGAAAATATATATTTTCTTTTTTTTTTGAGGTAGTATCTCACTCTATACCAGGCTGACCTGGAATTCTATTGTTCTCTCAGGCTGGCCTGGCAGCGATCCTCCTGCCTCGACCTCCTGATTACTGGGATTAAAGGCATGCACCATGACACCTGGCAGCATCAAGTAAATATAAAGCAAATTATTCCTTTACAATGAATGAAGATAAGTAGCTTTTAGATTACATGGGCTAGTTCTGAGAAGTGACAAAATAAAGGCTTTGTAAATTATAGTAAAGACCTCAGTTTACACGGCCCAAAAGTAACAGTCAGTGTTTATACATCGACTTTAACAATCAGCACACGATCTGCCACAGTTAATCCAAGCTGCTCCAGACATGAGCTAACAGATCAACTACAGCCAACAAAATCAGTAAATGATTACCAAAAATGGTTCCCCTTGAGTCCTCAAGGACGCACCTTACTTACATTGTGGAAATGCTGAGGATTCGGTGAAAATTAAAAGCCCACTATTCATGGCTGGGCATAGTGGCACATACTTATAATTCTAACACTCCGGCTTAAGTCCAGCCTTAGCTACACAGCTAGGTCTAGACCAACCTGGGCAATTTAAAAAGTCTAGTAACCCAGACAAGTTCCTAAGTTTACCTAAACCTGAAAATTCTACTTCGGTACCTTGCAAATGCTACACATTAGCAAAAAGACATTTCTTTATTGAGAGACAGTGAGGGCGTGGTTCTGGACTGGTGCTGGCTGAGAAGATAACACTGGACTGATGCGAAGGAGGCCCTGCTGGTCCTCAACACGAGATTCTCCTTGGATTGCTATGCCTGACCAGGCTTGCCCCAGCAGATGAATGGCATCCTCAGGTGTGTTAACTGGTCTCACCTTTGGATCTTGGCATAGCTAGGGTTAGAAGTCAGCCAGCACTTCCCACATGAATCCAGAAGTTGCTTTCCCTGCTTTCTCTTCAATCCTCACAGGTGGTGAGTCAGTCAGGTGCCACCTGGCATTGCCTCTACTTTTGTGGACATACTATATGCTGACCTAACCTACACCCAAGGCTGGTGCTAACTGCACCGATGCAAAGACAACCAGGCAACGTAATTGAGAACCAATGGATCCAATCAAACGGCGGGGCTCCTTAAACTTTTTCCACTCGCAACCCTTTCTATCTGAGAAAATTTTACAAATCTCCAGGTTTTTAAGGAAATAAAATAGGTATACAGAGCAAACATTTACTGATAATAAATCATAAAGAAAATTATTTTTAAAAGCCAGGTGAGATAGGAGAATCACCATAATTTCAAGGCCAGCCTTGGGCTACACAGTGAGTTCCAGGTTAACCTGGGCTAGAGTGAGACACTAACTTTAAAACACACACACACACACACACACAGAGGAAATAAATTTATTTTAAACAGTTGCACAGAAGTTTACCATTTATTAAGGACAAAAGCAAACTGGCACACTAATGAGATGGTGAGCCTGATTGTTTTTAAACAAGGAATTAAATCTTGGCGGGATACTGGATCCTGCAGGACAGAGCATTTTCAACATCTCTGAGAGTTCGTCAATATTGTGACTTTATAGTTGTCAATGCTAAGAGCCACACTTCATATAAAATATGTAGGACAAAACAGCAGAAGCATGCTTGGGCCTGTATCAGAAATGGTTGAAAATTCTGTCCTAATACCAAGCTAAAATTCATTTAATGATTTTTCCCCCCATGAAAGTCAAGTCAGCAACCCAAGCAGTGATTTTAAAATCAAATTCTAACATGGTACAATCCAAAGGTATAGTGATTTGATTCTCACATGCTGAGAAATTTCCTGTAATTAAGCCATTATGTTTCTGTCAGAGCACAAAACCTTGTATATAAATCAAAAAGATTTCTACTCATAACATATAACAGTCTCAAATCTAAGTTAAGGAGTTCCAGGCAATGTTTGTTGGCACTGTGTGGCATGAGGGCTACACAATGCACACTGTGTATGCTGTGTGCTCAAAACCAAGGCTCAGTGACATTCTGTCATACCACATGGGCAAGCCTGCCAAAAACACCTCTTGGTCAATGTATGCTTGATTTTGAATTAATTTTTGGTCTTTGAGCATACCCACATGTTTACCATTGCCCAAATATGTGTGACCCCCACATTCAGTTATGTGACCCTATTCCAAGTTAGGACCCACGATTTGAGAAGGTGTGACCTTGACGGTATACTGTGAGATTGGCTCTATGCTGAATACTATGAGAACAAAAGGGAATTCTAAATTCAAGATCAGGGCTTTCTTAGAATAGCCAATGAGAAAAAGGCAGCAAAGGTGGTAGTTTGAATCTGAAGTGTCCCCAGCAGGCTCAGGCTTTAAATGCTGGGTCCCGGCTTGTGGCGCTTTTTTGCTGTTGATGTTGTTGTTTTTTGAGGTAGGGTCTCACTCTAGCCTGGGCTAATCTGGAATTCACTATGTAGTTTCAGGGTGGCCTTGAACTCATGACAATCCTACTTCTGCCTCCTGAGTGCTGGGATTAAAGGCGTGCGCCACCATGCCTGGCTTGTGGCGCTTATTTGAAGGTTGTGGATGCCTTTAGAAGTAGGGACTGGCTGAAGGTAGATCACTGGGGATAGGGTTTTATTTTTATTTTTATTTTTTAATAATTATTTTTTAATTGACAACTTCTATACTTACATACAAAAAGTGCATGGTATTGCCCTCCCCTCCCCCCATTCCCCTTGGGGATAGGTTTTTAAAGGTTATAGCCTAGCCCTGATTCTAGTCCATATTTTCTCTTCCTAGTCTACCATAATATGAACAGTCACCTCACACTCTCTCTGCCATGGGGGCGGGGGGTTGGAGGAAGCCCTACCTTGATGGGCTCAAATCTTCCTGATATTGTGAGACAAAGTAGACCTTTCCTCCCTTAGGTTATTTCTGCCAGGGATTTTGTCACACAAGGAATATAAGTAGTACAGTGGGAGATGAAGTAAGAGTCCATTCCTCCTTTCAACTAACACAATTAAGAAAGAAACCACAGGAAGACATGGTGGAGAATGTCTGTAATCCCAGCTCTCAAAAGGCTGCATGCGACAGGAGGATCAGCCTGGGCTCCACCAGACCCAATCTCAAAAGGCAAAGCAAAAACAAAACTAAGGAATGAGCAGCACATGATGTGCAAACTATCTGAGGCAAGGTGCTTCCAAATGTTGAAACTCCCCAAGGTGTCTGTTAACAGTTCTGCTCAAAAGCAATAAAAGATTCTCTCTTTTTTTGCCAGCCGTAGTAGTGCACACCTTTAATCCCAGGACTCAGGAGGCAGAGGTAGGAGGATCACTGTGAGTTCAAGGCCAACCTGCGACTACATAGCGAATTCCAGGTCAGCCTAAGCTAGAGTGAGACCCTACCTTGAAAAAACAAACAAACAAAAAGTTTCTCTATTTTCATTTAATTTTAATTTAGTTATTTGCAACCAGAGACAGATAGAGAGAAGAGAGACAGAGAATGGGTATGCCAGAGCCTCCAGCCCCTGCAAACGCATTCCAGATGCATGCACCACTTTATGCATCTGGTTTTACACGGGTACTGGGAAATTGAACCTGGGTTGTTAGGCTTTGTAGGCAAGCACTTTAAGTGCTAAGCCATCTCTCCAGCCCAATAAAGGATTCTATATAGATCTCAGGAAAATGATGCCAAAATGCACATGATACAATATGCCTGTTCATAAGTTTCAACAAGAGGAGGAGAGAGTGGGGTGAAGAAGAGACCACCTTACATGACAGGTCGGCTCAAGGGACAATGGGAGAGGAAGGAAATGTACTTGATAAGGATAAAGAGCATGCCATTATACTGAGTATGATTTTATACTAAGCAAAAGTTGTTTTACATAGAATTAACCAGAATCACAATATAAAAATAAGTGCAAATGACAAGTTTAAGATGAGAGGCCAGGGAAGTGAGGTTTCTTTAAGACTGGCTGTGATAGCCTTCTAATCACTCACACCAAACCCCCTAGTGTAGTAGCAGTTCTACACACACACACACACACAGAATGTCCCTCCTGAGAGGCACATGGAGAGAGGTGGGGTGTTACAGTTAGGTAGGAGAGCTCTTCTGGCATTCAGTGGGCAAGGAAGGGCCAGGGAGGCAGAATACCCTGCAACACACAGAACAGTCCATGGGACAAGGAGCTGCCCTACACAAACCAGCCTCAGCAAAAATGCCACTAGGAATAAGTTAGTTTTTCTAGGACTTCTTAAGGGCTAACCAAGACACTACTAAAAGTTCTAAAATTCAACCAGTATTAACTTAATACCACTGTGACTTTAAAATAATCTGGTTTTTCCCATGAAACCTAGAAAATAATATAATCTCTTCACAAAAGGAAATGGGGAAAACATCTTAAGAGAGGAGCACCTCACTTCTTATTTTTATTTTATTTATTTATTAGAGACAAGGAGAATAGGCACACCAGGGCCTCGAGCCACTGCAAACAAACTCCAGATGTATGTGCCACCTTGTGCATCTGGCTTACATGGGACATGGAGAATCGAACCTGGATCCTTAGGCATCGCAGGCAAGCGCCTTAACTGCTAAGCCATCTCTCCAGCCCGTGCCTCACTTCTTGAGCAAGGTCACACTGCTTTCATGCTAGCGGCGATCACTGAACAAGGACTGAGGGTCTAAACATGATCCCACTAATGAGTCAGGTTTCGCACCTCATTGATGCACCATAATTCCTTAGCTGGTTTCTGAGTGATTGTGTCACTCCTGTCCTGGTTTAAAGTTCAAAAAGAAAGAAGCGAGGACAGTGTCTGGGAACACGGCAGGTGCAGGCATGACTGAAGGCTGCGCACACTGCTTCCTTCCAGCTGCCCTGGGTGCATGCCAGCTCTCCATGCCAGCCCTGAGATGCCAGCAGCTGACACGTGCAGCCCTTCCCCTGGCCTCCGGTGAAAGACAGGAGGAGGTGCACAATTGCTCTTCCAAGTGGGGTTGAGGGGTGAGACTCTGTACACTCACTTCCATGGTTTTCCTCCTTTTATGCATTTTTAGTACTTTGTAGAGTCATGCCACACTGAACTTCCCAAACGGCTGCTGACACTGCCATCTAGTGAACACATGTTCATTCAACAGGAAGTCACAAACATATTGCTGAAGTAACTTTAGGAAGTGTTAAGGACCTCTTCTTAATCTCATCGCAGGCATTACAGTAATGTATCTACAAGAGGAAAGATGTGGACAGCACCAACTTTCAGTTTGTGGATTATTCCATTTAAGAAGTGGCAAAGGGGCTGGAGAGATGGCTTAGCGGTTAAGGCGTCTGCCTGCAAGGCCAAAGGATCCTGGTTCAATTCTCCAGGACCCACATAAGCCAGATGCACAAGAGGGCGCATGCATCTGAAGTTCGTTTGCAGTGGCTGGAGGCCCTGGCGCGCCCATTCTCTCTCTGCCTCTTTCTCTCTCTAAAATAAATAAATAAAATATATTAAAAAAACAACAGCAACAACAAAAAAAAGTAGCAAAGCCGGGCGAGGTGGTGCACCTTTAATCCCAGAACTCAGGAGGCAGAGGTAGGAGGATCACCCTGAGTTCGCGGTCACCCTGACACTACATAGTGAATTCTGGGTCAGCCTGGAATAGAGCAAGACCCTACCTCAAAAAAAAAAAAAAAAAAGCAGAAGTAGTAGTAAAAGACTTCACAACTGAGCTACTGAGCTATTTTCCCATAAAGGCCTGAAGCTCTGCTCTACCTCAGCTGTCCTCATGGAAGTGTGGACTGCGAGCACTTTCTCTGAGTTAGCAGTTGATTTAACCTTCAAGACCCTGTTAGCTGCATATCTATCACAATTCCCTCTTTGTCTTTGCTGTGAGGGGACTTGGAGCCAAAGCAGTGGCCTATCCCAGCAGGGTTCCAGCCCTGACACAATACATGCTATCATTGTCTCCTCCTTTCCTCTTCCTACTAGTTTCCCTCTGTCCCAATCATTTTCTTTTGTATGCTGTTTTAAGCCACTATAAAATTGTTCTCAAACAAGGTTAATATACATGAAGAAAACAAAGCGGAAATGCTTGCTGCATCATAGCCTTCTCAGTCCTGCTATCACAGGCTATGGGATTCTTGTCTTGTATGCCTGAGGGTCTCTTTCCACTTGTTAACACTCCAGTAGGAGCACTGCTGATAGTACAAATGAAGACCCCAAGTAGAGTCCCATCAGAGATGACTCGCTTCTCATTGCCATCGTCTTCTCATTCCACAGGGACTTCCTTACATGTCTGGCTGAAACTTCTGCAGCTTCTTCAACTTGAAGGGATTGCACTTCTACTTCTTGTCCCACAAGACCAAGTCTCATTGTTGTTGCACTGGGCCCATTCCTAGACAGGCACCCATGTAGTCCAAATTATAAAGCTTTCATATAAAAGCTTTTCTTTTTCTTGACTGTGAAGGCTTACCCTAAGGGAGAACATAAGCTGCTGGTGGCAAGGACACCGCAGCACGGCTTGCTCCTCACAGACACCCAGGGCTGATGTAGGCGACACATCACACTTATCTCAGGGGAGGGCCCACGTGCTCCTGAGATGATGACGCCAGTGAGGGTTCATCACCAGGACATCCTAGACATTGTATTGAAATTCCCTTTCTTATCACCAGTAATGAGATCCTAGAGAAAAATACAGGTTGCAAAAATAACATTCTTAATCCCACACTCAAATGCCACAACACTGGGCTCTGTGTTTTCCCCAGAACTATCCGAAGCACAAAACAGCTGAGCGTTTCCTATCAGCAAAGTACAGTGTGGGAGGTGTGGGTGGGCCGGGGAAGTAAGAGATACTCTGGGTAGCAGGTGTGCCTTAAGAAAATGGAAGCGGGTCTTATTTCAGATCATTATTTTTAAAGTTTTATTTATTTATTTCCGTGTGTGTGTGTGTGTGTGTGTGTGTGTGTGTGTGTGTGTGTGTGTATGCACTAGGGCCTCTTCCACTGCAAATGAATACCAGATACTTGTGCTACTTTTGGCATCCAGCTTACATGGGTAGCTTGGGAACTGACCCTGGACTGGCAAGCTTTGCAAGGAAGAACCTTCAATCACAAGCCATCTTCCTAGCTCCTTAGAATATTTTATTTTTATAGCTTCAGGTGGCCCAGTGATGAGGAAAACTGAAATATCACTGGGAAAATGATCAACAGTCTCATGTGAAGGTCTGGTAATTAGCATCCGATGTGCTCAATCTTAGACACATGTCTGTGTAACGGGACTGATATACTAGTTTATCAGAAAGTGAAGTGAATTCTAACTTCCTCTGTGGCCTGTTTGGAACTCGCCATATATGCAGGACACATACTAAGACATGGCTGACAAGAATGGGTGCACCAGGGCCTTTCAGCTGCTGTGAACAAACTCCAAATGTGCCTACCCCCTTGTGGGCATGTGTGGCATTGCATGTTTGTGGCATTGTTGTGTCTGGCTATACGTGGGATCTGGAGGATTTGAACAGAATCTGGAGGATTCCTTAACCATTAAGCCATCTCTCCAGCCCAGTCTCATGGTTTTTCTTCCAAGTCTAGTCATCACTTGATATGTGTTTGTTTTAGACGGAATCTTGGGAATGGAGTCTAATTACACAAATTGATCAACTGGAAACTAACCTAAGGCTCAGTGAGTAATAAACTGGATCAGGGCGCTGGACTCGGTATGGTGGATAACAAGGTCTGTGAGTTGGTGAAAGATCCCTTAGTTTGCTTGCTGTTTTTAGCAGGAAGTTGAGGTCTGGGCTTCAAACTGGAAAATGGACTGTGTGGGCCAACAACATGACATCTCTAAAGGTCCACTCTCCTCACCCCCTCGAAAAAAATCACTCATGCCAGGCCTCCTTCCTTGGGGACATGGGATAGAGACAAGACAGGTAGCCAGAGTGACATGTACCTAGGTGTAGTCAGGCCAGAGAAACAAAGTAACTGAATACAGGGCCTAGAGTACTCAACAACCTAATTAGACAAATGAGAAGATGGCATAGGTGCCTTCTCCAGGCTCCTGGAAGACACTCTTACCACTGGCTTCCTTCCCTTTGCTCACTGCAATTCCAGAAAAATAGGAAAGACCATGAACTTGATTTCTACCTGTGGATCTGTCTAGATTTTTGGCACCAAAAGCAAATTTCAAAGATGCCCACTTCACAGACAGACAAGAAGAGACAGAAAAGCTGTCTTGACTCACCTCTCCTGCTTTGTAAGGCTAGCCATCCCTTAAACAGACCAACCTGTGCTTATGTGGAAAGCCTGCTGGGTCCAGCTATCACTCAGAGGCATGGACATCCTTTAACACAGCTGACACAAGAGCCTGCCTTTGTCAAACCAGCTGCTGCATTAAACCAGCACATCTTGACATTTTGTTGGAAAATGGAACTGGATTCCATTTTTAAAATCAGAAAAGCCAGCCATTATTTTACTTTACCTACATCCCATCATCATACCATCATAGTAAACCCTCAGCATTTATTTGTGCAGAACCACTTGCTCCACACCATCACAATCATCTTTTCTCATGCTGTATATCATATGCTTACAGGTATGTCATGGTTCATTTTGTAGGGTACTGGTCCAGCAGACAATTATTTTGATCTTATTTATGTCTATACTGTTCCAACCTGTTAGGATTTTTATTGAACTGGGTATGGTGGCACATGCCTTAATCCCAGCACTCAGGAGGCAGAGGTAGGAGGACTGCCATGATTTCGAAGCCACCCTGAGACTACATAGTGAATTCCAGGTCAGCCTGGGCTACTGTGGGACCCTACCTTGAAAAACCAAATGTAAAACTTTTTAAAATTTTATTTGTATGTGTGAGTGTGTGTATCAGCACACCAGGGTGCCAGACACATGCACCATTTTTTTGTTGTTGTTGTTTTTTCAAGGTAGGGTCTCACTCTGGTCCAGGCTGACCTGGAATTCACTATGTAGTTTCAGGGTGGCCTGGAACTCATGGCGATCCTCCTACCTCTGCCTCCCAAATGCTGGGATTAAAGGTGTGTGCCACCATGTCTAGCTTTCCCCAGCCTTGTCTTTATTTTTATAAAGAATTGTGATAAATACAAAGTGCTTGACAACATTAAAACATGTTTATCCCTGTAGCCTACTTATGTTTATGAATTTATCCAAAAGAGGTAAATCATTGCAGAATGAAAATCTTTTGCAATGATATCTATAGTGGCAAACAATTAAGAAACAATCTAAATTTTTCACATTAAAAATATGGTTTATATATCATACTATGTCAATGTGTTGTTTATAATGCATGATAACTGTAAAAACTTCATAAATGATAGAAAACCCTGCACTTCAAGTAAATTCAATATTACAAATGAAAACTAAACCACATGAAAATGTACACCAAATATATAAACAAAATAAAAACATTTGTTATATTAGAGTGGTAGAATTTATAAGTCATTTGCAAATGTTTTATTGGGTTTCTTTGACAAATAAATTAAAAATACCTACTAACCAGTGGCTTGAGGAAAATTAATTTTACTACCATCCCAAACTAATGCTTCTTTATTCAGAGTTAGCTTTATCAGAATTTCTAAGTATTTCTAAATTACAATAAAGTACACTAAAGGAAACAACTATATGTTGGTAGGATCAATGTTTACATTTAAATTGGACTTGTGGTATCTGTGGTATCTTAATTAAATTTAAATAATCCCCAAAGACTCTACTGAACAGATCCACTCAACTTATAAGCAATAAACTTATCAAATGTTTTCTGAATTAAAATACTGTGGGGGGGGGGGGCTGGAGAGATGGCTTAGGGGTTAAGGTGCCTGCCTCCTAAGCCTAAGAACACTGGTTCGGATCTCCAGCCGTTCCAATCTCCAGGTCCCACGTTTAGCCAGATGCAGTGACACAAGGGCGCAATGCTGCACTTGACCACAAGGGGGCGCACACATCTAGATTTCATTAGCAGCAGCTGAGACACTGCTGGCGCGCCCATCTCTGTCTTCCTCTCCCCCTCTCTCTCTGTCTCTCTCTCTCTCCAAAAACAAAAAAAAAAAAAAAGAAAATAAAAAATAAAAAGTTTTAAAATACTGTGGGGGTGGGCTGGAGAGATAGATTAGCAGTTAAGTCACTTGCCTATGAAGCCTAACGACCCAGGTCCAATTCCCCAGTACCTACGTCAGCCAGATACACAAGGTGGTGCATGAGTCTGGAGTTTGTTTGCAGTGGCTAGAGGCCCTGGAGTGCCCATTCTTGCCCTCTCACCCTCCTCTCTATTTGCCTCTTTCTTTCTCTCTCAAATAATAAATAAAATACTGTGAGGTGCCATCCTACTGCCATCACCATGATAATTGGCTTAAATTACAAGGTAAACTTTATTAGTCAAAGGAAACGGTACTTAGTCTAAGTCAATCTGTCTCCCTCTTTCATTTCTGAAGCGTTAGGAGTCAAGTTTTCTTCCGTTTGGGTTCTCACAACATGAGGGTTTGCAATACTCTTAAAAAGCTAAAGTCCCATTGGGCAACTGGGCAAGGAAGAGAGTAGATGGCCAGCAGTGACCCAAATGCTGACAAGAGGCGTTGTGAGTACATGCCTGTGTGCCGATTCCCATGCTTCCATCCAAGAACATGCTGTATTGAAGCACTGGGTATGAATGCATCTATTATGCGTATCACCACTGCCTTATCCCACTCACAGTCTAACACTGGCTCAGTTCTCCTCCCTTGGATACAATCGGCACCATCAACTAGGGTGGGGGCTATTAAGTAACTTTATGAGTTGGCTCCATCTGGGCAGCTTCTCAGGTGTGGCTCTGTAGCCACACCTAATAACTGACAATCTTTAAGAACAAGGTTTCGGGTCTGCCTATTCCGTTGACTTGGTGAAAGATAGACTGAGCCCACCTACATATGTGATGACTGAACTCTTCCCTCTGTAGAGACTGCAAATCCAGTCCCCACTAGAACGTAACCACTTCACAGGTGCCCATGAAAATACCCTCAAGTTCCCTTCTTCCTCACATGGTCTAAAACAATGACATTGTCCTATACATAACACTGGTCAGTAAAAGGTGTGTGTGTGTGTGTGTGTGTGTGTGTGTGTGTGTGTGTGTGTGTTTAATTGGAGAGAGACAGAGAGGAAGAGGCAGAGAATGGACGCACCAGGGCTTCTCAGCTGCTGTGAACAAACTCCAGATGTATGCGCCCCCTTGTGTGCATGTGCAACATTGCATGCTTGTGTTACTTTTTGCATCTGGCTAAACATGGGACCTGGAGATTCAAATGGGCGTTCTTAGGCTTCACAGGCAGGTGCCTTAACTGCTAAGCCATCTCTCCAACCCTGTATTTTAAGACAGACTCTTGCTGGGCATGGTGGCACATGCCTTTAATCCCAGCACTTGGGAGGCCAAGGTAGGAGGATCTCTGTGAGTTTGAGGCCAGTCTGAGACTACATGGTGAATTTCAGGTCATTCTATCTATAGTGAGAACTTACCTAGAAAAATCAGAATCAAAACAAACAACAACAACAACAAAAAAAACTCTTACTTTGTAGTCCAGGCTGGCCTTGAACTTACTCTGTAAGCCAGGCTGGCCTCAAATGTATGATTCTTCTGCCTGTGTTCTGAATGATAAGATAACACATCCAGCTCTAACAGGGATTTAAAACTATTTCTTTTAGGTCTTTCAGGAATACACAAATATTGGTAAAGAAGACTTGTCATGTAGAATGTGATGAACATCACATAAACTCATTAATTTTTTTTATTTCTTATTTATTTATTTATTTGCAAGCAGAGAGAGAGAGAATAGGCATGCCAGGGCCTCCAGCTGCTACAAAAGAACTCCAGATGCATATGCCACTTTGTGCATCCAGCTTTACATGGGTACTAGGGAAATTGAACCTGGGTCATTAGGCTTTGCAGGCAAGTGCCTTAACCTCTGAACCATCTCTCCAGCCGTCTTGTTACATTTTTAAGTTTTATAATTGCCTTCAAAGAGTCCATGGGATTAGATAAGTACAACAGATTATCACAGAAAAATACAAAGGGTAGCAGAAACGAGACAAAGAGTAAGAGAACAACCTAATTCCAACATCACATCCATTCTAGTGTCGTTTCCTTTGCCTCCAATCCTTGCCATGCCACTGTAACAAGTCCTCCACCTCAGTAACGTAGGCGACTTACAATGGTTCTCATAGACGCAGAACTCTACCTCTGGGCAGGGTGAGCCAACAAGGCTGGTCCTCTTGGACTGGGGTGAGGCATGTGTACAGAAATGTGCAGCCGCTGCTGGGATGGTGTGGAAGCGAGACTGCACAAGAACCAACAAGCCCACAGGGGAGGTCTCAACTGAACCTGTGCTTCGCAGGCATAACCAACTGTTTTGAAGTGGATTATGATATATCAAAGCCAACCTCAAGGCCATTCTGAACAACCCAACAACATGCAAAGGGTGTTAGAAGCTGAACCATGATCACTCATAAAGTTAGAAGTCAAGGGCCAGCCCCAAAGTTTTCCTTGATCATAAAACACTTAAAAATCTGAGTGCCTGGCACCCAGTAGGGCCTTCATAAATACCTGATGAGAAGATTAATAAGCTTTAAGAGCTTAATTCTAGCCCTCCTCTTCAGTAGCAGTGATATGAAGGCACCTACTTATACTGCTTTCTGATGGACTGTATGCTTAAACTATATTAATTCTATATATAGTTAATTGAAAGTTAAAAGAACAAAAGTATGGCAGAGTCTGTTCAGCCACCCTCTACTCTAAGTAGATTCAAGACACAGGGTGCTCTGACAGCAGGGACCTGGCATTCCCCTCCAAGGCCATGATGCACGGTGATGTGACCAGTCAGCCCCTTACCAACTCACTCTCCCAAGCTCAGTCAGTGCTCAGCCCATAAGAAATTAGTCTCATCAGGCAATCACTCCTTACAAAACAACACTTGCCCACCATTCTAGGCAAAGTAGCTACCTGGACTAAGTGGCTGGCTTTCCCATATTCCAAACAGCTAAGGTCACAAAGGAGCTCGTCCTCTCTGGCCCTCCTTTCTTCACTCTCCTTCAGCATCGCCGGCCTGTCTGTATTTGACCCGATCCAATTGCTGCGGTCTTGACCCAGAACATTACCATTCCATGCATTCAAGCTATTCATTATGTAGGCTCTGCTCAGCTCACCAGCTGCAGAAGAGGGTTTAGAGGGGTATGAGCACACTTTCTGTGTGCCGAATGCTCCTCAACCCTTCTTGCCTGTGCCTGAGCTGATCACTCTGCCAACCAGAGAGAACTACATCTACTTTGCCGACCACCTAAAACTCAGTGCAGGCACTTTCTGGACTACTGATGGTTCTGTGCGCCTCTATTTAACCTGTGCTTAGCTTCAAAGAGCAAACTTATTGTTGGAGTATGTTTTTATTGTTGAGGTTGCTTCTTTCTTCCGTTAATTCCTTCATTTCTTTAAGGGATGGAGTTGTCTATTTCATCATTGGACCATCTCACACATAAAAATTAGGTCCAGAGCTGGGCGTAGTGGCGCACGCCTTTAATCCCAGCACTCAGGAGGCAGAGGTAGGAGGATCGCTGTGAGTTCAAGGCCACCCTGAGACTACATAGTTAATTCCAGGTCAGCCTGGGCCAGAGTGAGACCCTATCTCAAAAAAAAAAAAAAAAAAAAAGGTCCAGAATGCTCTTGGTACATGAATATGTAAGGGAAAGAGCTAGTTTATTTTTATGGATGACACTGACAATTTCCCTGTATTTTACATAAAATAAATAGTATTCTTCAATTCCTCCCCCTATTGCTAGAATTCAGATTTCAGGACCCTCAAGGGACTAGTCTTTGTAATCTCACTTAGGGAAAATCAAGTGATTAACAAGTAAGAGGTAAGTCTTTGGGGAAGTATGTTCCAGTCATAACTTGATCATACACTGGTGATGAACAATCTATCCAAAACATATTTAAGACTCATTTGTGGCTGGAGAAATGGCTTAGCGGTTAAGGCATTTGCCTGCAAAGCCAAAGGATCCCAGTTTGATTCTCCAGGACCCACATAAGCCAGATGCACAAGGAGCACATGCATCTGGAGTTTGTTTGCAGTGGCTAGAGGCCCTGACATGCCCATTCTTTCTTTGTCTGCCTCTCTACTCTCTCTCTGCTTGCAAATAAATAAATAATTTTTTTTAAAGAAAAGACTCATTTGTATAGCAGGATATTTCTTAATAATATCTATTTGAGACTCCTTAGCAGACAGACCCTACATACTTCATCCACAGGGTCCTGAGTTTGCTTAGCCAGTGTATGGAGTTCAATTCTCCCATATTTGCTCTCCTTACAACAATTGTACTTTAAGACTAGAATCCACTACTGCTCTCCCGTGAAGCCTACCTTGATGGAAGGTGCCTGTGGTAGTTTGAATATATGGCCCCCAATGTATTCAGTGTTTTATTAGTTTATAGTTTGCAGCCACCTTGCTAGAGGCAATGTCATTGGGCAGTTCTTAAGGTGTGGTGGTGGGTTTGAGATTCCATTGTAAAGCTATGCAAAGTGTGCCTAGTGGGAGTTCCTGAAGTGTGCTGTGGCTTTTGGCTGTAGCTTTGCTCTGTGTGCCTGGTTGGCTTTTTTCTCTCTCTGCTTGGCCCTGTGAAGGCAGGCCAGCTTCTTCTGTCATTATGGAACTTCCCCTGGATCTGTAAGCTTCAATAAATAATATCCCTTCCTCCACAACTGTGCCTGGTCTGGAAGTTCAGCGAACCTGAAGCTGTCTGCTACAGTACGCCAACCTCTGATTATCTCAGCACTTCATCTTTGTTGCCCACTCCAGCCAGCACTGGTGTAGTGCACAGGCACAGACATATCATGCTCAAAAACTGAAGTAAAGGAGAGATGGCTCAGCAGTTAAGGCGCTTGACTGCAAAGTCTAATGACCCAGGTCTGATTCCCCAAAACCCATGTAAAGCCAGATGCACAAAGTAGTGCATGCATCTGGAGTTCATTTGCAGTGGCTAGAGGCCCTGGGGTACCCATTGTCTCCCCCTGCCCTTTCTCTCTCTTTTAAATAAATAAATAAATAAATAAATAAATAAATAAATAAATAAATAAAATACTTTAAAAAATATTTCCTAGCTGGGCGTGGTGGCGCACGCCTTTAATCCCAGTACTCGGGAGGCAGAGGTAGGAGGATCGCTGAGAGTTCGAGGCCACCCTGAGACTACATAGTTAATTCCAGGTCAGCCTGGACCAGAGTGAAACCCTACCTTGAAAAACCAATATATGTATATATATTTCCTTATACCTGCCTCACAGTATCAAACATAGAGAAACACTAGAAACAGATACAATATGCAGTATCAGTGGAAAGCTTAGCAAGCACTGTGACACATCAATACAACAGAATACTATGTTCCTAATAAAATGACCTCTTTGTGATTTCTGCCCATTTTTAGAAGCTCTTAGATAAGATACTGCTATGGTCAAAAAAAAATAATAATAAGCAAGCAATATGAACAATGGACCTTTATAAAAATGCTAGATACACATTTACACTGCATTTACTGTACATCAACTTGATGTAAATCGGCAGGAATTATTTTAAGCTTATGTTCCCAGTATCATATGGCATACTTCTTACATCCTCTTGCATATAGTGAGAGAGAATTCACACTACCTCAGAAGTTAGCAAGAATATCCTCACTGACCAAAGTCCATTCTAGTCACTGTAAAGTAATACTGCTGCTTTAAATCCAAATTCCCCCAAACAGACTTTGCAAAGCTTTGCTCGCCATTCCACACCTGCTTTGAGACAAGCCCTCCCTGCAAGCATAAACAAGTGTGAGGAAAAGCCTCCCTTCATGCTGACCTCTGTGCCCCAAACTCTGTCAGGAGCAAAGGATTCTGTGAGTAGGATGTTAGGCCAAGCCATAGAGTGCAAATAAGTCAATTAGGAGGGCCGGAGAGATGGCTCAGTGATTAAAGGAGCTTGTTTGCAAAGTCTGACAGCCCAGGTTCGATTCCCCAGTACCCATGTAAAGACAGATGCAATGTGGTGCATGTATATGGAGTTCATTTGCAATGGCAAGAGGCCTTGGCATGCCAATTCTCTTTCTCTTCTTGCAAGTAAATAATAAATAAAACATTTTAAAAGAATAAGGAGAGGACAAGAAAGAAAAGAATGGTTTCTGTCCATTCTCTCATCACTCATTAATTATCTGTGGCCTTCTGTTAGTATTAAGTACGTAAACTCCACAAGAAAGGCAGAATTCACTCTTCATGAACATCTGAATTTCTCACTGCACCAGAGGATCTAGATGAAAATGCTCTAAAACAAGGGATCTAATAACAAGAGATGCACCTGTCTAATAATGTATTCAACTCTAATGAAGAAGATTCCAGTGTGTTCTGCTTATGCTAATTGCTCCCACATTTTAAGTCAATAAATGACACCTATCCAATTACAGCAAGCTTCTTGCTATTTCATTGTCAAGTCATGTTTTGGGTGTGGGTGAAGCTAGCAGTTTTCATGATATTTCTCAATGCAAACAAACAAAACAACACAGAGCAGGACTAACTGCTCCTTATCAACATGGCCATTTCTTCAAGATTATTCATCTAACAACAAGAACTACCTCTGTAAAACAAGTTGTAAGTGGGTGGTTCCATGACCTCTCTTAGAGACACGTACAACAAACACAAAATACTGATACTTAGTTTTCCATCTCATATTCTATGTAGTCTCAGGCTGACCTCGAACTCACAGCCATCCTCCTACCTCTGCCTCCCAAGTACTGGGATTAAAGGCATGTGTCACCGCACCTGGCTCCATCTCATATTCTAAAAGGCATCTTTTTTAAAACTTTTTATTTTTTTATTATTTTTTTGGAGAGAGACACAGAGAGAGAGACAGATAGAGACAGAGAGAGAGGAAGACAGAGAGAGAGGAAGACAGAGAGAGAGGAAGACAGAGAGAGAGAGACAGGAAGACAGAGATGGGCACTCCAGCAGTGTCTCAGCTGCTGCAAACGAAATCCAGATGTGTGCTCTCCCTTGTGGTCAAGTGCGGCATTGCGCCCTTGCATCTCTTTGCATCTGGCTAAACATGGGACCTGGAGATTGGAACTGCTGGAGATTGGAACCAGTGTTCTTGGGCTTAGGAGGCAGGTGCCTTAACCCCTAAGCCATCTCTCCAGCCCTCTAAAAGGCATCTTTAATGTGAAATTCAAATGATACTCTTTCAAACTCATCAGCCACACAGCTTCTTTTTGTGTGTAAGTAAACTGTGTCCGCTCTGTTTATGATCCCCACCATATTTCTTCTTCTACAAGGGGAGCTTTCAGACCACATGTGCTGGGTAAGAACTTTAAGCTCTGAATCATCTATCAGATCAAAACCTTTGTTACCTGAAGCCCAATACCTCTGACCCTCCTCCTTTTTTGCAAACCTGTATACATAGGTTTTTAGTTATATGACAGATAAAAATCTATCTCCCGATTTTCTCTAAACTTCCTTCTTCCAAAGGAAGATCTTATCAGCAACACTACACAGTCAATAGCTTCCATGTTAGAGGTTTAGGAAGGACAGAAAGAAGAGAGGCTAGAGTTATGGCTTCTTATTTATTCCAGTTAAACACCCAACTACACTGTTTTAGGCTTTCTGAGTCCAAGCTCTGAACCATTATCAGTTGGGAATGGTGGAAGCCAGGTGCAGTCACAAGGAAGGTCAAAGGAGCTGGAACTAACTCTTGTCTACAGTTTACAAATTGCCTAATATTTAGTGCTTTGCTTGTCCTTCCATTAAATATAAGACTGCCAGCCCAAAGCCTGAAGTTTCCACCTACAGAAAAGCAACAAAATTCCAGAGAGAGATCATAGAAAAGGCATGGTTTCTACTGTATAGTGATCCCTTTGCCTCATATTTAGTATTAGAATTTTATTAAGACTTGGGCTGGAGAGATAGCTTAGTGATTAAGGCACTTGCCTACAAAGCCAAAGGACCCAGGTTCCTTCCCCAGGACCCTTGTAAGCCAGATGCACAGGGTAGCACATGTGTCTGAAGTTCATTTTCAGTGGCTAGAAGCCCTGGCATGCCCATTCTCTCTGTCTGCCTCTCCCTCTCTCTCTCTCTCTCTCAAATAAATAAGTAAAAACTTTTAAAAATTTTTAAGAATTTTATTAAGACTGAATGAGATGGTACTTGCTAGCCCAAAGTGTCTAGCACCCAGTGCCCATTCAACAGATGGTCATCAATGAAATCACCTTGATACCTCCAGGCCAGAGCCACAGTTATCAGCATAGTGACTAGCTTCGTGCTTTGAATACTGGCTACAATTTTTAAAAATAGTTTTTTATTTATTTGAGAGAGAGTGAAAGAAAGAAAGAGGAAGATACAGAGAAAGAGAACGGGCACACCAGGGCCTCTAGCCACTTGCAAACAAACTCCAGATGCATGCACCACCTTGTGCATCTGGCTTACATGGGTCCTGGAGAATTGAACCAGGGTCCTTTGGCTTTGAAGGCAAGCACCTTAACCACTAAGTCATCTCTGTAGCCCATGCAATTTTTTTATATTGGGAAGTAATGGATCTATGAATCATTGCTACAAAGTAAGATTAAGTTTAGAACCTTTTTTTATTTTTTTCCCATTTTTGACATTTTCATACACATATATAATTTTTTTCATCTTATTCTTCCCCCTAAGTACTCTCTTCTGTCATTACAATCCTTCTTCTTTCCCATTAACCCCCATCTTACTTTCATGTCTTTTTTAACCCATTGAGTTAAATAACCACGGAATGGGCAACTTACCAGTGGCTACACCACTGAGGAACCTGACTTCCCCTCTCACAGCAACCATTAGCTGCCATGAGCTACTCTGGGAGGTCCTGGGATATCATGTGTCCTCCCCCATCAGTGGGGAAGCCCTGACAGGCTCAGTGTTGTGCTATTGTGAGGTAATGAGTGCAATGACCACGTCAAGTCTGTCCAAAAGACAGTGTTCCACAGCCCTCCTTCCCACTCTCCATAATTTCTTTCCACCCCTCTTTTGTAAGGTTCCCTGGGCCCTGGAAGAGATGGTTTAGATGTCGTGTTTGAGGCTCAGCACACAGTCGTCACTTCTTATCTGCAGTTTTGCCAGCTATTAACCACTGCCCATTGTAGTATGAAATTTCCATGAGAGGCACTTCAAGCACTACTGACTAGAACCTTCTTGCTGAAATCAGGAGCCATTAACATTCACTCTCTTCCCTAAACATGTTCGTGGAAAAAAGACAAAAAATGAAACAAACAAACAAACAAACAAACAAAAAACACCATCATGCAGAATAAGCTAATAATAGTTCTGGATGTTTTAAAAGAGAAGTGTGTGAACTAGTACATTTGTTTCTTTTTCATTATAACAGGATTTAAGTAAAATATTTCTCTGTTCCAGAACTAGGAAAGGACAAAGAAGATGAAGATAGCAACTGCTAAGAATGAGACACACCTTGACACAAGAGGCTACAAGTAAGCATGTGACTACCAGTAACGCCTTCAACGGGCAAGGCACACAGACTGCCCTCAGGGAACTTGAACTGCATGCCTGTCCAGTCATTAGTCATGAGAGCCGCTGGACAATCTGTACACCCACAAGCAGAGTCAGCCGCCCGGTTCTGAACAGCAAACAACTGAATGCCAGGCTCTATCAGCCCGGATTTAACCCTAAACCTCAGTCCCAAATTACAGCATATCAATGAAAAAAGAATAGGGAAATTTCTTATAAAACAACAAGGAAAAGATGAGTATGGTAGCAGATGCCTAGAATCCGAGCACTTCTGAGGCATGAAAATGATCTTGCATTCAAGAACAGCCTAGGAGCCGGGCGTGGTGGCGCACGCTTTTAATCCCAGCACTCGGGAGGCAGAGGTAGGTGGATCGCCATGAGTTTGAGGCCACCCTGAGACTACATAGTGAATTCCAGGTCAGCCTGGACTAGAGCCTGGACTAGAGCGAGACCCTACCTCGAGAAACCAAAAAAAGAACAGCTTAGAAAACATAATGAACTCCAGAACAGCCAGGGGTACAAAGTGAGACCTTGTCTCAAAAAACCAAACTGAGGGCTGGAGAGATGGCTTAGCGGTTAAGGCGCCTGCCTCCTAAGCCTAAGAACGCAGGTTCCAATCTCCAGGTCCCACGTTTTGCCAGATGCAAAGTGACGCAAGGGCACAAGGCTGAACTTGACCACAAGAGGGCGCACACATCTGAATTTCATTCTCAGCAGCTGAGACACGGCTGACGCGCCCATCTCTGTCTTCCTCTCTCTCTCTCTCTCCCTCTCTCTCTGTGTCCCTCTCCAAAAAAAAAAAAAAAAAAAAAAAATTAAAAAAAAATTTAAAAAAAAAAAAAAAAAACTGAAGTCAGGCAGTAGTGGTGGATGCGTTTAATCCCAGAGCTCTGGGAGGCAGAGGAAGGAGGATCACTGAGGGTTTGAGGCCACCCTGAGACTACATAGTGAATTCCAGGTCAGCTTGAGCTAGAGCAAGACCTTACCTCTGGGGAAAAAAAAAAAAAAAAAAAAAAAAAGGAGCTAGAGGGATGGCTTAGCAGTTAAGATGTTTGCCTGCAAAGCCAAAAGATCTTAGTTTGATGCTCCAGGACCCACGTAAGCCAGATGCACAAGGTGGTACACGCATCTGGAGTTTGTTTGAGGTGGGTGGAGGCCCTGGCGTGCCCATTCTCTCTGTCTCTCTCTCTCTCTTCCTCTTTCTCTCTCTCTCTCTCTTTCCCTCTCTCTCTCAAATAAATAAATGAAATATATTTTTAAAAACTAAACAGGAGCTCAGGAGATGGCTCAGTGCATAAAGGCACTTGCTCTACAAGCCTGCTGCCTGGAGTTCCACCTCAAGTACCTACATAAGCTGGATTCAGAGTGGCACACATGTCTATAATCCCAACACACCTAGGGCAATGGGAGGTGGAGTGAGAAGAATCCTAAAGCAAGTGCAGGCCCAGCTAGTCTGGCCTCCCCAGAGGCATAAACAAAGAGACTCTGTCTCAAAACAAGGTGGAAGGAGAGGACCAGCATGCCAACACTGTCCTCTGATCTCTAAATGCATGCCAAGGTACGTGTGTGACACACACACAAACATATTTTTTTAAAAAAGCAAAATAATGACAACAAAAAAAGCCAAGGATAATGTCACAGAAATAGATTCATTTAAAAAAAAAAATTCTAACATAAACCCACTCCTCCTCCTATATTCTGGATGGTGGAAGAGCAAGAGAGTGTTTCCCTGTATATAAAAATCAGTAAGTTTGAAAACAGAGTAAAATATGAGGGGGAGAACGATCACTATTGACGACTGTGTTCTATAACTATTACCAACCAAACATAAATATGCTCTGACTTCATGCTTTCTTCTCATGGAAACGGCTACTCAAAGGTATTTGGATATAATCGCAGAAATATGGAAAATTACAAAGGAAAAACAGAGTCACACTGGAATTGCATTTAAGCTACATCACTTTTACAAGACTTAAAAGCATCAATTAGAAGAAATTACACTGAATTCCCATGGAAAAGAAGCTCTCAATAAATATAAGAAATAAAAATAATATATCATTGTCTTCTGGTATGATTCCACAAAAAAAGGACAGGACTGGAGAGATGGCTTAGCAATTAAGGTGCTTGCCTACAAAGCCCAAGAACCCAGGTTTTATTCCCTAGTACCCATGTAAGCCAGATGCACAAGGTGGCACATGCATCTGGAGTTCGTTGGCAGTGGCTGGAGACCCTGGTGTATCCATTCGCTATCTTTCCACCACCCTTTTAAATAAATAAAGTGTTTTTTAAATATAAGTACAAATGTATTATTATTATTACTGGTTTTTTGAGGTAGGGTCTCACTCCAGCTCAGACTTATCTGGAATTCACTATGTAGTCTTAGGGTGGCCTAGAACTCATGGCAATCCTCCTACCTCTGCCTCCCAAGTGCTGGGATAAAAGGCATGCACCACCATGCCCAGCAGGCAAATGTAATTTATCAAGAGTTCTAGGCAAAAATAATTTTATCCCAGGGCGATCGGTCTATACTTAGACATTTCTAGTAGGAATACATCAGGGACTATTTACCTCTACAACTCATTAAGCCTAATTCTCGTTATCTTAAGATCTACAATGGGCTAAACATTACAGTTAAATACCCATACAAAATCATGATAGGAACATTAGGATGCTGATAGTAATATTTTTTTTAAAAAAGGTTAATCCATTTCATTTATAATCAAAATACATTTTGTCCACAAGTCTTTCCAGATGCACAAATTTCAATAGTCCACTACTAAATTACCTAACCAAAATGATTTACTACCTAGACGTGTCAAGGAGCCACTTTTAGATCTGCTATACCCACACACACCCAAGAAAAGGCATACACTGAGAGCGATAAAAGATAAAAAGCAAAGGTGTTCAGGACACAAAGGGCACACATAGCATACAGTTACTGCCTTATAAAACACTGTCAAAAAAAAAAAAACTGTCTAATAAAAGGACATGGGACCCTCAGAGTAAGGTAAGAAAAATACAAAATAAGCCCAAGAGTTTTCACTGCTCATTATTTAAATTACTATATATGTCATTACACTGTAAGGGAATAATGAGTCACAAATACTTTTTTCTTTTCCAAGTACCTTATTACTCAGTGTGATGCTCCTGGATAATAGTGGGTTGCAACTAAGACAAAAAGCAAATAGTCACTTAAAAATAAAGTGGGGGCCAGAGAGAGACGATTTAGCCGTTAAGATGCTTGCCAACAAAACCAAAGGACCCAGATTCCATTCCCCAGGACCTACATAAGCCAGATCCACAAGGTGGCACATGAGTCTGGAGGTCATTTGCAGGGGCTAGAGGTCCTGGCATACCCATTCTCTCTTATTCTACTTGCCTCTTTCTCTTTCTCTCTCTCTCTCTCTCGCAAATAAATAAATTTTAAAGAATTTAAAGAAGTTGATTTCTTGTCCATGAAGAGGCTGTATTATTATGCTGAAATATTCATCCTTAAAAAGGAATGAAATTGGGCTGGAAAGATCTTAGCAGTTAAGGCAATTGCCTGCAAAGCCTAAGGACTCATATTCAACTCTCCAGATCCCATGCAAGCCAGACACACAAAAGTGAGGCAATCACAAGGTTGCACATATCCAGTAGGTGGTGCAAGTGTTGAAAGTTAGATTTCAGTGGCTGAGGCCCTGGTGCACCAATTTTCTCTCTCTCCTGTTCTCTCTAAAATAAAAAAAAAAAAAAATTAAAACCAAGTGTGGTGGCATACGCCTTTAATTCCAGCACTTGGGAGGCAAAGGTAGGAGGATTGCCATGAGTTCGAGACCACCCTGAGACTACCTAGTGAATTCCAGGTCAGCCTGGGCTAGAGTGAGACCCTACCTCGAAAAAAAAAAAAAAAAAAAAAAAAAAAAAAGGAATAAAATTTTGACATTACAACATGAATAAACCTAATAATGTGATGCAAATATGTAAGTAAGCCAGTTGTAAAAAGATAAATATTATATGACTCAATTTATATGGGTACTTCAAATAGTCAAAATCATAGACTCAGAAAGAATAGCTGCCAGGAGTAGAAGAAAATGAGGAGTGGTTTTGCAAGATAAAAAAAGAAATTGAGCCAGGCGTGGTGGCGCATGCCTTTAATCCCAGCACTCAGGAGGCAGAGGTAGGAGGATTGCCATGAGTTCAAGGCCACCTTGAGACTACATAGTGAATTCCAGGTCAGCCTGAACTAGAATGAGACCCTACCGCGAAAAACCAAAAAAATAAAAATAAAAATAAAATAATAATAATAATAATAATAAAGAAAGAAAGAAAGAAAGAAAGAAAGAAAGAAAGAAAGAAAGAAAGAAAGAAAGAAATTGGAGCCAGGCATGGTGGTGCACGCCTTTAATCCCAGCACTCAGGAGGCAGAGGTAGGAGGATTGCCATGAGTTCAAGGCCACCCTGAGACAACATAGTGAATTCTAGGTCAGCCTCAGCTAGAACAATAGCCTACCTCGAAAAACCAAATATATATATAATATTTTAACAAACAAATCTGCAGAAAAGTAGTTCTATGTGTGTATGGGTTCTAGAGACGGAGGTCAGGGCCTCTTGCTGAACTACATCCTGGTATCAGTTACTTTCTCATGGCTGGGACAAGATACCTGGCCAGAAGCAACATAGGGAAAGAAAGAGTTTATTTTTGGCTTACATTTTTTAAAATTTTTATTTATTTATTTGCAAGCAGAGACAGACAGAGAGAGAGAGAGAGAGAGAGAGAGAGAGAGAGAGAGAGAGAGAGAGAAGAGAGACAGACAGGGAGAATGGGCATGCCAGGGCCTCTAGCCACTGCAAACGAACTCCAGACTCATGTGCCCCTTGTGCATTTGGCTTACATGGGTCCTGGGGAATCAAACCTGGGTTCTTTGACTTTACAGGCAAACACCTTAACCTCTAAGCCACCTCTCCAGCCCCTGGCTTACAGTTTTAAAAGGAAGTCCATCATTGTGGGGGAAAGCATGACAAGAATAAGAAACTGGGATGGGGAAATGGCTTAGTGGTTAAGGCATTTGCTTGCAAAGCCTAAGGACCCTGGTTTGATTCCCCAGGACCCACATAAGCCAGATGCACAAGGGGGTGCATGTGTCTGCAGTTTGTTTGTACAGGCTAGAGGCCCTGGCGTGCACATTCTCTCTCTCTAGCTCCGTCCTTCTCTCTGTCTCTCTGAAATAAATAATAGACTAGAATAGAAGAATAGAATAGAATAGAATAGAATAGAATAGAATAGAATAGAATAGAATAGAATAGAAAGAATAGAAAAGAAAAGAAAAGAAAAGAGAAAGAAAGAAAGAAAGAAAGAAAGAAAAAAGAAAGAAAGAAGAGAATAGAATAGAATAGAAAGAATAGAATAGAAAGAATAGAAAGAATAGAATAGAATAGAATAGAATAGAATAGAATAGAATAGAATAGAATAGAATAGATAGGAAACTGGTGTCACATGTTCACATCAGCAGGTAGGAAACGGTGAGTAGTGAATGCACAATGCTCAGCTAGCTTTCTCCTTTATAAACATCCAAGAATCCAGACCATGGGATATTGCTGCCCACAGGGAGGGTGGGACCGCCCACTTCAACTAATCTAATCTAGAAAACTCCCTTGCAGACATGACTAGCAATTTGTTTCCATGTGAATCTAAATCTTGTCAAGTTGACAATCAGAGATTAACTATCACAAGTCTATTTCTTGTTAGCTTAACACTCCAACATAACACTTTTAAGCTGTAATCTTCCATTCCTTGTCCCTACACGCTCATAGCCACTTATAATGCAAAATGCATTAAGTCTAACTTTAAAAGTCCCCACAGGGGCTGGAGAGATGGCTTAGCGGTTAAGGCGCCTGCCTCCTAAGCCTAAGAACGCTGGTTCCAATCTCCAGCGGTTCCAATCTCCAGGTCCCACGTTTAGCCAGATGCAAAGTGAGGCAAGGGCGCAATGCCGCACTTGCCCACAGGGGGGCGCACACATCTGGATTTCGTTCACAGCAGCTGAGAGACTGCTGGTGCGCCCATCTCTATCTGTCTCCCTCTCCCTCTCTGTCTCTCTCTGTGTCTCTCTCCAAAAATAAATAAAAATAATTTAAAATTTTTTTTAAAAGTCCCCACAATCTTTAATAGTTCCAATACTGTTTCAAAATATACACATAGTCTCTTCTGACACTCAGGCAAGTTCTTAACTGTGAGCTCCTATCACATCAAAAAATAAGTTGCATACTTCCAACACGCATCAGCACAAAAAGTAAGTATTCCCAGTTCCAAAGGGAAGAGTGAGGGCATAGCAAGGAATGATCAGACCAAAGCAAGACCAAAAACCCTGCAAAACAAACTCCAAATCTTACAGCTCTTGGTGTGGCAGCAAAGTCTCCCAGTGGGATCATCTGGACTCCAAAAGGTTGGGCTAGCTCCACCTTCCCAGTTATAGCACCGAAAGCCAGGAGAACCACAACCAGAAAAGTGTGGGCCTGATCATTTATTTTCTGGGCCAGGTTAATTAATTCTTTGTTCACCCATTTCCCATAAGGTACCAACTATCAAAACTTACTTCAACACATCTGTTTAGGACATCTCAGTGTGATTATTAGAGAGAGATCGGAAGAGAGAAAAACTTCACTCAATGGGCAGTTTTCCAAAACCTCTTAAAATTGAAATGTTTCTCTAATGACAAAGGGAGAAATGAAACATTCATATGTCTATAGTTCATGAGTTCCTCTGATGGGACTAGGGCAGCATCAATCAATGGGATTCAGTCAAAAGAATTTCATCTATGTGGCAGAGAAAGATGAGAGATAAGGGGCAGGGAACTTGAACCCTTCTCATTTTTATGTTCATTTTTTTTGTGTATTTTTTTTTTTTTTTGGGGGGGGGGGAACGAGGTCCTCACTCTAGCCCAGGCTGACCTGGAACTCACTCTGTATCCCAGGCTGGCCTCAAATTCACTGTGATCTTCCTAATTCAGTCTCTCAAATGCTGGAATTAAAGGCATGCACCAGGGGTAGAGAGATGGCTTAGCAGTTAAGGCATTTGCTTGCAAAGCCAAAGGACCCAGGTTTAATTCCCCAGTACCCATGTAAAGTCATATGCACAAGGTGGCGCATATGTCTGGAGTGCATTTGCAGTAACTAGAAGGCCCTGGCATGCCCATCCTGTCTCTCTCTCAAATAAATAAATAAGTTACATTAAATTTTTAAAATGCATGCACTACTCCCAACTTCATGTTCAGTTTTTTAAAACTTTTCCAGCTGGGCATGGTGGCACACACCTTTAATCCCAGCACTTGGGAGACAGAAGTAGGCAGTCTGCCATAAGTTTGAGACCACCATGAGACTCCATAGTGAATTCCAGGTCAAACTGTGTTAGAGTGAAACGCTACTTTGAAAAAATAAAACAAAAAAAATGTACTAATGCTATTTTTAAACATTCTAGAAACTAACAATTGAATCCTCACTCAGTACTTTGAATATATGAAAATACAGTTGTGGATCTGAGTTTAGAAAGTGAAAAATAAAACACCTCATGGGTTCTATATTTCACTTCATATGTCTTAAGATATTCCACAAAAATATAAACACCCTCAAGCTAATGAGCAATTTAAGATTTCCCAGTGCCTCTGCTCACTTTAATCCTTGGCAGGGTTGGTTCCCACCTTGAAATGAAAATTCTGTGTTAAGGTGGAGGATTTAGAGACTTACAAAGTCAAAAAGAAATCATAACTCCTACATGTTTAATCATCCATCCTCTTGGTCGATGATTTACCCCGTAATTCCCACCAGAAAATGAAGAAAGTTTTGAAGAACGAGTTATTCTCAATGTAAATCTCCAGCCAGCCTCTGTCAATCATGTTAGCCTTTCCCCCTAGTTAGCCTTTTTCCACTCCCTGCCTGAAAACTACACTACTATTTAATTGCTTTGTGACTTCACATTTTATTAAGAGGCAGGAAAACATAAAGAGCTAAAACAAGGAGATAAGGCCATTGCCGTAAATTGTCCCCTTAAGCAATGAAACGTGCCTCTCTAGTATAATAAGGTGAGCACTGTGAAAACCCCGACAAGCACAATTCTGCCCAAGTCCACAGACCCCATCACTTACAGCCAGCCTTACAGTTCTCCAGGCTGCAGTGCCATCCATCAGAGCCCAGGACAGTCAGCTGCAGGCTGTCTAGAGCCAGTGTGAAGGGCATGGCCAGGAGTCACTTTGTCCTCCATCCTTACCTACCCCAAACTTATCTGCTGTTATCCTGGGGTGAAAAAAGCAGAAGAAAGCTGGGGGTGCAGCTCGGTGGTAAGGTACTTGTGTAGTATGTGTGAGGCCCTGAGTTCAATTCCCCAGTACAAAAAAAAAAAAAAGAAAAAAAAAAAAAGACACAAGAAACAAAATGATGAAAAATTTTACAATACGATAACTCTCCATCCACATTCTCTATTTCTTGGGGAATCAAATCACTTGCTACAGCCCAGAGAAAACAGTACAGCTAAACAAATGTTCAGCCTCATGAACTTGGAAGAATTCACTTCTCTTCCACTCACTGGCTTCCGCCCAAGTCTCCATTTCTTCCTCTGTCATGACACAGAAATCATTATCAGATTATGCCACATTCTGGAATGTGCCACAGCTGAGGCCCTCTGAAGACGGCTTCCAGTGAGTCGCAAAACTAAGTGTGGCTTGGAGTTTCAAAGCCCTGGGAAAACATCAGTTGGTGACTTCTCTAGGATGCTGCTAACCAAGAAACAAAGGCTTCGAGTGTTCATGAAGCCACCCGTTGAGGTGAGTAAGAAAGTGGAGTTTTGACACTGTCTAGAAAACATGCAGGGCTGGGGAGGTAACTCAGTAACAGAGTGCCTGCCTAGTATGCATGGCCCTGGGTTCAATCCCCAGCACCACCAAAACTAAACAGGTATTTTAAAGAAGCAACCAGCTGGGCATGGTGGCAGATGCCTTTAATCCCAGCACTCTGGAGCCAGAGATAGAAGGATCACCGTGAGTCCAAGGCTACCCTGAGACTATACCATGAGTAAGACACTGCCTCAAAAAAAACAAAAAAAAAAAAACATGGCAACGCATAAACAAAAGTGTGCGTACATTGTATTACACCAGGGGTAGAGTATGTGTGTAACCACGTCAGTGCAGACAGGAGAGTATGTACATGTATTCCCTCAGGCATAGAGCATTGTGGAACCATGCTAGTGCATAGACAGCAGTGTGTGTACATGTATTCCACCAGGGGTAGAATGTGTGTGGAACCATGTTAGCACATAGATAGGAGTGTGTGCACATGTATTCCAGCAGGCTCAGAGCATGCATGGAATCATGTTAATGCATAAAAAAGAGTGTGTACATGTATTCCAGCAGGCTCAGAGCATGTGTGGAACCATGCCAGTACATACACAGCTGTGTGTACATGTATTCCCCCAGATGTGGAGCGTGTGTGGAAGGATACACAAGCAAGGTTATTTTTGGGAGATCAGGAAGTGGGATGCATCTATCTATGTTCTCCCCATGTACATGTCTTATGGATTACGTGACAATGGGCATGTAGTCCTTTTGTTATTAATTTTAATCTTAAGGGTTAAAATATGAAAGTGCAGTAATCAATATTTTCCAAACCTAAAAATCACAATACAATGTGCCAAAGCAATTTTTGCCCACAACTAGAGGCAAGAGACAGTTGAGTAAAAGGCCTTTGACCAATGGAGTGTTAAGTTTTCCCAGATCCAGTGATTTCTAAACAATGGTGGGCAGAATTATTTGAGAAAAAGATTGCCTGAACACATCCAGCAAGTTTAGTAGCAGTAGCTATGGAGCCAATGATAGGAGTTCCCAAGTGGGTGCCATTGTGTTTTTCTTCCCCAGAGAAGCAAGGCTCTGGGGGACGGCCCCGAGATCATCTTTCCTGGCACTGGGCCAGCACCCTCACCAGGAATTTGGCTCAAGTCTATGAACAGTTTCCACATTTACTTTTCACACAGAGAACTACCCAAGGAGAGAAAAACAAACAAAAGAAACAAAAATCAATACCACAGTCCCCAAGGATATAATTTGAATTAGGGCTCTGTTAGAAGAATTACAAATTTGCAATTGGTTACTCATTTAGGGAAAAAAAAAAAAAAAACTTATTTTCATTCCTATCTCAAATCACATTTCAGGCTAGAATTCAAATGAGTAAAATATGTAAAATGAAAACATAAAATAAGTTAATTCAACAATAAGAAAATGTAAGTAAATTCCCATGCAATCTTGTGGTTGGGATGTTGCTACTAAGTCATTCCTTCTATAAATATAATCTGTAATGCACTAGACACCCCACTATGGACTCAGCCCCTGCCCCTTAGGAATTACAGCACAGTGGCAAGAACAGGAGAGGGAGAATAAAAAACAAACAATAGGGGCTAGAGATGGCTCAGAGATTAAGGCGCTTGTCTGCAAAGCCTAACAACCCAGGTTCGATTCCCCAATACCCATGTATAGCCAGATGCACCATGGTGCATGCATCTGGAGTTTGCTTGCAGTGGCTGGAGGTCCTGGCATAACCATTCTCTCTCTCTCTCTCTCTCTCTCTCTCTCTCTCTCTCCTTTCTTTTTTTAAATTTCTTTATTTTATTTGACAGAGAAAGAGGGAGAGAGAGAGAGTGAATGAGCGCGCCAGGGCCTCCAGTCACATGTGCCCCCTTGTGCATCTGGCTAACGTGGGTCCTGGGGAATCGAACCTGGGTCCTTTGGCATTGCAGGCAAATGCCTTAACCGCTAAGCCATCCTTCCAGCCCTCTCTCTTTTCTCTCTCTCTCTGCTTGCATAAATAAATAAATAAATAAATAAATAAATAAATAAATAAAAACGTATTAAAAACAAAAATAAACAATAATTAGTCCTGAAAGGGGAAAAGATAAGGCTGTATGATCATAGGATGTGTCAGGGAAAGAACAGGTTAGACACTGACCAGTGTCAGTTGACTCTGAGGTAAAATTTAAACTGCAGCCTGCCAAACTGGCTGAGTGATAACAAGCTAAGCGTTGGGCATTGGGTAGTTTTCCAAGAGCTGTGCATGAACTAACCAGCTTAATCCTCCCAACAACTCTGAGGTAGGAGCTATGAGGGTGACAAGCCCAATGTCACTGTGAGAAAGAGGTAGTTACTTGCCAAGGCCACAGTGCTAGTAAAGGGAAGCCAAGTGACCCTAATAACCAAGCTCTGGAATCGTCACCCCACTGCCTCTATGCAGTATTCAGCTGCAATGAGTGTGGCTTGTGGTATATGTGTGCACGTGCATGCACGTGCACGCACACGTTCCAAGCAAATGAACAGCAGCTATGGAATCCCAGGGGCAGGATCAAGGTTGGCATATTCCCTGACCTGAGAGAAAGCCAAGTGCTGGAACACAGTGTTCAAAGGTGACAAGAGGTAGAGCTGGAGTGAAGACACAGCCAGACCATACCACACCTTGCCGGCCATGAGAAACAGGACAGGCCCAGACAGGGGTGCACCCACTGGGACCACACCTGAAAGAGACGATTCTCCTGCAGGAAGAGACTGAGGTACAAATGCCACACCATTCCGGAGTCCTAGTTCATCTACATGGAAATCATGAAGGAAAATATTTGGCTACCTGAAATTAAATGTTGACATACATGATTCAGGACCAAAAAAGATGACTAATACTTATATAATAACACATTTTAAAATTAAGACATTCCTCTAAATTAGAAACAAAAACAGCAAATGTACCTTTGGAAAAGTGGGCAAAGGACACGAATACCAAACTCACAAAAGTCATACAAGTGGCATATGAAAGAGTTCAGTTGCCCACAAAATGCAAAATCCTTTTTTGTTTGTTTTTTTTTTTGTTTTTCAAGCTAAGGTCTCACGCTAGCCCAGGCTAACCTGGAATTCACTATGTAGTCTCAGGGTGGCCTTGAACTCACAGAAATCCTCCTACCTCTACCTCCCAAGTGCTGGGATTGAAGGCATGCACCACCAAGCCCGGCTATTTATTTATTTATTTATTTATTTATTTATTTATTTATTTATTATGAGAAAAACAGAGAGACAGGAAAATGCAGAGAGAGAGAGAGAGAGATAGAGAGTATGGGCACACCAGGGCCTCCAGCCACTGCAAACCAACTTTAGACACATGCACCCCTTTGTGCATGTGGCTTTACGTGGGTACTGGGGAATTGAACCCAGGCAGTCAGGCTTTGTTAGCAAGCTCCTTTAACCACTGAGCCATCTCTTCATCCCTACATAGGAGTTTTAATCAGGCCTTATGTCTTCAGCCTTCAAATTAGAAATGTTTCTTTTTCTGTCAGAGCACCTGAGTTCTCGCCTGGCTTCAAGGAGACAACCTTTTTGTCTCAAGAATGTATCTTTGAGGGTTCCCAACACAAAGAAATGACAATGTTTGAGGTGGATGCTCACAGTGCCAACATGTACTGAAATGTCACCCTATACTCTACAAAGATGAACATTGTGGTTTCACTTTTTAGAAAGCAGATGAGATCAAGTGTATTCAGAGTGGTATTGCCATACACTGTATCACTTTCTAAAATGAAGTACTTTTCCTCTGATCTTCTTCAGTGCCCAGAACACAGGGGTCCTAGGCCCCATTTTTCTTATTTATATGGCTCTTCCTCCTTCTCTGTCTGTCTCTGCTCCTGGCTCTTTCCCTCTGGTCCCCATGACATTTCTTGAATGTCTAAGTTTCCATATCCCACCTCTGTTGCTACCTCCCAGAGGGCCCTGGCTTCGCTCCTCCTTTTCAATAAGTCTGCAGCCCCAGCTCTCCACACCTGCCCTCTGCAGATGATCCTTCCACGTGAAGCCTCAAGAGTGAGGATCAAGGATGTAGTCAGGGGCTGGAGAGATGGCTTAGCAGTTAAGGTGCTTGTTTAAGAAGCCTAAGGAACTAGGTTCGATTCCCCACTAGCCATGTAAGCCAGATGCACAAAGTGGCACATGCTTCTGGCATTCATTTGCAGTGGCTAGAGGTCCTGGCAGGCCCATTCTCAAATAAATAAAATATTCATTTTTTTAAAAAAAAAAGACAGTCATAAGCCTAGAGTACACTAACTCTGCCACTGACCATTCCACAACCTACAATGAGCAAGACAATTAATCCTCATGTCAACTTCCCTCTCTGTAAAACTAGGCTAAAAATAGCTGCTCTACCTCCCTCACAGGTATGTTGTGTGGATCAAATGAGAGCGTGAGAGAAAGTATGCTTGGCATAAACCCTTGATCAGTCTAGTCATTCCTGTTTCCACTGTCTCTCTCCATTATCCTTGACTCGTCTGCATCAGATGCAGCAAGGATGCACATCTGTGACCCTCAGGTCTGTTACAGTTACCTCGGACAGCATTAACTGTCGCAGCACTTTAGTTTCTACCGTGAGTGACTAACTTGGCAATGACCAGATATTTCATTTCAAACAAGCATAACCTGGTTTTTTAAAATTACATAAGTATAGACATGAGGAACACAGTATCCAAAATTTAGTGACCATATATCAAAAGTCAAGCATCACCTTAAACTATCTTACAAGAAAGTGTTTCCTGTTATTTATTGCCATTTAGCTGCTGAGGAAACTGAGGCAGAGTAGCACAACCAAGATTCGAACCCATGCCCTTATTGTGAGTGCAGCCCATGCTCATAAGATGTCTTGCTTCAAACTCCTTCCATGACAAAGTGATAGATAGAAGGGATAAAACGTCATGGAGGTCATGGACACCCACATACTGGAGGCAAGAGATTATATACAAGAACCCTTGGGATCTTTAAAAACAGTCATTCAGGAGGCTGGAGAGATGGTTCAGCAGTTAAAGATGCTTGCTTACAAAGCCTGCCAATCCAGGTTCAATTCCCCAGCACCCATGTATAGCAGGATGCAGTGGTGCATGCATCTGTGATCCCAACACACCTGTAACATTGTGAGGTGGAGCCAGGAGAATACAAAGCACCTGGGCCAGCTAGTCTGGCATTCATTTGCAATAGCAAGAGACCCCTGTCTCAAAGAGGGTCCTCCATACATACAACATGGCATACATGTACATGTAGACACATACAAATTTTTAAAAAATTAGCCGGGTGTGGTGGCGCATGCCTTTAATCCCAGCACTCGGGAGGCAGAAGTAGAAGGATTGCCGTGAGTTCAAGGCCACCCTGAGACTAGTGAATTCCAGGTCAGCCTGAGCTAGAGTGAGACCATACCTCAGAAAACAAACAAACAAACAATAATAATAACAATAATAATAATAATAATAATTAAACAGTCATTCACACTGCTGTCTCCATGTGTGCTGGAGACACACAGTTTTCTCAGATGACAGAGGGCAGTAAAACCTGACAAGTAGATTGCACTAACCTCAGCAAGTCACTTGTGGTAGCAATTCATCCTAGGGGAAAAAAATCATGAGTGTGTACAAAGAATACGTAAAACAATAATGTTTCTAAAGCCGGGCATGGTGGCACATGCCTTTAATCCCAGCACTTAGGAGACAGAGGTAGGAGGATTGCTGTGAGTTTGAGGCTACCCTGAGACTACACAGTAAATTTCAGGTCAGCCTGGATTAGATCGTAACCCTACCTTGAAAAATCAAAATAATAACAAAAAGAATTCTAAAACTAAATAAAGAGAAATGATGTAAATATCCAACAAAAATAGCCTGGCATGGTGGCACACACATTTAATCCCAGCACTCAGGAGGCAGAGATAGGAGGACAGCCACGAGTTCAAGGTCACCCTGAGATTACATAGCAAATTCCAGGTCACCAGGTGCTAAAGAAAGACCCTAACTCAAAAAAAAAAAAAAAAAAAAAAAAAAAAAAAGCCTGGTGTGGTGGGAGACACCTTTAATCTTAGCACTTGGGAGGCAGAGGTAGGAGGATCACCTTCACCATGAGTTCAAAGCTACACTGAGACTACATATTAAATTCCAGGTCAGCCTGAACTAGAGTGAGACTGTACCTCAAAAAACCAAAATAAATAAATAAATAAATAAATAAATTTTAAAAGGAGGAAAAATAGGGTAGAAGTAGCAGGGGGGACTAGTTGGGAAGAATAAGGGGATAAAGAGGAGTGTGGGAGACAATGGGGTGAGTATGATTAAATACATTACATAAAAAAATACATTACATACATGAATATATGAATACCATATGAAACCCCTAATTATGTATAAAATATGCAAATAAAAAGCTAAAAGAAGGGCTGGAGAAATGGCTTAGTGGTTAAGGCACTTGCCTACAAAGCCTAAGGACCCAGTTAGATTCCCCAGTACCCACATAAGCCAGATGTACAAGGGGGCACATGCATCTGTAATTCATTTGCAGTGGCTGTAGACCCTGGCATGACCATTCATTCCCTCTCTCTCTCTCATAAATAAATATTTTAAAAACTTAAAAATCTAGAGGTGGAGAAATGGACCACTGGACAAAGGCCCTTGCTTATAGGGTCTGATGACCTGGGTTCAATTCTCCAGTGCCCACGTACACCAGATGGACAAAGTGGCCCATGGGTGTGGAGTTCATGTGCAGTGCCTAGAGGTCCTGGTGCACTCATACTCTCACCCACTCTTTCCCCTCTCTGTTTGTAAATAAATAAATAAATAAATAAATAAATAATTTTAAGACATTTAAAAATTGAATAAATTAGCAGCCACACACTACAAAAAATATTCAGTTAAAATTTAATGTTATCGGACTGGAGAAGATGGTTTAATGGTTAAGGCATTTGCCTGCAAAGCCAAAAGACCTTGGCTTGATTTCCCAGGACCCATGTAAGCCAGATGCACAAGGTGGAGCATGTGTCTGGAATTCATTTGCAGTGGCTGGAGGCCCTGGCATGCCCATTCTCATGCTCTCTTTTCCCCCCTTTCTCTCTCTCTCAAAGAAATAAATAAAATATATTTTAAAAAATTTAACATTATTTCAGAAAGTGGAATAATATTTTTTTTAATTTTCTATATTTTTAGACTTTCCTTACTTGAATAAAACTAGTGATTAACATTTAGCTAACTCCTTTTATTTCACAAAGCCTTATACACTCCTTGAGATCTATTCAGAGATTTTCTAGCATAGTCCAGTTGATACATATTGTGTTTATGGAAATGGAGTACTTTTTTTATTGATTTAATCTGAAGAATAATACATTTCACCTTCATTCCTCAAACAGCTTGCTCATATTTCATCCTATAAAATCCTTTTTGTATTCAATCATTTTCAGATTATGATCACTGTGAATGGATTATTAAAACATAAAAAAATAGGAGAAGAAAATGGATTGATGTCTGTTTAGAAAAAAACGCTGGGCGTGGTGGTGCACTTTAATCCCAGCACTCGGGAGGCAGAGGTAGGAGGATTGCTGTGAGTTCAAGGCTACCCTGAGAATACAGAGTGAAATCCAGGTCAGCCTGGGCTAGAGCGAGACCCTACCTCGAAAAATAGAAAAAAAAAAAAAAAAAAAAAAAAAAAAAAAAACAGCAAAGTTAAAAGAGACAAGCAGAGAACTACATGGCAGTTAGAAAATAAAAAGTATTCCTTACCCTTTATGATGTAATGTCAGAAGCTACTGCAGTAAGTACTTCAGTTCCATGAACAATTTCCTGGTGTGGTCAAAAGATGGAAGGCATTCAACAGTTCAGCAGTCAGTCCACCCAGTATGGCGACAGGTATTCTGAAAGGGAAAAGAATCGCACTGAGGGAAACGTGAGGAAGTGGACATCTTTCTAGGTTGAGACTGACAGAAGGAGGAGTCAATTATTAGGGTCAGCTGTGCATTTTAGAAATCAAATTACAGAAGAAGGGGAAGTGATGAGATTGCAAACCCCAGTCTCTTTATTTTAGGTAAAGGCAGCAGCTCACTCTCACACCAGCTTGGCATCACTGTGAAGGAAAGGGCCTGGTCCCCCACCACCTTTCCCTTTCAGTTCTGTTACTATTCTCCTTCCCTGTGTATTTTATTAAGATATCCGTAAGTCAGCACGTGCATTCCACCCAGTCTTCACATGTCGTTCATCATCTGTCATTTCCAACTCCAAATACTCCATCATAAGCACTCATTAAGTGGCAGCTCCTTGGGATCAAAACCTTGACCTTGTTTCTAAAGCATCCCTCGCCATCGCTCCTCATTCTAAGATTAGTCCACCATCACCTGCCCTGGACTCCCTGCTTCTGTTTCACTTCCCATACCAAATTCATGGGCATCCCACATCTGTCTACAACTTTTCAACAGTCTCTAGCCTGGCCTCTTCCTGCCCACTCTCTTGCAAAGCAATTGCTTTCGTCCTGTACAACCCTGAACACATCCCCTATCCCTGGGTTTGCAGTTTTTTTTGATTGTGTAGTTAACAAATTTCAGTTTTCACCACCTCACACCACATTGAGGTGGGGTGTTGCTAGGCATGAATCCTTCCTCAGCCACTTGGAAGAATGTAAACAAGTTATGTCTTCTCTGCTCAAAACTCAGCGTTAGGGCTGGAGAGATGGCTTAGTGGTTAAAGTGCTTGCCTTAGACACCTAAGGACCCAGGTTCGATTCCCCCAGGACCTATGTAAGCCAGATGCACAAGGTGGTGCATGTGTCTGGAATTTGTTTGCAATGGCTAGAGGCCTTGGCACACCCATTCTCCCCTCCCCCCTCTCTCAAATAAATAAATAAAGTATAAAAAACTCAGTTTTGCTATTACAAAATGAAAATATGTATCTCTAGAGTTGCTGCTATAAAGAACCAGTTAGGTTCCTGCATACTTAACCCATTCCACTTTACAGAACACCACCAACTCTAAGGTTCTCTGAGTAGATAGCTTTGAAGCTCAAACTTTTCTTTTATATTTACTCTTACTATAATAATATTTGTCTTCTCCCAAATAAAAACTCCTTGGTTGACTTTCAAGTCTATGACCTAGCAGCATTTTAGCTTATGAGGGCCCAGTTTCCAACTCCTTCTGTTCCTAGTCAGACTAGCCTGAGCATGTTACAAAGACACCCACTCTTCCACCCTGCCTGTGCATCCATCACAGCTCTTATGAGATACAGGCTGTCTCATCCTCTCCCTCGGCTCAAGTCCATGGCTTCGGCAAGCACAGCTTCCACACAACTTAACCTTTACATGACACCTAACCCTATAGGCCAATGCAGCATGGGTACTGAGCGTAATTGTCCAGTTGGAGACTATTCTGATTGTTTTAAGTTTTTCTCTTCAGTGCAAACAGTATTAAAAGTTTTTATAAGTTGTACATCTTTTGGATCAGCTCTATCAATTCTTTTTGCAATCAATAGGCCTTTGTGTAAGTTTTATCACTAGGAAAAGACTTTGAAGCCAGGCATGGTGGCTCACGCCTTTAATCCCAGCACTCGGGAGGCAGAGGTAGGAGGATCACCATGAGTTTGAGGCCACCCTGAAACTACATAGTGAATTCCAAGTCAGCCTGAGCTAGAATTAGACCCTACCTCAAAAAGCCAAAAAAAAAAAAAAAAAAAAAAAAAAAAAAAGACTTTGAAAGTTTTTAACCATAAAGAAATAATAAATGCTTGAGGAGAAAAATGTTTAACTAAATTTAAACAGTACACAATGTATACATTTTGAAACATTACATTGCCTTATTATGTATAATTTTTGTGTGCCAAAAACAATGTTAATTTTTAAGTGATTCTTTTATTATTCCATTTTTATTTGTGTGGAAAGGCTTACACAAGTGAAGTGGTTCCACCACCACCACAAGTAGACCATTCACAATCTAAGAGCTTCCTCATAGAACCAGGAGATGAGTTCTGAGTATGCCTGTTAGGGGTCAGACTTTGTGCCAAGGTGACCATGTTCCACTTCCAATACCATTCCATGACTAAACTCTCAGCAGCAACATGGATAACTTTCCATGGGGAAAGATGACTGGTTACAACAAATTTACCTCACAGATGATGGGTAAAGGACCAAATGAACATCCTAAAGGGAAACAGGTAGAAGACACAGTGAAAGGTCAAGGGAGGTAGAGGAAGAGCAACTGATGGAGAAGAAATGACTCACTACAAGGTAACAGATGCTCCTGCCCCAAGAGCAGAGGGTACACAAACTCAACGAGATAAGAAACACATCCAATGCTGTGGATGGAAACAAAAGGTCAATGGTTTTTAAGAAACCGGAAGCAGAAGGTCACCGATGACCTTCAGGGCAATTTTCAGTGAGGCTGACAGAGGATGTCCGTGGCAAGAGGCAGAGGAGAAACCAGGAGGAGGGCAAATGGAAACAGCAGACAGCAGACTTTCCTCTCAAGAACTCTGGACATTCAGCCAGGAAAGTTGTGCCCAATGGTGCAATGGTGGCATGACTTTTATGAGGGTAGCCAATTGCTCTGTGATTCGATTTGAAGCCTGTTCCACAGAAGAGAAACCATGCTTGGTACTGAAAACCTTGTCGAAAGGCTGAGGAGGTCATAAGCACTAAGAAGGGAGCTACGACTACTGTTTGACTAACTGGAAATGTTGTGCCCATCAAATTGTCCTCCAGATATTTATGTTTGTGCCCATAGATTAGTGCTACTCTCAACTTTGGTCAGGAAGCCTTCATTTTACAGTTAGTGGAGACTACTAGGGAGACTCAAAACTTATCAATGGGCTGGAGAGATGGCTTAGCAGTTAAGGTGCTTGCCTGCCAAATCTAAGGACTCAGGTTCGATTCCCCAGGACCCATGTAAGCCAGATGCACAAAGTGACATATGTGTCTGGAGTTCATTTGCAGTGGCTAGAAGCCCTGGTGCACCCATTCTCTCTCTCTCTCTGATAAATAAATAAATGAACAAATAAAAAACTAAAATGGAGAAAACTCATCTAAGTGCTGAGAAATAAGTAACTGTTGAATGCTCAGTTAAATGAGACATCTCTGTTACCCCTTGCAAGGCTCAGGGAACACTGAAGAGGAGGTGGGAAAAATGTAAGAGCCGGAGGATGGGGAGGGAGTGCTGTGGAATGCTTTCTTCTGGACCTAACATGGTCATTACATGCATGACCTCACAGCAATTGTCATTGCCTGCATAATAGTGGGTCCATCAATATCCCATGAAGGTTGATGAGGAGGGCAGGAGGTACCCATCCCTTCCCCAGGGAAGACTTAGCGGGTAATGTTTACTGAGGGAGCAGGAGATACTTGTTTTGTGAAGCCACTGACAAGTTGCATGTGCTCTGGTAAATAATCCCTCACCTACGCTCTTGTGGGAAGCCCTAATCAAAATCAGTGGGTCACTCACACACATCCAAGAAAAAAAAAAAGACAACAAAGTTGAAGAGGGACTAGATGAGGGAAAAATGGGCTCAATGAGTATGGAAGGGGGACAAGAGAAGATGGTAGGGTAAAAAGGATCAAAACACATTATTCACATGTATGAAATTGCTAATAAATAAATATTTTTAAATAAGTCTGATTATTGAACCAAGAGGTTAGTGCTGGACATGTTCTTTTTTTAATGTTTTGTTCTTATTTATTTGAGAGAAAGAGGCAGAGAGAGGGAGAGGGAGAAAAAGAGACAGAATGGGCATGCCAGGGTGTGGTGGTTTGATTCAGAGTCCCCAAAAAGAGACAGAGCTGATGGCAACTTGGGATGGGCAGAGTATTGTTGGGGGCGGGCTTAGGGCATCCAGCCACTGTTGCTGTTGTCCAATGTTGACAAACCACCCTCTGCTCATGCCATCGTTTTTCCTGCCATCATGGAGCTTCCCCTCGAGCCTGCCATTCCCACAAGTGCTTTTACATCTGCCAGCAATGCAAACCTGACTGCAACATAGGGTCTAGCCACTGCAAACAAACTCAGGGAATCAAATCTGGCTTACGGGGTCATTTGGCTTTGGCTTTGTAGGCAAGCACCTTAACCAGCAAGCCATCTCTCCAGCCCTGTGCTGGTTATTTTCTAACACTTAACACTTGCCAGACTTAACAACCTGATAAAAACATCTGACTTACTTACACTTCTGTCGCTGTAGCAGAAAGCCCAATAGAAACAACTTTAGGGAAGGATTTATTTTGGCTTACAGTTTCCTAGGGTTCAGTCGGTCATGGTTAGGAAGATGTAGTGGAACAGCTCAGTTCACACTGTGGTAGGCCTGGGAGCACAGAGAGCTAACAGGAAGGACTGAGTGATACTATTCTCCCATGGACTCATCCTTAGTACCATAGTTCTTCCAGCTTGTCCCACCTCCTAAAGTTTCCACTAGCTCCCAAAATAGTGCCCTGAGTGGGAACCAATCACTCAGCACATGAGCTTTGGGAGGTCATTGCAGAGTCAAGCCAACAACAGCTTCCTCTTTCCCTCATCTTTCCATACAGAGTCTGACTGGAAGACAGGGGCCTGAAAACCCTTCCCTGTCTTTCTCTCCCAACACCTTGTGCATGCTTGGTTTTGATTCTCTAAGAAGTTTACAGAACTGCTCAATAGCTGCATGTTATAAACTATGAAGAGCTAACTGCTTTAGAAAATGACAGCCACTTACAGATAAAAGAAAGCTGACACTATAGCATGTTAGATCAACACAGCAAATTCCAGATTCAGGTCAGATACTATATGACTGTCTTTGGGTAACTCACAAATGTACTCTTTAATTTTTGTTTGTTTGTTTTTATTTATTTATTTGAGAGAGACAGATAGGCAGAGAAAGAGGCAGAGAGAGAGAGAGAGAGAGAATGGGTGCTCCAGGGCCTCCAGCCACTGCAAATGAACTCCTGAAGCATGTGCCCCCTTGTGCATCTGGCTTATGTGGGTACAGGGGAATTGAGCCTTGACCTGGGGTCCTTAGGCTTCACAGGCAAATGCTTAACAGCCAAGCCATCCCTCCAGCCCCTATTAATTATTTTTAAAATAACATTGCCTTCCTTCAGAATATATATGTTCTCTACTATAAGTTTAGAAAAATCAAGAGGAATGTTAAAAGTCATAAACACTATTAGCATTTTGTTGAATCTCCTCCCACTTGATATGTATATATGGTACATTTATAAACACGATATGCAATTGTGAACCATCAGGTATTATTTGTAATTGGATTTTCCTAACTTTTTTTAAAATTTTTGAGAAAGAGACAGAGACAGAGCAAGCGTGCGCGAGAGAGAATGGGCATGCCAGGGCCTTTCAGCCACTTGACGAAACTCCAAACACGTGTGCCCCTTTTCCTAACTTTATTTTATTATTTTTTTACTTTTTTCTTTTATAGAGAGAGAATTGGCGTGCCAGGGCCTCAGCTACTATGATTAAACTCCAGACACCTTCACCACCTAGTGGGCATGTACGACCTCGTGCTTGCCTCACCTTTGTGCGTCTGGCTGATGTGGGATCTGGAGAGTTGAACATGGGTCCTTAGGCTTTGCAAGCAAGCGCCTTAACCAATGTGCCATCTCTCAAGCTCCTCCTAACTTTTTAAATGGAAATATTGTATCATCTAATAGTCTTCTACACCTTCGTGACTTAATGAGTGCATAATTCATTTTAATAAATCCCTTTGAGGCACTGAAGTCATTTCTAATTAAACAGCATTAAGGATTTCCTAAGGAAAGTCACAGCTCAGTCTCATGGGAAATCTGAAGACCTGACACTGTCTTTGTAACCCTGTGGCACATGGCAACACCCATTCATCCATGCCTTCTCTATCACCAGGTGGTATTGGTTTAATAGTGTATTCTATAGATATTTGAGGTTGAAAACTTTACTCTTTTATCCTTCTTGTTCATGCCCTTTTATTATTTTTCAACTAGTATAGTCACCTTATGGGTTTGTAATATCTCAATATAGCTAGGACATTATCCACTTGGCACCCCGATAATAGAGAGAAACTTGTAAATTAACTAGAAACTTTCAGTAACAAGAGCAAAACCAATTGAAGCCATGTACACAGAAGAGCTCCTCAACATGGATACTGAAATATCGTTCAGACTTCCGGTTCAGATGAGCCACACCAAAGCAGCTTAGGGGAGAAAAAGCAAACAAACAAACAAAAACAAAAATAAAGGAGCAAAATACACTCTTCTACTAAAAAGTGAAGGTGTATAAGAAATTATCAACCACAGCAGAGAAGTAGGAGAGATCCAGAGCATGCAGAGCCCACAGAAGTAGGCAGTAGAGGGGATTTTTGACTCACACCACCCTCCTCGCAAACTCAAGAAAAGTGAAGGGGAGGACGGCAGGGACCAGCGGAGCAGCTGGTGAGATAGAGTATAGCGAGGACCAGTGGGAGAACTTCAGCCACCACCCACAGCCTCCCATCCCCCACCACCAGCACACGCACCAGCAAGCACCAGAGACCTGGGGAAGGGAGCTCACCTACACAGCACTGGCACAGGTGATCAGAACAGAGGCCCACCCACCCAGCCAGCCTACCTGAGCCCACAGCACAGCAAAGTGGGACCCAAGCGGACGTGCACCATAGCTGAGACCAAAGCCATCCCAAAAGGTAACTGGGAATACATCAGGTTAGTTCCCGTCCAAAAAGCCTGGTACTTAGGCTTGCATCAGAAGTATTAATGGTACCATCCATGTCAGAGTAAATTATGTGATAAATCTGATAGATGGTCTGTTTTTCTTTTTTTTTTTTTTTTTCCAAGGTAGGGTTTCATTGTAGTCCAGGCTAACCTGGAACTCACTATGTAGTCTCAGGGTGGCCTCGAACTCACAGTGATTCTCCTACCTCTGCCTCCCAAGTGCTGGAATTAAAGCGTGCACCCTCGGCTTGATTTGCCATTCTTAAAGAAGCTATATTTTGGGATTGTCATTTGTTGCTTCCTTGTTTATAGTGCATTTGTCTCTTCTGTCATTCTTTGGAGCAGGGTCTCACTCATTTACAAACTGACCTTGGAACCCTCTACAGACCAGAAATCTCAGCCTCCCAATTGACAGGATTAAGGATGTGGTAATACAGATCCTTAGGGACTGTGACTTTGTTAGAGGATCTGTTTGTCATAATACCTACTCTTGCATAAATACTCAATGGTGGTTTTCATTGAATGTGTATATGGTTCAGTTAAATTTTAGAATTTGCCTGTATTTTGTTCTATCCAGCCTACTAGAATACTCTCATAGCAGGCAAACCCAAAACCTAGGGTCGCTTTTGCAGTTTCTCTGAGAGTCTTAAGAGCACCTAGGGCTGGAGAGATGGCTTAGTGGTTAAAGGTGCTTGCCTGCAAAGCCAAAGAACCTAAGTTTGATTCCCCAGGACACAAGGCAGTACATGCGTCTGGAGTTCATTTTCAGTGGCGTACCCATTCCCCCCCCCACTCTCAAATAAATAAATAAATAAATAAATAAATAAATAAATAAAATATTTTAAAAGTCTAAACTCTTTTTAAAAGCCACACCTAGCACCTTAAGCTTCTACCCCAAAGATATATAACATCAAATCGATTGATACATCTAATAAAACATATAATAAAACTGCAGATAATCTGAAAACCCAAGCATTAAATTAATCCAAGATGCAAAAATCTCTACATTATAATACAAGAAACACAAAAAAATCAAGACAATATAAACACACTAAAAATTATAAATCCATCAAAAATGACAGTGAGACTGATTTAGAGGAAATGCCTGAGAAAGATTTCAAAAGAATGATTATAAATATGCACAAAGAAATCAAACAGGAAATCAAAGAAGACACAGGAAACCAATTTAATGAAATAAGGAGGTCAATACAAGACATGAATAAGGGGCTGGAAAGATGGCTTTAAGGTGTTTGGCTAACATGGGTCCTGGGGAATTGAACCTGGGCCCTTTGGCCTTGCAGGCAAATGCCTTAACTGCTAAGCTGTCCCTCAAGTCCAGCAACAGATTTCTTATTTCCACATTCCAGTCCTTATGATGGGCCTATTAGGTGGGGATAATCATTCTACAGACAGATGTAATAAAGTAACAATTTGGTTTTTATAAATAAGCCATTTACTGTTTTAAATGATTTCTATGAGCTGAACTCACTTACATTGGTTTCTCCCATGTGCTCTTTTAAGGTTCTCTGTTCTCTTTTAAGGTTTTCTCCCATGTATGTGCATGCATGTATGTGCACATGTATATGGAGACCAGAGGACAATCTCAGGTGTCATTCCTCAGGTGCCATACACCTTTTGAGACAGGGTCTCTAGCTGCCCTGGAGCTCACCAAGCTAGACTGGCTAGCTGGTGAGCCCCAGGGATCCATCCCCCTGTCTCCACCTTCCTATCGTTGGGATAACAAGCATGCATCACCATGCTCAGCATTTTTATGTGGGTTCTGGGACTCAGGTCCTCATGTTTGCACAGCAAGCACTTTAGCAACTGTGCTATCTCCCCACCCCCAATTTATCTTTATTTATAAGGGTCATGTTGATAACAAGCTCAATATTTTTGGCTAGGAACCAAGGCTACTTTATCAGTCACCACAAGTTTAACACAATGGCAGATGCCTTACTTTCTCCCAAATGCCCTTACACGTCCTCCAGCTGCTTATACGTTAGAGACAGCCATAGTAACAGCAGACGTCTGAACTATGCTTTTGTCAAAGACATGGCATACTGTGCTCTGTAAATATTTTATGTACGGCCTGTGCTGAAATTCTAGATGAAGAGGCATCCATAGAACCTTTGTTAAATGCTGGCTGCCCATCGCTGCGTTCCTATTAATATTTTACACAGGCTTTGCCATTTCCTCTAGAGGTTCCCTTCACTTAATCCCAGTTATCTTCCCCAAAAGGTTTATTTTTTATATTTATTTATTTATTTATTTATTTAATTATTTATTTATTTGAGAGAGAGAGAGAGAATGGGCGTGCCAGGGCCTCTAGCCACTGCAAACGAACTCCAGATGCATGCACTACTATGTGCATCTGGATTATGTGAGACCTGGAGAATCGAACCAGGGTCCTTAGGCTTCGCAGGCATGCACCTTAACCGCTAAGCCATCTCTCCAGCCCTATTGTATATTTTTTAACTGCATGTGGGCAGGCAGAATCTGACAATAGGTGAAGAGGCTATAGGTAACCGAACTCGAAAGTAGTTGCTGAGGATTGAGGGAGAGGCCAGATGTGGTGGCGCACACCTTTAATCCCAGCACTCGGGAGACAGAGATAGGAGGATCACTGTGAGTTTGAGGCCACCCTGAGACTACAGAGTGAATTCCAGGTCAGTCTGGGCTAGGGTGAGACCCTACCTCGAATAATAAATAATAAGACTGAGAGAGAAAGTGCAATGTGTGAGCATAGGTGACAAGTGGTTTTATGAAGGAATATTAACAGAACCAACTAACTCATGGCCAGAAAAGAGAGAAAAACACTTTTATTAATCTACTGTAGATTTAAAGTAAATACTGGAAATTTGAAGGTTAACATTTCTACGTAAACAAGTTTCCAAATCGGCATTGGAAAGCCCATCAAATGCCCCAAATTCCCTTGTCAATTTGGGGCAAGTGCAGTTTCCTGCATCTCAGTGGCCATGAGGAAGAGCAGCTGCTGCCCAGGCCAGTGCGAATCTGGCCATGCAGATGGTGACGAGGTGGTCACAGAGGGTGCAGATCCTTCACGGTGCCTGGGTACAACCGCGCTTAGTGGCTCCTGACTATGGGGCAGGAGGCTTTCTCGTGTTTTCTCTCTGAATCTTCTCGGGCTCTGGCTTCCCTGCTTCAGGGAGGCTGCAAAAGCAGGGCCACATCTGCCCTCTGGCTGTATCAGCAGATGTGTAAGAACCTGAAAAAGGCCAGATGCTCAGCTGGTTTCTAGTCTTACATGTAGCCAGGCATGGCCTCAAATGTGTCAGAGGAGCCAGAGCATTCCTGCCGTCCTGAATGCCGTAAGGCCTGGAACAATCCTCGGAAGGGGGTATGGGAAAGAATTTCAAGTGCAACGAGGTCAAACTTCTCTGCTACCCCCAAGACGGAGAAGCTTACGGTTAGCATACATTTAGGAAAATACAAACATCCCCTGAACCTACAGTTTGTGGACTAAGATTTATACCCAATTCAAGTCAACAACTAACTGAGCAAGTAACTGAGTGAGGGAAAGGGTCGATATTAGCAAGCTGTGTATTGTCTTAGTGCGATGTCACTGGATTCCATCAGTGTCAGAATGGCATTCTGAATAAAGGAGGCTTTGAAAGCAGATTCCTGACAAGGCTTTCGACCATGAAAGCATTTCACCAAAAACCTCATCTTGCTTGTCACCAGTGCTGTTCAAAGATCAGCATCTCTGAAGACATTGGTGCTGACAGTCATGAAGCCTCATGGGTGGAGTAACTGGAACATTAACCACAGCCCATGACTCTGATTCACTGTCTGGCCCAGGGATCTTTCAGGTACAACATCTAGATTTTCCTGGAGCCCAAGATGACTACTCCCTCCCCTGGAGTGTGGGGTTCATGAATAAACAAACCCACATGACATGCTAATCATGCACGAACAGAGCATGCTTCGGTCCTTTCTATATAAGCCATTCTCACTTTAGGATTTCCTGACCAGGCCACAGTGTCCAAGGCAGGACTCCCTTACTACGTCCCAACACACACCAGACCCAGCTATGGATCATGGGAACAGAGACATCAGGCCCAGGCTGACCAAGATGCTTCAGTAGGCTAGGTGAGGAGCTGCCAATCAGGCTCTGGATTCAGGTACTCCTGTGCTACACACCTTGGGACAGCATGCCAGCCAGAGCTGGTCTGCAGGAAGATGAGGAAGGAGCTGAGACAAGTGGGAGCAATATAGTATCCTTGTGCTGTTCTATTCTTTTTTGAGTTACAGGCTCACTCTAGTGCAGGCTGACCTGGAATTCACTATGCAGTCTCAGATTGGCCTCAAACTCACAATGACCATACTACCTCGACCTCCTGAGTACTGGGATTAAAGGCGTGCCACCGCACCCAGTTCTATTCTTGATTCTAAGCATTCTCTGAGGATTCTGGGTTCTTGGGAATATTTCAGAATCCTGATAAAAGCATTCCTCAGTTGGTTTTGTTCCTTACAACTAAAGATTCCCAGTGGGGACTTGGAGAGATGGCTTGGCAGTTAAGCGCTTGCCTGTGAAACCTAAGGACCCCGGTTCAAGGCTCAATTCCCCAGGACCCACGAAAGCCAGATGCACAAGAAGGCACATGCATTTGGAGTTCATTTGCAGTGGCTGGAGGCCCTGGCTCACCCATTCTCTATCTCTCTTCCTCTTTCTCTCCCTGTCTGTCACTCTCAAATAAATAAATAAAAATAAACAACAACAAAATTTAAAAAAAAAATTCCCAGTGGAACATTGTCTTTTCCCTGTTTTCACACTGAACATGTGCTGAGAAGTCTTGAAGCAGAGCAGAGGGGTTGGGCATATTGGTTGAGGGGACATGGTGAAGCACAGCTTGCATCCAGAAATACTTCTCCAAGTGTCCAGACCTCTCTTCCCTCCAAATCCAGAGTGCCTCCTCTGCCAAAACCCTGATCTTTGAGGCTGCATGCTGAACGCTTCAGCAGCCACTGTATCACTTTGATACTTACATATCATCAATTTCTCCTGCTTTTAGCTACAGACATTGTGTTAAATTCAGATAGAAGACTTCCAGGGAAAATGGCTAACTAGAAGCTGCTGCCTCTTAGGTGACCTAGTTAAAGAGTAAATATAAGAAAAAATAGGGCTGGAGAGATGGCTTATTGTTTAAAGTGCATGCCTGCAAAACCTAAGGATCCAGGTTCAATTCTCCAGGTCCCACGTAAGCCAGATGCACATGGTGGTGCATGCATCTGGAGTTCATTTGCAGTGGTTAGAGGCCCTGGTGTGCCCATTCTCACTCTCTCTCTATCTGCCTCTCTCTGTCATAAATAAATTAAATAAATAAATAAATAAATAAACATCTTTAAAAAAGGAAAAGAAAGGAAAAAACAGAGGCTGTGCCAAAAGAGAGAAAGAGCCTTGGAAACTCACAAAGACAATAGCAGAGCAGCTGAAAAGAAGTGAACACAGTTCCAGTCACACAGTCTGCGTGGAAAGAAAGGAAACAGAAGCTACCACAAGCAGCTTTTTTCTATCTCAGGAGTACTGGGGAGTGAGCCCTCAAGACCCCCAAATAAAACCAGAGAGGTATCCAAACTCAATGTACAAAACACTAAAATGTACATACAGAGAGAAATACGATCACTCCTCAAAAAAAAAAAAAAGCCATCTTCGTCAAGATGACAAACAAATACAAAGGAAAAGAAAAGATATTACAAATTTTAAGGAGTTATGCTCGTGTAGTAGTGCTGCTGTCGCTTTTGATCAGGAAAGCTGCCTGTACAAATGTACAAATAGCGCTGACTACTAGGAAAGAATCAAAACGCATGAAAATGCTGAGAAGTGACAATTAATGCTGGGTAGTGAGTGAGGCATCTTTATTGTACCCACCAAAGCTCAGGGAACATTACGAAAGAATGTGAGAGCCAGAGGATGAGGAGGAGTGCTGTAGAACCCTGTCATCCCCAAATGAGGTGACCCCTGCAGTCATGATCTCACAGCAGCTCTCTCTTTACCGGCACAATACTCGGCCCATCAACATCTTGTCATGGATGTGAAGGCAGGCAAAAGAAGAAAGAGAAAGGGAGGGAGGAAGATGAGAGGGAGGGAGAGAGAGGAAGAGAGAGAAAGAAAAAGGAAGAAAGAAGGAAGGAAAGAGAGGGAGAACGAGAAGAGAAAAAGAGAAACAGATAGATAGGCAAACAGACAGACATCAAATAGTAAACAGGGTGTGGTGGCGCACGCCTTTAAACCCAGCATTCGGGAGGCAGAGGTAGGAGGATGGCTATAAGTTTGAAGCCAGCCTAGGACTACAGAGTGAGTTCCAGGTCAGCCTAGGCTAGAGTGAGACCCCATTTCAGGAAGAAAAAAATAGTAGAGGGACTAGATGGAGGGGGGAAGGGGTTCAGTAGAATGGTATAGGGGATAAGAGAAGAGTGATAGGAGGGAATTATGATCAAATATAAATATATACTGTTAATAAAATGTTCAAAGCACAGTGTGATGGCCCATGCCTTCAATCCCAGCACTTGGGAGACTGAAGTAAGAGGATCATAGTGAACAGTATTGGGTACAGAGGGAGTTCCAAGTCAGCATGGATTAGAGTGAGAACAGGCCTCAAAAAGAGAAGAGAAAGTCAGACATGGTGGTGCATGCCTTTAATCCCAGTACTCAGGAAGCAGAGGTAGGAGGATCATGGTGAGTCCAAGACAACCCTGAGACTACATAGTGAATTCTAGGTCAGCCTGGACTAGAGCAAGACTCTACCTTGAAAAACCAAGAAAAGAGAGAGGAGAGGAGAGGAGAGGAGGGGAGGGGAGGGGAGGGGGGGGAGGGAGGGGGAAGGGAGGGGAGGGGGAGGGGAGGGGAGGGGAGGAGGGGGGGGAGGGGAGGGAGAGGGAGGGAAGGGGGGAGGGGAGGAGAGGGAGAGGAGAGGAGAGGAGAGGAGAGGAGAAGAGAAGAGAAGAAGAGAAGAGAAGAGAAGAGAAGAGAAGAGAAGAGAAGAGAAGAGAAGAGAAGAGAAGAGAAGAGAAGAAGGAATGGGGGGAGGGTAAGCACATGGAATAGGTATGATCTCTAATCAGCAACCCCAAAAGTATGCAATGACATATTTTAAACTCTGAAAGTAAATAACTGCCAACCAAGAGTACTATATCCAGACAAGCTATCTTTTTTAAAATTGACAGAAAATGAGGACATGTCAAGACAAGTACAATAGTGGATGAAGTCATTCTCATTTTAGATATGCCATCCAAACCAAAAATCAGCAAAGAAACCTCAGTGTTAAACTACACCTTAGATCAAACAGACTTACTCTTCACAGACTATTCCATCCAGGAGAATAACAACCACACTCCTCTCAGCAGCCCATGGAACCTTCTCTACCATAAACGACATTCTAGGTCACAAGCCAAGTCTTAACAAATACAAAAGGATTAAAATAATTTCTTGTATCTTATCAGATCATAATGGAATATAAGTAGAAATCAATAGTATGAGAAACTACACAAATATTGGAGACTGAACAATACACTCTTGAATGACCAGTGGTTACTTCAGGAAGGAAATTTTAAAATTCCAAGAACCAAGTGAAAATACAACTTCACAACTTACTAGAACATGTGGCATACAGTTAAGGCAATCAGAGGAAGGTTTATAGCCATGAGTGTTCATATGACAAAGTGAAGCCAGGCCTATCGTGGTGGCCCACATCTTTAATCCCAGCACTCAGGAGTCAGAAGTAGGAGGATCACTGTGAGTTCAAGGCCAGTCTAGGACTACAGAGTGAGTTCTAGGTCAGCTTGGGCTACAGTGAGATCCTACCTCAAAAAAACTTTAAAAAAAGTCAGAAGCCGGGCGTGGTAGTCAGAATCCCATACTCAGGCAGAGGTAAATAGTCCAATTACATACAGCCTGGACCAGAGTTAGAAAAACAAAAAAAAAAAAAAAAATAGTCAGAGATACTCAAGTAAATAGTCTAATTACATACCTCAAGGTTAGAAAAACAAGAACAAGCCCAGACTGAAAGCAACAGATGGCAAGAAATAATGAAGATCCAGAAAGAGATAATGAGAGCTGGGCGTGGTGGCACACGCCTTTAATCCCAGCACTCAGGAGGCAGAGGTAGGAGGATCACTGTGAGTTTGAGGCCACCCTGAGAATACATAGTGAATTCCAGGTCAGCCTGAGCTAGACTGAGAAAAACCAAAAAATAAAAAAAATAAAAAATAAATAAAGATTAATGAAAGAGACCAAAAGAACAACACCTAGGGCTGGAGAGATAGCTCAGCGATTAAGGTGCTTGCCTATAAAGCCCAAGGGCCAGAGTTTGATTCCCCAGTACCCACATAAGGCTGGATACATAAAGTGGCACATGCATCTGGGGTTTGTTTACAATGGCTAGAGGCCCTGGCACACCCATTCTTTCTCTCTCTCTGCTTGCAAATAAATAAAATATTTTTTAAAAAAAGACCAGGAGGGCTGGAGGGATGGTTTAGCAGTTAAGGCGTTTGGCTGTGAAGCCAAGACCCAAGTTCAATTCCCCAGGACCCACTTAAGCCAGATGCACAAGGGGCACATGCATTGGCATTTGTAGTGGCTAGGCCCTGGCATGCCCATTCTTTCTGGCTGTCTCTCTTTATCTCTATCTCTCTCTCTCCGCTTCCAAATAAATAAATAAAAATAAAATAAAAATATTTTTTAAAAAAGACCAGGAACCAAGCATGGTGGTGCATGCCTTTAATCCCAGCACTTGGGAGGCAGAGGTAGTAGGATTGCCATGAGTTTGAGGCCACCCTGAGACTTCACAGTGAATTCCAGGTCAGCCTGAACTAGAGCGAGACCCTACCTTGGAAAACAAAACAAAACAAAAAAACCAGGGGGCTGGAGAGATGGCTTATCAGTTAAGGTGCTTGTTTGTGAAGCCTAAGGACCCAGGTTTGATTCCCCAAGATCCATGTAAGCCAGGTGGAGTTTGTCTGCAGTAGCTAGAAGCCCTGTTGTGTCCAGTGTGTGTGTGTGTGTGTGTGTGTGTGTGTGTGTGTGTCTATCTGCCTCTCTCTCAAATAAATAAATAGGGCTGTAGAGATAGCTTAGTTGTTAAGGTGTTTTCCTGCAAAGCCAAAGGACCTTTGATTCCACAGGACCCATGTAAACCAGATGCACAAGGGGGCACATGTGCCTGGAGTTCATTTGCAGTGGCTGGAGGTCCTGGTGTACCCATTCTCTCTTTCTCTATCTCCCTCTGTCTGCCTCTTTCTCTCTCAAATAGAAATTTTTAAAATTAAGATTTTATTTATTTATTTATTTGAGGCAGGGGAGGGAAGAGGCAGAGAGAAAGAGTTGAATGGGCATGCCAGGGCCTCCAGCCACTGCAAACAAACTCCAGATGCATGCACCCACTTGTGCATCTGGTTTACGTAGGTCCTGGGGAATTGAACATGGGTCCTTAGGCTTTGCTGGCAAATGCCTTAACCACTAAGCTATTTCCCCAGTCCATAAAAATTTTTTAAATAAATAAAAAAGTTTTTAAAAATAACAATACCTAGAATCAATCAAGTAGAGTTGATTATTTAAAACCTGAAATGGCACATTTAACTATACTATTAACATACACAATTTTTATCCTTCACAGCTTGCCAATGACCAAAAGAGAAAAATTTTAAAGTCACACTAGCGACACTAAGGGATGTTCAGATAGCCCTAACTAACATGCTCACTCAGTATCTATCACCTATCATCTACCTACCATCCATCCAGCTAGTATGCAGAGCAGAAAGCAAAGAAAACAAGGTCAATGCCTTTAAGTTCTTCTTCTTTTTTTTTTTAATAGATCATAAAGTGATTTCCTCCCTCATGGGGAGGTCAAGGTTAAGATCAGGTCTACCCTGCAACCTGAAAGCCCCAGGAAGCAGTGTTGCAGATGCCAAGGTTCCTCCATGCTCCTTCAGCTCAGCTTGTGGAGGAAGTGACCACATATGGAAATGACATGGGAGGTGGAAGGGATTCCCCTGGCCTCTGAGTGAAGGTACATGGTTATGTACATGGTACAGGTTATGACTGCTCCGTGGGTTCTGTCAGGTGCCTGGGAGGAAGTCAGCATGAACTTAAGAGTGTCATATCCCAAAGCTTTCTTTAGCTTCCCAGAAAATCAGAATGAAAAGCACGGTTCAAGCACTCTACTGGAAGCCAAGCGTGGTGGTGCACACCTTTAATCCCAGCACTCAAGAGGCAAAGGTAGGAGGATCGCCATGATTTCAAGGCCACCCTGAGAATACAGAGTGAATTCCAGGTCAGCCTGGGCTAGAGCAAGACCCTACCTTGAGAAAAAAAAAAAAAAAACCAACAACAAAAAAATTCTACTCAAGCCAGGCCTAGCACTCAGGAAGCTGATGTAGGAAGCTCACCATGAGTTGGAGGCCAGACTAGGATACAGTGAAAACCTGTGTTAAAAGGGGGGAAAAAAACATATATATATATTTCTGGAGGCTGAAGAGATGGGTCAGTGGAGAAAGCACTTGGTGTGCAACTCTTCAGTATCTGAGTTCAGATCCCTAAACCCCACATAAAAGCTGGAAGAGCACTTGTGATCCCCAGAAGCCCCAAAATGCCAGGTGTGGCTTTACGTGCCTGTCACTCTAGCACTGAGGGAGGGAGAGAAAGGAGGATCCCTGGTCAGCTGGTCTATGAAGCACAGGGAGCTCCAGGTTCAGTGAGATTCTATGTTAGGGAAATAAGGCAGAAGACCAATAGTAAAGAACGCCTGACATCTTCCCGTGGCCTCTGCATGCGTGCACAAGGGGATACACATCTGCATATCTCACATGCACACATACCACACATACTACATTCATACACACACCCCCAAAAGAAAACAAACTGTGGCAAACTTCTGTATCCCAGTTTGCCTACAGTGAGGGGGAAGCAGAGACAAGAGAATTTCCCCAGAGCTAATGAACAGTGGGAGACCTTGCCCTCAAAATGAGATGGAAGATAAGGACCAACCCAAAAGTTGTCCTCCGACCTGCAGACATGGGCCACACGTGCACACCTCCCATCCCACATACACACCACTTCTACTTCTGGACATTTACACTCCCATCTTTATTTTGGCACCAGTCACAAAAGCCAAAATGTAGAATCAAACTAGGGGACAACTGACAAATGAACACACACACAATGGAATATTATTCAGCCATAAAAAAATACAATCTGGGCTGGATAGATGGCATAGTGGTTAAGGCATTTGCCTACAAGGCCAAAGGATCCTGGTTTGATTCTCCAGGACCCACATAAGCCAGATGCACAGGGAGGCACATGCATCTGGAGTTCGTTTGCAGTGGCAGGAAGCCCTGGCACACCCATTCTCTCCCTCTCTGTCTCTGCCTCTTTCTCTGTCAGAAAGAAAGAAAGAAAGAAAGAAAGAAAGAGAGAGAGAGAGAGAGAGAGAGAGAAAGAAAGAAAGAAAGAAAGAAAGAAAGAAAGAAAGAAAGAAAGAAAGGAAGGAAGGAAGGAAGGAAGGAAGGAAGGAAGGAAGGAAGGAAGGAAGGAAGGAAGGAAGGAAGGAAGGAAAGAGAGCTGAGATTAAATGCAACACCACGCCTGGCACTACAGCAACAACAACAACAACAACAAAATACAATCCTATCATGTACAGTAACATAGGTGGAGCTGGAGGACATTGTGTTCTGTGATAAAGCTGGCACAGAAAGACAGACTGCACATTCTCTCAATATGAGAGTTAAAATGTTTGGGCTCAGCAGAGTGGTCATCAGAATGTGGAGAATGGATGGGAAGAGGCTAGTTAGGAGTTGACCAGGAAGAGTAACGTTCTCCAGCATGGCACAGTAATGCTGGCTGACAAAAACGAACTGAGCATTTCCCAGTGGCTAGTGGAGAGGATTCTGAATGTTCCCCAAAGAGAGAAATGCTACGTGTCTAAGGGTGTATGCCCGCTACTGAGGTCTGATCGCTACACACTGCATTCATGTACTGAAATCACTCAGTACTTCATACATGGACACAATTACTGCATCCATTATAATTTTTAAAATATTTTGTAAATCTTACTTTATGCCTAAAACTAATAATTCTCAAATGTTAACATACTTGTTAAATCAAACTGCGAGGCCTGACCTCAGAATTCCTGATTCAGGCATTTGAGGGTTGGAACAAGTTCCCAGCTGATGATACTACCAGTCCAAGGATATATTTTGAGAAGCAATAGAAACAAGCTCTCTACAAGATGATGCACACTTAGTGTCAACAGTCATAAATGCATTCAAGGGCTGTCCACCACAGCACCTGCAAATGTCAGGCAACGGAAGATAATGGCTCCAGCTCCCCTCCCACAGCCAGAAAAAGACCTCACTGTTCCCAGGAGAGTGCCGGCGCCAAGGTTATCAGCTCTGAGGAGAACTGAGAGACACGGACCCCCAAATGGGCCTCAACAAAGAAGCAAAGCGGACATCCGAGTTTGGGTTTGCGGATGACAGACAGCTGGAAGGTGATGAAGTACACACGGCACACGACATGGTGGAGGACCAGCACAGGACCGCTACCACAGCGACAGTGTCGGTCACGGGAGACATCGTGCAAGTGCCATTTCTCTCCTGCTTCCTTGTTACCTTCCCTTCGCCCCTTGTGAACTTTTGGATCGTGGTAAGGCTGTCCATGCCAGTCTTCAAAGAGAGCTGCAGGCTGCTCCCATCGCTGTCTGGGTAGCACGGAGGGATTTAACTTGCTAGAAAGTTCAGGTCGTATGCATGGCCTGGTCCAGAAATCACACTAGAACACTCCCTAAGCCTTGGCTGAGGCCAGTCTCATTACTCGCCCTGCAAGCGGTTTATTACACAAAACAAAAGCCTCCCAGATGAAGTACTAAGGATGTGGCTTTTTGGCATCAGTGGTGTGACTAACCCCAGGCATGTGCTATACAAACTTTCTCTTTGCCCTACAGACCTTTCCATAGGTAAATGGAGGACACTCCTCTCCCTGTGGTTATAATCTCACTGAAAGCAGGTATTATATTGTTTTAAACATGTTGCTCAGTATAGATGCTGCCTGGTTTCAAAATATTTCACAGCTTTAAGTAGAATAAGCTCTAATATTTTAGAATCCTAGCACCCATTTACCAAGCAAAATGGGAGATATCCAGCTTTGTTGTTTTTAAGATAAAGCTTAACAAATAAATGTAAGCCTCAAAATCCAGAATGGTCTGTGTTTCAGTTTTTGATACCTTTGATTCTTTTCCTCATGGGAAAAAAAAAAAGTCTCACTGTGTTTAGCCAGTCTGTGTCCTGTCTCCCCCCTCCTCTCTCTCACACGCACAGCTTCTTTCCTGCTGGGAACAGCCAGGGAGAGCTACTCCTTTCAATAGCAGGGATCCTATAAACGTCCTGCCTCAACCCTGGGAGGTGCATTCCTGAAGCAGCCCTCTCCACTCAGTCAAGTCAGCAATAAAGAATACCAGGGCAATATTCTCCCAACCTCACTCTTCCTGGAGGACCTTGACCTGGCTTTTCAGCAGAGTCAGCTGGCACTCTGCCCACACCCACTATCCTATTTCTTAGCCTTTAGAGAATGTTACAAGTGCCAAACTTTGTCTGCCTTTCCTAGGAGAGGATGAGGTCTGAGGTGGGCCTCCTGAGCCTTTGCAGCCAGAAAACAAAGGCCATATGTGATGGGCGTGATGCATCAGTAATTTTACAGGACAATACTTCCACCATGAAGACAAACCCAGGCTATCCTGGCAAATACTGTGCTGTGGATGGGCTTAGTCCACTAATCTTCTGCCTAGCTCCTCCAAACTCCTCTTTCTGCTTTCTGTTTGAGCCTCTAATTAAAAGTGAGCTGCGGGCTGGACAGATGGCTTAGTGGTTAAGGTGTTTTCCTGCAAAGCCAAAGGACCTTGGTTCAATTCCCCAGGACCCATGTAAGCCAGATGCACAAAGTAGTGCATGTGTCTGGGGTTTGTTTGCAGTGGCTGGAGGCCCTGGCACACCTATTCTCTCTTCTCTATCTGCATCTTTCTGTATCAAATAAAAATAATTTTTTTAAAAAGTGAGCTGCAGATACAAAAATAAAGTGTATTGTTCATCTACAGTCAACCAAACCTAGCAGCAACTTTTTGAAAATGTGTATGCACTTTTGTAAGGAACAAAAATTCTAACATCAACCAACCTTACCATAATGGGAAGGGGAGGGGGCTAAGATAGACAAGGTTGTCAATCACTGTAACATTTCCTGTGGAATAAAAACAATGGGTATGACTTCATCTGTGTGACATTCAACCTTTTCTCACTGATAATGGCTTATGTTACTTTTGGATTAAAGAGGGGAAAAAAATCTTAATTTCTATTCATTAAATAAAACTGGTAGGAAGCAACTTTATTACTCTAGGTCTCGATGCATGTAAGTTATCTTTTATTCTTCAATTATAAAGATTGTCCTTTGATGCCGATAACTCATGAAGCACAGCCATACTGTGACCGCTGACAGATTCCCTTCCACCCCTGGCAGTCATTAACATTTACCCCAGCTCCAATATTACTCACAAAGCATGCTGGGAGAAAAACAGACTTCCTCTTTAAAAAAAAAAAAAAAAAACATTTTTTATTTATTTATTTGAGAGAGAGAGAAAGAGGCAGAGTGAGAGAGAGAATGGGCGCACTACAGCCTCCAGCCACTGTAAATGATCTCCAGATTAATGCATTCCCTTGTGCATCTGGCTTACGTGGGTCCTGGAGAATCGAACAGGGATACTTTGGCTTTGTAGGCAAATGCCTTAACCACTAATCCACCTTTCCAGCCCCCAGTCTTCCTCTTTAACACAGACTTTCTTGGCTTAGGATATACACTGCTATACCATTTGAAGAGATTGCAAAGTATATAAACGCAAGCCCCATAGACATCGATGCCTCAATCCAACTTCATCTCCTTCTAATTGTATCTATCTCTGAAAGTTTCTGAAATAAAGACAAAAAATGAAGCTGGGCGTGGTGGCACACGTGTTTAATCCCAGCACTCAGGAGACAGAGATAGGAGGATCTCCATGAGCTTGAGGCACCCTGAGACTATATAGTGAATTCCAGGTCAGCCTGGGCTAAAGCAAGACCTTGCCTTTAAAAAATAAATAAATAAAAGCCAGGCGTGGTAGCGCATGCCTTTAATCCCAGCACTTGGGAGGCAGAGGTAGGAGGATCGCCATGAGTTCGAGGCCACCCTGAGACTACATAGTGAATTCCAGGTCAGCCTGAGCTAGAGTGAGACCCTACCTTGAAAAAAACAAAAAAAATAAAATAAAATAAAATAAAATAAAATAAAATAAAATAAAATAAAACAAAATAAAATAAAAATAAAAAAAAAAAGACCATTGTGGCAGAAATAGCTTTTGTCATCTCATCACTTAAAACATGCACTGATGCAAAGATGAACTAACACGTTATTAGGCTCAAAACATACATCCTTAAAAATATGTATATTTGGAGCCGGGCATGGTGGCGCACGCCTTTAATCCGAGCACTCGGGAGGCGGAGGTAGGAGGATCGCCATGAGTTCGAGGCCACCCTGAGACTACATAGTTAATTGCAGGTCAGCCTGGGCAGGAGTGAGACCCTACCTCAAAAAACCAAATATATATATTTGCGTGTATATATGACATGTTCGTGTGAGGTGTGTGGAGGTCAGGGGACAACCTCAGGTGTCAATCGTTGCCTTCCACCTCGTATAAGACAGGTTCTCTTATTGTCTGCTGTTAGGTACTCCAAGGCTAGCTGGCTAGCACGCTTCTAGAGTTGATTACCTCGTCTACACTTCCCATGGTCCTTAGGCCTGCATGACAAGCACTTTAACCACTTAGCATTTTCCCAGCCTCATATATACCTTTAAAAACTATAAATATGTAGTTTAGCCACTATTTATTACAAACTTAAGCTTGAGATGTATCAGTAAAAGGAAAACATTGATTTCCCAGTTTCAATTTAAACTGAAAAATCCAGCTGGGTATGGTGGTTCATGTCTGTAATCCCAGCACTCAGGAGGCAGAGGCAGGAGGACTGCCATTAGTTTGAGGCCAGGTTGGACTATACAGCAAAACTCCATCTCAAGAAAAAAAAGAATAGGATAGGCTAGGATCAGAAAGGAGAAGAAAGAAAAGGAGGCATTTCACAGTGTGGGATAGCAGGACAAGATGTCCAGTCTCAATGTATTCAATGTGTTCTGTTCCTAGACCCAAAGGGAAACTTGGTAAAATGTAACCTAGTAAACTTAGGAATTGATTTGTGCCACATGAAGTTGAGAGCAAAAATCTGAATGCTTAAGCATTTTCCTATAAACCAGTATTTTTCTCTGAATAAGTTATCCACTGCCTTTGAACAAAATGAGCTCTTTCCATTTTCTGATAAATTAAGAACACAACTCACTCCATGTGTTTAAGGTTCTCAGGTAGTCCTGTCCCTGTATTCCAATTGTGTTTCGTCAAAAAGTAAATGAATAAATAAAGCCAAATTGGGCCTAGGGAGATGGCTCGGTGGTTAAAGGCACTTATTGCAAAGCCTGCTGGTCCTGGTTTGATTCCCCAATACCCACATAACGCCAGATGCACAAAGTGGCACATGTGTCAAGAGGTCTTGGCAGGACCATACTCCCTCTCTGTTTGTCTTTCTCTCTGTCAGTCTTAAATATTTTTTAAAGCCAGCCGGGCATGGTGGCGCACGCCTTTAATCCCAGCACTCGGGAGGCCAAGGTAGGAGGATCGCCGTGAGTTCGAGGCCACCCTGAGACTACACAGTGAATTCCAGGTCTAAATATAACTTACAAGAGATTTTACATGTCTGGACAGAAAAGAGCATGCATTGGTCTTTATCTTTTTAAAATGTGTTTGTTTCCTCTCAGTACTGGGGGATTAAAGCAAGTACCTCATATGTACTAGGTAAATCCTCTGCCACTAGTTACCTCTCCAGACTAAATGTGTTCACTTAAAAAAAAATACTTTTTCTTATTTAAAAGTGAAGCATGGAGCTGGGCATGGTGGCACACGCCTTTAATCCCAGCACTCGGGAGGCAGAGGTAGGAGGATCACCGTGAGTTCAAGGCCACCCTGAGACTACACAGTTTATTCCAGGTCAGCCTGGGCCAGAGTGAGACCCTACCTCAAAAAAAAAAAAAAAAAAAAAAAAAAGTGAAGCATGGCTACTTCCTTGCCTTCTAAAATGCAAACAGCATTCCCAGATCGATAGTGTGGTCCCCCTTGCTAAACCCTGACAAGCAATATGCTGGCTAAGGCTGTTGGTTGTCCTGTTTGTCCAGTGTGGGTGCTCAGAATTTCATTACACAAGGGCTCCAACAAGAGAACAAGTCAATTAACACGTGTTGCCAGAGTAACACTGCAACTTCTGTGCTGTCACAACCTCTAACAATTGTCAACACTCTCCCTGCAAAAGATTTTCTCTGGCAGAAACACGGCTGTATTGAGTATCACTGTTTGCCTAGAAAACAATGCCTGCTCTACCAAGCAAACACAAGGCACTGCCTGGTCATATAACCTCCAACAGCAGAGCTGGTCAAGGGCAGTGCTGGGAGGACCACCCCATCATCTCCAGGGCTGGGGATGGGAGTTGGACACTCCCAAACACTTTGGTGGAAATGTACAGTGGGGTCACTTTAAAGTTACCCATTTCACAAACTATACCCAGCATCTTTAGGATAGAGTCTTCTTCTTGCTGTTTTAACTTCTTTTTTGTTTGGTTGGCTTTGTTGTTGTTTCTGCTGCTGCTGTTTTGGGCACAGGGTCTCCCTACATAGAGCAGGCTGGCTGGCCTGGAACTTGTAATGCTGTCTCAGCCTCCAGAGTGCTGGTATTACAGACATGCACCACCAAACCAGCTTTATGCTTACACCTTCTGATCCCTCTTTTTCCCCTCTGTTAACAACACAATAATAAAAATAAAAAATAAAAATAAAACATGCTCATTAAAACAAACAAACAATGGGCTGGATAGATAGCTTAGTGGTTAAGGTGCTTGCCTGCAAAGCCAATGAACCCAGATTCAATTCCCCAGGCCCCATGTAAGCCAGATGCACAAGGTAGTGCATGCATCTGCAGTTTGTTTTCAGTGGCTGGAGGCCCTGGTGTCTCTCTGTCTCTCTCTCTCTCTCTCTCTCTCTCTCTCTCTTCTTTTTCTCTCTTATGTAAATAAATAAAATAAATATTAAAAACAAAAAAAAAACCTCCCACACAGATTTACAAAGAAATATATTCACTACCTCTGTTATTCTATCAAAAAGTCAGAAACAAAGCCAAGTGTGTTAGTTCACACCTTTAGTCCCAGCACTGAGGAGGCTGAGGATGGAGGATTGTTGTGAGTTCAAGGTCAGCCTGGGCTGGAATGAAACCCTGCCTCAACAAAAACAAAAGCAAAAATCAGAAACTTAATTATGCAAGCATTAAACAAGTTCATAAAGTCTTATAAAGAACTAAACAAACAGGCCTAAAATGACTATTAAATTCACATAAAAAGAGGAATATAATGTACTCGCTATGCAACATGTGAATATATATATATATATATATATATATATATATATATATATATATACATAAATTTGGAAATTCTTAGTATATTTAAGAATGTAAGTTAATGGAAGCAGGTGGTTTTAAATAGTTTCCACCACAAACAGTGTTAAGCAGAATGCATCCAGATTTTATCAACTACATTAAGAAAATTGTTTTTGCTTTTATGATGATGAAATGTCCTCTAACAGATTAACTTTCTGGTAAAAGCAACTCTCTAGAGACCCAGCCGAGGTCACAGGTCAAGCCTCCAGGGACCTTTGTCTTCCACTTTTTCCCCTGTTACAGTCTGTCCACCAGCTGCACCCATGAGACAGCAGGCCAGCCAGACAGCACAGCACGACTTTCATCTCAAAGCTGCTGTGCTCGCAAGGCAAGTCAAAACTTCAAACTCAGGACATGCTGGGGACCTACTTTCATAGCAATGAAAAATATAGGTTTAGATAGGAAAAAGGAAGCCAAGTGATCGTACGGAGAAAACTTTTTTTTCAAATGTACACACATACACCTATAAATCCTACTAGACCAAAGAATTCCATGGTCTTCATAGTAACCACACTCCAAGCACAGATGAAAACAAAGCACTCGAGCAATAACATGTTTATACAATCAATCCCAACCACTGGGAAAAAAATATGATCCTCCTAAATAATTACCATCTTCAGGAAACATAAATCCTAGCTGAAGTTATTTTGAGAATACAAGCTTAGAGGAGAGAACATATAGAATTATTGAACACAGAAGCCCTATGTGTCAGATCTCATGGGAGGAGTGAAGGGTAGAGCCAAGATAAAGGTGAATTATATAACCAAATGAGAACAAATCCAAATTTTGATATTGACACAAAAGTGATCTGTTAACTGAAAAGGTTATGAGAAGTAAGAATAACTGCCAAGGAGTGAATATGACAAAGACCCCACCCTCAGAAGCTCACCTAATGTGCTACATATAAGAAAACAGGGGCACTTGTGGTTTTTCACTGAGCTCCAACAAATCCTCCTTTAGCACCTATGTGGGCTCTGTGACAATCTGTCCTATATCATTGTCCAGTAACAAAGTTACCAAAAATCAAACAAACCACTGGACCCGTTGCCTCTAAGCATTTCTGGACAGAAAGCAACTTAACCCTCTTATTTTCTTTAACCCCTCCTAGGAGAGCACACATAAGCCCAACTCTGGATTCAGTCCGTTAATATTTGTCCCCCAAAGGCCAGGGGTAAGAAACTATTGGTTCTACTTTTTATTCCAAAACACAAACACATATGTAATCATTCAATCGAAAATTGAAGGAGTATTTGTTTCCAAAATGCCAAGTACTTATGTATGAAGCTTATTCACAGACTCGTCTATTGGTAGTACTGTCTCGGGAGCAGTGAGAGAAGTTCCTCCAGAAATGAACCACGGCTTTCACCCAAGCACAAAGCATCCAAGGGACAGAGAATAGCACTTGGGCTACACAACGGCTATTCAGAGTTCCCAGTTGATGGAAGACTCAAGAGTTGAAGACCCAACACAATGCACAAAGAAAAGAAATGCAGACAAAGTTGCCAAATGAGGGACGTGAGGACAATTGGTTTTCTGGCAAGAAACATTGGTGGGTGATAAATAAAACAAAAATTATTTTCAGGCTGGAGAGATGGCTTAGTGGTTAAGGTGCTTGCCTGCAAAGCTGAAGGACCTAAGTTCAATTCTCCAGGACCTACATAAGCCAAATGCAGAAGGTGGTGCATGCATCTGAAGTTCGTTTGCAGCAGCTGAAGGCCCTGGCTCACCAATTCTCTCTCTTTCTGCCTCCCCCCACCACCTCTTTCTTCTCAAATAATTAAATAAAATATAAAAAATGTTAAGAATATTTTATTTATTTATTTACAAGCAAGAGACAGAAAGAAAGATAATGGGCACACCTCTAATGGGCCTCTAGCCACTGCAAAGGAAATCCAGATGCATGGGCCACTTTGTGCATCTGGCGTTACGTGGGTACTGGAGAACTGAACCTCACTGACCCAATTGCTTTACTGAAGGCCACTGTTCTCAAACTAAGACCCCATGTCACTTGGTAACAGCTGTTCACAGATGATAATTTAAAATATTTATATTATTATAGATATATTTTCAAAAAATAGAATGTGGATTCACTTGATATGAAAACATTTAAGACTTCAAAGGCCTTTAGCTCCAGTCTACACTTCCAAAGTCTCCCTATACTTCCATGCAGCCCACCTTGTACCTTACCCCTCCACACCCTCCAAAGATGATAAACTTTCCTCTGCCTTCTTGGTACCTTGATGGAAAAATAACTAGAACAGAATCTAAAAATCAGAAAAAAAAATATACCCCTGTATTTATTTTTTACAGCCTTTTAAAGTTCACAAATGATTTTCAATTGGCTTACTTCTGCAGGACTTAGAAGTGTGCTGGATAATGAAGAAATTGGGCCTGAGCACTCAGCTCAAATACCTTTCTGTTTAGTTGCTTCCCTCAACTTCCCATGCACTATTTTTATGCACATTTGCTTTGACCTTTCTAGTTCAATCATCCCCCTTGAGCTTTCTTAGCTTCAAAGGCAATCAAAATCTCCAGTTCACAAAAAAAAAAAAATTAAATAGATAAACAATGCAAAAATATTTGGAAGAGGACTGTAGAGATGGCTTAGTGGCTAAGGCACTTAACTTGCCTGCAAAGCTAAGGACCCAGGTTCAGTTCCCCAGAACCCACATAAAACCATATGCACAAGGTGGTACATGTGTCTGGAGTTTGTTTGCAGTGGCTAGAGACCCTGGATTGCCCATTTTCTCTTTTCCATCTGCCTCTTTCTCTCTCAAATAAAAATTTTAAAAGTATTTGTAAGAGGGCTGGGAAGATAGCTCAGCAGTTAAAGGTGTTTGCCTGTAAAGCTTGCTAACCTGGGTTCAATTCCCCAATACCCACATAAAGCCAGATGTATGTGCATATGTGCCTGGCATGCCCATCCACACACACACAAATACACATTCTCTCTCTGTCTAGAAACAAAAATATTTTTTAAAAAATAAGTTGGATATGTGGATTCTAGCTACAAATGATTGGACTTCTATGTGAGGAAAAAAAAAAAAAACTCAGTAGCCAATAAGCTAGAAAGGGGATATAGGGCTGGAGAGATGGAATAGAAAGGGGAGGAGGCTCAATTTCCCAGGGTACTGTAAAAGTGATGCATGCATCTGGACTTTGTTTGCATATGCCAGGAGACTCTTTCTCTCTCTGTCTGTTACTCATAAGTAAAAATCAACAAAAATTTAAATAAAAAAAAAAAGGGGGTATAAAGGGAATAGAAAGGGAGGAGGGGGTTACTTAAGGATGGTATTGTATATGTGAAGAGATTAATGGGGGTGAAAAAGACCTAAAGGTCAAAATTGAGTAAAAGGAAAAGGTGGAGGGAGGGCTAATCAAAATCTAAGAGGATATAAATAAGTCATATGGAAAACTACTTTTTTGGACAATGGAACACTCAGAAGCCATAGATTGTTACTAGAAAATTTTCAGTGCCAGGGATGGGATACCTTTTAGTGAGTTGTTGGCCAGGGAGGTCACAGATACCCCCCCAAAACATTATAGGCCATTGCCAAGGCCCTTGGTTTCCCACCAGGAACAGATGGTAAGACCCTATTGCTGAAGACTCCACATACTTGGGCTACAAGGTCACTGAGAAATCCTGCTGGAGCTGACATGAAAGCCTCCTCCATGTGGACCAGCTGACAGAAAGTTGGAAAAAGCTATGCTGCATGCAGTTCAATGGGAGAGAGAAAAATCACTAGTGAAGATACTCAACAGTAAACACTGCAAACCTTAAATTTGGCCAGCCAGGCCAAATGAGCCAACGGGTGCAATAGTGGCATGTCTATTATGGCGGAAACCAACGGCTCTCTAATTGGACTGGAGGCCCACTCCATGGGAGGGAATACATCCCTGATACTGAAAACCTACAATAGGGGTAGTTATGAGCCCTAGGGGTGTAATGTCTGCTGGTTTCTTGATAAATGTATATACTATGCTCACCAAACTGCCCAGTAAGCACTTCTCTTAATGTCCACACCCATATATTTATGCTACTCTCACTTTTGTTTAGAGAAGCTCCTCTTTTCAGATGGTGGCAACCTTGGGATGACTAAGAAGGCACCATGGTGCTGAGAAGAAGTGACAGAGGAGTGCTCAGCACTGAAACATCTCAAACCCACCTTCCAAGGCTCAGGGTCCATTGTGGAAGAGGTGGCCGGAGGTGGCCAAAAGAATGTAAGAGCCAAAGGAAGAGTAGGACTCCTTACAATTTGCTCCTCCAGACACAAAATGGCCTGGATATCCATGACCTCACAGTGCCTGACACTACCTACACAAGACCATCATAATAGGAGGAAAAGATCATGACATCAAACTGAAAAGAGAGACTGATTGAGAGGGGAGGGGATATGATGGAGAGTGGAGTTTCAAAGGGGAAAGTGGGGGGAGGGAGGAGGGAAGTACCATGGGATATTGTCTACAATTAAAGAAGTTATCAATAAAAAATAATTTAAAAAAATAAAATATAAAAAAATAAGCTGGGCATGGTGGCACATGGGTTCCATCCCAGCACTCTAGAGGCAGAGGTAGGAGAATTGCCATAAGTTCAAGGTATTACTGAGACTGGATAGTGAATTCCAGGTCAGCCTGGGTTAGAGTGAAAGCCTACCTCAAAAAAACCAAAATAACAAATAAACAAAAAAATAAATTTGTAGAGTTTCAATAGCTGTTAACTCTTATTTTTAGAATTTAGAATAAATCTGTAAGGTATAAGTATAGACTAGAAGGCTGGAGAGATAGCTCAGCAATTAAACGCATTTGCCTGCAAAGACTAATAGCCTGGGGTTCAATTCCCCAGAACCTACTTAAAGCCAGATGCACAAAGTGGTGCATGTGTCTGGAGTTCATTTGCAGTGGCAGGAATGGCACACTCGTTCTCTCCCTCTTCCTCTCTCTCTCTGCCTTCTTCTGTACCTCTCTCTTTGCATGAATAAATAAATAAATAAATAAATATTTTTTAAAAGATCAGACTCGAGATTTCCCATGATGGGAACAAATCTTTGGGGCAAAACTTACAGTGTCTATCAGCAAGTTTCTCCAAAAAAGGATAATTAAAATTACCAATGGGGGCTGGAGAGATGGCTTAGCAGTTAAGGTGCATGCCTGTGAAGCCTAAGGATCCAGGTTCAATTCTCCAGGTCCCACATAAGCCAGATGCACATGGTGGCACATGCGTCTGAGTTCCTTTGCAATGACTGGAGGCCCTGGTGTGCCCATTCTCCCTCTCTCTCTCTCTGTCTCTCTCTCCCTCTCTCTCTCTCTCTGACTCAAATAAGTAAATAAATAAATAAATAAAATCTTTTAAAAAATTTTAAGTCGGGCATGGTGGCGCACACCTTTAATCCTAGCACTCAGGAAGCAGAGGTAGGATTGCCAAGAATTCAAGGCCACCCTGAGACTACATAGTGAATTCCAGGTCAGCCTGAGCTAGACAAGACCCTGCCTTGAAAAACAAAAATGTAAAAAAAAAAAAAGATAAATGAAAAAAAAAATTACCGATCATATATGTTAAATAAATTAAGTGAAAAAAATACAGAACCTGGTGGCTGAAGAATCCCAGCACTGGGAGGCAGAGGTAGGAGGATGCGTTCAAGGCCCTGAGACTAGATAGTTAATTCCAGGTCAGCCTGGACCAGAGTGAGACCCTACCTCAAAAAACCAAAAAAAAAAAAAAATACAGAACCTGGGCTGGAGAGATGGCTTAGTGGTTAAGGCGTTTGCCTGCAAAGCCACAGGATCCCAGTTCGACTCTCCAGGACACAGGTAAATCAGATGCACACTAAAATAAAAGTGTTCATTTGCAAAATAAAATTCTCTCTCTAAAATAAAATAAAATAATAAAATAGAACCTCACTGACAGATTCCCTACCTGCAAGTTCATCTATTCATTAAAATTTACTTGTGACCCCAACTAAGAGCCTTGCAAGCATCCAAATATTTGCATCACTCTGTACACACATTCCAAGCTGGGGTCAAATGAGGTCATAGTCTACCTTCTTTCAGCTCTCCTACTTTAAACAAATGTCTCTTGTGCAGTCTTTTTGTATGCCTTTTGTTTGTGATGTTGCTGTTTAAAATAAGCCCCACACCTAGCTGAAGTGCTATCCTTGCTTTTAAGCACAAGAAGGCCATAATGTATCTGAAAGAGAAAGTGTTACAAAAGCTTCTTCCAGGCAGGAGTTACTGTGGCATTAGTCACCAGCTCAGTGTTAATGAATCAAAGATGCGTGTTAAGTAAGGCATCTTGAAGCAGAAACACAGGTAACTCATGTATTGATCCATCAACAAAAATGTTTTGTGACCAGAGGCTCACAGGACTCCAGTTCTGAATTGTCCTCTTGGGAAGAACAGTGGTTAGGCACTCGTCCATGCAACATTCACAATGTCCTCACAGACTCTGGCTACCACAATGATGAGCTTCACCTCCAGTGGTGCAGGGTGGGGTCCCCTCGATTTTGGTTATCTCAAAGGTGTTGGAATAATTAAATAAGAATCAAAAAAGGGCTGAAGAGATGGCTTAGCTTGCCTGTGAAGCCTAAGGACTCATGTTCGACTCTCCAGGTCCCATGTAAGCCAGACGCATAGTGACACAAGCACAAAAGGTCATACATGTGCACAGGGGGTGCATGCGTCTAAGGTTCAATTGCAGTGGCTGGAGAACATGGCATACCAATTCTTTCTGACTCTCTGTCTCTCTGTCTCTCTCTCCCTCTCTCACTCTTGCATTAAAAAAAAAAATCCAGGGCTGGAGAGATGGCTTAGCAGTTAATGGTGTTTGCCTGCAAAGCCAAAGGACCCACGTAACCCAGATGCACAAGGGGGCACATGCATCTGGAGTTTGTTTGCAGTGGCTAGAAGCCCTGGCCTGCCCATTCTCTCTCTATCTCACTCTGTCTCTTTCCATTTCTCAAATAAATAAATAAAAATAAAAATATTTTAAAATTTTTAAAAATCCAAACAATGAGGGCTGGAGAGATGGCTTAGAGGTTAAGGCATTTAGCATACAAAACCTAATGACCTGAATTCAATTCCCCTCTATCCCTCTCTGCTTTCAAATAAATAAATAAAATACTTTTTTAAAAAACAAAGAATCAATAAAACATATAAAAATACCCTTTAGGTTTGGAGAGATGGCTTACCAGTTAAGGCGCTTGCCTGCGAAGCCTAAGAATGCATGTTCGAATCTCCAGGTCCCACATAGCCAGATGCACAGTGACACAAGCACGCAATGTTGCACATACATGCAAGGGGGGCACACGCATCTGGAGTTCATTTACAGCAGCTGAAAGGCCCTGGCATGCTCATTCTCTTTCTGTCTCTCTTTCAAAAATAAAAAATAAAAAACAAAGAGCTGAGCGTGGTAGCACATGCCTTTAATCCCAGCATTTGGGAGGCAGAGGTAGGAGGTTCGCCATGAGTTTGAGGCTACCCTGAAACTACATAGTGAATTCCAGGTCAGCCTGAGCTAGAGAGAGACTCTACCTCAAAATAATAATAATAATAATCCAAACAAGGTCCCCACACAGCATCAAATTAGTTCAGACCATATTTGCAGTATGAGCAGAGAACCACCACTAAGGAGTTTGTAAACAGAACAATTTGCTCAATGGAAAGAATTAAGCTAGGACTGGCCCAAAAATAGGAAAAATAACAAAAACTGAAACTGTTCAGGAACCATGAAGCAGGGCAAGAGCCAGAACATGCAAAAGGACCTATGAAAACCTGAGCATTGAGGGCTGGAGAGATGGCTTAGAGGTTAAGGCGTTTGCCTGCAAATCCAAAGGATCCCAGTTCGACTTTCCAGGCCCCATGTAAGACAGATGCACAAGGGGGCGCATGCATCTGGAGTTTGTTTGCAGTGGCTGGAGGCCCTGGTGCGCCCACTCTTTCCCTCCCTCTCTCTCTGTCTCTTTCTCTCTGCCTCTTTCTCTCTCTCAAATAATAAATAAATAAATAAAAAAACATTTAATTTTAAAAATGCTGAGCATTGACAGTAAGTGAATAAGTGATAGAATTATCTTAATAGTATGAAAACTTCAGTGAGGAAAATACAGCTGCAGCCCCATGCAGGGGCTGGGGAAACTTACTGAGGAAAATCTCACTGCAGACCCATGGTGGTGGGTAACAGCTGTCAGAACAGGAAAACCTTAGCAGTCACATTTCCTAAACCTGCACTTCATAAGCACCTTGTACATGCTGGCACTTTAGCACCTGTCCTGTACATTTAAAAGGATCATGGGGATGAGTTTATGTTTTGTTTCACCAAAGAGACCAAAATAAAGTAAGCCTAAAATGACTTATCAAGTGGATGACAGACAGTGGTACAATTGACAGGGTTCTTATTTGTACAGGCCCCTCACCACCACATGTAGGGGTTCTTCTGGTCACACCTACTTTACAGTCGTGGAAACTGGGGCCACTGATTAAATGAGATTGACAGGAGCGTGTCTGGTAACTGGTGGCACTGAGACTCGAACACTGGCTTGGCAGAGACTCAACCCACACTCAATAGGAGGACAGCACAACTAAGAGACCAGGTTCCCAAGTGCTTTCCTTTGCCTGAGTCAGCCAGTCAGACAGCTACATACAATGCTTTTACATACCTGTTAATTTAAAACAAAAGAAATATAAGTTTACTCAAATAATAAATTCAAGTAGTTTTCTTTCTCCCTTGATCGTGTGTGTGTGTGTGTGTGTGTGTGTGTGTGTGTGTGTGTGTGTGTGTGTTAGGTGTGACATATGTGTGGTCCTGGGGATAGCACCCACGTGTGAAGCAAGCACTTTCACTGAGATACACTCCCAGCTCTTCAATTTTCTGGTGAAATTCTTTATTAGAAGTGGTTCCAAAATTTTACCCTCCCTCTGTAAAGTAAGATTTGTTTTTGTTCAGTCTTATTGCTTTATCTTTTGCCCAAGCTAAGTAAGCCAAAACAGAATCTAGAAAAAGTAGAAATAAGAGTTGCAACTCACCTCCTCCATCAACTTTACAGTAATATTTTAATTAGAGTGGCATGATTAAAAAAGTAGTTGTCTTAAGTATAGCTCTGAAAAAATTTAATGATTACTTTAAACATGGCCAGTGATGTTGGTGCACATACATTAATGCTGTTATTGTAACATCAGAAAGGTTAAAAGTTGTTTTGTTTTATTTCTAAGTAGAAGGGGCTGTCAGCATCTTTATCATAACCAAAGGGTAATTTTAGCATTTCAAAGGAATTTTTCCCTAATTGTATTTTGAGAAGGGCATTTTTTTAAAAACCACTTATGCACTGGGAAGCCACAGATCTTGTCAAATCCAGTATTTCACCCTGCACTCAAGTCTGGACACATCCTATCTGAAGGAATTCCTTAAGGCTTACTAAACCAGCCTCTCATTTCACTCCCAGCCAGCTAGGAATCTACCCACTCACAGGGTATCCAGCTCCTTCTCAGCGTCTGTGAGGAGGGAGAGAGAAACTTGGCCAAGCCTTCCGTGTGAAACATTCCAGAGGAGAGACACCCCCTAACGCCCTTGTGCAGACTGAATGGATACTTTGCCTAACTGGTATCTGAGCCCAGATTTATGTTTACTTGCTGGATTCACTGTGCTCGGCATTGTGGATGACTGAGCCACATACCTAGCAGGATGGAAGAGTTTAGTCATTGCAGAGCACATGGGTGGCCTGTGCGCCTCTGTATCAGGCACCATCACAGGTTTGGAGAGAGCTAGGGAAGATAGGCGCTTCTACTCCCTATGCAACAGATCCTGATGAACATCAGATCGCCCTCTGCTCCGGGTTGTGTGATTGGGCCTGGGAAGTAGCTTTCTTAGGGACTTACTATGGGTTTATCTTATTTCATTAGCACTCAGGGAATTACTATGGGTTTATCTTATTTCATTAGCACTATCTACTAACCAGTTTTCAAAGTGTGGTTCCCCAGAACAGCAGCAGCAGCACCTAACATGACAGTTTAGCTAAGCTGACACACAAAGTTGATTAAGAGATGCTTGGGCACTCCGTGGTGGTGCACGCCTTTAATCCCAGCACTTAGGAGGCTGAGGTAGGAGGATCGCTGTGAATTCAAGGCCAGCTTCAGACTACATAGTGAACTCCAGGTCAGCCTGGGCTAGAGCAAGACCCTACCTCCCAAAAAAAAAAAAAAAAAAAAAAATAAAAGAGGCTGGAGAGATGGCTTAGTGGTTGAGGCACTTGCCTTCAAAGCCAAAGGACCCAGGTTTGATTCTCCAAGACCCATATAAGCCAGATGTACAAAGTGGTACATGCATCTGGAGTTCATGTGCAGTGGCTGACACGCCCATTCTCTCTCTTTCTCTCTCTGCCTTTCTCAAATAATAAAGTATCTCTTTAAAAATTTTTTTAATTAAAATTAAAAAAAGACAGAGAGAGAGAGAGATGCTCAGGTAGCTAGTGAGACGTTTTGGGGCATTTGTATATGAGGGCAGTTCTGTAAAAGGTGACCATGAATTCAGACTTCAAAAGAAGACTGCTCTCACCAGTATGGACAAGCGTCCCTCAGTTTCCCATGGTCTGAATACACTTTCAAGACCTACGAAAAGCAAAATTACCTCTCAGCTTAGATATAGTTTGTTGATTTTTTTTTCTAATATTCCTTTGGAAGTAATGTCAAATAGAAGGAAGGTTTGAATTTATCAAGTTAAATGGCAAAGAATAATGTCTGGTTTTGGAATGGGTTTCCATTTGTGCCATGCTTGGGATCTGGAACAAAATCCTATCAGAGCTCATGGGGACATACCTCACAACACTGCTGACAATCTGCTTGACATCCCACTACAAAGGGCCTCAGCATCAGAGATGACGACGCCAGTACTTGCCTTAAACAAGCTGGACCATGAGACCAAAATGGCAGTGTGCAGAGGTGCAGAGACTCAGAGAGACCTGAGCTCTCTGCTTCATCACCTCCCAACTGGAGCTCTTAGGAAACTCAGTCCCTTTAGCCTCAGTTTTGTAACATGTAAAATGAAAACCATCAAGCCAACCCTATAGGCTGGGGAGGTAGCTCAGTGATAGAGAGCTTAACTGGCACATATAAGGCCCTGGGGTCAATCCAGAAATACAAAAAGAGCTGGGTGTGGTTGCGCACTCCTTTAATCCCAGCACTTGGGAGGCAGAAGAAGGAGGATCACCGAGAGTTCGAGGCCACCCTGAGACTACATAGTTAATTCCAGCTCAGCCTGAACCAGAGTGAGACCCTACCTCGCAAAACCAAAAAAAAAAAAAAAAAAAAAAAAGAAAGAAAGAAAGAAAGAAAGAGAAAGATTAAAAAGAAAAGAAATTATGCAAATAGAAGCAGAGCATGTAGTACCTAACCACAAATTCCCTGATTAAGAGAAAACATTTCATAATATTTTCTTTATAAAGATCCCTAAATTGTCATGACTTGAGTAGATTAGCCAAGAATGTCACTGGAAGAATTAAAGAGATGAGATTTTGGCGAGGCTGAAGAAGAAAGCAGGCAAGATTCCAAGTTTCTTTGAGTTCACTCAGATGAGTACTTCCCTTCCTTCTTGTGGTCAATGTTAAAACATTTTATATTATAATTAAAAGATCAGGCCAGGAATGATGGCGCAAGCCTTTAATCCCAGCACTTGGGAGGCAGAGGTAGGAGGATCGCCGAGAATTTGAGGCCACCCTGAAAATACATAGTAAATTCCAGGTCAGCCCGAGCCAGCGTAAGACCCTACCTTGAAACCCCAAAAAAAAAAAAAAAAAAAAATCAGGCTGGAGAAACGGCTTAGCAGGTAAGGCACTTGCCTGCAAAGCCTAGGGACCCAGGTTCAATTCCCCAGTAACCCACATAAGCCAGCTATACAAGGTGGTGCATGCATCTGGAGTTTGTTTGTTTTCAGTGACTTGAGGCCCTGGTGCACTCATTCTCTCCCTCTCTCTCAAACAAATAAATGAAATATTCTCTTTAAAAAGCTCTTTAAACATGCACTGGGGCACTGGGTTGATGCAGGCATCATTGCCTAGGAGGGCTTAACAGATGCTGAGGAGAAAGACAGATGGGTACAGATCTGGGTGGAGTCCTGCCTTGGTCCTTCACCACGTATCTGACTTTAGGCCAGTCCCTTAGCTTCCTTACTGGATCTTCCTGCTTCTCCTTCCATCCTCCCTCCCACAGTAATCACACACATAATCCCAACCTGTTCCAGAAGCAGGTGAAAACACCTTTGCTACCTCAGGGCCTTTGCAAATGCTGCTATGCCTGGGGAGCCTGCTCCCAACCTTCCCCCAGCTAATTCTACAATCCTTAGGTTTAAAGTCATTTGTCAGGAGTGCTTTTTTTTTTTTTTTTTTTTTTTTTTTTTTGCCAGATTTAGTTTAGAGCCTCCTATCATATAGTCTCTTTAATTATTTTATAAATTTCTATTGAACGTAAGTCTGCCTCACTCCACTGAGAGCTGCATGCAGGCAGACACCAGGCCTGGCCTCCACCACTCTTCCATCACTCAGCGCAGAGTCTGGAGCACAGGAGAGAATTACAAGCAGGTCTCTGGGCGCTGATTCAGCAAGTTAGATGGCAGCTGGCTTTGAAGATACAAACACATTTCTAGACCAGCTGGATTCTTAGACATGCGATACCGTCAGATGACAGGGAAATACTCAACGTCTTTCTGATCTCCAGAAAGAGAATAAAAAAAAAGCTAACAAACAACTGTGAGGCCCAGAATTTAAACAGAATATAATTTCAGAAGCCGGGTGTGGTGGCGCACGCCTTTAATCCCAGCACTTGGGAGGCAGAGGTAAAAGGATTGCCATGAGTTCAAGGCCAGCCTGAGACTACATAGTGAATTCCAGGTTAGTCTGGGCTAAAGTAAAACCCTACCTCAAAAAAAAAAAAAAAAAAAAAGAATATAACTTCAGGTTTAAAATTCTAGGTATCACAGGCTAGAGAGATGGCTTAGCGGTTAAGCGGGTTTGATTCCCCAGTACCCACATAAGCCAGATACACAAGATGGCACATGTGTCTGGAGATTGTTTGCAGTGGCTAGAGGTCCTGGTGCCCATTCTATCTCTCTCTCTTTCTCTTTCTCTCTCCCTCTTTCTCAAAATAAATAAATAAATGCAATTCTAGGTATTAAATGTATAAAACTGAAGGCCAAACATATGGAACCAGGCCCTAAACATCGCTATCAGAAACCTCTGGATCTCAGCTCGACAACCGCCTTCTCCTCACCTATCCCAGAGAGCCTGGGGTTGAAGGACTGGACCCCTGCGGTTGTTATCATGGCCTTGAGTCACTAAATCAGAGGTATGTTACCCAGGCCCAGCCTCCCTCCTAGCTCTGCTCTTCCCCATCAAGTCTGTTGTGGCTTTCTCTCCCCGGCCCTGCATCTCCTTTCCAGTTCTGCCTCACTGTCTCCCAGACTAGACTTCTCTGAAGATGCAAGGCATGTGATTCTGTAGAAAGAGGCCTGGGTTATACTATGGAAGGTGTACTGTGATGGAGATACTGCCAAGACCAGAGTATGGGGGAAAGGGGATGCTAAAGTATAAGATAGATAGTCCTGAGAACGAATGGAAAAAGAAGTGAGATAAAATGAAAGCGTTAAGGAGGGAAGATTGCCAGGCCTCTTATTCATGAGCAACCCCTCTCTGCCCTCCCAAAAGCCTCAGACTTGCAGCAGGAACTGTCTGTCTTGTCCTGCGACTGCTACCTCTCACTACTGAGAGAACTTAACACAGCAGAGGAATCCAAGTCACTTCCAGGGTGTTTGAAGAACACAGCTTATCTGTCCTTTCTGCTTAGCTCAGAGGAAGACCTTGCTTAAGATCTGTGATCAGGCTTACACACGGTTGTGGGAGAAAGCCATGTCTAGAACCATGTTACTAAATAATAACAGGTTTTGTTGTTATTAATAAATTTTATTGTTGTTAATAAACATCTTAACAGCTTTCATAAAAACCAGTTAAAATGGAAGCTTCCGTTTAGAATTACCATCATCCAAAACAATATTAAAACTTAACAACCTGCCACAGATTGCCTGGGTATTTATTCCACCTGCTGGATGTGCATGTTTTCCAATAGCACTGAGATTCTGAAAATCCTGAGTCTCTGAAGGTATCAAGACTGCTGGCAGGGCTGGGAGAAGCAGCTCAGTCAATAAAGTGCTTGCCGTGCAAAGCATGAAGACCTGAGTTTATTGTTTTTTTAATTATTAATTTTATAATTGACACCTTCTATACTTACATACAAAAAACTTATGATATTTCCCTCCCCTCCCCCATTCCACTTTAGAACACCAATCTCCATCATATCCCTCCCTCTCTCCATTAATCACTCTTTTAATTTGATGTCATCATCTTTTTCTTCTATTATGAGGGTCTTGCAAAGGTATTGCTAGGCACTGCAAGGTCATGGATATCGAGGCCAATTTCTGTCTGGGCAGTTGCATTGTAAGAAGTCATACCCTTCCTTTGGCTCTTCCATTCTATCCGCCCCCTCTCCCGCAATGGTCCCTGAGCCTTGGAGGGTGTGACAGAGGTGTTTCAGTGCTGGGCACTCCTCCATCTCTTCTTCTCAGCACTATGTTGCCTTTTGGGTGATCCCAGTGGGAAGACCTGAGTTTAGATCCACGGCACTCACATAAAAACCCACATGTAATGGCACACGTCCATAATCCTGGTGCTAGGAAGCCAGAGGCAGGAGATCCCTAGAGATCACTGACTAGTTAGAGAAACGCTATCTTAAACAATAAGGTTGGGGCTGGAGAGATAGCTCAGCGGTTAAGGTGCTTGCCTGCAAAGCCTGATGACCTGGGTTCAATTACCCAGTACCCATGAAAAGCCAGATGCACCAAGTGGCACATGTGTCTGGAGTGGCTGGAGGCCCTGACACACTATTCTCATTCTCTCTCTCTCCCTCCCCCACCCCCAACTGTCTCTTGCTGCTTGCAAATAAATAATTTAAAATATTGTTTAAAAAAGTTGAATGGGGGCTGGGCACAGTGGCGCATGCCTTTTATCCCAGCACTTGGGAGGCAGAGGTAGGAGGATCACTGTGAGTTCAAGGCCACCCTGAGACTACAGAGTGAATTCCAGGTCAGTCTGAGCTAGAGTGAGACCCTACCTCGAAAAACCAAAGGGAAAAAAAAAGTTGGCCAGGCATGGTGGTGCACAGCTTTAATCCCAGCACTCGGGAGGCAGAGGTAGGAGGATTGCTGTGAGTTCAAGGCCACCCTGAGCCTGGGCTAGAATGAGACCTTACCTTGAAAAACAAAAAACAAAAAAAAAAAAAGTTGAATGGGGACAGGAGAGATGGCTTAGTGGTTAAGGCATTTGCCTGGAAAGCCAAAGGACTTCAGTTCAATTCCCCAGGACCCACATAAGCTAGATACACAAAGTGGCACATGTGTCTGGAGTTCATTTACAGTGGCTAGAGGCCCTGGTGCACCCATTCTCTTCCTCTCTCTCTCTCTCTCTCTCTCTCTCTCTCTCTCTTTCTCTCTCTCTGCTTCTTTCTCTCTTGCTCTCTAAAATAAAATAAAAAAGAATTAAAAAAAAATTTTTAAGTGGGATGGACTGGAGAGATGGCTCAATGGTTAAGGCACTTGCCCACAAAGCTTAACAACTTGGGTTTGATTCCCCAGTACCCACATAAGGCCAGGTGCACAAAGTGGAGCATGTGTCTGGAGTTTGTTTAGTAGCGGCTGGAGGCCCTGGTGCGCCCATTCCCACCCCCCACCCCCTCTGTCTCCTTGCAAATAAATAAATAAATAAATAAATAAATAAATAATATTTTTAAAAATATATAAGGTGGATAGTGACTGAGGAAGACATCCAACATCAGCCCTGGCCTTCACAAGTCCAAGTACACACATGCACACACAAACATGAACACACACATACAAAGACAGCTGACATTTCACACATGGGCCCACAATTCTTGTTTTGAAAAACCCAAGTCATGTGGTGAGAAAGACTAAAATCTACGAAGTCAGTTTTGAGTTTTTCTGATATCACATCTACTTTGCATATTTCCCTAGGGAACTTTCTGACTCCATGACTTTGTGTGTGTCACCTCTCCTTGGGGGAAGGGGACAATTCAAAATCATTTTCCCCTCTGGAAGCTGTAAGGGGATGACCAGGCTTGCTTCCTCCAGACAATAGCCAGCCACCTGCAAGGGGATTTAGTCCCCAGCCTCCTAGTTCCTATGTCATGGACTCGTTGCCTGGTATCCCAGAGGACAAAGAACAAAGGAGCCAGGTGGCCAGGGCAGAGGGAGGAGGCGAGCTTTTCTGTCCCACCCCCACAATGCAGCCTGTGGCTGGAGGAAGCCAGGTTGTTCCCACCTCAAGCTGTGTGTTCAGACAGCTGTTAGCACTACCACAGGAAAAGGAAAAGGTCCTTTTGAAAGAACGCCCTGACTTTTTTCTCTGTAAGAAATAAAACTGCTCATCAGAACACAGAGCTTGTCTTGAAACATTGGACTCTCCTCTACCAACTCAGTTTGATCCTGGCATGAAAAATTTCTGGTCAGTTCTTTTCAAGAGTAAGCTAAAGAGCTGGGAGTAGTGGTGTACAACAGTCATCACACAGCTCAGAAGACTGAGGCAGAAGGATCATGGCCACCCTGTCCCTGGTCTCAAAAGATATAAGCTGAAGAAATTTTAAGTGAGAAAGAGACTCCACCTTTGTTTCCTAGACACTCTTCACCCAAAAGGTCCACAGTGGGTGATGCTGGGAAGGGGACACCTTAGCTTGGCAGTTGGCACACACTCATGTCCACTATAAGAAGTTGGGCACACCTTGGCTTGGCAACTGGCACACATTCCTGTCCACTATAAGAAGTTGAGACATTGAAGAATGGAAAATAGATGGGCTATTTGATACCACTATCAAAACAGAAAAAAGGAGCCAGACGTGGTAGCAGAGGTAGGAGGATTGCCATGAGTTTGAGGCCACCTTGAGACTACATAGTGAATTCCAGATCAGCCCAAGCTAGAGTGAGACCCTACCTTGAAAAACAAAAAAATAAAATAAAATAAAATACTGAAGAAAGAAATTAGCCAGGGGTGGCACACAACTTTAATCCCAACACTAGGAAGGCAGAGGTATGAGGATCACCATAATGTGTGGCCACCCTAAGACTACATAGTGAATTCCAAGTCAGCCTGGGCTAGAGTGAAACCCTACCTCAAAAAGCAAGAAAAAGGAGGAAAAGAAAGAAAGAAGGAAGGAAGAAAGAAAGAAAGAGAGAGAGAGAGAGAGAGAAAGAAAGAAAGAAAGAAAGAAAGAAAGAAAGAAAGAAAGAAAGAAAGAAGCCAGCCAGGCATGGTAGTGCACACCTTTAATCCCAGCACTCAGGAAGCAGAAGGATTGCTGTGAGATCGAGGCCACCCAGAGACTATATAGTGAATTCCAGGTTAGCCTGGGCTAAAGTGAGACCCTCCCTTGAAAACAAACAAAAAAAAAGAAGAAGAAGAAGAAAGGAAAAGACAAGCCGGTGGCACACACCTTTAATCCCAGCACTCGGGAGGCAGAGGTAGGAAGATCGCCATGAGTTCAAGGCCACCCTGAAACTACATAGTGAATTCCAGGTCAGCCTGAGCTAGAGTGAGACCTTACCTCAAAAAACCAAAAAAAAAAAAAAAACCAGGAAAAGACATTGAAGAATGCACTAAAGGCATTATTTAAAAACAAATGGCTACATTACTAAAAGCAATCTACAGGTTCAATAGGTTCCCCCATCAAAATTCCAGTGAAGTTCTTCACACAAAACAAACGAGCTAAAAAGTCTTATGGAGACAAGAAGACCCCAAATAGAAAATAAATCCTGAGCAAGAAGAGCAAGAAGAGATATCACAATATCTGGTTTCAAGCAACAATTTAGAACCATAGTAATGAAAACAGCAGACAAGTGACCAGTGGAAGAGAAAAGAGGACAGAGGCATAAACCATGCATTTTATTTTTACTTATTTATTTATTAGAGACAGAGAGAGAGGGAAAGAGAGGGACAGTGAGCGGGCCAGGGCCTCTAGCCATTGAAAATGAACTCCAGAAGTGTGTGCCCCCTTCTGCATCTGGCCTACGTGGGACCTGGAGAATCGAACTGGGGTCCTAGGCTTCATAGGCAAATGCCTTAACCACTAAGCCATCTCTCCGGCCCCAACATCTCATTTTTTAAAAAGGTATTATAGTGGTTTGGATTAGGTGTCCCCCATAAACTCATGGGTCTTAAATGCTTAGTTCCCAGCTGGTGGCAATTTGGGAATTGCTGAAGGAGGTGTGTTGCTAGGGGTGGGCACATGGGTGTTATAACCAGCTTCCCCCTGCAAGTGTTTGACACATACTCCTGCTGCTGTTGTCCACCTGATATTGGACCAGAAGGTAGTGTTCAGCTTCCGCTCATGCCACCGTTTCCTCTGCCAACATGGAGCTTCCTCTCACTTCTTTAAGCTAAAATAAACCCTTTCCTCCCACAAGAGGCTTTTAGTCTGGTGTTTTATTCCAGCAATGACAACATAACAGTTGTCATCATGCAACTTTTCCTGGGATGAGATAAAGAAATGTCTGCTCATCCCAGATAAGAAAGAACCCCAACAAACCGATGAGATTATATCCAAGATCATCTTGGTGAAGCAATGAACTTATTGGGGTTAGTTACAGGAGCATGGGCATCTTAAAGGCAGCGCTACGTCAGCAGGAAGTCCCTTGGGCAATGTGTAGGCAGCTGCAGCACTGGAGAGGATCACCCACAATATGGTCAACTCACATTAGCTGAAGATTCCCCTTGAGCAACTATGCTACTGAAGAGTGTATCCTGTTAACTGTCCTCCATCCCTCACCCCATTCCAAGCAGTTGTTTACAGCCTCTGTAAAAGGGGAGGGGAGGAGCCTCCTCCTTCCCTCCATGAGGGACATTAATGGGCCCAATCTCTTGATCTCACGATGGCATGGTGCAGTCCATCACAGCTCCTCTGATTCAAGATGGACATAGCTATACAACAGTTCTTCCTTTAAAAAAAAATATTTGGGCTGGAGAGAGATGGATTAGGCCACCCTGAGACTACATAGTTAATTCCAGGTCAGCCTGGGCCAGAGTGAGACCCTACCTCAAAAAACTAAAAAAAAAAAAAAAAAAAAAAAAAAAAAAAATGAAGAGATGGATTAGCCCTGTGAAGCCTAACGACCCCAGTTCAATTCTCCAGGTCCCACGTAAGCCAGATGCACAAGGGGGCGCATGTGTCTGGAGTTCGTTTGCAGTGGCTAGAGGCCCTGGCACACCCATTCTCACTCTCCCTCTCTCTTTCTCTAGTAAATAAATAAAATAAAATAAATAAATAAATAAATAAAATTTAAAAAATATTTATTTATTTGCAAACAGACAGAGAGAGAGAGGGAGAATAGAGACAGAGAAAATGGGCATGCCAGGGCCTCCAGTTGTTGCAAACAAACTCCAGATGTATGTGCCACTTTGTGTACCTGGCTGTACGTGGGTACTGGGGAATCAAATCCAGATCATTTGCCTTTGCTGGCAAACACTTAACTGCTGAGCCATCTCTCCAGCCCCTAGTTCTTTCTGTTTTTAATTGAGGTTTTTTGTTTATTGTCATTTTGTGATCATGGGTGAGCTTGGGCCTCTCACAAATGCAAACGAATTCCAGATGCATGTGGATGCTAAGGAATTGAATTGGGGTTGATAGACCTTGCAAGCAAGCACTTCCAATCTCTGAGCCCTCTCCCTAGCCCCTTTTTTAGTTTGTAAAGGAACCTCTATTCTGATTTCCACATTATCTTCATTCCCTCCAGCAATGTATAAGGATTCCTTCCCCTCCTTCATCATGACCAGCACTTGCTGCCTTTAGTTTGTGCTTTTTCCATGACAACCAACCTGACCTGCCGGGATGGGATGGGATCACAGTGTAGGTTGGATTTGCATTTCTTAGATGTGTAAGACTGTTGAGAACTTTTTCTTTTATTTATGGGAAATTTGTACTACTCCTTTTGAGAAACATTTGTTCATTTGCCCATTTATCGATTGGATTATTAATGTTATGGATATGAATCTGAGAGACAAATAGTTGACAAGGGTAGGAACTCCTTCCCATGCATAGGAACTCTCTTCACCCCTCCCTCTCCTCCCCTTCTGTGATGGTTTGATTCAGGTGTCCTCCATAAACTTAGGTATTCTGAATGCTAGGTTCCCAGATGATGAACGTTTGGGAATTAATGCCTCCTGAAGGCAGTATATTGTTGAGGGTGGGCTTATTATAGCCAGTTTCCCCTTGCCAGTGTTTGGCACACTCTCCTATTGTTATTGTCCATGAAATGTTGGCCAAGAGGTGACGTCCACCCTCTGCTCATGCCATCATTTCCCCCTGCCATCATGGAGCTTCCCCTTGAGTGTATAAGCCAAAATAAACCCTTTTATCCCAACAGCTCTATTGGTCAGGTGATTTCTGCCAGCAATGAGATCCTGACTGCAACAGTAATGTTGGTACGGAGGAGTGGGATTGCTGCTAGACACCTGACTGTGTGGCTTTGGCCTTTTGGAGCTGATTTTCAAGAGGAATGTGGATGAATTTGAAACCTTGGCCTAAGAGACACCTTGCAGTACTGTAAGTACAGCTTGATGGACTATTCTGATCAGAGTTGAAAGACCTGAATGCAGTAAGAACTATGGACTGTGAGGTTTGGCTTATGAGGGTGAGAAAGAGCTTTGCCTGGACTGGGCTACAAGTAGTTTGTGTGAGAGGCTTCCTGTTTTGCCTGTGTCCTGAGAATTTGTGCAGGGATGCATTGCGTAGAAATGGACTGGAGCATGCAGAGGGATATGGCACAGAAATGGAATCTTTGTGCTGAAATTTCTGTCCGCTCAGCTGCAATTACATGAGAGATTACAGCCTTTGAGATTGGGCCAGTTGACTTGCATTGGAGCAACAGGAAGAATGTAGACTCTTTTGAAAGGGCCTGAGTGCTCAAGGAATTCCTTTTCTTCAAAGTCTGCTTTATTCCCCCCTGGATTAACAAATTGGCACCCTACCTGGTATTGTAGAGTATAAAAAATGCAGGAAAAAGACGGTCAATGAGTTTGCAACGTGGTCTTGTGTTTTGGGAACAGCACGGGCAGTGTGGAGCAGGTTTGCTGGGTGCCTGCATGGAGACCAGATGGAGCCATGAGGATGGACCGTGGGTTGCAGTGGAGACCCAGTGGAGATGCCGGGACCACAAGATGGCTGCTAAGAAAAGCTGCTGGCCCTGGATGAAGTTTTCCAGGACTGTGAGTATCCTAGCTTGAGGAGTAGAATTGGAACTCCAGAGACTTGTTGCTGGTTAGAATTATCGGATTTGGAGATCTGTAAGTGACTAGAGTTGTTGGACCTGGAGCTACAGAGTTTGACATTTGCCTTGTTTTAAAATCATGTATTGGTTGAATATTTCTTTGCTATGCCTAATGCCATCTTTTGCAGTGTGAATGTTAATTCTGTACCATTATGGGTTGGCGGGGGGGGAGGGGCCTTTGGTTTATGGCTCAGTTAAAAGATCTTGGACTATGGCCGACATTGGTCCAAACAACTTGCAGTCTAAGATACTCAGCAGGAAACAACCTGGCATAATGCTCAAACAAGTGCAGTAGTGGCAAACAGCAATGGTGGGTAACCAACTGCTCTTGATCTGGCTAATAGATCCACTCAGTGGAATGGAACTCATTGCTGGAACTGGGAAATAAGTCAAATACCAGGTACAAAAACTGAGCTCAGTCTCCAAGATCAAGATACCACCAAATGTGGGCTAGAAGAGAGCCTACGCATATAAAATTCCCTCCAAAACATATATGGTCATCCCTTCTATCTAGTACTACTCTCTCCGCTGGAGAATTTTGCTTATCTTTTTTCAGATGGACAATGAACCTGAAGGGAGGATCAGCCAATCACACCTCACCAGGGCCCCAGCTGAAACCATAGAACAATGCAGGGGAAGGGCAAGAATACAGCATTCATGGCGATCACGACACCAGAAAAAGGCTGAAGGAGATAAACACAGAGAACACCCAACTCCAACTAAGCCAGATATCCAGAGACACAGAGGCTCCCAAAACCTCATCACTGAAGCAGCACTAAAATGACCCCAACGTGGCTCAGGGAAATTCGCGGAAGAGGGGGCGGAAAGATTGTTAGAGTCACAAGTTGGGGCATTATGCACAGAGACTGGGGCCTACCCACCAGAACTCTTGACTACCCCCACAATGCATGACCCATTGATACATTCCCCATTGATGAGGGTCCCTTTGGAAGAGGGAGGACAGGGAGGAGGACAATGGAACCAATACTATGAATGTAAAATCAGAATTATATATATATATGGAGAGAGAGAGAGAGAGAGAGAGGGAGGGAGATATCTTGGACTATGGGAATGTTTGAACATTTAAAGATGGACTGAATGCATTGCATTTTACATCATGGATGGTTATCAGTTTATCGGGGCCAGGGGCAGAATGTGATGGTTTGATTCAGGTGTTCCCCATAAACTTAGGTGTTCTGAATGCTAGGCTCCCAGCTGATGGAGATATGGGAATTAATGCCTCCTGGAGACTGTGTATTGTTGGGGGCGGGATTATGGGTATTATAGCCAGTTTCCCCTTGCCAGTGTTTGGCACACTCTCTTGCTGTTATTGTCCATCTAATGTTCACCAAGAGGTGATGTCCACCGTTTTCTCCTGCCATCATGGAGCTTCCCCTTGAGGGTGTAAGCCAAAATAAACCCTTTTTTCTCAAAAGCTCTCTTGGTTGGGTGCTTTCTGCCAGCAATGAGAACCTGACTGTGATGCCTTTCTATGCATAGGCTCTCTCTTCACCCCACCCTCTCAGGTGGCTCCTTCCCCTTCTGCTTCATGGCATGAGTGTGTACATGTGTGTGCACATGCTGCAGTAAACATGGTTGTGCAGACATCTTTGTGACACGTTGATGTACATTGTTTCATAAATATATATATACCTAGATGTGGCACAACTGGATCTAACAACTACTCTATGGCTCAGGAGTACCATGACTAGCTTTACACATGCAACAAGCTACATACACACACTCGTGCCACAAAAGCAGAGGGGGTTCTATTTGGGGGAGGAAGGGGACCAGAGGGTGAAGGGAAGGGAGAAAACAGAGGGCAATAAGGGATATGATCACAGTACATGATACACGCATATGAAAACATCATGAGAAATTGCATTATCTTGTACAGTGAAGGGATGCTAATAAGAATAGCCAGGCATGGGCCGGGTGTGGTGGCGCACGCCTTTAATCCCAGCACTCGGGAAGCAGAGGTAGGAGGATCGCCATGAGTTCGAGGCCACCCTGAGACTACATAGTGAATTCCAGGTCAGCCTGGTCTAGAGTGAGAACCTACCTCAAAAAAAAAAAAAAAAAAAAAAAAAAAAAAAAAAAAAGGAAAGAAAGAAAGATATGCTAATAAAAACAATCAAATTACCCCATTTTCCAGAGAAACTTTGCCAATGTTATTACGCCTGTTCTTATGTTTTGGGTTTAGTGGTGAGATGTTCACAAAATCTTACTCATACTCTACCTGTAATATTTTTTATTGTTTATTTGAACCCAGGGCCTCATACATTCTGAGTGAGCACCCTTCCAGTGTTGCTGTCAGTTGCATGCTGCTGGGATGAACTTCCAGCAAGACAGTTCATGGCAGGAAGGGGTTTATTTGCAGCTTACAGATCTAGGGGAAGTTCCATTGATGGGAGAAGAAGCTGCCCTCTTTCACAGACCCAAGAAAAGAGAGGAAAACCAGCACCACAAACAAGAGCAAAACCCCGCAGCAGCAAGCCAGGGCCCAGGCAGAGCTCAAGTGCTCTGCCTGTCTTTGGGTTAGAAATCAGATCCACCCCTGGTGACACCTCTTCCAGCCAGGCTGCTGGAGACAAGCTTCATACTAAAAACACCGGAGTCCTTGGGTCATTCAAACTACCACAACCAGTGAGCTACATGGCTCTTCTACTGCATTTTTCACACAATTTGTGAATACTGTTTTTGCAAATAAGTACAGACTGTGCACTGTCTTCTCCCATTCTTGGCAAATATTCCTGTTATGTACTGTTAAAATAGAGCTGGAAAGGAGACAGGAGCATCTACACTTGCTACTAGGGGCTTAAACAATGTCAAGTTCACCTGTAGCAACTGACAAGAAAAGGAATTCTGATCTGTCAGTAACAGACCCTTGGAAAGCCCTCCAGGGTTAATAACAAAAATAAAATGAGGGGCTGGAGAGATGGCTTAGCGGTTAAGGCATTTGTCCGTAAAGCCAAAGGATCTCGGTTTGATTCTCCAGGACCCACATAAGCCACATGCACAAGGGGCGCACACATCTGGAGTTAGTTTGCAGTGGCTGGAGGCCCTGACATGCCCATTCTCTCTCTCTCTCCCTCCCCCCCCCCCGCCTCTTTCTCTCTCTCTCAAATAAATAAATAAACAAAATATATATTTATAAAATGTATTTATATTTTTATTTATTTATTTGAGAGTGACAGAGGGAGAAAGAAGCAGAGAGAGAGAGAGAATGGGCATGCCAGGACCTCCAGCCACTGCAAACGAACTACAGACACATGCACCACCCTGTGCATCTGGCTTATGTGGGTCCTGGGGAGCCGAACCTCGAACCAGGGTCCTTAGGCTTCATAAGCAAGCACTTAACTGCTAAGCCATCTCTCCAGCCCCACAAAATATATTTTTTAAACTTTTTATTTTTTATTATTTTTTTTGGAGAGAGAGAGAGAGAGAGAGAGAGGGAGGGAGAGAGAGAGAGAGAGGGAGAGGAAGACAGAGATGGGTGCTCCAGCAGTCTCTCAGCTGCTGTGAACGAAATCCAGATGCGTGCGCCCGCTTGTGGTAAAATGCAGCATTGCGCCCTTGCGTCACTTTGCATCTGGCTAAACGTGGGACCTGGAGATTGGAACCGCTGGAGATTGGAACCAGTGTTCTTAGGCTTAGGAGGCAGGCGCCTTAACCCCTAAGCCATCTCTCCAGCCCCCACAAAATGTATTTTTAAAAAATAAAATGAAGGCAGGGTTGGAATCTTTCTCCACAGAATCTTCTCCTGCTTACCTAAAGCAAGAACAACCCTCAGTAACAACTTGCACCAGGGGCTTATAAAATGGTGGACATTAACTACTGATAGTACTAAAGCATAAAGATTATCTTACCTCCCAGAAATATGGACCCATAATATTCTTTTCTCATTAATCATAAACGAATTTTAGTACAAATTAAGAAAATACATAAGGCTCCTTTAGGCTCTCCTACTACAAATGTGTGCCTCCCTCTCTTTTCTCTGGCTCTCCTCTGTCTCCCTTCTTTCTCTCTTTACCTTTTCTCTCGCTCGCTCTCTCTTGCACACAATCCCCTCTCCCTTCTTTCTCTCTCTTCCCCTCCTTTTCCCTCTCCCCTCTTATAATAAAGTCTTCGATCCAGAAGTTATCTGACTTGATTCTCCACTGTGAACCCTAAAATCTAACATGATGTCAGAACCTGGGACAGAGGTACCCCCAAAACTGACTGTTTTCTTGGGCTACACTCCTGCCCTTTTTTCTCCTCTGCCTTTTGCCAGGGCTTTTCCTACAGTCAACACCAGCTCCATTCTGGTGGCTGGGAGACATTTCCTCTGGGTAGGGTCCAGAACACCATTGCTCTGAATCCAACAGAGATGCAAAATTTCATCTCTAATTTGAGGTTCCTTTTTGTGTGACAGATTCACACTTTCTGGAGGTTTAAGAGATACAAGAAAGTTCTGGTCCCTTATTTCTCTCTTCTTGATTCATTTCCAGAGCTTAGAGCTGACTGCATTTCTCCCCACACATTCCCCTCATACCCTGCCCCCAAATTAAGAACAGCAATAATAATAATAAAGATACATGAGTAGTTTCAAGTACAGAAAGACATATTCTATGATAGTTATAAATGCCATGGTATGGAAGACTGGAAAAAATAGACATTTATCAACATGTTTTGCAGTCCTGTTTAAAAGAACACACACCAAATAAATGATAGTTGACCTAGATTCTTTTTGTTTGTTTATTTAAAATGACACACACCACTTTATATTATATACAACAAGGTGTTCTGACATGTATAAACATTGGCTAAATGTATATCTATGCCTAAATGCACCTAGTTAACATAATTGTCATATTTGTGATGCAAGCACATACCATCTGGTTTTGTTTTTCAGTTTTCAAGATCATAATACACTATAATTAACTATAGGCACCTTGCTGGTCTCTTGAAGTTTAGTCCTCCCAGGTTGACCAGTCCCAGGTTTCTAAGTACACTATCAAAGGCTCAGCGATAACTGGAAATATGATTCCACATCAATCTTCTCTCCTGCCTTCCACTACTTTCCCCTTCCACAGAAAGGCCAGTTACACTAGCAGTATTTACCATGCAGGAAGAGAAATCTTAGTTTCAGTCCCACTAGGGAATCAAGCCCAGGGTGTTAGGCTTTGCAGGCACATGCCTTAACCAGTGAGCCATCTCTCCAGGTCCACTTTCTTTTCTTGAACTCACATTCTCACTGTCTTTGCCAAACTTCAACATTCAAACTAATTTGCTTCTATTGATACACTGTTACAGCTTAAACTATTCCTGAAAACAGAAACAGCACCCAAGATGTTAAAATCACGCAGGACATTCTGAAACTGTTCTGTTAATCAAGTCCTTTCCTAATGATGAAGTGTCACAGTGTATTTTCTTGTTCATTGGACCCAGGATGCTGCTGACCTCACGTTAGAGGGGCTTACAAATTTTAGCCAGCAACCTTTTATACCAAGCACAACACAGATCATCAAGTGAGCAGCCAGCATGTCTAAGGGACACTGGGGCTGCCACTGGAGAAGAATGAAAAAGGACACCGAGGGAGGGAGTTGCTAATTAATTCCTCTCTGCCCCATCAGCCCCAAATGTTTTCAGCAACTGATTTGGGAGCACAGTTCTGACATTTTTGAGATAATGACTTGATTTGTTCCCAAAATGCTGGGAGAGCTGCTGCAACCCTATCTGGTGAGAACTATGTGTACGCTTTTCTTCTCAGAGCCAGAAGCACAGCCTGCTTCCAGGTCAAGGAATACTTCCTGTCTTTTCTCTAAGCCTGGCAGGCAAGGGGCCCACTGACCATGCATTAAGGCCTGATCAACCTGACAGTGAATTACAGGCTGCTTTACACTAGCCAAAGCACCACTCTTGGTTGCCAAAATAGAATTTCCTGACCCCGGTATTAAAACATAGACACCAGCCAGGCGTGGTGGTGCACGCCTTTAATCCCAGCTCTCGGGAGGCAGAGGTAGGAGGATCGCCATGAGTCTGAGGCCATCCTGAGACTACATAGTGAATTCCAGGTCAGCCTGGGCTAGAGTGAAATTCTAGCTCGAAAAACAAAAACAAAAATATAGATGCCTTACAATGTGCTGGAGACAGGGATGCGGACACAGGCTTCCTTGCATTCCATTTGTAAGGCATGCTGAGTGAAGCACAAGCTACTACCTGATGAAGTAGAGGCAATGGACAGAGGTGACGGAGGAGTGGTGACAAGTGCCACCATCTAGGAGACACGGGACACTGCTCTCAAGTCTGCCTCAGCTCTCACCCTCTCTGACCCTTCTCCTTACAAAGACCTAAAAGTTCATCCCCATCGGTGTTGCTATCCACTCAGAAGCTGAGGCCTATGTCCCCACACATACATATTGCACATTTCTTTATGCCACATAACAGCCTCAATCTTACTTATTCCCTTGGTAGGTCCTTCCATTAACAAATCTCAAGTCTGTTATGGCTCATGACCAGCAGTGAGCACAGTAAGTACCGAGACTGCAGACGCCCTTGTCCACTCTGAGTGACAACAGTACCAAAGCGCACACAACACAACACCAAACTGCCCTCAAGAAATCCATGAAGGGCTGGAGAGATGGCTTAGCGGTTAAGGCATTTTCCAGCAAAGCCAAAGGATCCCAGTTCGATTCTCCAGGACCCACGTAAGCCAGATGCACAAGGGGGTGCATGCGTCTGGAGTTCGTTTTCAGCGGCTGGAGGCCCTGGCACACCCATTCTCTCCTTCCCTCTTTCTCTTTGTCAAATAAACAAAAAGAAAATAAATAAAATATATATATATAAAGAAAGAAATCCATGAAGAAGACTAAGTGCTTGCTAGGCAATTCGGAGGACCCAAGTTTGATCCCCAGCCCCCATGTAAAAAGCCAGGCATAGGGCTAGAGAGATGGCTCAACAGTTAAGGTGCTTGCCGACAGGGCCTAACAACCCGGGTTCGATTCCCCAGTACCCACATAAAGCCACATGCACAAAGTGGCACATGCATCTGGATTCACTTGCGGCAGCTAGACCCTGGTGCACTCATTCTCTCTGTCTATCTCTCTTCTCTTTGTTTCTCCCTGTTTGCAAATAAATAAATAAATATATAGAGAGAGCTAGGCATGGTGTCACATGCCTTTAATCCCAGCACTCAGGAGGCAGAGGTAGGAGGATTGCCATGAGTTTTAGGCCAGCCTGAGACTGCAGAGTGAATTCCAGGTCAATCTGGGCTAGACCAAGACCCTACCTTGAAAACCATATATATACATGTGTGTGTGTGTGTGTGTGTGTGTGTGTGTGTGTGTGTGTGTGTGTATGAGGCCAGGCATAGCTTACAAGCCCAATATTGGGGAAGAACAGAGACAGGAGAATCATTGGAGCTCACTGGTCAACCATCCAGACCAAAAAACAGTTCAGTGAGAGAAGCTCCAAGTTCAATGAGAGACTCCATCTCAAAGAAATAAAACAGAACAAAGGGAACACTGGACGTTCTCCTCTGGCCTCCACAAGCATGTGCACACTAGCACATACATAAGACAGAAAGTAATGAAATGCTAGAAAGGTTGAACATCCCTAATCTGAAAAACAGAAATCCGAAATGCTCCAAACATGGAATCTTTTGAAACGTGAATAAGACACCACAAGTGGAAAATTCCACAAAAGACCTCGTGGGACAGGTCGGAGTCAAAATGCATACACACTAATAACAGTACAAAAATTACCTTCAGGCTAGATGTATTCAAAATATAAATGAAGGTCATGTTTGGACTTGACTCCCATTCCCATGATATCTCAGGTCCTATTACTTATTGCAAATATAACAACTCCCTCCCCCCACCAAAAAAAATCTGAAATACTACAAGCATTTCAGATAAGGGATACTCAATTTGAATTTACAAATGCAAATTAATAAAGGTGGCTGAGAAACGGGAGGAATGAAACTAAGAAATTATCACGATTAGGTATAGATGGCTGGGATGGGTTCTCCTAGACAAGCTCAGTCTTTGAACTCAAATTTTGAAGATATTAAAGTGCAAATTCACAAGCATAGAAATTACCTTGTGAAATATTAAAATCTTGTAATCATTAACTACTTGCTTTTTCTAAAGAGCAGGATTCAACATTTTTTCAAGTAAGAACTTTGTAAACTGTCCCTTTCCAGTTTTCTAGTGGCACTGAAAGGGGGACAGGGGACACTCACTACTTCTTAGAACAAGAACAGGTCCCTGTACAGACTCTGTATAAAATAAGTTTTCTCAGCCGGGCATGGTGGCGCACGCCTTTAATCCCAGCACTCGGGAGGCAGAGGTAGGAGGATCGCTGTGAGTTCAAGGCCACCCTGAGACTACATAGTTAATTCCAGATCAGCCTGGGCCAGAGTGAGACCCTACCTCGCAAAACCAAAAAAAAAAAAAAAAAATGAGTTTTCTCAAAACACAAGCAATTCTATGGAAAACTGTGGAACAGCACTTACTTTAAAAAAAAAAAAAAAAGATTGATTTATTTATTAGAGACCGAGAGGGAGAGAGAGTGAGAATGGGTGCCAGGGCTTCTAGCCACTGCAAATGAACTCTGGACACATGTGCCAACATATGCCAACATGTGCATCTGGCTTGTGGGACCTGGAGAAGTGAACCTAACCTGGGTCCTTAGGCTTCGCAGGCATGTGCCTTAACTACTAAGCCATCTCTCCAGCCCATGGAACAGCACTTTCTATGTGATATTTATTTATCATTTCGCAGCTTCCTAACCCCAAGCTGATACAGCTTGAAAATAAAAACAATGTTTACAATGTCTTGATAGATGTCTACACTGTAAAATGACTAAGTCAAGCAATTAACATGTCTATCACCTCACATACCTGTCTGTTTGTGGTAAGAATATTTAAGAGCTAGTGTCTTCGGTGTTTCCAAGTATACATTATTACTGACTAGAGACATTCTGCTGTGAAACTCATCTCTAGGATTTACTCATCCTAAATGAAACTTCATATTCTTTGACCAGCATCTCCCCCAAATAACCTCCACCCTTGTCACCTACCACTCTGCTCTCGGTTTCTGATTTTGATGGACCTCTTTAGATTCACATATAAGTAGCACAATGCAGTATTTGTCTCTCTGTGCCTGGTTTATTACACTTAGTACAAGTCCGACAAGTTCATCCATGTTTTCAAAAACGATAGGGTTCCCCTTTTTTAAAGGCTAAATAGCATTTCATTATGTATACACATATGTTGCCACTTCTTATTCACCAGTGGATGGATACCTAACTGGATTCCACAGCTTGGCTATCGGGAGTAAGGCTACCATGAACACACCACACAGAATTCCCTCTCACTTAATGATTTCAATTCACTGCGAATTGCTGCCGCACATGTGTACATGGTGCTTCTCGTTTTCAGCTGTTGGGGACTTCCTCCACAGTTTTCCATTATAGCTGTACTAATGTGCATACCCAACACAAGTGTACAAGGACTGTAATTTCTCTGCATCCTTGACACTTGTTATTTCCTGTTTTGTTCTGAGATTAGTCTACGTATCCCAGGCTGGCCTAAAACTCACAATCCCCCTGCCTCTGCCACCTGAGTGCTGGAGTGATCACAGGCATGCATCACCACACCTGGCTCTGTTTCCAGATGGCCACTATCCTAATGAGTGTAGTAGTAAATGTTTGCATGTCCCTGATGCTTAATGATGTCGAACACTTTTCGCAAACCTGTTGACCTTGCGTATGTGTTCCTTTGACAATGTCTTCTCAGCTCACTCACCCGTCTTAACATCAGGTCATTTTACTCCCATGAGTTCCCTATGCTTGGGCTATTAGCAGCTTATCTGGTGTGTGTTGCAAATACTACTTCCCATTCCATACACTCTCCTCACTCTGCTGATGGTTTCCCTAGCTGTGCAGAAAGTTTTTTTGCTTCATGGAATCTCATATCTATTTTCACTTAAAAGGTTTTTTTTTAATTTATTTGAGAGAGGAGTGAGAAAGGAAGAGAGGGAAGGAGGGTGGGAGGGAGGGAAAGGGAGGAAGAGAATGGGTATGCTAGGGCCTCTTGCCACTACAAATGAACTCCAGATGAATGAGCCACTTTGTATCTGGCTTTATGTAGGTACTGGAGAATTGAATCTGGACCAGCAGGTTCAGGCCTCTAGCCACTGAGCAATCTCCACAGCCCCTATTTTCACTTCTGTTGTCTGCTTTTAGAGATTGTATCTAAAAATACCACTGTCCAGGCAATGTCAAGATGCTTTTAATTATATTTAAATCTTGGAAATGTTAACATTGACTTTTGGGTATGGTGTAAAATAAGAATTCATTTTCATTAATTTTATTTTATTTAGTTATGAGAGAAAGAAAGGAAAAAAGAAAGAAAAGAAAAAAGAAAAGAGGCAGATAGGGATGCCTTAGTGGTTAAGGTGCTTGCCTGCAAAGCCAAAGACCCAGGTTCAATTCCCCAGTACCCACATAAGCCACAAGATGGTGCAATTTCTGGAGTTTGTGTGCAATGGCTAGAGGCCCTGCAGTGCCCATTCTCTCTTTTTCTCTCCATTCTCTCTCTCAAATAAATAAATAAAAATAGAAATGGTTAAAGAAAAAAGAGGCAGGTAGAGACAATGGGAATGTCAGGGCCTCTAGCCACTGCAATCGGACTCCAGACGCATGTGCTACCTTGCGCATCTGGCTTTACATGGGTACTGGGGAATCAAACCTGGGCCCTTGCATTTTGCAGACAATCACCTTAACTGCTAAACTATTTCTCCAACCCTCAATTTTATTTTTCTGTATGTAGCTAGTCAGTTTTCCAAATACCAACATATTCTTTCTCCATCCTCCCCTTTCTTTGTTCCTGGCCCCTTTGTTAAAGACCAATTGACTGTAAATAGATTTATTTTCTATTTGTTCCTTTGGTCTGCATGTTCTGATGTTCATACCAGTACCAGTCTGTTTGGATGACTATAGTGGTGTAATATATTTGTAAAACAGGCAGCATGATGCTTCCAGCTTTGTTCGTTTTGCTCAAAATAGTAATTAACATGAAAACCTATAGAGACAAATTCTTATATTAACAAAGAGGACAGATCTCAAGTAAGCACCCTAATTTTACATTGAAGGAAATTTGTAAAAGAAGACAAATAGCCAGAAGTCAGAAGACCATAATGGTAGGAATAGAAATAAATGAAACATTAGAAAACAAGAGAAAAGTAAGTGAAACTAAGAAATGTTTTTTGAAAAAGAAACAATATTGACAAGCCTTTACTAGACTAAGAGAGAGAAGACCCAAATAACAGCACAAGTGAACTGTTATAGCACCAACAAGCATTAAAGAAATACAAAGGTTATAAAACTATTAACAATTACATGCCAACAAACTTGATGATGGAGAATAAATGGATAAAGTCCTAGAAACAGCCTAGAAATCACTGTATGTTCTGCACTGAACCTTAAGAAACAGAAAATCTGGGAGTCAAGGAGGTGACTCAGTGGTTAAATGTACTTGTTTGCAAGCCTGCTAGCCTGAGTTCAAGTCTCCCCTGCATAAAAGCTGGTTGCGGGCTAGAGAAATGGCTTAGCGGTTAAGGAGTTAAAGCCACAGGACCTAGGTTTGATTCCCCAGGACCCAGGTAAGCCAGATGCACAAGGAGGCACATACATCTAGAGTTCGTCTGCAGTGGCTGGATGCCCTGGCATGCTCATTCTCTCCATCTATCTCTGCTTTTCTCTCTCTCTTTTTCTCTCTCTCTCTCTCTCTCTCTCTCTCAAATAAATAAAAATTAAACATATTTTTTAAAAAAGAGGTGTAGCCAGGAGAATCTGGAAGCTCACAGGCCAGCTAGAGTGGCACAAGCATTCAAAAAACCAAGAGAAAGCCAGGCGTGGTGGCGCACGCCTTTAATCCCAGCACTCGGGAGGCACATGTAGGTGGATCGTCATGAGTTCGAGGCCCTGAAACTACATAGTGAATTCCAGGTCAGCCTGGACTAGAGTGAGACCCTACCTCGAAAAACCAAAGAAAGAAAGAGAGAGAGAAGGAGAGAAAGAGAGAAAGAGAGGAAAGAAAGAAAGAAAGAAAGAAAGAAAGAAAGAAAGAAAGAAAGAAAGGAAGGAAGGAAGGAAGGAAGGAAGGAAGGAAGGAAGGAAGGAAGGAAGGAAGGAAGAAAGAGAGAGAAAGAAGAAAGAAAGACCAAGAGAAATCCTATCTCAAAAAGAAGATGGACCAGGCATGGTGGTGCACACTTTTAATCCCAGCACTTGGGAGGCAGAGGTAGGAGGATTGCAGTGAGTTTGAGGCCACCCTGAGAATACATAGTGAATTCAGGTCAGCTGAGTTAGAGTGAGACCCTACCTCAAAAAATAAAAATAAAAAAGAAGAGTTAGAAGGAGAAGCCGGGTGTGGTGGTGCACACCTTTAATCCCAGCACTCAGAAGGCAGAGGTAGGAGGATCGCTGTGAGTTCAAGGCCACCCTGAGACAACACAGCAAGTTTCAGGTCAGCTTGAGCTAGAGTGAGACCCTACCTTGGAAAAAAAAAAAAAAAAGAAGAAGGAGGAGGAGGAGGAGGAGGAAAGGACAAACACTCCCAGGATGCCCTTTGACCTCCACACAGGTGCTGGGGCATGCACTGCCCATATACACACATACATACACATTTACAAATTTGAATTTTAACACAATGTTAGCACAAATACAAACTTAAGAAAAAGAAAAAGAAAATCTGAACAAATCAGTGATGACATACATAATTTAAAAGTCTAAATTCAAAGCCTCGTGGCTTTCCTGTTAAGTTCTACCAAACATCTAAAGAATTAATGCCACTGCTTTTCAAACTCTTCCAAAAACTCTTCGCAAATCCCAGCACTCGGGAAGAAGGAGGATCGAAGAGTTCGACACTTTCAAAATTCCAGGTCAGCCTGGACCATCCCTACCCTGGCCTTCCAAATTCATCATCCTGGCCCCACAGCTAAACAAGGATATGATAAGAAAAGAAGGGGGGAAGCTGGAGAGATGGCTTAGCTGTTAAGGCACTTTTCTGCAGAGCCAAAGGACCTTGGTTCGATTGTCCAGGACCCACATAAGCCAGATGCACAAGGTGGCACATGCGTCTGGAGTTCATTTGCAGTGGCAGGAAGCCCTGGCGTGCCCATTCTCTCTCTCCCAATTAAATAAATAAAATAAAATAAAAAATAAAGATAAAACCATAGGCCAATACTCCTGATGAACATTAATACAAAAATCCTAACAGAATTCCAGAAATGTAATTCAATACCACAGTAAATTGGTTATACACTATGATGTAGTAGGATTGACCCCTGGGATGCAAGGATAATTTAACACATATAAATCAATAAATGTGATCAGCCACATTAACAAAATAAAGGATGGAAATTTTTACAATCATTTCAACAGGTATAGATAAAGTATTTAATAAAATTTGATATGCTTTTATGATTTAAAAACCTCACAATGGGGGCTTGATTTAAAAAAAAAAAAGGAAAAGGAAAAGGGAAGGGAAGGGAGAGGAAGGGGGAAAAATGGACATTGACATTTTTCAAACAAACCGAACCAAACAAACAATAACCAGCCTTAAAGTTTGTATGAAACCACAAACAATAGTGAATAATTGCAGTTGTTACAATGTAAAATGCTTCCCAATGACCTCATGTTTGAACACCTAAACCCTAGTTGGTGGCTTTGTTAGGGAAGGTTGTGAAATCCTTAGGAGACGGAGCCTTGCTGGAGGAAGTGTGTCACCCTTGAGGTATTATAGCCAGGCACCAATGGTGGCTTCCTCTCTACTTGCTCCTTGCTAAAATGACAATGTGCTGGTGATTTTCTGCTCCCACCAGACTGAACCACATACTCTATGCTAAAATAAGCTCTTTCCCTCCCTAAGCTATATCTGATTGGGTAGTGATTCACAGCAACCAAAAAGTAACTGATAAAATAATCAAGGCAATCTAGAGAAAAATGTACATGGCATTTACAAACTAGAAATATTTTGACCCATAACATTTTAAAGTATCATTTATAAAGTGCTTACTTTGTCAGATGTCATTGATATGTCTTAAATTAACTCTTCTAATCATCCTTTAAGGGAATTCTTTACAAATGGAAAAATTGAGGATCATATCTGATCAGAGATAGAATTACAAACCCAAATCTATGGCTCCTTACCTTATTCATCTAAACTGACTTTGCCAACCTGTAGGGAGGCAGGAGGATGACATGTTCAAGGCCAGCCTGGACAATTTAGTGAGCCCCTATCTCAACATTCAATATAGGAAAAGGGCTAGAGATGAAGTTAAGTGGGAGAATACTTGTCTGTCATACACAAGACCCTACATTCAACCTCCAGCACAGAAGAAAAACAAACTAGACCCCCTAGCTTTTGCCAAATACTTGGAAACTGCTGAAACCCACCTGTTTGAGGAAATTTGGGGATCTATAATTAAGCCAGGAATGCTACAACTTGAACTAGTTACCGTCAATTTTGTTTTAGCTTGAGGCACTTCACGTCTCTTTGGTACGGGAGATTGTTTTGTCAGTCATGAAGAAACCTTTACTGAAAAGCTCAAAATTCCCTTCCTCTTTCAGGGAGAGATGAGCACAATCCTAGAATGCAAATTTGTTTATGATTTTTTTTTAACAGAAAACATGATTACAGGTGCCTTTGCACAAATTTCCTGTTCAGTTATGTGAGGAAAAAGAATATGTACTGAGCCCTTATTCCATGCTGAGCACTTTGCGAAATTCGCTCTTAAATACGGCCAGACATGCTGAGCTGGGTGTTATGACCAGCTCTAGCCTGCAGAGGAGCAGGCAGAGGCTCAGAATTGCCTGTGTGCTCTTCCTGCTTTTCCTCGGGCTGGTCCTGCCCTAGTCTCTCACTTGCTCTTCCCCAACACCTTCAGCAGCTCTGCCCCAACACAGAAGGGTGAAGACTTTAACCAAGGTAGGGATGTGGCACAAGCAACAGCACATGGGTGTTTGAGCCCAGGGCAAGTGGCTACACTGAGTGAGAAATCCTCAAAGTACTTCAAACAGTAGTAGGATTTGGAGGCATCAAAATGAGTGCAAATCAGAAAGCCACCTCTTCTAAATCCAGATTTCCCAACCTCAGCCCTGCTGATATTTTGGACTGTGTGATTCTCTGCAGTCAGGCTATCTTGGGAATGGTAAGTGGTTCAGCAGCAGCTCCAGCCTGTGTTCTGTAAATGCCAGTAGCACCTCAGGAGTCATTGTGACCAAGGGGAAAAAAATCAATCTCTATGCAGGGTTATATTCACCCGGCTTCCCCAGATTGCTAAGGACCACTGCTCTGAGTCAGGAGCAATGATCACCTAGAATGAATAATTCCTCTTACTTAGGCCAGGGCAAGTTTTCAGAGTTCTTCAAGAGAGGTATCAATCAAGCCCAGAATTCAGAGTCTTCAAAGAAAAAAGAGACTAAAAAATGACTCCACTCAAGAACTTTCATGCACTTAAGAAACAATGTTTACATTCTCATAAACCTGTGGCTTGTCGAAAAATTAATTAAACCCATCCATGCTTTGATCTGGTTGAAAATTATTTCCTGAGACAAGATTTAACTTGTGAGGAGAGCAGTACAGGCTAACCAGCTGTCAGATCGGAACTGGCATCGAATTCCAGGTGTCTTGAAAAAAGGGGCTTCCGGTAGCACCCCCAAGGGGACCCTGTTCAGAAACTACCAAATGCCACAGAGAGGTCCAATTTTCCAAAGAATAGAGGATCAAATGACAGTGGAGTTTAGCTTCATGTTCAAAGAAGAAAGAGCCCTTCAGGAGGCAACTCTACTTTCCATCCTGGCACTCACCTTTCACCAGCAGACAGTTCGGTGGATGTTTGGGTTTTAATTCTTCATTTCACAGTAAGGAAGAAAATCATAGCCCAGTGGACTTCTTGCCTCTCTCTCTCTCTCTCTCTCTCTCTCTCTCTCTCTCTCTCTCTCTCATTCCTTTCCCTAAAGGAGGGGAGGAGGAAGGGTAGCAACTTGTGCTCACCTCACACCTGACCGGCAAGGTGCATGCTCACAGTCAGGTGGAACAGATGTACCCTGAGAAAGTGCTCATTAGAAACCTCATGCTACACCTATGAGTGGATCTGCCAACCGAGACCTGAGAGCTACTGGACTCCATGTCCCAAACCTATAAATACATATGTGCATGGCGAAGGTGAGTCTTCAGATGAAATTAAGGTTACAGATGAAGATGGGGACCACTTCCTGGACTATCTAAACAGGCCCAGCATAATCATGGATCTACAGAAGCAGAGAGATGGGATGGCAAAAAAAATAATAATAAAGTAAAAAATAAGGCAGGAGAAATTTGAAGTATAAAAAGCACCCATGGAGGGGAGAAAGATGACTCAGCAGTTAAAGGCATTTGCTTGCAACCCAGTCCAGTTCAATTCCCAACCCACTTAGGTAAGCCAAATGAAAAAAAGTGGGACAAGTTTTGTTTGCAGAGGAAGGGACCCTGGAATGCTTTTCCATCCCCAAACCCTCCCTGCCCCAAAACATACAAAAATAAATAGCTAAAAGTTTTTTGGTTTTTTTTTTGGTTTTTCAAGGTAGGGTCTCACTCTGGTCCAGGCTGACCTGGAATTAACTATGTAGTCTCAGGGTGGCCTTGAACTCATGGCAATCCTCCTACCTCTGCCTCCCGAGTGCTGGGATTAAAGGCGTGCACCACCACACCCGGCTTTAACTAAAAGTTTTAAAAGGTGGGGGGAGAGGGGATTCATTCTCTTGAAGATGGAGAAAGGCAGTTATGAGCTATGGGATGCTAGCAACCTGTGGAAACAGACCAAGGAGCAAAGGGTTCTCCCTTGAAACTTTCCAAGAAGCCAGCCTTGCCATCCAGTGAGACCAACATTGAACTTCTAGCCTCCAAAATGTAATAGAAGAGTCAGTCTTAGTGGCACACGCCTTTAATCCCAACACTCGGGAGGCAGAGGTAGGAGGATCGCCATGAGTTCAAGGCCATCCTGAGACTACTGAGTTAATTCCAGGTCAGCCTGAACTAGAGTGAGACCTTACCTTGAAAAACAAATAAACAAAAAAATGTAATAGAAAAAATTTGTGTTTTCAGAACGAAATCTGTGTTTCCACTGAAGCAGGGATGGGAAACGAATACAGACTTCAGTACCTGGAAGTGGGGTGGTGCCAAAAGAAAAATGTAAAAATGTAAACATTATCGCAGTGGCTTTGGAAGTGTGCCTTGAATGGGCCTGTGAATACAAATGCGGATTTTACAGACCTTGAAGACTCCAAAAGGAGCATGGCAAAAAGAGTATAAATCACCTGAAAAAACACCCAAATTGTCAGGAACACAGATGATTACAAACACCACGATTCTGTGGCCCACAGGCTACCTACTGTGCACTGAGATGAAGCTCCAAGGTTGAGGGGAGCTCTGCCCCTGAGCAGCTGTGCAGTCTGTCCTGCTCATGGTGAGGAAAGTGATTCTCCTTGGAATACTATTCTATCCTAGCCATCACACCGGGAGGAGGAAACGGGGTAACAACCTCTCCAAGCTTCACTCACCAACCACTGTCTGCATGGAAAAGCTCATAGTGCAGCACTTCAGCCCAACAAGACTCAAAAAAAATGTGCTGTTTCTCGGGCTGGAGAGATGGCTTAGCGGTTTAGGTGCCTGCCTGCTAAGCCTAAGAACACCGGTTCCAATCTCCAGGTCCCACGTTTAGCCAGATGCAAAGTGACACAGGGTGCAATGCTGCACTTGCCCACAAGGGGGCGCACGCATCTGGATTTTGTTCACAGGTGAGAGTCTGCTGGCTTGCCCATGTATCTGTCTCTATCTTTCCCCCTCTCCCTTTCTTTCTCTGTCCAAAAAAAAAAAGTGCTGTTGGGATTGCTTAATTGATAAAGTGCTTGTGTTATGGGTTCAAGTTTGGAACTCACTGGCAACCAGTCTAGTCAATTTGGCAAGTTCCAAGCCAAGGAAAGCCCCCGTGTCACAAAATGTGTATAGCACTTGAGGATTGACACCCAAGGTTGTCCTCAGTATCCACTCGCAAGCACACATACATGCACACAAATGTGTGCATGCATAACACATACACACACATGCACAATGTGTTGGTTTCAGACGAGAGCATGGAGAAAATGACTAGACTAGACTATGTCTTCCTGTGTCCTCCAGGGAAGCACGTGAGAAGCCTTGTCCTGGGGAAGACTGTGAGCAAATGTTAGCGAACACAGGAAGCCAGTGCTAAATAAAACAAAGGCAAGATTTGGGGACTCAAAAGGACCATTCCAAAAGGCAAGGGACACAGTTACCCAGGTCTGAGAAAGCTGCCACGGGCCACAGAAAAAGAAAATGGGGAGGCTGGATTGTTTCTCTGGTGACTCTATGGCTGGAAACCTGCCAAGTGCAGTCTGAGAACACTGGGCAGAGTCACTGTGCCACTCTCAGTGCCAACTTGGACAGGAAGTGATGTGCCAGGTCCCACGGTCATGGAGCCAGCAGAAGGGGGATATAAAGGGAGTTTCATCAAAGAAAGACATCACTTTTAATTCTCTGGCCTAGCTTTCAACCTCAGCCTCCACTCTCCCCAGCCTCCTCCCCACTTTGTGCACAGAATTATAACACAAAACTGAAAAAAAAAATTTTGTTCAACATTTTATGGGCAAGACAAGACAAAATTTTGTAGAAATTAACAGAATGTTCTACCTAAGAATGACAACTGTCTCTTGCTAATGTAAAACAAAGATTCTGATTTTTGTGGTTTCGTAAAATCTCTGCGAGGGAGGAAGCGAAACCCTGAAGACAATGAACACTTTTCGTGTGTTTGCAGTCATCCCCGACTGTAAGTGAGAGTCGCTCATTCTCCTGGATTAGTCGTCAGGAGCAAATGTCACTCAGGAGGCTACAGTGCAACTAAGGGAGAATCACCCAAGGAGATCCTAGCAGAAAGCAAAGTGGGAAATAATTCAATCATACACATCTGCCAGCCCACCTTAAACCCTCCTGTCAAGAGTGAAAGTGACAGCCTCCCCAACGGCAGGATTAAGGCAGGGTGTTCGTCTTGTGACCACAGCACATGTACCTTCTGAGCACAATATGGTTTTCCAAACAACAAGCTTCAGAAGCTCTCCCAACAACCCCATTGTTTGGGAGGTATAAATTGGAGGAACCCACATTTCTGCATTACATTTTCTGAATTTCCACAAGTTGAGCCAGTCTAAAAGCTCATTCTTCACACTCCCACGATTTCTTATTCAATGCCCTTTCCAAGGGAACCAAGATAGGCAGCTAGCAAAGCAGACGGATTACTGGGTGCATGAGAGAGGAGAACCAGCTGTATCCCTACCCACCCTTTCCCTGCTCTCCATACTGCAAACTCAACAAAGACCTGTGCAGAAGAAAGCGAGCTATAAAAAGGGGTTGGGTGACTTGATTCTTCCCTTATCTCAATGTAAACCTGTGGAATTTGGGAGTGACAGCCGGAGAACCAGAGGTCCTCCGAAAATGATCGGATTTTGTTTTGCTTACCACAAACATGGGAAAGGGGTGGCACAGCTTAGAGACAATTACATAACACGTACTTCTCAGAGGAAAGCAACACAACATGTGGGAGCTGTTCAAAGCCCCTGTGACCTCCACACCTGTCTCAGTCACTCCATCCAGCCCACTGGGGCCTCACCAACTATTGGCTTCAGACCAGGCAGTGTCTCATTCAACCAGGACAGTCTGGACACCCAAGCATCAGAATCCAGAAGACTGATCAGTCAGGATTAAATGACCTCAGGAAGGTAATTATATGTCTATACTTGTAGGAAAACATTTACAGGTATCCACATGTATATAACTGTAGAGGTACTTATATGTATATAGGTACATGTAATATATATATAACCAGATTTTACAGTTACAAACAGTGCACTGATAAATCTCTGTGCCCATTCTTCAGGTGAAGAAACATGCTACAATCAGCTATGACTCCTCCCAACTGCCCTTGAGGCTCAAAAAATTTTACTGGCAAAAGAAATGATTATCCTTTAAAAAAAATGAAAGAAAGAAAAGAAAACCGTTTGCTCCTGCTTAAGAAACCTTCACACACCCAGCTTTCTTCTGACTAGCAATAAGTCCCCGTATTTCCATGGTGCTGACTTCAAAGCAATGCAAACATTCAAAGGGCCTAGCTCTTCAAAGACTACCATCACGACAGGACAAAATCCAGTTCCAAAACTGTTCCCACCAGCAGCAACATGGTGCCAGATGCCCCATTATGTTCCACAAGCAACCCAGCCCTAAGCATTGCCACCTCCCCACTCCCTCTTGCAGCTGTGTACACAGGGTTGATTACACCACAAGGTTGGCTCTGTGGCCAAGGGTGACTGAGATGTGACTCTGAGAAAAATCTTTGGTCCAAACTTTAGAAATGTGGAAGTGCACAGCTCCACATAAAATGGTCTCAACCAGGGCTGGAGAGATGGCTTAGCAGTTAAGTCATTTGCCTGCAAAGCCAAAGGACCCCGGTTCGATTCTCCAGGACCCATGTAAGCCAGATGCACAAGGGGCCACATGCATCTGAAGTTCGTTCACAGTGGCTGGAGGCCCTGGCATGCTCCTTCTCTCCCTCCCTCCCTCTCCTTCTTCTTCTTCTTCTTCTTCTCCTCCTCCTCCTCCTCCATCTCCTTCTCCTTCTCCTTCTCTCTCTCTCTCTCTTCCTCTTTCTCTCTCATAAATAAATAAATAATTGCTTAAAAAAAGAAAAAGCAAAATGGTCTCAACCCATGCTCAGGATATTCCAAAACCCAGCGGTAATGACTGTTTCTTTCTAGGTACAGCATCAGCAGAACCCTGGGGCAGACTTTCATTCAGAGAAAGTTCAACCCTTGTCCTCAACTCTGTATTCAAATAAAACAATTACACAGAAAATGGAATCATCCTACTCAGAATCTGGGGGAAGAAGGGAGGAAGATGAGTTAGCGTTTAATGGTGGAGAGATTCTGTTTAAGATTAAATGTTCGGGAGAGGGCTGCAGAGATGGTTTAGCAGCTAAGGCACTTGTCTGCAATGCCTAACAATCTGGGTTCAATTTCCCAGTGAGAGGGGAGTACAGTTAGGGTCACTGGACCCCTAAAAGTAAAAAAAAGAAAAAAAAAAAAAAAAGTCTGCACTTGCTAGAAATCAAAGATGATCTGTCTTCTTCTCTCTTGCTTAGTTCCCTAGACCTGTTCTTCCACAAATAACCAGCACCCCTCCTGGAAGGGAGGTCATTCATAGGATTTAAACATTGTGGTAGGTCAAGTTCAGCCCCAGAACTTGGTGCCAGGGCTAACCTCTTCCTGAGAGAGCCCCTAGCCCTAACCAACCAGCTGATCCTCTGGTTCACCTGAGTTGGAAGACAGCCCACCATTACAACATTATAAATACCTTTACAAGGGGAGGGCAGGCGCTCTGACCACTTGGAAACTTCTAGCTATGGGTGTTTTTCCCTTGGCTGAGCCTGGACTGGCTGGGCCCAGGTCCAGGCCAAAGTCAGGTGAGCCTCCTAGTCCTTACTCCCCACATGGGCTCCTTTACCACCTATAGCTTCCCACATGGGAGGATCTCCTGGAACTTTCTCTTGTCTCTTTTCTTTCCACAGCTTTTCCAGGCCCTCATTTTTATGCAATTATTTGATTAAAATTTAAAATGAGAGGCTGGAGAAATGGCTTAGCGGTTAAGGCATATGTCTGCAAAGCCCACAGACCCAGGTTCTATTCCCACATAAGCCAGATGCACAAGATGGCACATGTGTCTGAAGTTCGTTTGTAGCAGCTGGAGGCCCTAGTACACCCATATTCTCTCTCTCTCTCTCTCAAATACATTTTTTTAAAGTAACTTGGTGGTGACTCATTTAAAAAAATAAAATAAAATTGAACCTAGGGATGGGGGTTCAAGGACTTTCCTGGACCCCTAACACCCCGTTACAGATGACAACTCTGGTGGGTCTCTCTTGAGAAGGAAAATTATGATTAAATTAGGGGAGAAAAATGGAAAGCACATTTTCTAGCTGTGAACACAACTTGAGGTGTATTTCTACTGCTTCTCTCTACTTGTGGGAAAACTGGCTTGCTTTCTCTTCTTGCTGGAGGTTAAGATCCACTATCTCTGACTAAGCTGAGGGGAATGAATGGAGTGTGGCATTGACGGTGGCCACAGACAGACAGGTCCCACTCGCCAGGCCTCACATGGGCATCCTGGTCCTGCTCCACACTGCTGAAATGCACCATTGCCTGAGGCAAAACTGGGATGGCACCCAGCGGGGCTCTTCTGTAAAGGTGACAACTTTTTGGGGGGGGGAGAAAAAGAGAAAAAGGGAGAGGAGGACAGAGATGGGCGCGCCAGCAGCCTCTCAGCTGCTGTAATGAAATCCAGATGTGTGCGGCATTGCGCCCTTGCGTCACTTTGCATCTGGCTAAACGTGGGACCTGGAGATTGGAACCGGCGTTCTTAGGCTTAGCAGGCCGGCGCCTTAACCGCTAAGCCATCTCTCCAGCCCAAGGTGACAACTTTTGAAGGGAGATGCACTTGGTTGAGCTTCTCCAACCCCCAGCCAGGCTGAACTCCAAGAGCTTGGGAGCTGGTTCTGCTGAGCTGAGGGGAGGGGCCTCATGGCCACATGTTGGCTCCGGAAAACAAAGATAGGTGGCCAGAATGGCTTCTAGAGGGCTTTTTGGTTTGGTTTGGTTTATTCTCCTTTTTTCCATTACAAGCTATTGTGCCACAAGACACATGGTTGTCCATGGGGTGTGGAAGGATGGAGCTCTGACTCCTATTCTGGGCTCCGCCCCTCCTGCAGCACCAGTGTCTGCCCAGTTCAACTGGAGACTTAGTGCAATGAACTGCCACCTAAAAAAAAAAAAAAGTAAAATGAGGGGCAGATGATCCTAGCTATTTGGGAAGCTGAGGCAGGAGGATCACCAATTCAAGGTTCCAATGTGATAGCCTGAATTTTAAAACCACATGATTTTTAAATTGCCTGGGCCTTTAATTTGGCATTTGGCTGGTTATTTATAGACACGTTTTTTCAATAAAAGTCTGGTTCCGTCCAAACAGTCTGACAGATCTCTCCTAAAGTTTTTGCCTTTGACTAACTCTAAGTTATTTATTATATAAGTATTATAAAAACAGTAAAAATGAATTACTGAGTTTACGTGGTGGTCAACGTGCCTTGAAAACAAGCAAAATTCTATCCGAGGCAGAGGTAGGAATTGCTGTGAGTTCCTGAGGCCTGTATTCAGACCAGCCTGCCTCAAGACAAAAACAAAAATTTGCCTAACTTTAAAAAATGTATTTCATGAGTTGTATTAATAGGTGATGTCTCAAATCAATGGGTTACATGAAATTTATAGGCATATATATATATATATATATATATATATATATATATGTATATATATATATGTATATATATATGTATATATATATGTATAAGACAGGTCTGGTTGTTAGGTCGAGATTTTTGGTGGCATAAATAATGAGATTCTAGACAGGCATGGTGGCGCATGCCTTTAATCCCAGCCCTCGGGAGGCTGAGGTAAGAGGATCACCATGAGTTCAAGGCCACCCTGAGACTACATAGTTAATTCCAGGTCAGCTTGGGCTAGACTGAGACCCTACCTGGAAAAACCATAATAATAATAATAATAGTCTAAGTTTCTGTTAAGGCTATTTCTCTACAATTTTCCAATAATAAGATGATTGATTAACTATTTGAAGCTAGACTATTTGCTTCTTTGTCAATAGGTAATAAGATTGTGGTAGTTTGAATAGATGGCCCCCAATGTATTCAGTGTTTTATTAGTTTATAGTTTGCATCTGCAGCCACCTTGCTAGAGGCAATGTCACTGGGCAGATATTAAGGTGTGATGGTGGGTTTAGGATTTCAATCTAAAGATATGCAAAGTGTGCCCAGTTGGAGTTCCTGAATTGTGCTGTGCTGTGTGGCTATTGGCTTATGGCTTTGATCTCTCTGTGTTTGGTCCTGTGAAGGCAGGCCAGCTTCTTCTTCCATTATGGAACTTCCCCTGGATCTGTAAGCTTCAATAAATCCCTTCCTCCATAACGTGCCTGGTCTGGAAATTCATCTCAGCGAACCTGAAGCTGTCTGCTACAAAGATTAATCAATTTGGTATAGTCTCTCTTAATAGTCATAAGAAAGATGGTTAATTATAGATTGAGATGAGATGACTAAAAGAACTGGGAAGGAATTTTTCAATGTTAGATATAAAATGCTTGCTAAAAATGTTTTTTTTTTTTTTTGGTGTGTGTGTGTGTAACTTAGATCAGAATGTTAAAATATGTGGATGAAAGCCAGATGTGCTGGCGCACAACTTTAATCCCAGCACTCGGGAGGCAGAGGTAGGAGGATTGCTGTGAGTTCAAGGCCACCCTGAGACTACATAGTGAGTTCCAGGTCAGCCTGGACTAGAGTGAGACCCTACCTCGAAAAACAAAAAAACAAAAAAATGTGGATGAAGGTATGTATATGTAGAAAGGATACAAGACATCTAAAAAGACCAAATTTTGCCTAAAATTAATTTCTTTTGTAAAGAACAAAAAGCTAATTTTCAGACTAAACATAGATAAACACCATGCCTAAAATTAAGAATTTTTTGTTTAGAGCCTCTTAAAGAGGCTCTAAAAAGTTTTATATAGGGACACAGACTTAATGTAAATTCAGCTTACATTAGACACAGGTGATAACCTATGCTAGGTGGGTCACAAAGTCATAAGCACAGATGTAATTCACATTCTTGGAGATCTAACCAGGTTAGACAGATAAGGCCTTATTACCTTGTGTATCACAAATGGGCAAAATAAATTTTCTAGAAGTGAGGTCAGGGGGAAAGATTGAGTAAAAGAAAGGTGGAGGGAGGGCTAATCAAAATGTAAGAGGATATAAATAAGCCATATGGAAATCTACTTTTCTGGGCAATGGAACACTCAGAAACAATAGATTATGACCAGAAAATTTTCAGTGCCAGGGATGGGATACCTTCCAGTGAGTTATTGGCTGGGAGGTCACAAATACCCCCAAAACATTATAAGCCATTGCTAAGGCCTTTGGTTTCTCACCAGGATTAGATGGTAAGACCCTATTGCTAAGACTCCACATACTTGGCTGCAAGGTCACTGAGAAATCCTGCAGGAGCTGAGCTGAAAGCCTCCTCCATGTGGACCAGCTGACAGAAAGCTGGAAAAAAGCTATGCTGCATGCAGTTCAATGGGAGAGAGAGAAAACACCAGTGAAGATACTCAACAATGGACACTCAACCTTTAAATTTGGCCAGCCAGGCCAAATGAGCCAACAGGTGCAATAGGGGCATGCCTATTATGGGGAAACCAACTGCTCTCTAATTGGACTAGAGGCCCGCTCCATGGGAGGGAATACATCCCTGATACTGAAAACCTACAACAGGGGTAGTCTTGAGCCCTAGGGGTGTAACGTCTGCTGGTATCTGGCTAAATGTATATACTATGTTCACCAAACTGCCCAGTAAGCACTTCTCTTACTGTCCACACTCATATATTAATGCTACTCTCACTTTTGGTTAGAGAAGCTTCTCTTTTCAGATGGTGGTGACCTTGGGATGACTCAAAAGGCACCATGGTACCAAGAAGAAGAGACAGAGGAGTGCTCAGCACTGAAACATCTCTAACACATCTTCCAAGGCTCAGGGTCCACTGCGGAAGAGGGGGCAGAAAGAATGTAAGAGCCAAAGGAAGGGTGGGACTCCTTACAACATGCTCCTCCAGACACAAAATGGCCTGGATATCCATGACCTTACAGTGCCTGACACTAACTACCTACACAAGACCATCATAATAGGAGGAAAAGATAATGACATCAAAATAAAAGAGAGACTGATTCAGAGGGGGAGGGGATATGATGGAGAGTGGAGTTTCAAAGGGGAAAGTGGGGGTAAGGGAGGGAAGTACCATGGGATATCTACATTTAAGGAAGATGTCAATAAAATAAATAAATAAATGTTTAAAAAACTTAAAAAATAAAAAAAGTTTTAAACTAAAAAAAAAAAGTGGTGGAGAGGTAACAGTGGTTAACAGTGCTTGCTTGAAAGACATGGCTGGCCCAAGTTCAGTTCCCCAGCACCCACATAAAATTCATTTACAATAGCAAGAAATCCTCTCCCAAAGAAGATGTAGGGGAAATTGAAAGTCACGGTATATGATCAGGTTACAAACTTCTTACATAAGACAAACATCACAATTACCTAAAATGTGTATCAGAGTAAAAACAGAACGTACAGAAACGATAAAAAGGCATTAAGTAAATGATCTCTCTCATCTGCCTCTCTCAAATATCAACAAAGGGTAGGATCCCTGTATTTAAGGTAATAAAACCAGAATTACCTTCAAAACAATAACAACAACCCTTTTATCCCAAACATTCAAAGACAGCGGTGGGGGGGGACCCACATCCCAGGTTCCCACAGAGGGGAGAAGGGGAAGGGATCCCAAGAACCCGTCCCCTGCCCCCCCCCATACAGCATCTAAACCCCAAGATGTGAGTAAGGGTGGAAATCTTTGCACTTGGGCTTAGAACACTCCTTATATGCCATAATGTAAGGAACATGCAAGGGACTGTGGGAAAGGTCCGAAGGAACCTGAACTTGGAAGCTGGCCTTTGGACATTCTTTGCTCCAGGAGACACACAGATTATGCTATGTGTCCCCTTTTAATTGGGGGAAAATGGGTTAGTACTCCTGTAGAAAGGAGATTTTAAAACCTTAATTTCAGCCAGGCATGGTGATATACGCCTTTGATACCAATAAGAAATAGGAAGACTTTGATACCAATAAGGAAATAGGAAGACTGAGACTCATAGTGAGTTCCAAGGCCAGCCAGAGTGAGACCCTACCTCGAAAAAAAAAAAAAAAAAAAAAAAAAAAAGAAAAGAAATAGACATAGTGAATTTGAGACTGGAATCAGCCTAGGCTAGAGTGAGACCCTACATCGAAAAAAAAAAAAAAAAAAAAACACCAAAAAACCTAATTTCTTCTCCCAAATCTGGATGGAGGGATGCCCCCTTCCATCAGGAAGATTGAAGGCAGGATGGGCATAACCTGACTCTAGATTCTTCTTTCACTTTCCTCCACTTTGTTTCAGATGGAACAATGGTCTTCCAAGATACCCCAAAAGTCTCTGCCAGCTGCCTCCTTAAAAACCAGGCTCATGTAGATAACACAGGGAGAAACAGGAATTGCCCATTACTTTTCTCCACACACTTGAGATAATTTAAAACCATACTAATTTAACTCCAGATACCAAGGAGGAGAAAATTCTTAAAGATAACTTTTTAACTCAGTCAACACCTAATATTCATAAAAAAATTACAAAACTTGGTACCTTAACCAGATAGGAACTTAAAACTGTTACTCTGGGTAGCAACTTCTGTTTATTATAATCAGGAAGTCAAGAAGAAAAAAAAAGGAACAAAAACAGAGATAAAGGGAGCCGGGCATGGAGACGCACGCCTTTAATGCCAGCACTTGGGAGGCAGAGGTAGGAGGATCGCCATGAGTTCAAGGCCACCCAGAGACTACATAGTAAATTCCAAGTTGGCCTGGGCTAGAACGAGACCTTGCCTCAAAACCTGCCCCGCCCCCCAAAAAAAAGATAAAGATGAGATACTCATACATAAACACATTGTGACTTTTTTTTTCCCTGAGGTTGGGTCTCACTCTAGCCCAGGCTGACCTGAAATTCACTATGTAGTCTCAGGGTGGCCTTGAACTCACAGTGATCCTCCTACCTCCCTCTGCCTCCCAAGTGCTGGCATTAAAGGCATGAGCCACCACGCCTGGCTAAGACATTGTAACTTTAAAGATAGCTCCTTGGGCTGAAGAGATGGCTTAGCAGTTACAGCATTTACCTGCAAAGCCAAACGACCCCGGTTCGATTCTCCAGGACCCACATAAACCAGATGTACAAGGGGGCAAATGCATCTGGAGTTTCTTTGCAGTGGCTGGAGGCCCTAGTGCACCCATTCTCTCTCTCTCCCTTTTTCTCTCAAATAAATAAAATATGTTTTCAAAAAAAGATAACTCCTGTTTTATTTATGCTAATGCTATCAAATGGTCATCACTAGGTTTAATCACTTAGGTTTAAGTGATTTAATTTCAGTCACTACAATCTTTATCCTCCTGTTAGGTAAAATATGTTGAGGTAGCTTGCCTAAGCTTTATCAATTTTAAGTTATGAGTAGGACATAAAATTGTTTTATGTTAAAAAAAATTCCTATTATACATAAGATAAATTGCTATCCAAGATTAAGCTAAAAACATTGCTTGTCAACTAGTGTATTCTCTTTCAAAACACCTTTGTCAAGGGTTGTATTAGAGCTTAGATGTTTTGGCTTGACAATGCCCAGATTCTGCTCTATTATACGTAAAGTAACTGTCTCATTTCTGACATCTCAAGTCCAGTGCTTAGGACGTATTCCCTGCTTTAGGGTACAGCCTCATGCTCAAACAGTCGTCCTCATCTGAGAGAAATAATCAAATTATCTCTGTGACTCTTGTTTCCAATGTTCTCTGGGTAATTGGTACCCACACAGGTATCTTATGGACTAAACAAAGATGTTTCAAACACAGGTGGCAAGACTTTATACTGTCTTACTTGTCTTTTTGCTGACAGTTTCTAGGTTAAATTAACTGGTTTAGATTGGTATTATTTCAAGACTGGTAACAGGTTCTGCCTGCATTTATAATTATTAGATATTCAAAAGATAAGATGTGCCTACTGTATGTGCTTCAAATATGGCCTACGCCATCACAGGATAACTAAACTTAGAAGTTAGACAAAATAACTGAAAACATTTGTGTCATTAAGTGGATAGGTTTACTAATCAAATGTACTACATACGTACACCCTTCAAGGTTGCTGTAACTTCCTTTCTAAGTGTATTAATAACCTATGTAAAAGCAAAACACAATTGGAATCATCAGAGCTAAAAAGTCCAATATCTTGGCCCCTATTCCCAGGTCCTAAGAAGGCCACTGGCTATGATGAGACACTTCTACACTGGCCCCTGGTAAAATCACCTATCTTCCTGATCAGAAAGGATACAGAGACACAGAAATAAACTTTTTTATGTTTTTATTTTTATTTATTTATTTATTAAAGACAGAGAAAGAGAAAGAGGGAGGGAGAGAATCAGTACGCCAGGGTCTCCAGCCACTGCAAACAAACTCCAGATGCATGCACCACCATGTGCATCTGGCTTACGTGGATACTGGGGAATTGAGCCTCGAACCAGGGTCCTTAGGCTTCACAGGCAAGTGCTTAACCGCTAAGCCATCCCTCCAGCCCCAGAAATAATTTTTTTTTAATTTTTTTTATTATTTTTGGAGAGAGACATGGGGGGGGAGACAGAGATGGGCACACCATCAGTGTCTCAGCTGCTGCGAACGAAATCCAGATGTGTGTGCCCCCTTGTGGTCAAGTGTGGCATTGCGCCCTCACATCACTTTGCATCTGGCTAAACATGGGACCTGGAGATTGGAACTGCTGTTGATTGGAACTGGTGTTCTTAGGCTTAGGAGGCAGGCGCCTTAACCCCTAAGCCATCTCTCCAGCCCCAGAAATATTTTTTTTTAAAAAAGGCGTACAGTCTAAATCAGAAAAGTCATAACTGAGGAAAAACCCATCCTTCTGGCTTCCTAAAGAAGAAAACACTACTTGGCCAGCACGGATCTGACTCATCCTAACAGACAATACCAGTACTGGAAAAGCTATAGGGCTACTCCCAGGTCCCTAAAGTCTCTTTTGGAGAGCCATTAATGACCTCCAAAATTAATCCTTGGTTAAATTTTGGCTACCTGCTTGACAGAAATGTATAACCCAAGATAAAGGGATGCCTCAAATATTTATGTAAATGGCCTATTAAGTATTGCAACAAGAGCTTTCCAAGAGGGAAACAAACAAGGCCTAGTATTATCCCCCTCTCTAACAGTTCTAATTCTACATTAATAAAAACCACCATAGATGGCAAAATGGTTATTCTCAAATCTAAAATATATATAGATGACTCTGACCCAGGGTCAATTCAGAAGACTCCTTATTCTGGGACCAATGGTGAATCTTTTCTAACTTGTGCCAGGACATCATTAAATAAGTCCTGAGGGGAACCACTCTCTAATTGGACTGGAGGCCTGCTCCATGGTAAGGAATAAATCCCTGATACTGAAAACCAACAACAGGGGTAGTTATGAGCCCTAGGGGTGTAACGTCTGCTGGTGTCTGGCTAAATGTATATACTATGCTCACCAAACTGCCCCAGTAAGCACTTCTCGTAATGTTCCTACCCATTTATTAAGGCTACTCTCATTTTGGGTTAGAGAAGCTTCTCTTTTCAGATGGCAGTGACCTTGCGATGACTCAGAAGGCACCATGGAGCTGAGAAGAAGTGATAGAGGAATGTTCAGCAGTGAAATATCTGTAACTCACCTTCCAAGGCTCAGGGTGCATTTGGGAAAAGGGGCAGAAAGAATGTAAGAGCCAAAGGGTAGGACTCCTTATAACATGCTCCTCCAGACACAAAATGGCCTGGATATCCATGACCTCACAGTGCCTGACACTACCTACACAAGACCATCATAATAGGAGGAAAAGATCATGACATCAAAATAAAAGAGAGACTGACTGAGAGGGGGAGGGTATATGATGGAGAGTGGAGTTTCAAAGGGGGGAGGGAGGGAATTACGATGGGATATTGTCTACAATTATGGAAGTTGTCAATAAAAAAAAGTCCTAAGGGTTGGAGAGATGGATTAGTGGACCCAGGTTCAATTCCCCAGGACCCACGTAAGCCAGATACACAAGGTGGTGCATGCATCTGGAATTTGTTTGCAGCAACTGGAGCTGGCGCGCCCATATTCTCTCTGTGTCTCTCAAATAAATAAATATAATTCCTGAGGCCAATGATATATTGTACAGTCCCTACTGATAACCCAGTGGCTCTATGGTACCAACCTTCGGCCCTAGCTAACCCCAAGACAAATTAAAGAAGGTACACTCTCAAGGCCTTTAATCCCAGCACTTGGGAGGCAGAGGTAGAAAGATCACCGTGAGTTTGAGGCCACCCTGAGACTACATAGAGAATTCCAGGTCAGCCTGGGCTAGAGTGAGACCCTACCTCCAAAAACAAAGCAAAAAAAAAAAAAAAAAGTCTCTAGCTCTGTGTGTGTGTGCGCGCACATTTAGGACAGGGTCTTACTGGCCTCAAATGTGAGATCCAGACTTGAACTGGGGTCCTTAGGGTTCGTTTGCAGAGGATGGATGCCCTGGCACACCATTCTCTCTTCCTCTTTCTCTCCCTCTCTCTCTCTCTCTCAAATAAATAAATATATAAAAAATAAAAATTAGGGCTGCAGAGATGGCTTAGCAGGAACCACGTAAGCCAGATGCACAAGGTGGTGCATGCATCTGGAGTTCATTTGCAATGACCTGGTCTGCCCATTCTCTCTCTCTCTCTCTTTCTCCTTCTTTCTCTCTGTCACTCTCAAATAAATTAAAATAAACAAAAATAAATAAATAAAAATTAACACTACTGAACTAACAACACACATACATACACACACACTGTATACAGTGTCTTCTAAAGAGAGCCCAAGTCCCTTATAGAGTCCTCTACAGTCAAGACTAGGCTCAGAGTAACCCATCCATTACTTTACAGATTATTCCATAACAACACTGCATTTGCATTCATATTCAATCATTCATCTTTCTTGCTCTTTAAAAAATATGTGTGTGAATGTGTGTATTCAGAGGACAAACTTGGGTGTTCTTTCACTGTCACTTTCCACTTTTTTTTTTTTTTTTTTTTTTTTTTTTTTTTTGGTTTTTGGTTTTTGAAGGTACAGTCTCACTCTAACCCAGACTAACCTGGAATTCACTAAGTAGTCTCAAGCTGACTTCGAACTCACAACAATCCTCCTACCTCTGTCTCCTAAGTACACCCAGTACTTTCTACCTTTCTTAAAACACACTTGCTGTAGGGTTGGAGAGATGGCTTAGTGGTTAAGATGCCTGCTGGCAAAGCCAAAGGATCCAGGTTCGATTCCCCAGTACCCACGTAAGCCAGATGCACATGGTGGCACATGCATCTGGAGTTGGTTTGCAGTGGCTAGAGTCCCTGGCATGCCCATTCTCTCTCTCTCTCTCTCTCTCTCTCTCTCTCTCTCTCTCTCTCTTTCTCTCTCTGACTCCTCCCACTCTTTCTCTCTCTCAAATAAATATTTTAAAATATATTTTCTTTATTTATTTATTTGAGAGAGAGAGTGAGAGAGAAAGAAAGGGAGAGAATGGGCACACCAAGGCCTCCAGCCACTGCAATCAAACTCCAGATGCCTGCGCCCCTTGTGCATCTGGCTTACATGGGTCCTGGAGAATTGAACCAGAGTCCTTTGGCTTTGCAGGCAAACGCCTTAACCGCTAAGCCATCTTTCCAGCCCTCAAATAAATATTTTTTTAAATTGCTGCATATATATAAAGATAGATACTGTGGGGTTGGAGAGAAGGCTTAGTGGTTAAGGTGTTTGCCTGCAAAGCCAAAGGACCTTACGTTGATTTTCCAGGACCCACATAAGCCAGATACACAAGGGGGCGCATGCATCTGGAGTTATTTTGCAAAGGCTGGAGACCCTGGCACACCCATTCTCTCTCTCTGCCTCTTTCTCTCTGTCAAATAAATACACACACACACACCTCACACACACACATTTTAAGATAGAGACTGTGTGTCAGAGTGTGAATTCATGTGGAGGTCAGAGGACAACCTCAGGTGTCAGTCCTCGCTTTCCATCTCATTAGAGGCCAGGATTTCTTACTCACCATTGTGAATGCCAGGCTAGCTGCTCTGTGAGCTTCTGAGGATTCTTTTCTGAATTCTAGCTCACCATAGGTACACTGGGATTACAGACAAGTGCTATTTGTTCTGCTATACCTGGCTTCTGGGAATCAGAACTCAACTGAGCTACTTCCGTATCCTACCTTCCATTTTCTTTTCATGCCTTTCTTTTTTTTTTAATTTTTGTTTTCATTTTTATTTATTAGCAATAGACAGAGAAAGAGGCAGAAAGAGAGAGAGAGAGAGAGAGAATGGGCGTACCAGGGCCTTCAGCCACTGCAAACTAATTCCAGATGCATGCGCCACTTCGTGCAGCTGGCTTACGTGGATACTAGGGAATCAAGCCTCCAACCAGGGTCCTTAGGCTTCACAGGCAAGTGCTTAACTACTAAGCCATCTCTCCAGCCCCCTCCCCTTTTTTAAGACAAAGTCTCTCATTGGAGCTTGCCAGTGAATTCGAGGGGCCCTCCTACCTCTGCCTCCCCAGTTCTGGGATTACAAATTGCACACCAATGCACATGTGTGTGTTTTACATGGGTTCTGGAGATTGATCTCAGGACTTCATGCTTGCATGGGAAGTACTTTACAACACACTTGTAACACCCTTGTTTTTCTGAGACAGTGTTACTATGCAGCCCAGGCTGTCCCAAACTTGAGATACTTCAGCCTTAGCCTCCAAATGCTGGGATGATGTGGTGGTCTGAAAGTGAGCGTATGTCCACCATAGCCTCAGGTATTTGTGTGTGTGTGTGTGTGTGTGTTTTTATTATTTGTTCAACAGAGAGAAAGAGGGAGAGAAAGAGAGAATGGGTGCACCAGGGCCTCCAGCCAGTGCAAACGAACTCCAGACACATGCAAGCGCTTATGCATCCGGCTAACGTGGGTCCTGCGGAATCGAACCTGAGTCCTTTGGCCTTGCAGGCAAATGCCTTAACCTCTAAGCCATCCCTCCATCCTGCCTCGGGTATTTTTGATTAAGGCTAAGCTTCCGGTTTAAGTCTCCAGCTGGGAGAGGTGTCACTGGGGTACAGCACTAAGTATGTTTGAGGGCGGATCTTGATTCCAGCCCAAAGGTGTAGAGAGCAGTTTGAGCTCTGGCTATTCCTGTTTGTGGTCCAGGCTGGTGGTGTCTCTCTGCTCGTATCTGTGAAAGGGAGCCAGCTTCTTCCATCCCAGACGGAAATTCCCCTGGATCTATAAGCTTGGAATAAATCCCTTCCTCCCATAAACTGGTTGGATGGTCATCCCAGCAACACAGAGCTGACTGCAACAGATGATAAGTATGCACCACCACGTCTGGCTCAATGTACTGTTTGAAACAAAAGACCACGTCAAGGAAAGCTTCTAAAACACTTCACAGCACACCAGGAATGCTGCCTGGTCAACAGGTGCGCATCTCAGCAAGCCCTCTTCTCCCTGGATGATGGCAGCTCTTGCACACAGACACTCCAGGCACGTGTTTCTCTGTGCCATGGGCTATCTCAGAGATCCTGCCAAGGAGAGACACCAAAGACTGCACGGGTCAGAATGAGTCATCTCTGACTAACCAGGATCCCAGAGCTCTCCTGGACTGCAGGGTCACCACAACTCCCCTCTGCATCTCACTAAGGGTTTTGCTTTGCAGTCCCTGTCCTGGTTAATATTTTTGACTCCCCCAAGAGTGAGTGCTCTGAGTTCTATGCCAATCTTGACCTGAACAAAATACTTCTCACCATTGATGTATTGTTACCTTGCATCCCCTATACTGCACAGAAGGGAGGGAAAAAAGCAAACGTTGAGTTCCAACCCTGACCTTTGGTAGGACAGGTGGCTTACACCTATAATCCCCTCACAGGGAGGCTAAGGTAAAAGGATCACCAGTAAGTTTGAGGCCAACCTAAGGCTACAAAGTGAGTTCCAGGTCAGCCATTGTTAGCTGAGACCCTGCCTCAAAACAAACAACCTCTGACCTTGACCAGCTTCAGTCAGCAGTCCTCTCCTGAGAGCCATAAAACCCTTACTGGTTTTACTGGTTTTCTTTAAAAACCACTGGGAGGGTCCCCAGCAGAATGGAGACAGGGATGAGGAAAAAGAGGGTACCAACACATGATGTATCCATACAAAATATGTTGTTAATAATAATAATTTTTTTAAATAGTTTTTTTAAGTACCCAATTTAAGCCAGGCATAGTGCCACATGCCTTTAATCCCAGCACTGGGAAGGCAGAGGTAGGAGGATTGCCAAAAATTCGAGGCCACCCTGAGACTACATAGTGAATTCCAGGTCAGCCTGAGCTACAGTGAGACCCTACCTGGAAAAACCAAAACCAAAAAAAAAAAAAAAAAAAAAAAGTACCTGATTTGGTTTTAGATGCTTAACTTCAAATATTAAAAACAAGCTTAGTCTTCCCTAATACCCTCCTAGTAATTAAAATATTGTTATGATTAAAATATGAGTGGCTAGGCAGATCAACAGAAGAGCAAAATAAAGAGACAGGAACAGATACTTGTGCCTCTTGTTATGTTCTAGACAAAAGGGAAAATGCAGCCGGGCGTGGTGGTGCACACCTTTAATCCCAGCACTCCGGAGGCAGAGGTAGGAGGACAGCTGTGAGTTCAAGGCCACCCTGATAATAGAGTGAATTCCAGTTCAGCCTGGGCTAGAGTGAGACCCTACCTTGAAAAACCAAAAAAAAAAAAAAAAAAAAAAGGGGGTGGTGAATGGATGACTAAATAGTTGGGAAAGCCAGTAACCATCTGGAAGAATAAAATAAATTAAGATCCATACTTACTAAAATAAATTCAAGGGCCAGAGAAATGGCTTAGTGGTTAAGGCATTTGCCTGCGAAGCCAAAGGATCCTGGTTCGATTCTCCAGGACCCACATAAGCCAGATGCACAAAGGGCACATGCATCTGGAATTCGTTTGCACTGGCTAGAGGCCCTGGCGTGCCAATTCTCTCTGTCTGCCTCTCTTCTATCTCTCTCTCTCTGCTTGCAAATAAATAAATTTAAAAATTTTTTTAAATAAAAAATAAAATAAATTCAAGATAGATGAGTAAATAAAATATAAATTAAACAAATGAAATAGGTTTAGCATGCACAAGGCCCTGATTCAATGCCAGAACAAAACACAACAAAAAAATTAAAAATAGAAAACAAGCTGGGCATAGTGGCACACACCTTTACTCCCAGTTCTTGAGAGGCAGAGATAGGAGCATCCCTGTGAGTTCAAGGCCACCCTGAGACTACAGAGTGAATTCCAGGTCAGCGTGGGCTAGAGCGAGACCCTACCTCAAAAAACAAAACAAAACAAAATACAGAAAACAAAACAAAACAAAAATCTTGAAACCGTAGACATATTAGAACAAACTCTGGCCAGTAAGGAAAAAAAATATTGGGAGCACTAGGAAAAAAAATGTTGGGAGAAGGCCAGGCATGGTGGAGCACGCCTTTAATCTCAGCACTCGGGAGGCAGAGGTAGGAGGATCGATGTGAGTTCGAGGCCAGCCTGAGACTACAGAGTGAATTCCAGGTCAGCCTGGGCTAGATTGAGACCCTACCTCAAAAAGCCAAAAAAAAAAAAAAAAATATATATATATATATATATATATATATATATATATATATATCCTTAAGACCTTAAAATAAGCAGCTGATAGATTCATCTATGTAGAAAATTACAACATAATACAAGTTAAGAGATGAACAGTATACTGAGAACAACTAATGCTTTTCAGATAAGGGACTTCCTTCCTTTATTTGTAAAGTGATACAAATAGACACCTAACAGTCCAATAGTAAAACATGTGACTAGTTTGCAGAAAGGTAAAAGAAAGTGGCTATGATAAACTCACAATATAATAGTACATACCCAAACCCTGAAAAGAAATACAAATTAAAACCACTTGGAGGCTGGAGAGATGGCTTAATGGTTAAGGCAAAAGGACCCAGGTTCAATTCCCCAAGACCCACGTAAGCCAGATGCACATGGCACATGCATCTGGAGTTCATTTACAATGGCTGAATGCCCTGGCGTGCCCATTCTCTCTCTGCCTCTTTAATTCTCTCTCAAATAAATAAATAAAATAAACGTCTGAATTCAAAACCACTTTAGATACCATTTTCACTTAACAGATTGGCAAACATTAAAAAGTTTCATAACAGGCTGTGTTGACAAGCAATAGACAGCCGTTCCCGCAGCTTGCTGGTAGAAGCAGATACAGCACGGTTCCAGGGGAGGCAATGGGCAACAGCCACACTGGCACACATATCCTCCCTCACCTGGCAACACCACTTTCATCACACAAGCAAAAAAAAAAAAAAAAATTGCACATGTGAAGCTAGCCCTTGAGCCTTGTTGGGTATGGCAAAATCAATGGGGAGCCAATTAAACAAAATATAGAGGATTTATTTTTTAAAAACACCATGCTTCCAAAGGACTCCGGTTCGATTCCCCAGGATCAAAGTAAGTCAGATGCACAAGGTGGCACATGCGTCTGGAATTTGTTTGCAGTGGCTAGAGGCCCTGCAGAGGCTAGAGAATGTGCCCATTCTCCCTCTCTCTCTCTCTCTCTCTCTCTCTTTCTCTCTGTCTTTCTCTCTCTCAAGTAAATAAATATATTTTTTAAAAATCTTTAAAAACAGCCTGCTTATTGTATGTTTAAAAACATACAATGGAGGGCTGGAGAGATGGCTTAATGGTTAAAGCACATGCCTGAAAAGCCTAAGAACTCAGGTTTGATTTCCCAGGTCCCATGTAAACCAGATACATTTGGTGGCACATGCATCTGGAGTTCGTTTGCAGTGGCTAGAGGCCCTAGCATGCCCATTCTCTCTCTCTCTTTCTCTCTCTCAAATAAAAATAAATTAAAAAACAAAAACACACAATGGAGCTGGAGAGATGGCTTAGCAGTTAAGGTCCTTGCCTGTGAAGCCTAAGGACCCAGGTTTGACTCCCCAGTACCCACATAAGCCAGATGCACAAGGTGGTATGTGTGCCTGGAGTTCATCAGCAGTGGCTAGAGGCCCTGGCATGCCTATTCTCTCCCTCTCCATTTTTCATATAAATAAATGAATAAATTCATTAACTAAATATTTTTTTAAATGACACAATGTTCGGTATGGTGGTGTGTGTCTTTAGTCCCAGCACTCGGGAGGCAGAGGTAGGAGGATCGCCAAGAGTTCAAGGTTACCCTGAGACTACATAGTTAATTCCAGGTAAGACTGGGCCAGACTAAGACCCTACCTTGAAAAAAAAAATTAAAAAGAAATGTCACTTCTCTCCATCCTCTATCCATTAAAACGTGGGTCTTTTGGCAGCAACTTCCCTCATGATTCTGAGAGAAAATGGTTTCCAAAAGATAACTCATATGTGCCAACTCACAAAAACCATACCTCCACTAAGCAAAACAGCTACTAATTCTAGGTGAGAAAAAGCTCTCTGAGGAAGAAAATATCACTAAAATTATGTGTCTATGCTTGCATTATTTTCATAGTCATAGTAACACCAACACGAGATATTAATTAAATGAAAAACTATTTAAAATGGGAGGAGGGCTGGGGAGATGGCTTAGTGGTTAAGTCACTTGCTTATAAAGCCAAAGGACCTAGGTTCAATTCCCCAGGACCCACATAAGGCAGATGCACAAGGTGGCACAGGAGTCTGGAGCTCGTCTGCAGCGGCTGGAGGCTCTAGTGAGCCCATTCTCTGTCTGTCTGCCTGCCTGCCTCTCTCTCTCTCTCTCTCTCTAATAAATAAATAAAAATAAAAATATTTTTTAAATGGGAGGAGAAGCCAGATGTGATGGTGAATGCCTTTAATCCCACCACTTGGGAGGCAGAGGTAGGCGTTCAAGGCCACCCTGAGACTACATAGTGAATTCCAGGTCAACCTGAGCTAGGGTGAGACCCTACCTCAAAAAACCAAAAAACAAAAACAAAAAGGTGGGGAGAAGAGAAGTACTGGGAGAAGCCAGGAGTTACATCTTCATGTTTTGCAGTATATAGACAATAAATAGTATCTAAAATAGGACTTTTTTAAAAATCAAGAAATGATTACATCCTTTCTCAAGTTATTGCCACTTTCATGAGAATAAGCCAGAAAAATATCAGCATTTCCTTGTGCTCACTAACAAAAGAAAGAGTTCAAAGCAGTTACCTCAAGGAAGGAGTGGGGAGGAGTGAGAATGATGAAGCAAAGAGCTACGGTCACATACAGGCTTTGCAGAACTTGACTTTGTAAAGTGTGCAAGCATACATGAGTTTAAAAAGTAAAAATAAAAATAAAATAACAGGGCCAGAGAGATGGCTTAGCTCTTAAGGCACTTGCCTGGAAAGCCAAAGGATCTAGGTTCAATTCCCCAGGACCCACATAAGCCAGATGCACAAGATCACAAGGTGGCACATGCATCTGGAGTTCATTTGCAGTGGCTAGAGGCCCTGGTACACCCGTTCTCTCTACATATATCTGCCTCTTTCTCTCTCTCTCTCCAATAAATAAAATAAAATAAAATAAAATAAAATAAAATAAAATAAAATAAAATAAAATAAAATAAAATAAAATAAAATAAAATAAAATAACTGCCTGAACTAGAGTCAGACCCTACCTCGAAAAACAAAAACAAACAAACAAAAAAGAACAAGGCCAGGCATGGTGGCACACACCTTTAATCCCAGCACTCAGAGGCAAAGGTAGGAAGTTCGACATGGCTTTGAAACCACCCTGAGACAACATAGTAAATTCCAGGTCAGCTTAGGTTAGAGCGGGAAAAAAAATTGCTAAAATTTTTCACAGAACTGACATCCAAGGGTGTTTGTACATGAGAACCAATGAAAGGCCTATCTTTACTGCCCCAATAATAAAAGCTGCATTTCAAGCAGCAGCTAAGAATAATCTATGGTTTCTGGGTCACTGAGCTGGGGCTGCCTCCCAAGTGCTACCTGTGAGTCAGGACAGACATCACCCTGTGGTCTCTCATTCACTGACAGAAACATTCAGAGATGATACCAGGACTGTCACATTCCTTCAAGAACTCAGTTTTCGCATTAACATTATGGCTTTCATCATTCTGAAATGGCTAACATCACAAAATAAAGCAGAATACTTAATACTTTACATTTTTCCTAAGATATGGACTTAAGGATAGGTATGGGTTTTTAGATGCAGCACTCAATTAAATGCTTCTTAAATAGAAAATAGAACTAATTTGCAAGAACTAATGGCTTTAGATAAACAGATTTTTAAAAATAAAATAGGCTGGAGAGATGGCTTAGTGGTTAAGGCGCTTGCCTGCAAAGCCTAAGGACCCATGTTCAGTCTCTCTCCAGATCTGACCTAAGCCAGACGCACAAAGGTGAAAGGTGAGGGCAAGAGCAAAGTCGCACAGGCCCATTAGGTGGTGCAAGCATCTGGCATTCGATTGTAGTGGCTGAGGCCCTGGAGCGCCAATTTTCTCTCTCTCTCTAAAATAAGATAAAAATAAAAAAATAAAAGAGGCTGGAGAGATGGATTAGCAGTTAAGGCGCTTGCCTGCAAAGCCTAAGGACCCAGGTTTGATTCCCCAATACCTATGTAATGCCAGATGCACAAGGTGGCGCAGGCATCTGGAGTTCATTTGCAGTGGCCAGAGGCCCTGGTATATCCATTCTCTCTATCTGCCTCTTCCTCTCTTGAAAAATAATAATAAAGAAATAAATAAAGAAATAAATAATCGTTCGGACAAATTCCATGTAATAGCAAACCAGTGTATGGGGCTGAGGAAATGGCTCAGAGGGTAAATGTGCTGGTTGTGCAAACATGAGGACCTGAGGCTGACCCTCAGCACCCATGAAAAAGCTCAGTGTGGCTGTGCACACTTGTGACCCAGCACTGAGGGGGGCAGAGGCAAGAGAACGACTGGGGCTTACTGGTCAATCTGTTTTCTGTTGCAAGCTCCAGGATCAGCAAGAGACTCTGCTCGAGGAAATAAGGTAGAAGAGCAGAAGAGGAGGACACGCAACATCTCCCCTCGGGCTTCTAATGCATGCTCACCAGGCATACACATCTGCACACAGAAATGCATACACTGCACGCACGTACACAGCATGTCTCATGCATGCTCACCAGGCATACATGTCTGCACACAGAAGTGCGTACACTGCACACACATACACAGCATGCCTCACACATGCTCATGCCTCACGATGCACACACAGGCTTACATGTCTGCACGTACATAGCATGCCTCAAGTGCATACACATGTCTGCATGTACAAGTGCATACACGAGACACACGTACACAGCATGCCTCACACATGCTCACCAGGCCTACACATCTGCACACACAAGTGCGTACACTACACACACGTACACAGCATACCTCATGCATGCTCACCAGGCCTACACGTCTGCACACACAAATGCATACACGAGACACACGTACACAGCCTGCCTCACACGTGCTCACCAGGCATACACATCTACACATACAAGTGTGTACATTATACACACATACACAGCATGTCTCACGCATGCTCACCAGGCCTACACGTCTGCACACACAAGTGCGTACACTGCATGCACGTACACAGCATGCCTCATGCATGCTCACCAGGCCTACAAGTCTGCACACACAAGTGCGTACACTACATGCACGTACACAGCATGCCTCACGCGTGCTCAACAGGCCTACACGTCAGCACACACAAGTGTGTACACTGCACACACATACACAGCATGCCTCACGCGTGCTCACCAAGCCTACACATCTGCACACACAAGTGCATACACTGCACGCACATACACAGCATGTCTCACGCATGCTCACCAGGCATACACGTCTGCACATACAAGCGTGTACATTACACGCACATACACAGCATGCATACTACACACACAATGAAAAAAATATACCTAGGTGTACACTTTGCTCAGGAGTCACTGTGAAACCTCCAGTTCTGATTCTGAAAAGCACACAGTCAGGAGGGGAACAGGGACACTGGTGCCACCACTGTGGCTCCCTGTCCCATCAGCACATGTATGCTTAGGTAAAAGTACAGTTAGACTCACCAGCTCCAATATGGCCAACTCAGAAATGTGAGAGTCTGCAGTGTTTTGTACTTATTTATTTATTTAGTATTTCTTTTTTAATTTTTTATTGACAATTTCCATACTTATAGACAAGAAACCATTGTAATTTCCTCCCCACCCCCCACCTTCCCCTTTACAACTCCACTCTCTATCTTATCCCCTCCCCTCTCAGTCAGTCTCTCTTTTATTTTATTTTCCTTTATTTAATGTTATTATTTATTTTATTTTATTTTATTTTATTTTTATTATTTTTTTTTTTTTGGTTTTTCGAGGTAGGGTCTCACTCTGGTCCAGGCTGACCTGGAATTCACTATGTAGTCTCAGGGTGGCCTCGAACTCACGGCGATCCTCCTACCTCTGCCTCCCGAGTGCTGGGATTAAAGGCGTGCGCCACCACGCCCAGCTTTATTTTGGTTTTTTGAGGTAGGGTCTCACTCTAGCTCAGGCTGACCTCGAATTCACTATGGAGTCTCAGAGTGGCCTTGAACTCAGGGCGATCCTTCTACCTCTGCCTTCCAAGTACTGGGATTAAAGGAGTGAGCCACCACACCCCGTGATTCTCTTTTATTTTTGATGTCATCATCTTTTCCTCCTATTATGGTCTTGTGTTAGTAGTCAGGCACTGAGAGGTCATGGATATTCAGACCATTTTGTGTGTGGAAGAGTGCACTATAAGGAGTCCTACCCTTCCTTTGGCTCTTACATTCTTGTTCCACCTCCTCCGCAATGTCTGCAGTTTTTTATAAGCATCCATCCATTAGAACTTGCAAAGATGGACCAGGTGTGGTGGCGCACGCCTCCCCCTCCCCCTCCCCCTCCTCCTCCTTCTCCTTCTTCTTCTTCTTCTTCTTTTCAGCACAAGTAGTCTTTTAAAGGGATGAGACTGTCTCTGAGACGCTACGTCTCATTTATCTATGTGGTATCATGGAGTGAGTGCCCTTCTGTGCCTGGCTTTTCTCCCTCCATGTCTGTTTCTAAGATTGAGCCCTGTTATTGTGTGGGTCATGGGTTGTTGATTCTTGTGGCTGTCTAGTGTTCTGTTCCATCCTGCTGTTTATCATTACTATAGAAGACATGGAGCTGTTCCCCCTTTCAACTAATGTGACTAATGCTGTCATGAGGAGTTCTGTACATATTTTCTGGTGAACATATGTGTACATTTATTTTGGATATATATTTCAGAATACAATTTGTTTGGCCTATAGTTCGGCTGGGGTAGATTCTGAAAAAATGGCCTCACCAGTCTCTTTGCCCACTTTTCACTCCTCATGTGAGTCCAGTTGCCTCACACCCACTTTCCCTAGCTTATGTGTTTGTGGTCTTATTCCAGCTAATCTTGTAAATGTGTATTGAATTTTCTAGATGACTAACAAAACCAGCAACCCTGAGAGGGCTTTACTCTTTTTACTTTTAATTAATTAATTTATTTATTTTTTTTTTTGGTTTTTCAAGGTAGGGTTTCACTCTAGCTCAGGCTGACCTGGAATTCACTATGTAGTCTCAGGGTGGCCTCGAACTCACGGTGATCCTCCTACCTCTGCCTCCCGAGTGCTGGGATTAAAAGCGTGCGCCACCACGCCCGGCTTCTTTTAACTTTTTAGCACAGTAGTATCTAAAAGCTAAATCAAGAATTCATCCAGGCTGGCTGTGGTGGAGTTTACCTCTAATCCCAACAGTCTGGATCTCACAGTTGAGGCCAGTAAGACCCTGTCCTAAATGTGTGCTCGCGCGCACACACACACACACACACACACACACACACACAGACACACTAGAGACTTTTTTTTTTTTTTTTTTTTTGCTTTGTTTTTGGAGGTAGGGTCTCACTCTAGCCCAGGCTGACCTGGAATTCTCTATGTAGTCTCAGAGTGGCCTCAAACTCACAGTGATCCTCCTACCTCTACCTTCAGATTGCTGGGATTAAACGAAGCTAGAGACTTTTTATGAGTTATCTAACAGATCTAATTTTTCCACTTTATACTATAAAATTCACGTCTCATGTTCTTTTCATTATTTCATGGGATTTAAATCTAATAAAAATTTAAAGAATGGGGGCTGGGAGATGGCTTAGTGGATAAAACACTTACCGTGCAAGTGTGAATACCTGAGTTTGGATCCCCAGAACTCACGCAAAAGCCAGATGCTGTAGCAGGTGTCTGTAATCCCAGTGTGCCTATGGCAAGAAGAGAGGCAAACTCTCTCAGACTCACGGGTGAACGTGGCTGGCTAATGCAGCAGCGAAAAGCAAGAGAATCTGCCTCAAACTGCAGGATTCCTGAAAGTTATCCTCTGACCTCCACATGCCCCAAACATGTACATGCTCACACATATGAACATGCACACACACATACACAGAGACATACAGTATGTCAGCAAAAGTTCACAGCACCAACATTACACTTCCTCCCCAGCACCCCTTAAAAATGATGCATCAGGGTGTCAAATTTTCTTTCATACTTTCATGTGGAAATTTCTTTTAAAAATTATTTATTTATTTGAGAGAATGAGAGAGGGAAAGAGAGAGAGAGAGAGAGCATACCAGGGCCTTCAGCCACTGCAAATAAACTCCAGACGCATAGGCCACCTTGTACATCTGGCTTATGTGGGTCCTGAGGAACTGAACCAAGGTCCTTTGGCTTTTCAGACAAATGCCTTAACCGCTAAGCCATCTCTCTAGTCCATCATGTGGAAATTTGATTCCTGGCCAATTCTAAAACATGACTCAGCCAATGTCCCATATAAAAACTGTCACAGTGGAAGGCAAAAAAATCAATAAACTAAAAAGTGTATTTAGAAAAGTTGAAAGAATATGTGCAGAATTTCAGCTTTCAATCGCACTGAATACTTTCTCAGAATAAGGAGAATTTTTAAAATGAGTTTCTGTCTTTAATTTTTTTTTGGTGTGTGTGGGTGTACATGTGTGTTCATGTGTGTGAGCATGTGCATGCACAGTGCACGTGACAGTCAGAGGTTGGTTTGAGGCAGGTTCTGTTGCTGCTCAGCATTGCATTAGCCAGTCACGCTCACCCATGAGTCTCTGGTGTGTGTATCTTTCTTTTCGTCTCTTTAAAATTTTTTTTTTTATTTTTATTTATTTATTTGAGAGCAACAGACAGAGAGAAAGAGAGAATAGGTGCACCAGGACCTTCAAACTGCAAACAAACTCCAGATGCATGCACCACCTTGTGCATCTGGCTTATGTGGGTCCTAGGGAATCAAGCCTCAAACTGGGGTCCTTAGTCTTCACAGGCAAGCGCTTAACCGCTAAGCCATATCTCCAGCCCTTTTTTGGTTTTTTCGAGGTAGGGTCTTACTCTAGCCCAGGCTGACCTTGAATTCACTATGTACTCTCAGGGTGGCCTCGATACTCCTACCTCTGCCTCCCGAGTGCTGGGATTAAAGGTGAGCTTTACTACACTTGACTAATTATTTTTTCCCTTCCTTGTTCTTTTTTAAAAAAGCAAATTATGTATTTGAGAGAGAGACTGGGCATGCCAGGGCTTCTAGCCACTGCAAGCGAAATCTAGATGCATGTGGTACCATGTGCATCTGGCTTATGTGGGTACTGGGGAATTGAACCTGGGTCCTTAGGTTTCACAGGCAAATGCTTTAACCACTAAGCCATCTCTCCAGCCTTCCTTGTGCTTTTTTTTTTTTTTTTTTTTTTAAGTAGAGGGAATTCAAGGCTGGCTCCCTGGTGAGTCACGTGAACTTAATTGGGTTGGTCTGTGTGTTTTGCGAGGGGGTTGGGGGGAGCTGTGGCTCCAGAGAAGGATCTGTGTATTATTGGTAGTGCTGGGAATGACAGAAATGTGGGTGGGAGGCACAGGGTAGAGACGCTGACTTGAGCAATCACCGGGAGGGAAGAAATTAGATTGCCCTTCATAGGCATCCAAAAATATTTGCTACACACAAGCCATGTTATCAGTGACATATGAGGCAGCCAGCTGTGCCTGAAGAATTGCATTCAGCAGTCACCTCTGCAGGGCTGTGGGCACTGTGTGGTACCTGGCCTTTAGCTGCAGACGCTCCTGCTTTCCCCAGCTAGCCTGTAACCATTAGGTCTTAAGAATTGTCCTAATGAAGTGTGACCCTACCTGCCAAGTGTGCACCTGAGTCCGGTTTCTGTACTCCCCCACTCCTGACCACACATACCCGCCCCCCTTTTTCCCATCAACTCAGAACCTTAAGGGAGCAATACATTATGCTTCTAAAATTCAGTGCATTCTGTCAGGAGAGTTCGGATTATTATTTAGGTGACCAGAGAAGAGACTCATTCCATTCTGGTTTGTTTGTTTATTTATGGCTGACCTGGAATTGACTATGTAGTCTTGAACTGGCCTCGAACTCACAGCGATCCTCCGAAGATCCTCTTACCCCAGCCTTCTGAGTAAAGGGATTAAAGGCATGTATCACCACACCCAGCAGAGAGGTGTTCACCACTTTGTGGATCTGGTTTTACATGGGTACTGGAGAATCAACCTTGGCTGTTAGGTAGGCTTTATGGGCAAGTGCCTTAATCACTGAACCATCTCTCCAGGCCTAATTTTTTAAAATATAAAGTTATAGTTTGTATGTTTTTATTTTTAAAAAATATTTTATTTATTTATTTGAGAGAAAGAGAGAGAGAATGGGCACTCCAGTGCCTCCAGCCACTGCAAATGAACTCCAGATGCATGTGCCCCCTTGTGCATCTGGCTTACGTGGGTTCTGGAGAATTGAACTAGGATCCTTTGGCTTTGCAGGCAAATGCCTTAACCGCTAAGCCATCTCCCCAGCCTGATCCTGATTTCTTGCTGAGGCCTCCTTGAGCTTGCTCTCATTTAGTCTCCATAAAACTAGTCTTGCAATAGGAGCTGTGATTTCCAATTGTGGGATTATGGGATAAATGCATAAAGATTTACACTTTCTGTTCATCACTTCTTGTACCATATTATAGGAAACATTGTTCCTAAATTGATGTACATTTAGAAATCAGGCTTCCTGAGACCTATGCAGTTCTTGCTGAACTGTGGCCCAGACTCAGGACTTCACAAAGGAGCATGACATTATTTTTCTCCTAGTCTCTTGGGTTAAGCTTTGGACAGTCTGTGAACCTTGACCTGGCTTGAGCCTATATGGGGTTTCTTAGCATTGCCCTTGAACTTTTACTGGGCATTCAACAATTGTGTCTTTTATTTTTCCTGATAGAAATCTCTCACCGTAGTCTCTGAATATCTCTCAGTATAATCCTATAACTGTCTTGAGTTCCTCGGAACTTGTAGCTTGTCCAAGCCAGCACAAATTTGTAAAAGGTGTTAAGGAATGGTTTTCCTTAAAACACACACACACACACACACACACACACACACACACACACAAAAACCCAACTCAGGTTTTCAGTGACATACATATCTTCATCAGAGTAGCTATGAGAATAACCTTGACTTTGGGTTTTACTTTTCTGGGTCTTCTAGAAGAAAAGCATTTGAGAGATCAAAAGTTTTTCATCCAGTTCTGTTTAATTAATCATTTGAGAAACTATTCAAATCAGGTCTTGCTAAGATTTTCAGGTAGCCACTAATCCTAAAGAGCTTTTAAAGAAATGATTTCTGCATCACATAAAATCGCAGACAATTACATTTCCTTATTTTGCCAGGAGACCAGGTCTGCCGGTTAGGTTTAGAACCTTGATCCTTGTTTTATCCCCCATCAGTTAGACATTAATTATACGCCTGTGCACGGGGAGCTGCTCAACCTTGTCTTCTTTGAACCTACTATTATTGTCATCAAGGTCTTCTAGAGGTCAGCCAAACAAACAGCTGCTCAAGTGTCACCCCCACATGTTTATAAGAACTAGTTAGAAAAAGGCAGATTGGTCTATTTGTTTTGTGAATGGTTAGGGTGAGTACTTTCCGACAGGCCTGAACAGTTATATAGCTTCTTCAGATACTGTAGGTACTAATGTTTCCCTGGATCCATAGTCAGTCATGACCTACCTTAGACTAGACTAAGATCAGGCTTAAGCTAACTTTTTCCCTTCCTTCCTTCCTTCTTTCTTTTTCTTTTTCTTTTTCTTTTTCTTTTTCTTTTTCTTTTTCTTTTTTTTGAGGTAGGGTCTCATTCTAGCCCAGGCTGACCTGGAATTCACTATGTAGTCTCAGGGTGGCCTCAAACTCACGGCAATCTTCCTACCTCTGCCTCCTGAGTGCTGGGATTAAAGGCATGCGCCACCACGCCCAGCAAGCTAACATCTTTTCTTTTCTTTTCTTTCTTTTCTTTTCTTTTCTTTTCTTCTTTTCTTTTTCCTTTCCTTTCCTTTCCTTTCTCCTTCCCTTCCTTCCTTCCTTCCTTCCTTCCTTCCTCCCTTCTTCCCTCCTTCCTTCCCTCCCTCCCTCCCTCCCTCCTTCCCCCCCTCTTTCTTTCCTCTTTCTTTCTTTCTTTCTTTCTTTCTTTCTTTCTTTCTTTCTTTCTTTCTTTCTTTCTTTCTTTCTTTCTTTCTTTTGAGGTAGGGCCTTACTTTAGCCCAGGCTGACCTGGAATTCACTATGTAGTCTCAGGGTGGTCTTGAATTCACAGTGATCCTCCTACCTCTGCCTCCTGACTGCTGGGATTAAAGGTGTGCACCACCACGCCCCAGCTATTTTAATTTCTTATTCAAATTACTCAGCGGGCTCTGCTGCTAGGATCTTCTTTGTTTTGGATTAGACATCCCACCCTGGGGCATACTCTAATGGAGGAGAGTAAGAGAGGACATGACCAATGCATTCATAACGCCTCTGGGTCCTTTCCATTCAGATTCAGTTGGCCAAAGCAAGCCATATGGTTAAACTGATCAGTAGTTGGGGCGGGAGCAGTAATTCTTACATCTGGCAATACTGCAAGTCACACAATAATGATTGTAAGTCACATAATCTTCTTTCAGCAAGGGCAGCAAGTGACTGCAAACAACAGTCTCCCATAATGGAAACTATATTTTATTCAAAAAGGTTTAATGGCCTCAATGCTACTTCAGAAACCATTTTTAGAATTGATTAAATCTGCATTTTAAGTTTCATTTTGAAAAGGTTATGCCCCAGAAATCTGCCTACATGTGGAAAACAAGGTTCACTTTTTGGACAGGACTGATTAATCTTTTATGAGCTGGAGAGCTGTACCCACAACTTGGTAACTTTCCATTCATTGTTGTTTAAGAGTCTCAATCTGTGTTTGAGTCAAGAAGTTCCATTTCTTATGGCTGGAGATGGAATACAGTGATGGTGCACTCTCTTAGCTTAGCATGTGCAAGGCCCTGGGTTCAATTCTCAGCACCTCCCTACTCCCCCCAGCCCCCCGCAAGGTAGGTTCTTGCTCTAGCCTTGGCTGACTTGGAATTCTCTACGTAGTCTCAGGGTGGCCTCGAACTCACAGTGATCTTCCTACCCCTGCCTCCCAAGTGCTGGGATTAAAGGCGTGCACCACCACGTCCAGTTTGTAGTTTCTTTAGTTTCCTTCTTGACAATAATAACTCAGCCTTTTGTTAGTAGGCCCTTCAAGTGACTTTTGAGAAGGTGTGATGCATAAGAATTCAAATCTAGGGCTGGAGAGATGGCTTAGCTGTTAAGGCTCTGCCTGCAATGCCAAAAGATCACGATTTGACTCTCTAGGACCCATGCAAGCCAGATGCAGAAGGGGCACATGCATCTGGAGTTCCTTTGCAGTGGCTGGAGGCCCTGGCATGCCCATTCTCTCTCCCTCCCTCTCTCTGCCTTTTTCTCTCTCTCAAATAAATAAATCAAATATATATTTAAAAAAAAAAAAAGAATTCAAATCCAGGCTCCAAAGGTCGAGTTTGTTACTAAGATTGGTTTATTTTAGAGCTGATTTCCTTTGAGATTTGTTTCAAGTCACGTGGCCCTTACTGGGCTGATCAGTGTTCTGCAGCAGTACTTTCCAATCGGGGGGTTTTCTGCAGGCTTCTGTTGGATTGAATTATACGCATCCCGGCATTAACGTACTTATAAACCGCTACTGTGTAGTCTTTTTTTCTTTCCAGGTGGGGTCTCAGTGTATCCTAGACTGACCTAGAACTCACTCTGTAGTCCCAGGCTGGCCTCAAACTCACAGCAATCCTCCTACCTCTGCCTCCCAAGTGCTGGAATTAAAGACATGTGCCACCATGCCCAGCTCTGTCTACATCTTTGGTTAGTCAACCCTTAACTCTTGCTTCTTAAACCCAAGGCCCTTAATTTCTGACAGACGATCCTTTGAAGTATTCCTTGCCACACTTCCATAAAAGCAGTTGCTGGCTAGAACTTGCAAGGATTGCTTTTTGTGTGCAT